>CAWUHX010000215.1:0-643965 GCA_963922205.1 Romanomermis culicivorax | reverse complement strand
ACACACTCTATCAGATTAAGCAGTGGTATCAACGCAGAGTACTCATGGTTTTTGGCACAAAAAAAATTTTGGCAGCGGCCACTTAGAGATGCTTAGAAACTTGACGTATTGATTTTTCTCTAAAGGAAGAAATGCGAATCTTCATTAAATATCTTGATAAAATATTGAAGATTACCAATGAAAACATGAGATAATACGTTCAAGATGATGAAAACTATTATAGATTATATGATAAATGAAGGTAGACATGCTAAAAGCCGCGCCTGAGCTGAGTAATGCATAATAATGATTATTAAAGTTATAATCAACGCGAAAGCACCAGAAAATTGTGTGATTATGACCTTCTAAAATGCACCAAAAATGCATCTTTTCTGTATCCCAATCCCCAAAATTTTCTTCCCCAAATGCGGAAAGAGCCCAAAATTTTTTCCATTTTCCGAATTTTTTTCCCCGAAAAAGCACGATTTGGGGAAAAAAACAGTGGTTCTCATGTGGAAAAAATCTTGGAGGAAAAAAACAGTGATTGGGGGTGCGAGATCTGTCATCATTTTGAGTGGTCGAAAAAATTTATTGATTTTTATAGTTGTTTCTAGCAAATTTTCTGGCTTAGGCTTGGACTCAGGCTTAGGCTTAGGTTTACGCTCAAGCTTAGGATTAGGTTTAGGCACATGTATTTTTCAATTAACCCAAAAGTTCATGTTAAAAGTGGAAAAATTCCAAGCATCATGAGAAAAAATTGAGAGAAATTTGTTTTTTTTTCAGCGAAATACTGACTGTTAACGATTAGAAAATGAGATGAGCTAACTTGATTGATAGAAAACTGTTGATAATTAATCAGTAAGTGGAAGTAGATATGCTAACAGCCGCGCCTGATAGGAAATAATGATTATTATACTGCTGCACGCTGGTCCCGGATAATTTTGAGATTTTGACCTTTTAAAGTTCACCAAAAACGCATCTTTTCGATTGTGAATTCCTCAAATTTTTTTCCACAATGGGAACCATACCCAAAATTTTTTTCTTCATTTCCAAATTTTTTTCCTCAGAAGACCCCATTTGAGAAAAAAATGGTTGTAACGGTGCCCCAAGGTCTGGGGGGAGAGGGGGGGGGGTTGGGCGACTTTTTGGGGGCCAGGGTTCAGTAGTTCCCAAATTTTGGGGGGAGGGGGTCTCTCAGGGGAAAAATCGGTTTTTTCACGAAAAAGTCCGAAAAAATAGTTAAGAAAATTGTAATTTTCCCCTAAAATGACCGAAAAAATGTATCCATGGTGTGAAGCGCCAAGAAAAATTCACATTTTTACCATTTCTCGTTCAAAAATTTTCATTTTTTAATCAAAAAAATTGACATTTTTCAGTATTTTTCCGACCAAAAGTATGGGGGGTCGCAACGGCTACCATATGGCTGGCCATTGGATTGGAAAATCCTGGGGGGGTGGTCGCACAATGGCTAGCCATATGGTCGACAATTTCTGAGGGGATGGGGGGTTCCTATAGCACTTCCCCCACAATTACATGTATGCCTGTACCAGTTGGGGGGTTAAATCCCAAATTTTGGGGGAGGGGGTATAAAAAAGTTGGAATTTTTTCCCAAAAAAGGCCAAAAACATACAGTTTTTGCTAATTTTTTTTCAAACGAGGGGGGGAGGGCAGAGCACCCCATGGGGGGGGGTATGGGGGGGAGTATTACCCCCGTCTTAGATTTGGAAATTCATTTACTACCCCCATAAAAACAGCTCACTATAGCAAAAAATTTTGGTTGACTTCATCCTCTCCCCAGTAGGTTATACTAATTCGAGAAAAACTGCAGATGTGTGATTCTGAGGAATTACTCACTGCTCTTTTTGACACATTTACTGAGCAAATGATAATGGGAAAGTATGCAACTTCTGTGCCATATAGCGATTTTTAGGAAAGGATATCAGCACATTAATATATACTACTTGTAGGAAATCATTATATATATAATTGGGAGATGAAATAATGACTTATGTTTATGTGATTTATCAAAAAATCGCCCCTTGGGAAGAAAAACATGTTCTTAAAATTCTTCCTCTTCATGCTCTCCTTTCCTTTTCCCCGCTTCTGCGTTGGGTGTTCTGTGGGCATATGGTTACCCAAGCTGTGGCATACTTTCCTGCTATTGAGTTGAGACATGTGAGGACTGTTGATGTGGATCAAGAGTGGTACTTGGTTTCAAACTCGTAGTTTCATGGTCTAATGGAATTAATAATATTAAAGCCACATTCAGCATCAGGACTTTCAATTGGAAGCACTGTTTCCAAGCCTAATCAGTGAAATCAGTGATGGGATAAGCCCATACTGCTGAAGATGCTGGTTGAAACAATGTTTCCAAACGTATGTTGTGCCCGATTCTTGAAATGTGCAGGAATCAGTTGGCACAACGGTCTTCAAAGTGTGACTATTCTGTACGTATAATTAGTGCATTAAAGTTGCAGCTGAGAAAATGGAGTTGAAGTAGTAAATGTTTTTTGAAGGATAAAGTAGGGGCATTATCCATTTTTGTAAGTTCTATGCGGTAAGAGTACTACAACCCCCCTCCTTCGCAAAAAGTTGGGAGCAAAAAAAAAGGTCACGGTATATTTCAAGTACTACCCTTAAAATTTACGATTTTACCCCTACCTAAGTTTTTGACCTTGGGGACCTCTGGGGGAGGGTATATGGTTGGCCATGTTGGGGGGGGGGTCCCCCCAATTACAGGTATGGTCTTAGGTTTAGGCTTAAGGCGGATTCATACTTCATCCTGCATCTGAAAAAAGTCTAGTTTTAGATTTTTCATCCGGCAATCCGGCACCGGATGACGTCATTTTTTTCCTTTATCAGGCTGCCGGCGGTCTCATTTTTTTGCCCGAAGACTGGAATTTTGTTGGATGGGAAGAGTAGAAACAGTTTGAACTTTTCCGGATGCTGGAAAGCATATTTTGTATGTAATTTAAATTGAAGTGCGTGTTTGATTGGTTTTTTGCATATACAATGTATGCGACAAGATATCAATTTTTTTAGTTTAGGCAAAATTTTGTGTTTTTAATCAGGGCGTTCGTTTAATTTTTGATTTCTGAGTATTTTGTATGTTTTTTTCATTCTTGAAAGCGTATATATGTGCAAGGTAGTCATATAGAGACTTTTTTCTAGGCGTAATCATAGTTCACTTCAATAAATAGTACAAAATTGCTAGATCAAGCATGTTTTCTTTGTCTGACATCGTAATAATTACAAGTAGACCTGGAAAATAATATTATATATATTTTCCATACGCAATTTCTCCTGAAACAAAATATTGCACAGATTTCAAAGTATTTTAACATAGTAAAAGCAAGAATAAATTGTCATCCGGCATTTCCGGCGCCGGAAGAAGAATGAATTGCCATCCCATCCAGCAACTTGTGTCGTGCATGAGAATGAATAGACAACGAATATTAACACAATTAAGCTGTGTAGCTTGACGAGTTATCGCGCGTTTTAAGAAGAGACATACGGAACATAGAAGAGCATGCGGAAGGCTAGAAACGGAACACTCGGAGTGTTTGACAAATTTACGCAATGATAATCGTACGCAGGAGATTGACGGGCTCGTAGAGAGTGCTATGTCAATTTTATCCAGGGATCTTCGCTCAGGTCGTCAAAGGTTTTCGGATGCTGAAATTCGGGCCATACTTTCTTAACCTGATAGGAGTTTCATGTGATTACTCAAACTATTTTCCAAATAGTTTGACTTAACCTATACCACACACTCAAAACACAATTTACTAATGTACAAATCGCTGCCTCAAACTCTCCACAGAAACAGAAAAACAAAACCATCTGGCTACAGTACAAACAATCTCAGTTGGAAAACATTTTCACAATTTCTTCACATTGTAGCCACGCCTCTTCGGGGTTCTTGTCACGATCTTTCTTCCTCTAACTTGCCGATTATTTTCTCCAATGCGACACGAACTTTACAATTACGTCAATTCGCCCCACAACACTTGCGGAAAGCCAAACTGCTGGATGCCGGACACTGAATGCTGGAAGCTAAAAATAACTTGTCGGATGCCAGATGAAGTATGAATCAGCCTTTAGGCCTGGGCTTGGACTCACGGTTAGGAAGGAGTAGACTACAATTTTTGGATTAATCAAATTGGAGGTATCAAATTTTTCGACCAATTCAATTGATGACAGATCTCGCTCCACAATGCTTTGTAGCTTTTTGTGTCAAAACATGGTTTTTGGCACAAAAATAATTTGGAATGACACCAAAATTTTCGAGCATTTGTGTCAATTGGCACAAAATTTTTGGCTGGTCAAACATTAAATTTCCATGATTTTTAGACGCTTTTGGGGCTGAAACTGCAAACATAATTAGGCCCTTCGCGATGGAGTCAATAAATATAATATCATACCCATACATAAAATTGGGGGGGAGTGCTATGGGAACCCCCCCCCCCAGAAATCGTCGACCATATGGCTAGCCATTGGGCGACTGCCCCCAGGATTTTCCAATCCAATGGCTAACCATATGGTAGCTGTAGGGACCCCATACTTTTGGGCGGAAAAATGTTAATTTTTGAACAGAAAATGGTCGAAAACATCTATTTTCTCGGCGCTTCGGGCCATAATTACATTTTTTATCATTTTTCAGACAAAAATTACTATTTTTTGAACTGCATTTCAGACTTTTTTTCGTGAAAAAATCGAATTTTTCTTCTTTCAGAAACCCCTGCCCCAAAATGTTGGGAATTACTGACCCCCGGCCCAAAAAAAGTGGCCCAACCCCCCAGACCTCAGGACTCCGTTACATGTATGATCATACCTGTAAGAGGTCCGACCAGTTGGGGGGGGGGGGGGGATAAATCCAAAATTTTGGGGAGGTCGTCGAGAAAAGTCGAAATTTTTCCCAAAAAAGGCCAAAAAAACATACACTTTCCCACCTATTTTTTAAATTTTTCCAAACTGGGGGGGGGGGGGTTGGGTATATGGTTGGCCAAGTTGGGGGGGGTCCCCCAACCCCCCCAATTACAGGTATGATATTTCCAATTCGTATATTTGACCGGAAGGTGAACAGTTTCTCTTCGAACAGTGTATTAGTGTCGTTGCAGCAAACTTTATAGGCTGTCAATGACTGATGAATGAAAAACAATTCTCTGTTTAATTCAGTCTGGTTCGGAAAAAAACTGAAATTCTTACTTTTTTGTTTGATTGATTCAAATAGAAAAATGGTACAATGTTTCGACCAAAATTTACTCAGTTTCTGAGTTTATTTTCTCTAGTCTTTACATTGTTTTTAAATACATATATGTAGATAAGTCATATTCGTAGTCGAAAATTGAATCAATTTAACTTCCTAAACAATTCTAGAGTAATTTAAATTTTGTCAGCTTTCCATTTCATTTACAGTCGTCGTGAACTAATTTCTTGCTCAGTTTTTTCTTCTCACAGACATGTTTTAGCCATACCTGTAAGAGGTCCGACCAGATGGGGGGGGGGGGAGAGTAACCCCAAAATTTTGGGGTGGGGGTCCAATTATTTCGAAAATTTTGGGGAGGGGGGTCGAAAAACCCCCAAAAAAGTCGAAAAAATTTCGAAAATTTTCCCAAAAAAGGCCAAAAATAGCTACTTTTTTTCCAATTTTTCCCAATTCTTCCAAGTTTTTTTTGGGGGGGGGGGGGCTAACATTTGGGTATAGGGTTCGACCAAGTTGGGGGTGGGGGTCCTCCCCCCAATTACAGGCATGGTTTTAGCTGAAAAATAGGTTGGGCACGATTTTTACAAGAAATTAATGCGTTAAACATTACCCTTTTATTAAACTTAGCCGAAAACTTTTCCGCAGTTCTCAGTATGTTGAAAAAACTTTTTTTTGTGCCACTGGCACAAATTTTTTTGGCCCTCTTGTGCCTATTGGCACAAGTGTCCGTGCACAGAAAAAACCCTGCTTCGAATTCAAAAAGAACATCTGGAAAAATTGGTAGTGCTACCAACTTTTTCTTGCTGAGGTCAGGTTGCAATGAGCGACCTACAGAAGAATTTAGTTGTACTGATAAATTTTTGGTTGCTTACACGAAAATTGGTAAATCGTACGAATTTTACCCACCAATGACAACAATTAGAAAAAGCTATAACTTCGTTTTTTTGGCGAAAGAAAGAGTTCAAAATATTTTTCGCCAAATTTTTGGTTTCTTGTCTGATTTTTCAAATTTAGTCGCGTGCTTTCAATATGATTTTTTGAATTTTGTCCGACTGCGAAAAAATGATTAAATTGACTCTTGCAAAATTAGAACACCTTACCTATCCACAATGGATCTTTCAGGCATACCTGTAATTGGGGGGGGGGGGTGGACCACCCAACTTGGCCAACCATATACTTAACACCCCAACGCCCCCCAGTTTGGAAACAATTGGCAAAAAAGTGCCCTTTTTGGCCTTCGGACCTCTTACAGGTATGCTTTCAGGACTGAAATCAGCATGGTGTGGTGACATGCAAAAGGCAAGAAAAGTATGCACTAGAGCACCCCATGGGGGGGTATGGGGGGTATTACCCCCGTCTTAGATTTGGAAATTCATTTACTACCCCCATAAAAACAGCTCACTCTAGCAAAAAATTTTGGTAGACTTCATCTTCTCCCCAGTAGGTTATACCAATTCCAGAAAAATTGCAGAATGTGTGATTCTGAGGAATTACTCACTGCTCTTTTTGACACATTTACTGAGCAAATGATAATGGAAAAGTATGCAACTTCTGTGCCATATAGCGATTTTTAGGAAAGGATATCAGCACATTAATATATACTACTTGTAGGAAATCATTATAAATATAATTGGGAGATGAAATAATGACTTATGTATATGTGATTAATCAAAAAATCGCCCCTTGGGAAGAAAAACATTATGTTCTTAAAATCCTTCCTCTTCATACTCTCCTTTCCCTTTTCCCTTTTTCCCACTTCTGCGTCGGGTCTTCTGTGCCGCATATGGTTATATTTCTCCACCCAAGCTGTGGCATACTTTCCTGCTAAGAGTTGAGACATGCGAGGTCCGTTGAAACTCGTGGTTCATAATCTAATGAGATCCACATTCGGCAGCAACACTTTCAATTGGAAGCACCGTTCGAAGCGTAATCAGTGATGGGATAAGCCCATACTGCTGAAGATGCTGTTTGAAACAATGTTTCCAAACGTATGTTGTGCCCGATTCTTGAAATGCGCAGGAATCAGTTGGCACAACAGTGTGAAAAGTGTGACTATTCTGTACGTATAATTACTGTATTAAAGTTGCATGATTGGAAGCTGGAAAATGGAGTTGAAATAGTAAATGTTATTTGACTGTAAAAAGCATAAAGTAGGGGCATTATTCATTGTTGTAAGTTCTATGTGGTTAGAGTACTACAACTCCCCCCTCCTTCGCAAAAAGTTGGGAGCAAAAAAAAGGTCACAGCATATTTCAAGTACTACCCTTAAAATTTACGATTTTACCCCTACCTAAATTTTCGACCTTGGGGACCTCTGGTATGCACCCATTTTTTATACGCTAAATTTGAAAACATCGTTCAAGCGTTTTAGTATTATAGAAATAGTTTTCAGTGGCTCTTGCACCACACCATTAAGTGGAATCAAAACTAAACTACGCAAAAATAACTGTTTATTCAATATTACGATACCGCATTTAATGTTTAATCACGCGTTTTTTCAATTTCCGGATTATCGTCGATTTTTTTAAATGCAGACGACCATTGTCAATTTAGAGAACGGAAAATTTCCATGCACAGAGTTCAACAGTATTCGTTCCAATCCAATTGGTGGATGAATACAACCAGTGATGACCACACCATGAACCAGACTGCCCTATAGGGAGGGGTCACATGGATTTTAGTGCGCATTTAAGAGTTATCAAGAGTTACAATAATATCAATCGTATCTCATAAAACTTTGAACGCTAAGTACTTCCGTAGCGAAAGTAATATCCATCAAAACCAGACAAGCCCGTAGGGAGGGGTATGAGGAGGGTATTACCCCTACCTAAAGTCCTAAAAATTCATCACTGGGTAATTGTGAGGTAAAATGAAGTGTTTAGTAGTCATTTAGCTACACTACCCCGCAAATTTTCAAATTTACCCCTACCTGAAAAATCTAACCTTGGGGACCTCTGATCAAAACCCAATTCGAATTTTCATTATGGCATACCAAAGGACATGCTTAAAAATGATACATTTTCATTTCCGACACAGTTATATGTGGCCGAAGCTTGTTTGACTTTTCGCCGACTTTATCTGCTGCTTATGCATGATCTTGATAGCCGGAATCTAACAAAATCTTAGAATTTACAAAACTTCTCTCCATGCTTACTCTAAAAAGCATGTAATAGCTTATTCGATAGCATTTTTCTTTAGCGTTGCATAGAATAAAAAGATAAAAAGAGTGATTGAGTTCAATGTAAACTGTCGGAAACAGAATAACCTTAGTTCTACTCTTATCTACGAAGGGAATACTGACTCTGTCCAAAAAAACTTCTCTGTGTTTGTCAAAAATCTTTTTATCTTCAATTTGAGCCATAAGTCATGAAAAATGGACAACTACAACAAGTTTTGTGCTTCAGAAAAAACTTCGGGTTAGTGTAAATTTCAATTTCTGATAGATTCGCAACGTTTCAGACAATGTTTGTCAGTTCTATTCATTTTATTACAAATTTACAACAACATAAATTAGTCAAATTACACTTTTCTGATGCAAATTCTATTCTGCATTTGAGTAAACCTTTGTCGCGCTTTAGTTTTGAGTTGTTCTTGACGACTGACAATAACCCGGATTACGTTTGAACCTACGTGGGGTGTGAGGGGGGTATTATGATGAGCCTTGTCGAGATACGTCATTAATAGTCGAAAATTACTCACGAAAAGATACAAGTCGTATCGTAGTTGGGTTCCGTAGGAAAATGTAAACTACCGAATGGTACTTTGTATATCGCAATTTATGAACTTTTCATTGAATAAACTTAATTCAAAGCTGATCAATTTTTTCACAAAATCGAACTTCACGAAATTTATCTGAACTTTTGAGCCGCACTGTAGTTATTCCGAATCTAAATTTGCAACGCTAATTATGCCTTTTGACGGAAATTTTCTCGCGTTTAGACCAAACAAGAATAGCTGCGCGATGCGCCGATCGTTTTCAGTTCCTAGAATTCTCAAAAATTAAGATAATTAATCAAAGAACTTGTGCCATTTCTTAAAAACACGGGCTCAATTATGTCTATGTTCTGTCCAACTTACACTGTCTCTTTGCTTCACTCCCCAGCATCATCGATACAAAACCATAAAATGGCCGGCGGTGTTGTCACGAATGAAAAGGCTGTACATTTGGGTGACACGTATACTGTCAGAAGATTGGATAATTCGTGGCGTACGTAAGATCAATTTTTGTCGTTTCGTTGTATATAATTAATTTTTTCTTAATTCTCATAGTCACTCTGTTCTTGATTTTCTGCGAACTTTTTTTGATAATTATGGTGATGGCCCAACATTTTTCCTCGTGTTAAAAAAGAATCAGAGTTTTTCCTACTACTGCTGGACCAAATGCGAAATAGTCAATTCGTTTATATACATTTTTCTTCGGTTTTTCCGAACACTCTTTTCTGCTACGGCAGGATGATGAATTTAATTGCTAAATCAGAAAGGCATGAATAAAAAGTTTGAACTTTCAAATAATAATCTTATCAATACGCTCCTCTTAATAATTTATGATCGTTCTCAGACATGCACAGCAAGAACTTTTCAGATGGTCGTCGCACTTATTATCGAGGAGTGTGGGGGGGGGGGGGGTGGGCGTGCAAAAAAAGAAAGTTATGCAAGTATGTTTTTCATAAAAAATATGCATAAAAATCACCAAAAAAGCTGTCTTGGAAAAAATTCAGGGGGATGTTTGACGATTTTTCCGGGCCATGGAGGTGTCCAGAGTCTCAGCTCCCTATATGCATATATGATCGTTCTCTATTTGGAAGAAACCGAAATAAGGATTGTATTTGTCGAGAAGGAAACTTTATAGCTCTGACCTGACTACATTCGGATTCATCTAAAAAAATTGATAAAAATTCATAGTAAATTCAGTAGTGTAATGATAGCGGAACCGTCTACTTGGTTTCTTCTTTTCATCCACCACCCAAGCAGGTTGAATTTTGGAAAAATGTCAAAGGCTTTATTGATTTCCAAAAAATTTCCAGCTTATCGGGCACCCTCCAACGACACCTGATATCCCCACCCAAACTGTCCAGCAACTAGCTAGTAGTAAATTATTTCACGCACGTCAAAATATGATATCTTTCTTGTAATCAACGCGACACACAAGAATTTTTAGGATCTCAAGCACAGAGCTTTGAAAACTGAACTGATTAATTTATTACCCGAAAGTGCGAAAGGTTGGTTGTTTGTTAGTTTTTGGTTGTTTGTTTGTTAGTTTTTCGTTGGTGGATTCCTTGGATGGGGTCATTAACTGGCCAGCTGATTCCATTCGAGTTTTTCGAGTTCTTTATTTGTTTGAAGGTTCTTTCTAAGTTGGATTATTCCTTTATTGGTCGATTCCTCGGATGATTTTCCCCATGATTCCCGGCTGACTGGTTGCCGTATTTTTGTTTAGTCCGTCAATTACCTGATTGACTGAAGCCTGGTATGCTTTTCGCGTAACGAGTACAACCTAATGCTGAATTCAGTCATCTATTGCCTTGCCCAAACCCTCCTCCAACCACACTTTAAATGCGCTTATTTTGTTTCGACATCTGAATGTGCTTTCACAATTGTAAACAATCCGGAAAATTTTTTCTCATCACGAATTCCTCTTCCACATTATAGTGAGACCTGGGCAATACATATATTCATTATTCAACTCTTCTGAGTTGCATAACTCAGAAGAGTTAAATAATGAATAAAAAACTAAATAGACAGCTAAATAACCCACTAAAGGACATACAGGCAATAAACCAATGAGAAACCAAACGAAACGACCAGCCGGTCAAGGGTCAACCAATAAGCTAATTAATTAATTAATTAACCAACTAATCATTGCATCAAAACATCAAGGTAAACAACTGACCCGCCAATACGCCCTCCAAGGAATCAACCAAAAAACCTCAGAAATGTACCAACCAACCATTCTTCTTGGCTGTCTGGCACCAGATGAACCAATCAATTTGCCCAGCCATGAATATAGTGCATATGTAGTAGAAAAGTAACAATGTTCATTGGGGATGGGTGAAAAAGGGATGGGATATCCGAGCTACTGGATCCGTATCCGATCACCGTAATTTGCTAGATCCGGCACAGGTAAACTTCGTCGATCTGGATCTTTTATTGTCGAAGCTTGAGACATCAGATCAACAGTAATCAAATCATAATTTGAAATTTTCAGTTTCATTGCTCTTCAAATTCATTATTCACCAACCTCTACAAATCTAAAGGCCCTGTCATACTTCACCGCGCGGCGCCGGTTGTTCTATTCATACTAAAAAGCGGCGCCGGCCGGCGCCGCGCGGTACCGCCTTTGAAGTATGAATAGGTTTTTGTAATTTTTGCGGCGCCGCGCGGCGCCCCATCAGGTTTCAACTGAACCAATACACATTTTTTGAGAAGAGCAAAATCCAAAAGTAAAAAAGCGGCGCCGCGCGTTACCGCGCGGCGAAGTATGACAAGCCACCGCGCGACCGCGGGGTGAAGTATGACAGGGCCTTAAGGCTTCAAAAATGACGTTTGAAAAAATATTTAACATCCAAGCTCATTCTGACTGACTTCGGATGACTATCAAGGTCATTTTGTGAGTTGTGCAGCTGTTGAGGCAACCTGTTCCCGCCACTCGGGGCTTCAGTTAAAGTTAGGCTCGGTCTGGGACTTGAACCCAGGACCTTGCGGCTACCGTCCGCACGCTCTAACCAACTGAGCCAACCGAGCAGCGGGAATGGCGCTCTCTTTTTGCAACAATTCGTAGTTGAGGTGGCTGCTTTGGCCACTCTCAACACAGCTAATATTTTTCAATTCAGAATCATTCAAACATCCGATATTGTTGATGGAATCACGGACTACCTGTAGCATAATGTCCATCTAGCAGAGATGGAACCTGTGTTCTATTGCTTCTGTCATCAGGTCTTGAAATCTATTAGTTTTAAAAGATTCAAAAGACTATTCATGCTATTTTATAGCCAGGTGAATCGCATTTGGATCATTCGATGCATGTTTTTCTGTAAAAATATCATCTCACAAGAAGTCCTTTTTTGTTATTGACTAGAATAGGTGGAAATTGTGAATGAAAAAATTGTCAATAGATGAGTCGAGGATTTTTAATATACCTTCTAGAATGATACTTTTTCCGTTAGCCCACTGGGTGTTTCATTTCCAGAATTTGTTGGTTATCTGTGCCTTCACTGATTCTCATAAACAATGTTCCTCATTCATTCAATTTAGCTACGTTTTTATCAGTAACGGTGAAATCGATCAGTTTTTACAATAGAAAGTTTTCAATGAAATAGAAAATATTGTATGAATGTTATCAATATTTTACTGTAATTTGAGAAGTTTCGATTTCATACAACTCTATCTAAAATACTATAGTGGAACGGACGGAGGAACAATTTTTTCTGATCAAGTTCAACATTTATTTATCCTTTCTATGAATGCATTGATTTTGATCCAAAAGTTCATCTCCTTCGCAACGTTTTTTTCCACGAGACAAGCATTTTTGGTTCAGTGCAAAGATTTTTTGGTATCTTTGTAAAAAGTAATAAGAGATTTTATTGACATTATCTGGTTAGAAAACGCGTCTCCAGGCTCTAAAATCAGAAAATATCGAAAAATTTCCCGCTGTTTCGTGCCGGATTTTATTTTATGATTATTTACACTGATGCGTCCGTCCACTATTTTTCCACAAATCGTGTTTTTTGGGGAAAAAATTTTGGCATTAGGAAAAGATGAATTCCGGTACATCTCAAAATGTCAAAATCTTCATTTTTCTGTTGGGGGGAGGGGTCGGCAAAAAGTCGAAATTTTTCCCAAAAAAGGTCAAAAAAGGTCACTTTTTTGCCAATTTTTTCAAGTCAAGGGGCAGGGGGTTGGGTGCAGGGTTGGCCAAGTTGGGGGGTCCCCTCTAACCCCCCAATTACAGGTATGAACTCAAGCGCTATCAGGAAAAATGCTTGTCAAAAATACACGAAATACCGTAATTTTTTTAATATTACAGAAAAATTTCTTCGTTTCAAAGATTTTTTGGATAGTCTTTGTACGGGTACAAGGAAACTGAACAAAAAACAATGCCTCTTCGTCATCTATATATAGATTCTGTGTAGTCATCGAAATCTTCCATTTCGGAGCGTCATTCTTCATCCACGGAAGGCAAATTTACAGTTTCATATCCGATAGTTCGTAAATTATACTTTTAAATAGTAAATTATAGGTACTTTAAAAAAGTTTTCAACATTGGTCAGCAGAATCTAACGCAATCACTATTTCCAATATTACGAGCACATTTGAATTCCCGTTCTCTAGATACGGAGCTAATTGGTGCTGATAAATGCCGTAAAGCTAGCCTTGAATGTTTTTGAAATAGGCTGACCTGCGAGTATTCTTGAATTAATGGTTTGCTTAGTCAATTCTGGGTATTTTTCGTGATTATTTTTCCGATTGATAAAGCAAATTGGGGGTATTTTTTGTAACTATTTTTCCAAAATAACGTTTATTGCATGAACACACAAAAACAGGAATGTTATGTAGACTTTTTCTGATTTATATTGAAACCTCTGGCCATGTTTTTACCCACCAGAGGCCGAAGATCTAAAAAATGGCTGGAGGTGCTGGATGCCGGAGCTCCGCCCTATCCCTAGGTGCAGGACCGTTTGAAGAACCGATTATTTTAATTTTTCATATTCAGAAGCGGAGAAAATAATTCCCTGGACACGAATTCAATAAGTCAAAACAGTTTATCGGTCCCGTCTCTACTGCTCACGGTGTTTGACATATTCATTCAGAATGAAGTTAAAGTGAAATAAATTTTCATAGTTTTGCTACCGTATTTTTTACCTATGAGGCTTCTAAAACTGTCTATTATTATTCATATACATAGGTACCTTTTTTCAGATACAGCTGAGATTATCGAAAAGCGAATCAATGAGCAAGAAAATAGCCGCGTGGAATATTACGTGCACTATGAAAATTGTACTACATTTCAATTATTTTGTCGTGCCATGTGATGTGTGTGCACATAAGGGGATGGAGAAACAATCTGCTTCAAACTGATGCATTTTGATTATTTCTAATTGATTTGAAGCAATGAGCATGGTGCGCACCTGAACGTTCCAAGGTTTATCATCGAAAAAGTGTTTGTTTTTTTAGCAGATTGTCATCCTTCCGAGTGTTCCTGTGACAGCCCGATAACGGTGATTAGCCAAGCGCCAAAAAATCACAATATTTAGGTGGAATCATACCTCTAAGACCTCCGACCAGTTGGGGGGGGGTAGAAAAAAGTCGATATTTTTCCCAAAAAAGGCCAAAAAACATACACTTTTTTGCAAATTTTTTAAATTTTTTTCAAACTGGAGGGGGGGTTGGGGGGTAGATGATTTTGGGTACAGGGTTGGCCAAGTTGGGGGGGGGGAGGGGTCCCCCCAACCCCCAAGTACAGGTGTGGGTGGAATTAGGCTCCTCGGAGGTTATTTTCGATTGAAAAATTGACATTTTCTCTAAATTTCTGGCTCGCTGAAGGGTCAGTTTGAGTAGCGAGTCGCCTGCATCGGTCTATAAAATTCAGCATTTTGGGAGTGTCATTCCCTCAAATCACTACTTCATTTGAAGTGTGTGAAAATTCATGTAGACGTATCCGTCCGTCCGTGAAAAAATTTTTCATTTTTCTTTCTCTGACTTGACAAAAATCATTTCGTATTTTACAGTGAATCGACGTTTAGACGAATGGGTGACCATTGAACGAATCGATTTATCGACCAGGCATCATCACGATGAAAATAAAATCGCTACAACACCACTCACATGCGAAAATGGTGAGGATGATAAGCGGAAACTGACTAGACATCAAAAAAGAAAACACGATGAGATCAATCACGTCCAACAAGTACAATTGCATATTAAGTTTTTAAAATTGCGTTAGTGTTAACCTGCTTGCAGACTTACGCCGACATGGATCCAACTACGGCCGCATTGGAAAAAGAACATGAACAAGTAAAAACTTCACTAACGTCCCCAGTTGGTAATTATGAGCCACACTTTGATGTTAATCACAATATTTTGTTGAATCATACGATTGCCTCTTATAGTTTTCCATCGAAGAAATGTTCATATATGAGTTTTTGTTCAGTATGTTTTGTAGATAACTAAGGTCAAGTATATCGACAGAGTACAATTTGGTAAATATGAAATCGATACATGGTATTTTTCGCCTTACCCCGAAGAATATGGAAAGCAGCCGAAATTGTATGTCTGCGAATATTGTATGAAATATATGAAGCTAGAAAAGACATTCCGATATCACCTGGTAATTTTTGCACTATTTTCTTCTTCATATTGGATATTTTCCATCGAAAATTTTGTCAAAAATGGGGTCTGAAAAAGAGGAATATTACCAGAATATTTCCATAACATGAAACTTTTGATCGACTGTATGGATTTTTACTCATTTTTAGGGCGATTGTCAGTTTCGGCACCCACCTGGTAAAGAAATTTATCGCAAAATGAATCTAACCGTTTATGAAGTATTTGGGTCGGCATCAAAGGTGTGTGAATGAGAGATATTTGGAACCGGCTTCTCAGTTTCGTGGTCAGGCTCAATCGTGATTGTCAAACCTTGATAAAGCATAGTTCGGTAACATGGTTGACGAATCCAAGGATAACATTTCTAGCACTTGACTTTTTCATGTTTATATGGAATGATGAACAATCCTTCGTTATCTACATTTCAAATCGCGTATAAAGCTTTCGTGGCTCGAATCCAATCTATCTTAATCACGTTTCGAACACATTTTATTCTAACCCCAAACTGTAAGAACTTGATTACCATAACCACAAAACTGAGACACTGTTGAAATCTAATTATATTTTAGTCACACCTTTTTTTCGTTAACCACGAAACTGAGAAACATGGGTTAAATGTTACGCTGCATTTTGCCTACGTTTTAATCGTGTTTTGCTTCAATCACGAAACTGCGAAATGCTGACGCAAATTAATCACATTTAACCACGTTCTGTCTTTATTTGTGCTTAACCACTTCCAAAAAACCCGATTTTAGGAAAAAATACTTATTTAGTCGATATTTGGATACTCCACCCCATACATGTACGGCAGGACTTTTTCAGAGGGGAGGGTCCTCGCACTTTACATCGAGAAGGACGGAGGTAAGTGATCGAAAAAGAAAAACAGAGCTTCGTAAACATTTTTATCATGTAAAATATGCATAAAAATGGTCAAAAAACTGTCTTCAAAAGTTCAGGGTCGATTTTTTCCGGACCAGGCAGGTGTCCAGGGTGTCAGGTAGGCGGGTTTACCCCTACCCTCTTTGTGCATGTATGCGCCACCTGCCGCAAGAACCGTAGTTTTTTGTACTTTACAAACTTTTTGGCTTTGAGTACAAACAAAAATTTGGGCCTTGTTTGTACCAGTACAAACAATCTTCTGGTATGAAAATTCAATTTGATATATCAATCACAGTGTAACTAATGAAGTGTAAACAAATTTAAGACCGTCGTTTGTATCAGTGCAAATGGGTCGAGTATAAAAAAACAGTGCTTAGAACTTCACCTAAACTTGAAAATCTGATTTTTGGTACTCCTGATCCAAGATTTCCTATAAAGCGAATCGAATATATCTACTATGTCTCCAACGAAGCTTAATTGAATCAGGCATATTTTTTTATCTCGAACCCAAAAGTCTCTTCCTGACTCGTATAAAGTTTTATGGTCCTGTCATGCCTCACTGCACGGCGCCGCGCGACGCCGCTATTCGACTTTCGAATTTTTCTCTCGGAACAATCCTATTCTCGAAAAATTTACAAGTACTCTTGTTTTTATCGTTTTTGAAGCTGATAATTGAGCCTGGCTTACTGCTAAGACAACATCAGGTCGTAGAAACGTGTTTAGACGTACTTTGCATCAGGCCCGTATTTAGAGGGGGGAAGGGGGGGATTCCCCCCTAAATTTCTTTTAGAATAAAATTTTCAGCAATATCATTGTACTTATACATCACAATTTCCAAATTTAATTATTATATTTACATACTTCTCGTCAAACATAGAATTTAGCCACTAATCCAAGCACACATAAACTAACTGAAAATAAGTATTCTTTACTGCAAAAATGATTTTCTTTTCCTTTAGTAAATTCTAAAAAAAATTTGGGAAATCCCCCCTTTTTAAAAATCCTGGATACGGGTATGCTTGGCATATTCATAATTTTTTCACATTCATATCTCCATTGTAAATGATGTAATCACAACAAAATCTATAGTCTCTTTTTCTGGAAATGTTTGTGAATAAAGAAGTGGAAAGCAAGTACCATTTGATATTTCTATAATTCCCTGTGATACGTTGTGTCTCATGTGATTAGAATATTTTTGTGCCTGCTCAACTAATCCTCGCCAATTTTTTACGCCCAAAATCCTACAGTAAAAGGTTTAAGTAAACGGCTTTGAGGGCGGTTCATTTTTCAACTTACAAACATTTTATAAAAAACGGACCCAACGTACTTCTAATCCTCCTGAAAGCCTATTTCTGAAAACTGAAAAATCAATAATACCTACAGGAAAACCCTTACTAAAAATTTCCGAGTGCATGGCCAAAACTTGTCAATCGTAGATTTTTCAGAATGTAGGATGAATCCTCATCAAGAGCATGCATGCCCGTGGGCGGTTTGGAAGTATTGACCCTTAGCATATTTTGATTGACCTCCAGCAGATTCTTGCTGACCCCAGCAGATTTTACCCCCAGCAATGATTTAGAAAATAACGAACGAAAATGATCAAAAGAGAAGGGAATGTCGGCATAAGAATGAAAATGATACCGTAGTTAAACGATCTCTCTGAACGAAGCGTTAATTGATTCCAAGAAGTGACATTAAAAGTTTAAAAAATGCTGTCCAAGCAAATTATTACACGTATTTGATTAATATAGTTTGAACAATATGCTGCTGGGATGTTAGAAGGCCTTTCTTTTCTTTATAACGAACGGAAAAAATTTTTTATCCCGCACTCTGTACTGGCTGGCTCCCCACAGAATTTCTATGCTGTCCGTGTATGATCAAGAGGCATGATAAAATAATATCTGAAAAGCGTCATAATTAACAATTCATGTGAAAAATATTATTGAACTGCATATACAGATGCCATAGCATGCAACAATATGTTACAACAACAATATGACTTCATAACACATAGGTTGTTCGAAAATTTCGTTTGTTGAAATTTGAAAGCGGCTCAGCGCGACGCCGCAAAAATTAGACAACTTTATTTATACTTCAGAGGCGGCACCACGCGGTGAAGTATGACACGGCCTTTGTTGTGTCATATCCATGTATGCACATACGGGGGATTTGCTGGGGATCTAGAGCCCCGTAAATAATCATTCGACCTGACCCCCAGTAAAAGACGTCGTTTTTGATAAAAAAATTTTGTAATTTCTTCAATTTTTCGAAAAATTGTGTTCCCTTATCCCCGGACGATTTTTCATCTTGTGCATATATAATCATATCCGTTCTTGATTCACAGTGATCTTTTCTAGGTGAAGTTGTCTTGTCTTGAACTTTTTTCGAAGTAAGTTCATATAGATCATCATAACTTTCAATTAACGTAAGATTGAATCGTGGTAGTGAGCATGCTTGGGAACGTTTTCCTTTCACTATAAGCTAAACTAGATTGCATTTAAAGATCCGTAAAAAACACGATTGTAATCGAGCATTTATTAAATCATTTTTCACAGAACATCTAATTGATATTATACCAAATACGTTTTTCATGAGCATTAATTCTTTTTTTAACTATATTTGTCTCTGCTAATAGCTATAATTCCTTTGAAACGATTAAAGCTTACTGTAGTCACAGCTTGAATTTTATATACCGATGTTGCTTTGCTCTGAATACCGCTGGATTTCAAGAATCATAAGAAGTACAGTGCTACCCATACATGTAATTGGGGGAGAAGTGCTATGGGAACCCCCCAGAAATCGTCGACCATATGGCTAGCCATTGGGCGACCCCCCCAGGATTTTCCAATCCTATGGCTAGCCATATGGTAGCCCTAGGGACCCCCATAGTTTTAGTCGGAAAAATACTGAAAAATGTCATTTTTTCTATGAAAAATGTCAATTTTTGAACAAAGAATGGTCAAAAACGTCAATTTTCTCGGCGCTTCGCGCCAGAAGTAAATATTTTATAATTTTTTAGGCGAAAATTACTACTTTTTAAACTGTTTTCGGACATTTTTCATGGAAAAAATCGAATTTTTTTTCCTTCAGGACCCCTCCCCTTAAAATTTTGGGAATTACTGACCCCCGGCCCCAAAAATGTGCTCCAACCCACCCAGACCTCGGAGCTCCGTTACATGTATAGTGCTACCATACATGTAATTGGGGGGGGAGTGCTATGGGAACTCCCCCAGAAATCGTCGACCATATGGCTAGCCATTGGGCGACCACCCCCAGGATTTTCCAATCCAATGGCTAGGCATATGATAGCCGTAGGAACCCCCATACTTTTGGTCGCAAAGATACTGAAAAATGTCAATTTTTGAACAAAAAATGGTCAAAAACGTCCATTTTCTCGGCGCTTCGCGCCATGAATACTTTTTTTATCTTTTTTTTAGACAAAAATTACTATTTTTTAACTGTTTTTCGGACTTTTTTCGTGAAAAAAATCGAATTTTTTTCCTTGAGATACCCCTCCCCCCAAAATTTTGGGAATTACTGACCCCCGGCCCCAAAAAAGTCGCCCGACCCCCCCCCAGACCTCGGGGCTCCGTTACATGTATGAGTGCTACATGTTGAATCCACAAATTAAGCCGCATTCTGAGCCCCATTTCCAAACAGTGTCTTAAAACATTGCTATGTCCTAAGACATGGCTTTACCATGGGAAAGTTATGTCTTAGGACTACTGTCCGGCATGGACAGCCCACGGCCTGGTCCATGAGTGGGCAGGGCCGGGCGAAAAAATCAGTGGGCCGGGCCTGGGTGTCCAGGCCCGTAGAAGTTCATGAAAGATAAGTAAGTGGATACGTTAAAAATTTATTTCTGGTCAGATACATAATATTTACTGTACGTCATGTTACTTGATTGGAAAAATTTTTACTCAACAGGTGCTCCCAATCTGAATTTTCAGTGCAATCTTTCTTGAGCATGTTGCTCTTTTTATACAAGGCAAGATTGTGTTTATCGATTTGGCAGACTTCCAAGCTACATAAAACATTTATATTACATTATCATTGATGTTTCTCGAATTTGAAATTCGACGTGCTATCCTATTTGATGTCTGTTTTAGACACATAAGTTTTTGTTCTCTAACTGAATACCACAATTTAATGATTTTTTCACTTATTTATATTTATGAAGTGCCAAAATGAAGATCCTTTGTTTAAAGATGTGGTGCAACTTTTTGTACATTTCTTCCTCCTTCTTAAATTATAATACTTCGAATGATGATGAACCAGCATCTCAAATTTACAGCTCATTATCGAGATTGAAAAAAATTTGCAGCATAATATGTGTTATATTGATAAAAATTTGCTCGAAGGGACAGTTACCTTTTGTATCCTTTTGGAGGCAAATGTAGCAGCAAAAACGCCGTACCTTTAGTCCTATTATCAGGGTTCATACACAACCTGGAAAACCTGGAAAACACAGGGAATTTTTTTTCAGGTCTGGAAAACCTGGAAAACCTGGAAAACACAGGGAATTTTAAGGAAAAATAAATATTTTGTGTTGAAAATTACAGGAAAATCATCAAATTTTTTCGCCGCGCTGCGGCGAGTTTCCTTATTCGACTATGCACATTGAAAGTGAGATTTCTCAAAATCATCGAGTATTTGAGATCGTTTTTTTAGTTTTTCAACTTCGACTTTTAATTTAGCCTTTATATTACTATGTCAAAGTCAACGTTTCAATTGGATTGTAAGGGTAATATTCGAGAAAACATTCTAACTCCTCATTTATGCCAGAAAATTTTAGACTAATCAACAGAATGTTTTCGGCTATATAGAGCATTCATATTTGCGAGCGAAAAAAAATCGAGTCTGGTCAGGGTTTTTTAGGTCAATTAGGAGCCATTGCTTCTAAAAATTCTGATTGACTCCTAAAAATTTAGGGGCACAAGCGAACATGGCTTATAAAAATCAGAGCCTAACAACCCTTACGTTTAGGTGAGTTTCCTGTCCAGAGATGCATTCTTATGCGTTTTTAAGAAAACATATTGAAAATTTTCCGGCGCTTCGCGCCGATTTTCAAATCACTTATGATTCTTATTATCATTTCTGTCGTGCGGTTGGAAAATGTCGGCCTAGCTTACGCTGGCTTATAGCTTTTAAACATCAACATGTTATGGATGAATGTTTGACCTTGTATTGTTTTTTCACATATTTGACTAAAACCTAGATTTTTCTAGATTGTTTCCACAAAATCGTTTTTGGTTCTTTAGAATTTTCGACTTTCGTGAAGATAACTTTTTGCACTTGGAAAATGATTAAGCGTGGGACAATAGCAGAGGTTTTTCTGTCTGAAAAAGTCATTCAATTCATTGCTGCTTGCCTAATTTTTGAATTTTAGTTTGCCTGACTGAAAACATGTTGAATTCATTGAAAAATTAGACTTTTCAGGCAGGAAATAGATATTAAAAATAGTCATTTTCCAACGATATAGAATATCGAAATCCAAATTTTTTCCGATGCTCTGCACCGCATTATTTACCGATATCCGAGTCCGAAGTAAAATATCTATCACACTTTTTTATGGTTTATACTTTGGTTTATATATTATCATAAATAATTATGATTGGAAAATTACTGGCTCTTGATATACGAAAACGTTAGGAAAATGTTTTAACGCTTCCACCAATCAAATGGTGAAAAGATCACGATTGATCATCGGTAGTTGCATAAGAATGTGCTGAAAAATTAATTTTCCGACGTTTTAGAGGCCTCGGAATCAAAATTTTTCGGCGCTAGGCTGCGCAATAATTTGAAATAAATTTTTCGATTTAGTACTCTATTTTTGATGATACTTTAGCTCACACATGTTTTTATTATTCAGTATTTTTCTTCAGGATAGTATATTTCATTATTATAAACACCTGGAAAAATTTCATTTGTCAACCTGGAAAACCTGGAAAACACAGGGAATTTTTTTTCTACAACTTTGTATGAACCCTGTATTATGTTTTCATTCAATGATCAACAGTATTATTGGCAATTCTTCTGTACAGAGTTTACAACTGCAATCCAAAACAATTTCCAGTTTTCTGCATTCAAAATTACGAACTTTCATAAGGCAGCATTGTTATTGTAGCCAGAACATAAAAAAATCTATGCTATTCTAGAACATGAGTAAACTTATCAGTTTGTTCGAGATCTTATTAGGAAAGCTGCTGTTGAAAGCTCAGATGTTTAAAAAGTACTCAACTACTGAATTAACTAGCTAATATCCACTACCTATCTGAAAATTCGGAATTGACAATATTTTGGATTGGCATAAAGGGAGTCAAATAAATTTCCTAAAATGATGATTGTTATACGAAGAATTTTATCGACCCCTTTTTCAACTACTGCCAGCCAATGCAGTTTCACCACAGGAAGACATATTGTCACATATTTACACTAGAGAATCAATCCTGGAAAACTTGATTCGATATTTTCACGGAATAATTTTGACAGGCCAGACGACGAAAGAATTCTATGATGTGTTTTTGCATTTTTTGGATTTTGAATTATGTAATATTTTGTGTTGGAAGATATACTTATACGGGCTGGGCCGGGCTTTTGTTCTCGGCCCGTTCATGGGCCGGGTATGGGCCAAAGGATTGCTTTTGCCGGGCAGGGCCGAACTCATCCGGCCCATGCAGGTCCATACTTAGGACACGGCTATGTTTAGAAACGAGCCTATGAAGTCTGTTCCCGTTCGGAAGTTATACTGATCAAAAGAATATGCGAAATTAATGCCACAAAATTTCAACCGATTCGTTCTCCTCGGACATCCTGTATAATTCGCGCAATGTTATGGCTTAAATATGCTCCTATAAAAATGGGCTCGAAATTCAGTTTCTTTCTAGAAATACTATTGTCTCGCATTCAATTTCATCAAAAATTCCCTGGGTTTCAATTCTCCTGTGATCTGTTAGTTATTAGATATATATCTTTCCAGCTTTATTGTCAAAATTTATGTCTATTGGCCAAATTATTTTTGGACCACAAGACACTTTATTTCGATGTTGAGCCGTTCATATTTTACGCGCTGTGCGAAATCGATCGACACGGGTCACATTTAGTCGGATATTTTTCGAAAGTAAATTCAGCTAGTGTGAAATTACTGCGTACTACCAATCCGCACATAATTCAATCTTTTGGCCTAAAATTAGCTCATCACTTTTAATCGTTAAAGAAATATTTTTTATTACAGGAACGCGAATCGCCCGACGGAAATAATTTGGCATGCATTATGATCTTGCCGCCGTTCCAGAGGAAAGGCTATGGAAAGTTTCTCATACAATTCAGTAAATGTCATTATAGTACATCTGAAGCTTCTGTGCTTTCATTGTATGGCGTTTACCAGGTTATGAGCTGTCGAAACGTGAAAGTTTAATCGGGTCGCCCGAAAAACCGTTATCCGATTTAGGCAAATTGAGCTACAGAAGTTATTGGGCCTGGGTGCTGCTGGAAATTTTACGAGATAGTCGTGGCACTTTGAGCATTAAAGATTTAAGGTAGTGTAATTTGGCATTTAGATGACTTGAATTGTCAAAAAAGAATTCGCGGATTTTGAGTCCTGATGTCTTTCTATGACTCAGAAGGACAAAACGTATCACCTAATTTAGGTGATTTTATCAATGCTCTACAACGTTGACCGCAGTAGTTATAGCTTACGCTCGTTGAAAAAATGCTCAGATAGCCTAAAACAAGATTCCGATTTCATGACAAAATCGATTTTCATAAAAGCTTCATTCAATCATCTTAGAATCTAAAATATTATAAGCACTGCATCTCAGCGAACACAAACCAGCAATTACTAAATTATGAATTTACATAAAACGATTCTGGTTTATGTGCAACCTGGAATCGCTGTTTTTCCGCAATTATGGGAATGACCGAAGTTTTTTCTAAACAGTGTTTTTTTTGTACTCGGTCCATTTGTACCGATACAAACGACCTCTCAAAAACCGTTTGTACTCCAAAATTTGCTGAAAAAAAACATTCATTGTAATAAAATGCAACAAACATGATGTGGAATATGAATATGTTGGCCATTTTCAGGAGACACGTAAGAGGACTATACGAATGCGCACACATAAAACAGTTGATCATAAGGCACAGAACATGCATTAGTGAAATACTCCACAAAAAGCTTTTATTATTATGCCATAGCTATTCATTTGTCGTTATCGATGCGGACGCATAAGAAACAAGTCCATTGATACTGAATGCTGACGGCTGTTGAGTGACAAAATTTTTTTTTGCGCTACAATTTTCTTTTGTACTGGTACAAACGAAGTCAAAATTTTCGTTTGTACTCCGGACCGTTTCGCTAGTGAAGTACAAAAAATTGTTTCTAAATTTGGAAAAACTTTTTAAAACGCGCATTTTCGATCCAAGATGCCTAAAGTCGTTGTTTCTTCATTACGCTGTCATTGACATCGCAAATTCTCAAAATCAATGATATACTGTCTTTTAGTAACGGTTTTGCAAAATTCGACCTAGTTTATCATAAAAGTTATAAAAAGCATTTACTTTAATAGCTGAATGTTTCAAAGTTGCTGTTCGACAATAAATATAACGCTACATTATTATTGTAAAAGAATTGACGCGAGGCCTCGGAATTTCTCCCCAAAAAATTCGTACAAATTATGCCCAAATCATATTTTTCCGCAAAAGCTCCATACGCATTGAAAAAAATTCTTCAATAAAATTCTAGGGAGGTATCGGACGATCCTTTTCGGACCCGATAGGCATATCCGGAGTCTCAGATATTGGTGAGTTGGGGGGATTTTGACCCCCCAGCTGATTCTTGCTGACCCCCAACAATGATTGAGAAGTTGACGAAGGAAAATGAGCAATAGAGAAGAGAAAGTCGTCATAAAAATGGAAATGATGCTGTAGTTTAACAATTTTTCTAAACGAAGCATACTTGATTCCAAAGGAATAACATTAAAACCTTAAAAAGTGCTGTCTAAGCAAATTATTTCATATATCTGACTAATATAGTTGTGAGAATATGCTGTTTGGATGTTAGAAGACTTTTCTTTCCATTATCAAGAACGAAAAAAGATTTCTATTCCACTCCCTGTCCTGGCTGACCCCCAGCAGAATTTCTATGCTGTGCATGTATGGTTACCTCTATCTAACCTATGTGCATCTATGCACAGACTCATTTCGGATCTCAAGATCATTACTGTGATCCCTAGGCCATTGGAAAGAAATCGTTCGGGCTTCCATTCATGAAGAAAAATCTATCAAAAATTGTCAACAGGTGTCCCACTATTTTGAGTATAGTTTTCGTCGCGTCTTCGTTGCATCGCTATTTCATAATGAATGGACTGTATAAACAGAAATCCTAGAAAGGTTAATATCCTGCCTATTTGTAGCTAGTTAAGATTCAGAATCACTCAATATGCGGAACATTAAAAAGTGGAAGTGTTCAGATTTGATAATGAAAATCTGTTCTATCATTTCAGCGAAATGACCAGCATTGCTCCCCAGGATATAATTGCCACATTACAAATCATGAACATGACTAAATACTGGAAAGGTCAACACGTCGTTTGTGTGACTCCGAAATTGATTGAAGATTGCGTGCGAAGCGAAGTGTTCAAAAAACCTGTATTAGAAGTCGATTTGTCCTGTTTGACGTGGACTCCAGCGAAAAAGTTCGAGGTTGCCAAAAAGAAATAATGTTGGATTTTTGTTCCCCACTCTTCTTTTGTACATCTATTTTGTATGCAATGAGTATAAATTGACTGTTTCATTTTCCATTGGTCTGCGGCTAGCATGTCCGCAAGATAGTAAAGAAATCGAACGCCTGATAAGTTCAGAATATTAAATAACTTGCGAAAATCACTGCGAATATTGACCTCAACAGTTTTCGGATAGGCGATTAGCTGTCGGTTGAACATTTCGTTCATTGCTGTTTCCACACAAACATTTCAACTTTTTGCCCGAATTTAAGATGCTACAGCTAGTTAATGGCAGAGCAATAGTGAAGACATCATGAAGCTGTAAGGGCCATGGAACAACCCAGTAATATATACAAAGTACTATGTGTAGATTCTTAGGTTTATTCGTACAATGAGCGCAATTCTGGGAACAAAAAATATAAAAGAGAGCTAAAATATTGTGGCAACGGACATTTTAACAATATGTCTGTTCTGCGAACTAGTTTGCCGGCAATTGAACTTCTTTGAATCATCATTTCGTGGAGGACGCAATACATCGGCAACTCGTGGTACTCCCTGAGCGATAAACGCGCATTTTTCAAAAATTCTATGGGTATGTACTGAAATGAAAACTCCAACCATTTAAATTTCGAAGGATGAGACGAATCAGCTTCAGTATGTTTTTTAAATGCTTTCAAATTCATATCGTCCAAGTGGCTTCTAAATTGCTGACAAAGCTCTTATCGTGGAATTTTACACTAGCAAAATATAGTGACGGGATAATTTGTCTCAAATCCACAATACCTACTTGCTTTCCGACTATAAGCGTTTTCAAGAAAATCAAATTGAACATAACAGAAGTCAAAACGTAAAGGTTTATGTTATGAAATTTCCCAATTCCTAATGAGAGACCTTGAAAAATCCTGCAAAGATTCGTCATGGAAAATTCAGGGTCAAATCAAGAATAAAATACTAATACCAAAGAAGGCTTGAAACATTGAACCAAAAATATAAATGAAAAATTGAATCTCGCTCTTCGATCGTCTAATCGGCATTAATGGATTCAATTGAATCTTAATAAGATGCGTGTGGTATCGCTCCTAAAGGGCAAAGCTTATAAGAGCGAAGCTCAAAAGAGCGATTCTCAAAAGAACGAATCCCTAAAAGAGATCTCAAAAGAGTGAATCCTCAAAATAGATCTCAATAGAGCGAAATATATCCGCTACAATAAACAAAAAATTCAGTAAAAAATGAGTAAGATCGATATTGCTGCGTTGAGTGCAAATAGAGTTGGATAATTGATGCATTGTGCAATGACAAGCAGGGTTTATGTACGTTGAAATACTAAACATCAACGTCCTAAAATTTTTCTGCAGTCAGAAAACGTAATCATAACATTACCAACCAATTTGGTCTACCTGAATGTAGAGGAAGTTGCATATATAGGTAATTTTATACTATGGCTTGCAGGCATGGCAGGAGTGTAGACACAAAGAGTGGTGGAAATGAAGTTAAAAACTATCTGTGGTGAGGACAAGTAAATTAGGAACATGCATGAGCTTGAGAAGTGTTTGGGAGTCAAAAGAGCAGCAAGTACTTCAAAGGCGCAGTCTCGTTTTTCAAAACAGCAATTAAAATACTTAGAAGCAATAAGATGAGTCATTTCTCATTTTCGATGTTTATTTACACTAAATAATAAACAGACATGTAACATGGCGAGTATGTGCTTGTGTTACACCTTATGAACTTTTGACGCACGACCAATGCGAAATTTTGTGCGCTCTGATCGGTCGGCAGTAGGGATGTCTTGGGCCAGAGGATATCGAGTCGAGTCAGAGACCTCCAGCAAACCTGGTCAAGAGTCGGAAAAATGTGTTCAGTCATAAATTGTAACACGAGCACATACTCGCCATGTTACATGCTTTATTATTTAGAGTAAATAAACATTGAAAATGAGAAATTTTAAATAGTAATTGCTGTTTTGAGAAACGAGACAAGAGAAATGAGAAATAAACAAAATCTTCCTTTTCCTCGGGCAAAAAATGAAAATCAATCCGATCTACGATTATTTGAAACAGATCAAAAATTCTGAAATAATAGCCATCAATGTTATGCCCTTCTTGTCTACGGAAAAAATTTTGTTTAGAATTAGTAGTAAGGCCGGACCGTATAGGTCGTATGGTTAAGGATACCCCTATCTTTTGTGTACGACCTATAATTTGTCATTTTTTGGCCGATTTATAGGTCGTACAGTAAACATATACGGTCGACTTTTGGCCGATTTATAGGTTGTACAGTAAACATATATGATCAATTTCTTTGTCGATTTATAGGTCGTACGGTAAAGGATACAGGTTCTAGAGTTACCGTAATAGTAGAATTACAGTATTTTTTTGATTATGGTAATAATGGAATTAGGGTAATAGGTGTGTTACTGTAGGTGGAAAAGGAAAATTAATGATGAACGGAAAATGGAAAACTAAAGTGAACAAAAAATGGAAAAGAAATAAAAAGAGATTGTGTATAAAAACTGCTTCCCCGGTGGGCAGAGGAAGCCTTTCAAAAATTTGCGCCCCCGGACCCCCTTTGACAAAAGGGCACCACCTGCAGGCGTAAATATTTTTGGAGGTCCCATTCCTGAACGATCGTTCAAGTCAATGAATGTCAGAACAGTCAAATTGGTCAGTAATGGTCTGTTTAATGAGTAAAATCTCGAGAGAGTCAATACGGGATGAAACATTAGCCTTACAGGTGAATGCGTATAAAGTTTGAGTGTCTGCCAAAAATGACCAAGAAGCTCTTTTATAAAAAATGACCAGAGCGAGCTGCCATAAAAAGCATGTAGACAAATAAGGTCTTTTATAGAAAAATGACCAGAACAAGCTGGTCGTAAAAAGCATGTAGAAAATTTGGAGAGTTGAAAAAATCTTTACATAGGTATCAAAAAAGAAAAAAATTTTTTAATTTGATGCAGCATTCTAGTTTATTGTAAAAATCATTTAGTCCAACCATAAGAAAATGTACAAAAATTATGTTTCAAAATACGTTTATCATATACTACACGAAATTTTTTCAAAGTTTTATGATCTTGCTGATGCTCTATACGGAGACTATGTACATTTACTTCTTTTTTTCCATTGTTTTTTATAAAAGCAAAAACCATTCAACGAAGCGAATAAAAATTAACTTTTTCCATAGTATCTGATGACAAAGTGATACTGTGAACTTTGATTACGTGATGGTATTGGTCTGTAGATCGACTGTACAACCTGTAAGCATAATTTTTAGGACCTCCACTGACAAATTCGGTAATTTAAGATCCAGAGCCATATTCACCTAACTCATCAGTCATTTCACCAAGGCACCAATTAGTGGGTACCTGATATTGTCGTTTGTCAACTGTTGACAGGTAAATAATACTGTCCGTGTCAAAATACAATACTCGACTTTTTAATCGCTTAATGTAAGAATATAATTTTAGTCCAGCTTGAGCCGTTGTATAAGCTGCAATAACAGCGTTAGTATTCCCCATGACTTCCGCAAAATCATCATGTTGACAATATGTTGTTGACACCAATTGTTCATTGGTTAGTCTAACATTCTTAATAATGTTGGCCACATTCATCACAAGTTCAAAATATTCTTTGGGTGCATTGTGGATAACAGTCTTATCCATATTATTTCGTTGACCAAACTAAAAACATAAAAATAATTAAATAAAATACAAAAACTATGCAAAGTTACCTTTCCCCAGAAAGAATTCAGCATTAATTTCGCCAAAGCCCTCTTTCCAGGATTCTTTAAAATTTGCGAAGGATCCAATGGAATATTCTCATGATTGTAGACCTCCATCTCATATTCACATTTTGCTCAGCTGTCTGAGCTTTAGCAAGGTAACCTTCACTCTCCTATAAAAATTACAATCAAATTCTGTCACATTTACATAATAATATAAAACTTACTAGTTTCATTTTCATAAAGGTGAGACATATTGAGTGAATAAACCACCAGTGGGGTTTCTGGTTGGATGATATTGCTCAATATTATCATAATGCCAAACCTCAAAAATCTCGAGGATCTGAAACAAAAATAATATACATACGAAAAAGAACCATTACAGTAACAATATACCTTATATCCCTTCTCTAAAGCTTTGTATAATTCTATCGTAACCCATGTACCATCTAATGCTCTGTCTTGGTCATTATGCTCGCATGTGGTCTTTTGTGAATCATGCGTACAAGTTTTGCATAAAGGAAACAATAATTTACCACCATGTCGATATGGTAGAACAGGATGTAAGAGTTTGGAGGTGGTAAAACCGTACACTTGATTAACCCCTCATAAGGTTGGGAAGTTGAGCTGACCTCTTCAAAATCTTCAGTTGAGATTTTTGGATGGCCTGTAGGGTATTTCCCATATTTGTTCACAAATGGGTATAAGCTGCACACATCTACATAATTGATCTTTTCTGCAGGTGTACCATCTTCATTGTACTTAATTTTGTGATACAATTTTACAGCATTAGTGCGACCGCCGAAGAAAGCTAAAACAAGGAAATTTTTGACAAAATGGAAAAGAACAATTCAAGATTTTACCTTCTCGAGGATTTATAGGTTCAGGTATTTCATCTGTATCAAAAAATGTTTTCATTTCATGATCTGAGTGAAGTTGTCGTAAGAGTTTGCATTCCCACATTTCAATTATGCTATAACCGAGTGGTTGAAGTTCTATAGCCCGATTAAAAGTGCGTTCATATGCATCGACTGCTTTTGTATCATTATCGGCTGTTAATTGATGTCTATTTTTCATACATTTTGGGCAACCATGCCAATAACAACCGTAAAATTCATAAATTGTGGTGCCTTAATGAACAAACATATAGATATTAAAGTTTCAAAAATTTAAACAAAATTACCTGATAAACCATCAACCCTGTATTTTCTAATTTGAACTTCACCACCGTTAAGTTTATGTCAAATATACAGTTTTTCATATTTATAGGATAACCATTTCATCCATTTTAAGGCTATAACAGACTGTCTTTCTTCTTCACCATAACCTTTCTACGGTATTACACCAATACTATTTGGCTTCAAAAATAAACATTGGAAAACTAAGTTGCAAGCACTAGCAATGGTTATTGAATTTTCAAAAGGATCAACATTGGTTTCTTCCATAAAAATATCGCGAAATTTCATGCAACATTGTCATAAAACTTGCACATCGCTACGACAGTAGTCAAGTAACTCATTATCAAAATTAAATTGACACCCCTAAACAATGACGCATTTAAATGCAAAACTTTATACTTTTGCAAACTTACTGCTTCAAGGTTTCCATTATACCACTCCAGAAATGTAGCACGAGCCGCAGGTTTCATAGCATTGTAACCGTAAATGTCCAGTGAAGAATATGGGCCAATATAGCCGTAATTTTCTTTTCTATTAAAGAAATGTGGGAAATATCCTTTACATATTCCACTTATTCCAAATGTTTTCGGTAAAGCTGCCAAAGGCATCGGAAGAAAGTTCAGAGAATCAATAATTTTTATTGATCCTACTTTGATACAAATCAACTCTAAACCTAAAATAAATAAATAGATGAAAATGAAAAAACTATAAACAATTTACTAATTCACCCTTATTAATGATATGTAGTTTATGATGTCCATTAGGATACAAAAACTGCATTATAAATTGTTCATCGAATCCTCGAGAATTATGCGCTATTGCTGTAATGTTTTTCATGCTTTTTGCAAAAAGGTATTTGCAGATATCATTTAGACATGTAGAGCCTTTGAAAATACACTCGCGTTGACCACATATATTGCAGCAAAAATTTCCCTCGCTTTGACGACACTGATCGCATACAGTATGGACAACGCATAAATTTGGTTCATGTTCAAACACACCTTAATTCCATTCGTCGTAGAATTTTTTCCTGCATAGTCTCAAAATCATAAAAAACGAATTTTTAATCAACAGGACACTTATCCGTAATTCCTGTTTCATTATCAACTAGACACTCATCCTCATCAACATTTGTTTCAAATATATCTTCTTCCTCTTCAATTATTTTTTTTATTATTATTAACATATAACCAGATAAAACCAGTTGAAACACCTGTTTTACTGTACAACCCTAGTATTTTTGTTTTGATTCTTGAAGCTACAAAAGAACTGTAATAGCTGTTTATAACCCTGTTGCACCATCTTTTCTTTTTATGTCGGAAAGCTTTAAAGACCCTTATAACTCATGCGCACGTGGCTATATTGCTTCTATAGCTTTGACCAAATACTGTAGGATATATGGCTTGAATATTTATTATGCTTATAACTCCTCCTCTCACATCTATAAGCTATAAATCCTAGTTATTTTATTATAGTTATCACCTCCTTTTACTCTAAAATTTTGAACACTTTATACATTTATCTGTTTTGTTGCTACAAAAACTACGTTTCTTTTTTCTCTCTCTCTCTCTCTTTCATATATTTCTTCAAGAATTTTTGCGAATGGAACACCAGTTCACATTAGATGAAAACTTAGCATTATTTGTAGTGGTTGAAGGTAGATACATATCGTTTTCGTAACGTCGACCCTAAAACAAAGGAGGCGTACAGTCGCGGGTTCAAGCTCATTTTACCACAATACGGTATACTAGGCCGCAATGTCAATATTATGGAAAAGACATTTTCACATAGAGGTCAATGCGGCATCAACCTTGGTTATAAGATGCTGGTCGAGAGCGACAGGGTTACAGTACAATTTAACAATTTGTTTAATGGAAGGACATGGAGTTTATCTAAAGAAGTGAGCTGATATATGAATTCTTTCTTTCTTCCTTCCTTTCTTTCTTTCTTTTTAACAATTAGAAACTTGAATTATTTTCTTTTTTTCTTTCTTTCTTTTAAAATATATAATGTTTTATCCTTGGACCAATATGATACATGAGATAGTGCCAGCTATTTCAAACGAGTACAATGCTTTAGCAGTAAAACATCAATTAGCGATAGAATGCAAAACAAATGAAAACGACGACACAGCTGGAAAATATGATTCTACCACAAAAATCCTTAAAGAAGAAGTTGCTGCTGCTAAGAAAATTATTAAAGAAGTAGGGGTTCATGCTTTAAAATTCGCCGGAGAACAGAGCTGTGCTAGTGAAGATCAAAAGGTAGCTAGCCTTCAAACGACATTTGTTAAAGATCTCTTCATCAACTATTTCAATGATCACGACTACGATTCAACGTCAGATACCAGTTCGTTGGACGCCAAAACCAAACGTATTTGTGAGTTACATGTTCCGGGTTTAGATATTCCATGATTTTTTGATGAGCAAGTAGTAAAAGGTGAAAAATTATTTATAATTATATGTGCTGAGCTAATTATACAAGACATCTTTAATGGGTGTATTTTTTATTGTTATTGCGCGAAAGAGGTAGGAATTGTTGAGGATCATCATTGTCCAGCTCATCATTCCATATATAATATTGCAATTACACCAACATTTAATCATTTATATGAAAAGATGGGACTTATCATTGACTGTTTTGAATATGTTATAGGTGAAGTTCAAGGTTATTATTGTCTTCGTGCTTTTAAACAGATGATTGACATATTTAGATGTATACCACTTACAAGTACTGGTGGTAAAATTCTTAAGGATACTGTAGCTTGTTTTTTTTAATGAAGGTTATCATTATGATTTTGATGATGCTGTTGTTATCAAAACACTATGCGAGTTTATTAACAGTAAATTGTAAAAGTTTTGCTTACATTCATTACAGTTTTGCTTACATTCATTCATTACAGTTTTGTATGTTTTAATTAGCTATAGCTTGCTTGCTTATGTGTTTGCTTACGTATTTGCTGGTTATATAATTTCATACATATATTGCGCGTATATTTTTGCATACAGTAATGTTATTCTATTTTATATATTCATCGATCTTTATATTTTACATCTGTACTGTTTTATTATATTGTAATTTTGATAATTATAGATAGCATTTTGTTTAAAATAATAAAAAAATCATTTTAAAAATTGTTCAAGTAAAAAGTGGTTGGTTTTTGTTGTTGTGAAAAAGAGATGTCAAATGATGATGAAAAGTTTTATATATGGAAACATCCATTTAACTGTATAGTTTCTGCTCCAATAAAATCAGGAAAAACACAATTTGTTAAAAAACTTGTAATTTTTACTAAAGAAATGATTTACCCTGCTCCTGTGAAAATTTATTGGTGCTATTCGGAATCGCAAGAAGCTTACAATGATTTAGTTCAGAAATGTTCTTATGTAGAATTTATTCAAGGTTCGCCTGACTTGGATGAACTTCAGAAAAGTAAAGATACACCTAAATTATTAATTATAGATGATATGATGCAAGAGATGAAAAATGATCAACCTTTAACTCAACTTTTTACTAAAGGATCGCATCACTGGGATATATCAGTTATACAGAATGCTTTTTTCAATGGAATGCGTACGAGTAGGATAAACTCTCAATATTTAATTCTTCTAAAAAACCCTAGCGATAGATTACAAGTCCGCACACTGGCTCGACAGATTTTTCCAACTACTTCAAATTATTTCATAGAGGCGTATGAGGATGCTACTAGTAAACCATACGGTTATTTATTAATAGATCTTACACAGATATGTCCTGAAAAATATCGACTTAGATCTAATATATTTCCCGACAATGATTATATGATTTTGTATACACCTAAATGATTCATCATTTTTACAAAAAAACTTTATACAAGTTAGTTGGATCCTATTATTTTAGCGATATGATATACAGTAAACACATTTTTTTAATACTCTCACAGTGATTCTTTTTATAGCTGTTTTTATTGTATGGGTACAATACCCTTTTCAATTTTATGAAAATGAAGAAACTGAAAATGTTACAGATTTTACGATACCAAATACAAAAAATGTTACAGATCGGAAATTATTATTACGGGAAAATTATAAATTACATATAACACCCTTACTACGTTATGTAGAAAAAATCTTACATTGTCTTCAGAATGACGGACAATTTATGCAATTACGAGCATGTTTCAAAATATATATTTTCAATCCTGTCGTATTTTCCTGTTGTAGTCAAAGCAGTAAATTTCAAAACTTGTACATCAATGGAAGTAGATTACGATATATTGATACGATAGCTTTATTACATAATCAGAAAAAAATATTATACCCTTCATCAGTCTAGTCGAGAATTTTGAAGAAGTTGGTCATTTTTCTATAATTTGTTTGTGTTGTGACAATTACGATGTCAGCTGCATTTGGAGTTTTCGTCAGAATGGTGCAAAATAAAGTAAAAGGTAAAAATTTTATATCTCTTCTTCTTCAACTAGTTATTGAACTATAGTATTTTTTATTTAAGGTAAAATACTAAACAACAAACAGAAATGCGAAATAGCTGATTTGTTTTGGACTCGTTTCTCACCCGAAGCCAAGATTTTTACAAAGACATAGCTAAGGCCTGCAACCATTTACGTTGTGAAGTTGGTTTACCCATTGGATGTAAAAAAATTACACAATTTCGGTGTTTTGCTAGATTATTACTGATGGAATTGGATATGATCGAAACTCGTGCTATTTTTGTAGAAGATCTTTTTTTAAAGCTAGATACAGTTCATAAACTATTTTTTATGAATATGGATAACTTGTGTGCTTTTTCTAGATGTGAAGAGTTGAATATCATTATACAAAATCATTACTATCTTAATGTAATACATTAAATATTTCTATGTTTATTCATCATTTGGTCATTATTGTAAAATTTTTCTGTACTGTACAATCTGTTTTGTATGGCTTCTAGATTAAAGAAATATATTCACAAGCTCAATGTGTTGAAAAATTCAAATCTTGTTCAAAGACGTGCTTTTCTTCAACATTCTTCCCCTGATTTGATCTGCTGTATATGTGAAATTTGTTTGAACATTTTGAATGGTAATATTCCTATTAATTCAAACTTAAAAAAGACTTAACAACTTAACAAACTTAACTTAACAGACGACTTAACAAAAGACTTTAAAAAAAACTTAAAATATTACCATTCAAAAACTTAAAAAAGAAATTGGCAAAACATAAATTATTGCTCAGAGGTTTAGCTACAAGACACGAAAAAAAACAAGAAAAAAAGATTTACATAATAAACGTGTAAGAATTGTTCAAAGTGGTGGAGCATTTTTACCTCTAGTACTACCTGCTTTATTATCTACATTAGCAAGTTTTGTTACAGAGAAATTATTATATAATGAAATTTGCTAGTAAATTTGCTCTTATACCTCAGGAGGTTCTGAATAAGTTGAGTAACTCTAAGGCTTCTTCTTCTTCTTCAACGAGTGCAAATGAAAAGACAGGTATATCTAAGCAAGTTGACATGTATCATAACAAATTAGAGCGCATTTTGAAAGATAATACGTTAACACCCGAAGAACAATACAAAATGTACTTGCAAATATTTTCACAATATTTAACTTTTCAACATATAAAGGCTCAACCTTCTACAGTGATTTTAAAACAAAAAAGTTATTGATGATAATGAAGAAGATGAGAATGATAGTGATGATTTGAAACAAAAGGAAAAAAATTGGCTGAACGATGAAAAGTTACTTAGTGGTATTCCTAAACAGTTTAAATGCTCAGCATCCTTATTATTGGAACATGTGCGACGTAACCCCAGTATAAATGTTAATAAGCAAGGTGAAGTATTAATTGATGGAAAACTAATTGAAGGATCACATATTATTGATTTATTAAATGATTTGTCTCGTAAACATTCAAAAATTATGCAAACAGTTGGAGTAGACCAGTTTGTTAATGCTTTGAAAAAATATAATGTACCCTTAGAGGCTATAGGAAACCCTTTATGTAAAATGTTATTCGCTTTACCTCGGAAACTCTCCTACCATACACCTCCAGAAGAATCAGATGATCAGACAGTTAGTAGTGTCAAGCGGTTGAATAAACCACTCGTGAAAGGTGTTGATTTATTTTCAAGTGGTGCCGAAGAAGATATCAAAGATGATTCATTCTTTAATAAAGGAAGCTCAACAGAAAAGAAGATACGACGAAAAGTTAGAGCACTTAGATGGTATACTCCTTTGTCCTAGAGCGATGAACACCTTACTTTCGAAATTATACAAAAATTTACACAGAAATCCTACAGCTTTTTCTAGTATTGAAAAATTATATGCTGAAGCTAGAAAACACTGTAAAACAATTACACGTAAAAATGTTAAAGATTGGCTTTCAAAACAAGATAGTTATACCTTACATAAACAAGTCAACAAAAAATTTTCATGTAATCGTATTTATGTTACAGCTATGGATCAGCAATGGGAAATTGATTTGGCAGATATGTCTTCTTTAGCAGATTTTAACGATGGATACAAATTTATGCTTACATGTATAGATGTATTAAGTAAATAGGCATGGGTTGAACCATTAAAATCAAAACACTCAAAGAATGTTTGTGATGCTTTTCAAAATATTTTAAAAAGCGGTTGAATCTCTTGGAGAGTGCGCAGCGATAAAGGAAAAGAATTTGTCAACAAAGATTTCCAAAAATTATTGAAAACTAATGATATACATTTTTTTACTTCTCAAAATGAAGACATTAAATGTTCAATAGTGGAACGGTTTAATAGAACTTTAAAAACTAAATTATTTAAATATTTTACAGAGTTTACCACTTATAAATGGATCGATATTTTACCCTCAGTTGTTTCCAACTACAATCACTCTGTTCATAGATCGATTAAGGAAAAACCTATTAATGTAGATTATTCTAACGAAAAAATTATATGGCAAAGACTCTACCCTGAAAGATTATACACTAGAAAGTCTAAGATTGATATAGGAGATTATGTGCGAATTAGTAAACATAGAGGTGTATTTGACAAAGGTTATTTACCTCAATGGAGTGAAGAAGTTTTCAAAGTAAAGCATATTGTGAAGACTAGAAATCATATACTTTATAGAATTCAAGATTTGGAAGGCGAAGATATAGAAGAACGTTTTTATGAAAAAGAACTACAGAAAATTGATTTTAATCCTAATATCAAAGAATACAAAATTCAAAAGGTTTTGAAAACTAAACATTTACCAGATGGTCTGAATAGAGTACTTGTGAAGTGGTGGGGTTATCCTGAAAAATTCAACAGCTGGATTTTAGAAAAGGTTATACAAAACGACGACGACGACGATTACGATGAACAACTTTGAATTGACATATTATGTCCAACAAGATGCGCTATTATCAGAAAATTTTTTAGGGGTTTTTGCTTGTGATACTCTACCGAAGATAGTTAAAAGACCTGCGGCTTTAATTGCAAACACCAATACATCTTTTCAAAAAGGAAGTCATTGGATAGCTATGTATTTTGATAATGCTAACTCTGTATATTATTTTGATTCTTATGGTTGACCACCAATTATTCCTGCTTTTATAAACTATATTAACAAAAATGCTTTAATAAGATATACAAATAAGAAACATTTACAAAATTTTAATAGTAGGGTTGGTGGTATATATACTTTATATTTTTTGTATTATAAAGTGCGACATGTTCCTATGTACAAAATGTTTAAAAGTTTCAGTAACACAAATTTTGTTTATAATGATAAATTGGTTTGTAAGTTTTTTCATTGTAAATTTTCTGTAAAAGGTCACTTGTGAAATAAATTATGTACAGGTTTGTAAAAAGTTAACTCCTTCTTTATGTATTTACATATAATTTTTACTTCAGTTTAATAGCTTCACCTCCTTTGTATTTTTGTATAATTTTATTGGTTACTTTAGTAGCTCCGCCTTCTTATAAATTTATGATTGAGTGTTTAGTTGTTAAATAAAAAATTTTTTATTTTGAAATGGATAGTAGTAATAGTACACATTCAGAAATGTGTTGCATTAGCGTTTGGGAGTTTTTTGGAAAACGTCTACCTTGAAACGAAGTGGTTTTCTTCAGTCAGGTCATACTAATATACATTGTAGTCATTACAGCTATAATAAATTTATCTCTCTACAATAATAATACACAATTGTGGGTTCACCTTTTGTGCGCTTGTATAGGATATTTATTACCTAGCCCCGAACTGACAGTATTACAGTCATCTAATTCATTGAAGATTGTACCTACAGCAACAACAAACAACATTATAGATAATGACAACCTTTGAAGATCAATTTTATATCACATTACCTAGTAATAGCAAAAATGGAAACAAGCCCTCAGATTTTTCAGCCCATCTACCTTACTGTTTAAAACTAGATGGAAACTGGAAGGTAGGGCTAAGTGAAATAATATATCCCTATAGTTGGGCTACATTTACCAATCATGGTAGAGATAATGTAATAATGTTAATTACGGATGGTGTTGGTACAATCTTACATAAAATCGATATAAGCAAGCAGTTAATGGAACTTCTCGGATTTAGCACTACCAATACTGCTGCCTATGCAACAGCTGATGAATTTTTAAATAGAGCTGTGAATATTAACTTATATACTGTTGGAGAGAAAACCCCAAAAAATTTTAACACACATATTCCACCATCCAAAGCTGTTTTTCTTGCCAAGCCTGGAACTAATCATTTATACATGTTAGGAATTCAACCACCAAATTTGAATGATTTACAAAGTTTTTATGTTTACTGTAATATTATTGAAAATCAGATTGTTGGAAATACTTTAGCACCGCTTTTACGTATAGTAAATGTTCAGGGAAAATACAAAGATAATGTGTGTCGATTATATGAAACACCTCACTATATACCCATTCAATTAAAAGAAATTACAGTACTCGAAAATAATATAAAAAACAGTATGAATGAGCTTATACCCTTTCAGTTTCGGAATGTTATAAATAAATTACACTTCCAGCAACGTACTCCTTTATTCCTATAATCATAGTATCAAATTTTTATTTATTCATTCATTCATTTGCATTTGGACACGTTGTTATCAGGTTGAATTTTTGCAAACACTCTTAATTAATTAATTCATTTAGTCGTTCCTTTTGATTTTCGAAGCAAAATATGCATACCATATTTATCCCTGAAACCATTGATTACTGGATCAAAATTTATCAACACAGCATTCAAGATAATCAATTTCAGTTAGGTGGTACCTTAGAAGGTTTCCGAGCAGCATACCCGTATTATTATAGACATCAAGGAGCTGGAGTTGGTAATTTTTTCAAGAGTTTGTGGTGTCTAGCTATGCCTTTGTTAAAATCTGCAGGAAAGCATGCACTTGCTGCAGGTTCCAAAATTGCAGGCGATGTGGTAGAAGGTCGTTCTTTTAAAGAAAGTGTTGCTGAGCATGGACGAAATGCAGCTGGCAACTTATTACACGAAACGAGTGAACGCATTCATAAAGGAAAACCTTTAGGGAAGCGTAAACATATAAATTCTAGGATACATATAAAAAGCAATAAAAAGTTAAATGATGGTCGTCATCAACAGCATCAGCATCAAAAATAACAACATAAACGTAAACATCTGAAACAACGTTCCTCATTCTTAAAAAAGACTCCACGTAGAGTAGTCGGTTTCAAGGATATCTATTCAAAATGAGTAAATTTATTGATGCTGTGTCGTCTCCTAGTAGTAAAATGGAGTTAGACTTATTTACCGTACATCCAACACAAGTTGCTATTAGTAGAAGTCTTTGGTCTGAAATTCAGCTACAAAATCCTTGTACTAATGAAGGACCTTACGAGTTTGTTATTTCACCTGATTCATATATGCTGGACTTATCAAAAAATTTTATATATTTTACCATTCAAATTACGAAAGCTAATGGCACTGCTTGCACATTAACAGCAGATGCCAACAACAATCTCAATGGTAACGTTGTGGCGCCAATTAATTTGATCAGCAAAACATTTTTTAAGCAGATCAAAATGTACTTAAATGGAAAATTAATATCTGACAGGTAAGTTTTATAATTAAATGCATGTTCACGTTTTTTAATTTTAACATTTTAACATTTTAGTGGGGATAGATACGCTTACAGATCTTATTTGGAAACGGAATTGAACTATGGTTGTGATGCTAAGTCGACACATGTTGCAGCTGCTGGTTTTGCTTTTGAAAATGGCGATGTTCTTGATATAAAGAAAAACAAGGGTGCTTTGGAAAGAGTTCAGATGTTCAAAAACAGTGCAGTTGTTGAATTAGTGGCTCTTTTACATGCTGATCTATTTATGGAAGAATGTTTTCTATTGAATCAATGTACTTTGAAAATTGATTTATACAGACATAGAGATGATTTTTGCTTGCAAAAATTTATATCTACTGACAACGAAGCTTATAAAATCGAGGTTAAAAGCATGTCTTTATTTATTAAAAAAGTTGAAGTTGCGGATAATATCAATCTAGCTATTGAATCCATGTTACAAAATACAGCTGCAAAATACCCTATTCGTCGATGTGATGTTACAAGTCTATACATAACAACTAGTCGTCGCTCAGCTCCTCTGAACTCATTGTTCACAGGTCCTTTACCTCGTCGTCTCGCTGTGGCGCTCGTTGATGATGCGGCTGCTAGGGGTGATTATTATCAAAGCCCCTTCAACTTTAAGCATTTCCGATTAAATGAAATTAAAATAACAAGCGGTACCACAACATTATCTACAATGCCTTATATGTTAAATTTTAAAGAAAACAAATATTTGCACACTTTTATACAATTATTTGAGGGTGTAGGAATTGGTACAGATAACAAGGGCAATGAAATTACTCGAAATTCTTTTACAACGCATAACACACTTTTTGTTTTTGATTTGACTCCTTGCGGTATGGATGGTAATTTTTGGGAACTCGTACATGAAGGAACCACCAGTTTACAGATGAATTTTGGAGAGGATATACCAGATGGCGGTATTGAAGCACTTATATATGCAGAATTTGACTCTCTCGTAATGATTGATAAAAATTGTGAAACCTTTACGGATTATAGTTATTTAAATACGCTATATATTTATATGTACATTTCATTTTTTTATAATAAAAATCACTTATAGTTGTTGTTTATACAACCCTTCTCATTTGCTATTGTTTAGAAATATTCCTTTAATTTATCCCTAATTATAAATGAACTTCCTTTTATTACGCCTTCTTTCCTTCATTTCTCCTTTAGTTCTACAGTACTAAGTAATTATCTTGCACATTCTTTTTACCCTAAGACCTGTAGAAAGCTATATAATACAACAAATCTCAATAGGAGCACCACTATACTTTATGCAATTTTGTACATATTCTCTACATATTGCTTACTCATACATCTCTAATTATCTGACTACAGTAAACCCTTTTTCATATTCCAAAAGTTGACGTGCACACACACCCACACAGTAGAACTCTAAAGAAACTACCCCTACTATTAAACGCAATAAAATAAAAATTTTATAATTTTAATTCAATTTAATTTAATTTATTATTTTAGAACAAAATAGAATAAAATATACATATATACAAAATTTAAAACAAAATAAAATAATAATTATACATATATACAAATTTTACCTAAAAATAAAAACATTAAGTTTTAAAAATTCTGCAAAAATTTTTACTTACATAGATACTATATACATTAAACATTCTCCGCCGCCGCCACAGACCTCGCTAAAGGTTTCAGGCATATCCACTAAAATTTTTACAAAATTTAAAAACTATTTTAGTTAAACAAAAACTTTTACTCTAATATATTATTTTAACTGCTAAGTAATAGGTACAAAATCTATCAACAGTTTTTATTTTATAAATTTTTATTGTATAAAATTGTGTAAATAATTGAAAGCTTCTAGAATATTCTAGAAACGTTCTTTGGTAAGTTTTAGACAAGTGAGCTATATACTATACATTAATATACATGAGTTAAAAAGCTGTAACATACTGTGGTTAGTACAATTTAACCTATACATATTTATCTTGAAATATTGTAGTAAAAGCTTACAACAATTTTTACTCTCATTAACTATCAGGGTTCATACAAAGTTGTAGAAAAAAAATTCCCTGTGTTTTCCAGGTTTTCCAGGTTGACAAATGAAATTTTTCCAGGTGTTTATAATAATGAAATATACTATCCTGAAAAAAAATACTGAATAATAAAAACATGTGTGAGCTAAAGTATCATCAAAAATAGAGTACTAAATCGAAAAATTTATTTCAAATTATTGCGCAGCCTAGCGCCGAAAAATTTTGATTCCGAGGCCTCTAAAACGTCGGAAAATTAATTTTTCAGCACATTCTTATGCAACTACCGATGATCAATCGTGATCTTTTCACCATTTGATTGGTGGAAGCGTTAAAACATTTTCCTAACGTTTTCGTATATCAAGAGCCAGTAATTTTCCAATCATAATTATTTATGATAATATATAAACCAAAGTATAAACCATAAAAAAGTGTGATAGATATTTTACTTCGGACTCGGATATCGGTAATTAATGCGGTGCAGAGCATCGGAAAAAATTTGGATTTCGATATTCTATATCGTTGGAAAATGACTATTTTTAATATCTATTTCCTGCCTGAAAAGTCTAATTTTTCAATGAATTCAACATGTTTTCAGTCAGGCAAACTAAAATTCAAAAATTAGGCAAGCAGCAATGAATTGAATGACTTTTTCAGACAGAAAAACCTCTGCTATTGTCCCACGCTTAATCATTTTCCAAGTGCAAAAAGTTATCTTCACGAAAGTCGAAAATTCTAAAGAACCAAAAACGATTTTGTGGAAACAATCTAGAAAAATCTAGGTTTTAGTCAAATATGTGAAAAAACAATACAAGGTCAAACATTCATCCATAACATGTTGATGTTTAAAAGCTATAAGCCAGCGTAAGCTAGGCCGACATTTTCCAACCGCACGACAGAAATGATAATAAGAATCATAAGTGATTTGAAAATCGGCGCGAAGCGCCGGAAAATTTTCAATATGTTTTCTTAAAAACGCATAAGAATGCATCTCTGGACAGGAAACTCACCTAAACGTAAGGGTTGTTAGGCTCTGATTTTTATAAGCCATGTTCGCTTGTGCCCCTAAATTTTTAGGAGTCAATCAGAATTTTTAGAAGCAATGGCTCCTAATTGACCTAAAAAACCCTGACCAGACTCGATTTTTTTTCGCTCGCAAATATGAATGCTCTATATAGCCGAAAACATTCTGTTGATTAGTCTAAAATTTTCTGGCATAAATGAGGAGTTAGAATGTTTTCTCGAATATTACCCTTACAATCCAATTGAAACGTTGACTTTGACATAGTAATATAAAGGCTAAATTAAAAGTCGAAGTTGAAAAACTAAAAAAATGATCTCAAATACTCGATGATTTTGAGAAATCTCACTTTCAATGTGCATAGTCGAATAAGGAAACTCGCCGCAGCGCGGCGAAAAAATTTGATGATTTTCCTGTAATTTTCAACACAAAATATTTATTTTTCCTTAAAATTCCCTGTGTTTTCCAGGTTTTCCAGGTTTTCCAGACCTGAAAAAAAATTCCGTGTTTTCCAGGTTTTCCAGGTTGTGTATGAACCCTGAACTATAAAATTTATATATCTAAGACATGTTTTAACTATAACATCAGAACTTACTAGAAGCGCGGTAGCGTCAGCCCTATCCTCTCCTCAATGTAACGATCATCGGCATTTCCCCGTTCAGCCCTCGCACCCGGGGGGAGGATGTTCCACAGGTGCGAGGCTAGGTGGTCATCGGTCAGCGAAGGGTTTTTGAACATCCAGCATAGACGTTTCATAAAACCCCAAAAGGGTTTCTGTCTAGCCAGATATTCAACCCCTCGCTGGCTTTTCCACCAGATCTTGAACTCCGCCGACGCCTCCTCCCAAAAGACAGATGCCCATGCATCGATGTCGGCTGTTGTTAAAAATGGCTCTAAATTAATAATATTATAAAATAGCATCCATATTAATTTTTAAATCAAAATATTTGTAAAATCAGTGTACCGTAAGGCTCATAGGCGGCTCTTAACGCCGAAATGAACGTAACGAATATGACCTCCATTGATATTGTCTTTGGTGTTGCACAGGTACAAAAATAAGAATGATTCTTCTTCTTCTGTTTTTTCTATTTATACCTCTTTACCCTCATTAAACCTTTTCCCGTTTTTCTGCTTTTTTGGTTGTATCTTTTTGGTTTTTCTTTGAAGGTTCTCGGCTCTAGGTTACTCTAGAAAACTATTAAAATAACAATAATCACCACCTTAATTATTTTGGTAAAGCATCTCTTGCTACCATGTTTTATAGAACCTTTGACCTTTTCTAGCATTTCTAATTGGTTTTACGATCTAAATGGCTTCAGCTGTCTAACCTTTCTATGTTTGCTCCGGAAAACACTCTGTATACAAAATCGTATCTACCTGCATAAATCATTATGCAATACAATGTATCAATTTTCTATACACAAAGTAACATTCATGTATGGCTACCCTTGATGATTTAGTAGACCTTTAACCTCTTAGTACAATTTTATATATATATTCATCTTGTGTTTTCTTTTTTCTTTCTTTTCTTTTCTTTTCTTCAAATATTTTTGTAGTATTAATTACGTTTTTACATCTAGAATATTTTTGCATCTCAACTGCTCACTTTTCTACATGCACTTTATGTCCAACTCACTTGGGTCATTTTTCTATAAAAAGAATTTGGTCATTTATGACCTTATAAGTAAAAACCCGTAGGAATAATGTTTCAAGTTTTATAGACTCTTAGAGTTTTTACATGTGGAATTGAGCATTCTGATCTAAAAGACTGTTCTAATTTGGACGATTGTTCAGTATGCAGGGCTTCTGATTAGCTACTCTGTTAACCTGCAGATGGCCCACCTCTTATATTGGAGCCCGAGGGCCCTTTTTTTGGAAGACTTTCTCTGTGGGTGGAGGGAGTCATTTTTATAAATGCTTTCTTTCTTTCTTTTTTATTTTCCATTTTTTGTTCACATTATCATCATTATTTTTGTATTTAGACTACAGTATTTTTGCGATAAACAAAAATAATACAGTGTTTCAAAGTTTTATAATAAACTAGAATGCTCATCGAAAAAAAAATGTTTTCTTCTTGATATGTAAAGATTTTTCAACTCTCCAAATTTTCTACAGGCTTTTTACGACCAACTCGTTCCGGTCATTTTTCTATAAAAGACCTTATTTGTCTACATGCTTTTTATGACCAGCTCGCTCTGGTAATTTTTTATAAAAGACCTTCTTGGTCATTTTTGGCAGCCAATCAAACTTTATACACATGCACCCTTAAGGATAATGTTTTATCGCGTATTGACTCTCTCGAGATTTTACTCATTAAACAGACCATTACTGACCAATTTGACCATTCTGACATTTATTGACTTGAATGATTGTTCAGGAATGGGACCTCTGAACATATTTACGCCTGCAGGTGGTGCCCTTTTGTCAAAGGGGGTCGGGGGGTGCAAATTTTTGAAAGGCTTCCTCTGCCCACCGGGGAAGCCGTTTTTATAAACAATCTCTTTTTATTTCTTTTCCATTTTTTGTTCACTTTAGTTTTCCTTTTTCCATTTTCCATCAATTTTCCTTTTCCACCTACAGTAACACACCTATTACCCTAATTCCACTATTACCATAATCGAAAAATTACCGTAATTCTACTATTAAGGTAACTCTAGAACCTGTATCCTTTACTGTACGACCTATAAATCGACGAAGAAATTGACCGTATATGTTTACTGTACGACCTATATTTGGCCAAAAGTTGACGGTATATGTTTACTGTACGACCTATAAATCGGCCAAAAATGACAAATTATAGGTCGTACACAAAAGATAGGGGTATCCTTAACCATACGACCTATACGGTCGGGCCTTACTACTAGAATTTTATTTTTTGCTTAATCTCAAAAACTGCTCCTTGGAAACTTTCTCTCAGGTACAATACTTATTTTTGTCTCTTTTACTAAACGCTTGTAAATTGAAGGATGACCAAGATTGGTACCACATTATTCACACGAAAGTTTCACTAAAGAACTTTTTGAACACAATAAAAATTATAGAACATTCAATCTGAAACAGTATTTTATCTCTAAAAGATTTGAACACCATTTGCTTTTAACATGATTGCAGAATAATTCTTCATGAATTAGAGAAATTAAACGATTTTTAAGCATATTTTTTCAGAAGGTGAAAGCTAAAAATTATTGTGTCATAATGCATTGAACTTCACCCCTACCTGAGAAGTGTGACCTTGGCGGGCTTTGTAGTCTAAGGGGCCAACTATACTTCGCCCTATGGCTTCACATTGAGCTGCTATACTTCGCCGCACGCACCGTACGGCGGGATAAAGTGGCTGCTATACTTCACGCCGTACGGTGGTAAATCAAAATAAGTAAATGAAAATGATAAGTAGCTGCTATACTTACGTGCCGTACGCTACCGCACGGCGAAGTATAGTTGGCCCCTGAGTTTAATTCCCATGTTATACATTTATTTATTTTTGAAATTGCGATAGATGCCGAAGGATATTTTTAATGTTAATGAGTTTGCGTTCATTTCTATTCGATATTTAGAGACTGTATAGCTACTATACATGTTTGAGGTTACTTCGTCAAGCCAATGAAAATTAAATAACACTTTTTCATGAAGCACATAGCATATGAAAATTTATAACTGGTTACGCTTTTGAAACACTTTTCCACCATCGGCAACGCTTTTGAAAATTTTAGCATTAGGGTATAGACAGGACTGCTGCGCTTCTGAACTTTTTGCGTGTGCTGCACTTATGAAATTACCCGGAGAAGTGCGGCCCGGTCCGGCTGAACCAATCCTTCGGCTCGGCCTTTCAACGGACCGAGAAAAAAGCTATGTCCGTCCATAAAAGCCCATCTTTCAAAAGTTAGAATATTATACATGATTCAAAATCAAAAACATAAAAAACACATCGTAGGAACGTGGCCAGTCAAAATTATACCGTAAAAATAATCGAGTTTTACCTTGGTGTAAATCTGTGAAAATATGTCTACCTGCGCTGAAACTGAAGTTGCTAGCTGCGGTTGAAGCTGGAATCGATGAAATTCTTCATGTAACAATCACTACTTTAGGAGATTTATTAGATTCCATTTCCGACAATCCAGAATATCGTAAATTTCGAACAGGCAGGGAATATAAGCATATTTTTTTAGCATTTGATTACTTTTTGAAGATCAGAGCTTTCAAAAACAGTTTTGCTAATAAGATGTCAAACAAACTGATAAGTTTACTCATGCTCTAGAATAGTATGGATAATTTTTCATATTCTGGCTACAATAGCGACGCCGCTTCATGAGAGTTGGTAATTTTGAATGCAGAAAACTGCAAATCGTTTGAGTGGAGCGGTTGCAATAGTTGTAAACTCTGTATAGCCGAATAGCCACTATTACTGTTGATCATTGAATGAAAACAGAATAGAATTAAAGGCATTAATGACGTTTTTGTTGCTCCAGTAGCATTCAATGAGGCAAGAAAGTAATTGTCTCTCCAAGCAAATTGTTATCAATAATATACCTATATATGATGCAACAGATCTTTTCAAATGATCTTGATCATCAGCTGTAGTATGCCAAATCTACAAAAATAGTTTTGTCTTGGATTGAAGAAGTAACAAATTCGGGAAAAAAATTGCAGTGGAATTGAAAATTCACATAGGAAGTATCTGCTGAGCGTAATGCAGAGCACAATGAGCAAAGCGAATCAAAATTTAATCAAGTAATATGACATACAGTAAATATGTATCTACCATAAATGAATTTTCAATGCATACACTCACTTATCTTTCATGAGCTTTTACAAATCTGGATCCCAAACCCGATGTTGCCCACTGTTCCCTCCCCGCCCCGTTCGGCCTGCTCATGGGCCAAGCCGAGCTTGGTCGGGCCGTGGGCCGCTCATGCAGGACCCTAAAGTAAATCTGCAAAAAGAAAACGTCCACCAATTTTTCTTCCCGTGGCGCACAAATTTTTATCCTTTCAGCCCCACTGATACTCATCGACGCGTGGAGATATTTTAGGACCGTATGCGTCAATACGCGCCCATGCTCGTTGACCTGCGTCAATAAGCGTTGACGTGCATCAATACGCATTCATATGCGGACGGACGTGGTGTTCAAAAGCGCAGCAACGCACATTGACGCACATGAACGCGTATCAATGCATTTGAAGTTTTTTCAGTTTCAGTTGAGTTGAAATTTTTGATGCGTCAATACGATTCAGAGGGGATTAGTCAAAATTGTACAGTGACCCCAAAATTTATGAGGAGCACAAAACTGGCCTTTTTTGATAATTTATGGCTTGAATGATGAATGAAAGATAAAAAGGAAAGTTTTGTAATTCCAATGATGATGTGAATTCTCAATTGTTGAGATCACGCATGAGCAGCATCAAAGAAATTTTGTGGCAGGTAAAACAAACTACAAATTGTCTATAACTGTCAGAAATGAACGTACGTCGCTTTAAAACATGCTTTTGGGTGCATCTCTATGAAAACCCGATATGCGCTTTGATTCTTATTCACCTTGCAGCGCATGTTACTTTGTATTGTAAATTCTGCTGAATACGCGGGCCAAAAGTGAGCACATCCGACTCCACGAGCATTGCATCACGGCCTTTTTGCACACTGCAAACCAGAGTCGAGCTCTGCAAGCAATTTTTTCAGGCCAAGTTGCACCTGATTTCAAATAACTGATTCTGTCTTCCTTAAACATGTCGTGAATATGTTTGATTTTCTATTGTCTTTGGACGTACTTGACGAAAATCAAAATTTTTCTCGATAAATTTCGCAAAATTACAAACTTTTTGCATTTGAAAAATCCTTGGTGCATAGGACAATGACGGAAGTTCTTGCTGATTGAGCCTCAACACAAGTCTACATTTTCTGAAAAAAATCGAAAGAGTGAGAACCGATACAGGAACAAATGGGACGTGAATGCCTATACTTGACGCACGTCAACGTGCGTCAAGTATAGAAGGAGCTTTAATGCCCAAGAGGGTAGAAGGAAATACAAACCAAAAACCTTCTGAAGGGTCCACCATGTTTTTCATAGAGAAATCTACTATCTGACACACCCAGCCTCCTAGGTACAGTTTTTCCTACCTCGTGGAAGAAATTCCTTACCTGGAAGTTTCTCCATTATTTTATTGATACTTTTTCTACCCGTTGATAGATTTCTCCTATATTCTGGTAGGTTAACCACTAAGAATTTTGAATAAAATACACAACGCAGATGAACACCATTTAAAAGTAATTAGCTTGATTTCGACTGCTTCGAACAGTTCACTATGCTGAGCTGACTTTTCGACAGACAATAAAGTCATAAGATTATATTTTTTAATCGCTATTTCTGCAGCTAAAATCTCTGATTTGTAATTTCTATGAGGAACTAACGGCTGCTAAAACGTGTATAGCTACCAATCACCCATTCTTTGATATACCGACACATCGAAGAAATTCGACTAAATTTACCACGTTTTACGCATACATAGTTTTCTTCCAGCATTTGATTTCATAAGTCTTATACTCATGAGATGAGTCGATCATAATATTTACAGGCTAAAATTCACCTGATTACGTTCACTAGCGCTCTTAAACGGTACAAACACCGACTTTCCCAGTATTCGAGCGATTCTTCTCTGGTATAAATGATCGCCAAGAATTGGAGCTCCTTTATCTAACGCGTAAAGTCTATAATTGTGCCAGTCGACTGAAAAATTTCACACTTTGAGCATACGTAAGAAACAAAACCAATAAAATTCATCTCACGCGCGAGAGTTTGTATTTCCAAAACGCTAAGGTCCTTGTTAGATGCAACAACTCGGTATTTCATCGGGAAAACAGCGCATCTTTGACGTTTGATTTGGGATTGAGTATACCGGCCGTCACCGATATCGAGCTGAAAATGACATGGAATTATTCGTTCTAAAACTTTGATGATTTCAGGTGAAAAAAATCCTGGTAGAATGAAACATTTGGTTACAAAAATGAACAACAAAATATCTAGAGATTTTTCAGCAGAAGAGTAAATTAAGCATTTTGAGGGTCAGCACTGATTCCACAAAAGTTTGAGGTTCCTAGGCTAAAACAGTGTTATCAAGCAAGAGGCAGCGCTTACGGTACCGACAATTAAATAAGTATACTTACAACGGACTTTTCTCCATCGGAAACTTTTACAATGTGAAATTCATCTTCACCTTCAGGATAACGGGGAGTGCCGACGCATACACACCTCAAAAACCAAGTCCTTGTCGCAACGATCACTATAGCATTTTCTCACACATGAGAAAAACAACTTACAAAAACTTCATATAAGGGATATTTTCTTTCGCTGCTTGGCGGGAAAAAGAATCAAATCGTTGAAACGCCTTCTTGCTTTTTGACAGCAACAGTATGCCTGACACATTCCTGAAAAGGTGTTAGAATGTAAAAGAAGCGAACAGCATTCAGCGGAAGTGATAGCATAGCTTACGGCGGTATTGACCGGGAAACGAGAAGAAGTTGTTCGTTTAAAGCTTCAGCTAACATTGGGATTACATCAGTGAGATATAGTTCGTTAGGATCTATATTTTTCATTATTTCGTCTCTTTCTTCCGCCGGTAAACGATTTACATACTTCACCACATTTACACCTAAATAAAAAAATTTAAGAACCAAAAATGGAGAAGAAAAAGTTTATTTCGCAGTGACACATAAACATCAGTTCACTGCTTAATTTTTCAGCAGCACAAACATTCTTCAACTTGGACAAAAATTAGTTCTTGACGTTATATATTTTTATGTGCGAGCAAATGTTACTCAATAAAACCGCTTTTTAGGTCGCATCAGCCGTCAAATGCCGAAAATTGATCTGAAGAAATTAGTTAGACATGAAAATGTTTGCATCAAGCATACGTGGAAATAGGATAGTACAAAATAGTACTATATTATTCTTGCCCTATGCAAAATGCTTTGTATTAGAAAATCAAACCTCATACTATTAATTCGTTACTTACTGTTTTTCACCCCAAAAGGCTTCACAGTGGCAACGTACTCGTCTAAAATAGAGTGTTGTATTGGTTTTACATTTTCTTGCAAAACTCATTACTTTACTCACCGTTGTTAAAAAACACGCTATCTTTGAGGCATTTTACTAGCTGATATTTTGCTCTAACGTCTTCCGGCATATGAAGTATAGATTTATGGTATTTTAAATCAGCTGCTGTTGAACACATGGAGTTATTGCCTAATCGGGAATTCATCACGAATCGCAAGATAAGCGCAAAATTTGAGCGCATGATCCTTAGCGGTTGTCCTGAAGTATTGTTATAGAAGCGAAAACTTAGTTTTATTATCGGACGGGATCTTCAATTTAACGTCCAAAGCTAATCTCAAAACGGAAGTATTACATGCTATAGTGCTTCGAATAGCTAATAGGCATGCGAGTAATGTGACAGTAATTTTTTTGCCCATTGATCATATCTACACGAACACTTGCATAAATGTGGTGTACAGTGGTACCACTTCGCCTACACCCGATCTCAGCAACAAGGAAAGATTAAAAATAGACAGACAATTGTCGGCACTACAACAATGTCTATTCGTTAATCTGCAATACTCTATGGAATACACAATTCTGAGCATCGTGGTTCTTTTTTAGCAAATCAGTCACTCAATCTGCATGGCGCTCACACCAAAGACGTAGGCAGGGGCGACAGGCGACGGCTCCCACCTTGGAAAGTTGACTGAAAAATTTTTTCGCTTGATATCGCTGGAAATGCATTTTAAGACATTGAAAAGTGACGTTAACCTAGGATTTTCTGACGCCGGCATCGGCCAAGATCTGTCATTTTCGTGACTTCTTATGTTGGCGACACGTGAAATGTGTGAAGTGTAAAAAAATCTTGCCTTTATCCACTGTTTTTTGTAACGGCCAAACATTTTTTGTATCTCTATACAAAGTACAATGATACCTTGTCGACGTTACCTGATCCGAAAACACTTCTCCAGGCTCTAAAATCGGTAAACATTGAAAAATTTTCCGGCGCTCAGCGCCGATCCTATTTTATAATTCTTCGGGGATTGGTCCATCTGCTGTTTTTCCACAGATCGTGTTGTTGGAATAATGTGAATAAAGCCGGAAAGATATGAAAAAACAGGAGCTGCATTCTTCAATACCGGATGTTTGTGCAAAAACACACGTAAAATCGTGGATGTTTAGTGTGAAAATTTTGTTTTCGTACAAAGATTTTCTGGGCGTATGCAACGGAAAAACTCCCGTGCAGACGAAAACAAAACTAAAGGCACGGGGAGCAGCGACTACTAATTAATAGAAAACTCACACACATACCTACCGAATCTGAAATTACAAAATCAACTAAAATCGGCGGAAAAACACTACAACAAAAGAATTTCTGTATCATCTTATCTATTTCCGTACAATTATTATTTTCTACTTACTTTACACCTTGTAGGTAATATTTATGACATTAGTTGGAAGTATACGTCGTAAAAGTACGAACATTGCTCACTGTAACGTTGATAAATTTGCTTACTTCTATCGGAAAAACCATCAAATACTAATTTTCTTGAATTTCATTCAAATCGCGTCAGTTATAAACTTTTGCAACTGTATTCCATGAATTTTGGAGGGAAAATAATGAAACGTTAGGCAAGACTACTGATAAATTTTCATTTCTAAACTTCCAAAACGTCGGAAAATGCATTTTAAGCTTTTTCTTTTGCAACCATAGGTTGTCGATCGTGATAACTGTTTTTAGAATAGATATTCATAATAATCATACGTGCACACAGGAAGGTAGAGGTAAACCCCCATACCTGAGACCCTGGCCACCTCCCCCCCAGGACCAAAAAATTAAATACCCCAAACTTTTTTATAACAGCTTTTTTGATGATTTTTGTGCATATTTTGTACAAAAAACAAGCTCGCAAAACTTTTTTTTTGTTTTTTTGCTCGCCTACCCCCCCCCCCTACCCACGGGATGAAAAGTCCAAGGACCTTCCCCACTGGATATCCTTGCCGATCATGCCTGATCATGATGCATCAACTAAGTGTTTTCAAATGAATGAAACCACGAGATTGCAGTTGGCAAAGAGGTCCCTGAATGGTCATCAATGGCGTATGCATAAATCCACGTGGCCGGAGCATCAGAGAAATTACTCAGTGAGGGACTCGAACTCTCGACTCTGCATACAAGTCAGACGCACTATCCAACTGGGCTAACCGAGCCTCGTGGTTGGTTCGGAAATTGTGGTTGTAGTGGTGCCGGTGAGTGGGGGACACGCCGCGTGATGAACAGCTACAACAAAAGTTCTTGTTGGTCGAAAAGCTACAACAGCTACAACAAAAGTTCTTGTTGGTCGAAAAAACAACAACAAAAGTTCTTGTTGGTCGAAAAGTCTAAATTTGTTGTTGCTTGTCCGATTTTTGAATTTCAGTTACATGCTTTCAAATATGATTTTTTGCGTTTTGTTCAAGTATGAAAAATGATTGAATGGACTGCAAAATCAGACCACCAAGGGATGGAAAGGCTCATTTTCTAGCGTTTCGTTCCAGCCTCCAAAAAAATTTCCGCGCTTCATGGTGAAATTTATTTATGAATTTCAATGTTTCGCCTGGATTTATGAAACAACATTGAGTTCAAGATAATTTTCTAGCTGGTTAGCTGATTGAAGACAACAGCTCATGGTAAAGTCTGAACATTTTTCCAGACTAATTATTTAAACCTTAAATCATGGAATAAGTCTTGAAAAGATTTATTTTTCAGCGTTCTAGAGAAATCCAAAAATTTTTCGTCGCTATGCTTCGAAAAGAAAGAAAACTCAATTGCAGTTCATAATTCTTCGGCTGATCACAGAGATGTCAGCAGTGAAGTTTCGAGGCAATTCAAGTCTGTTGATTCAGTTTTTTCCTTGCTTCATTGCTATTATTCATCCTTTAATGATTTTATCATTATCTGAGCCAAAACTCAAAAAATTTTGCTCTTTGTTTTTGTAAATTAATGGCTGCGGAACGACGAGAATGTTTCAATCACCTCAAAAAAGCATGGTAAAGCAAAAAAGCATGCATTTTTGGTGGAAATGGCGAAAAATTTTTGACCTCTTTCGCTAAATGGTGAAAGGGTCTATGCGAAAAGAAAAGCAGTGCGCATAAGTGTGCGTCCGGGCGAAATAGTAAAGAAAAAAATAGAGAAAATTTTGACATTTTTAATCAAACATGTGGTAAAAAGCTTTTTCGTCCCCTTGAACAATTTTGGTCCACGCCATTGCTACCCGCCATAAATATTTCATGTCAATAAGTGGTTTGGCACAAGAATTTGTTCATGCACAAAAAACGGCCCACATCCACTGACGACTAAAATGGGCCTTTTTAGAGTATGGACATTTGTGCCAAGCAGCACAAGAAGCCAAAAAATTTGTGCCAATGGCACCAAAAAATCTTTCATTAGAAATATACTGAAAATTGCAAAAAGGTTTTCGAATAAAAATTTGATAGTTAAAGCTACATCACTATTTTCTTTTCTTGCAGGGACTCTTTCATCCCTTGGCAAAAGTGATTTTGGGTTTTCCGGTTTCGGTTTTGCATTTTTTGAATATACAGTTTCAGTTTTCAGATTTTCAAGACCGCGGTTTCGGTTTCAATTTTCATGCTTTATTTTATATAGTTATTGAAATTTAAGGATGAAATGGAGAAGCAAAGTTGTCTTTCTCATTTTGTTGTACAGAAGAAAATGGGTAATGCTGATCCGAGATGTGACGAAATTGATGTAGCTATTGTGCAAATGATTGCTGTTGGTGATCAACTTTTTAGTGTTGTTGATAATCCAGATTTCATCAACTTGAACAGAAAAGTGAGAGGGGGATAATGAGTGATAAAAGTAGAAATAAGGCGGGTTGAATCAGAGTGCTGATGGATTTTTTCAACAAACTTTAGCTCTCGACATATCAGTCTGAAAGATGAAAATTTCATAAAAGACTGATTTGGATGCAATATGACGATCTGAAAAATCGACTGAAATTAAATATAAGTAAAAATGCTTCTTATGGAATTTCCTTCACTACTGATTTATGGTTAAATGAGCAAGAAGGCTTAACAAGATAGTAGAGTTTTTACACTACTAATATTGAGTACATACAGAAACCTAACTTGCTAATCTAAAACATATCTAAACAAAAAACGGGCATCTCATGGCATTGATCCGCTTTAATGGTGCGAAATCAACAAAAAATGTACCCACCTTCGGCAAAACTTGCCAGACGCTACCTCAGCACACCAGCCGTATGTGTATGAACTTATCGTACATGTTCTTAATTTTGAAATTTAAATTTATTCCACTCGGTTTATTCTTCACCTTGAGTCCGTTCAATTATCACGCGTGCAACTCATTTACATTGTATAAATTGAAGTATAACTCTAATGTTTTAAAACATGACTTTTGCTTGAGGAATATTGATGTTCGGAATTCGTTACCTTATGAGATCACTCGTTCGAACAATATGCCCAGCTTTTGATCTAAATTGAGTATGTTTTTAAACTCAATTTGCACCTGCTTTTGTCACATCCATGAGCTTTTCTGTATTATTCATATTTACTCTTGTGTTTTCTTTGCGTTTAATAGATTTCTTTCTTTCTCCTTCTTCTAAAAATGAAAAAAGTTTTGGGCTCTTTCCCTATTTGGGGAACAGCATTTTGGGGATTGGATACAGAAAAGATGCATTTTGGTGCATCTTTTCTGTGTTACGTATACATTATACATGTATACATCAGAAGTCCCCAAGCTCAGATTTTTAGGTAGGGGTACATGTTTTCCTAAAACCAGGCAACCAGTAATCAATTTTTAGGTCTTTAGACGGGGGGTGATACCCCCCCTCATACCCCCACCCTATGGGCTAGTCTGGTATACATTATACATGTATGTATACATCAGTACACATCAATTATGTAACCTAGTTCAGGTGCGGCTTTAGAATATCTACCGGCACTTATCGTTTAATCTAGTTTTCATCTTCTTAAACGTATTATCTCATGTTTTAATAAGTAATATTCAATATTTTATCTTGATATTTAATGAAGATTCACATTTTTTCCTTGACACATTTTTTATCAAAGATCCATACATCAAGTCTCTAAACTTTTCGAAGCGATTATTCTTTTCTTAACGTAAAATCAATTCAACAGCTTTAGGAAAGTAGTTTACGGAAATTTCTTTTCTTCTTAGTTCTTACTCGTATCTTTTCGACCAAATTTATAAGAGAGTTTACGAATAAATTATAATGGTTTTAAAATTTTTCAAATGATTAAATTCTAGAAATTGCGATTTTAAACATAAAATTCGGATAAAATTTTCGAACTAAATGTTTGGAAAATTGATTCTTCAGCGTCGCAGTATGTCAATACCCAAACAAAAAAAGATGGGTTACCACTGGTCATCATAGAGGACTCGACCGCAGTGTTTTTTGTGCCAAAACATGATTTTTGACACAAAAAATTTGGAATAGCACAAAATTTTTTGAGCTTTTGTGCCAAGAAGCACAAGTTTTTTGACTGGTCTTGGGCAGAATTTCCATGATTTTTAGTCCTTTAAGGGGATGAAAACGCAAAATTTTTTCGGCGCTTCGTGCACAGGCATTGAGTATAATACTTACTTTCCTATACTTTTATTTGCCTTGATCGCTAGCGAATTCTATTCGAATAGAATGTTTGTATTATCGCAACAGACTTTGAGATTATCAATGACTGATGAATGAATAGAAATTTCAACCTTCCTATGTTCATACAGTGGGACTACTGAGAAGCACTGTTCTTTTTCTGCACAGTGCAGACTTTTTTGTTGCGATTTCTGCGATGATGCAGAATTTTTTGAGTCGTGTGTTTGATCACATCGGATACAGGAAAGATGCATTTTGGTGCATTTTATAAGGTCATAATCTCACAATTTTGCGGGGCTTCGCGCCAGTAATAACTTTAATAAGTATTATTTCTTTCCTAGCTCAGGCGCGGCTTCTAGCATGTCTATACCTCAGGGTTTTTTTTTTGACCTACGAGTCACAAGCCAAGTGGCTTGTTGACCTAAAATTTTACAAGCCATTTCAAATTTTTACAAGCCAATTTTATAATATCAGTATACGTGAATAAATTATAATGCTAGGTTATTTTTTAAAGAAAAGTATAATTGAGCATCATGGCAATCGATCAAAAAAGAGATGCCATTCAACATTTATTCAATAACATTTTAGAGCCGCTAAATCATTAAAATTCAGGAAACATTTGAAAGTTTTGAGTTTGATCGAAGTCTAATCTACAAGCATTGTCGAAAAAATTTTCCAGCAAACTATCCAAGAACATAATGACTTTGACTTGAATGAGAAATCGATGGTTAAGTCCTCTATGACGACAAGTGAGAGCCCAAAAAAGCTATTAATCTTTCCTGCTTGAAACGCGGGAAAAATTTTTTGGGTATTGACATTCTGTGATGCTAGAAAATCAATTTTCCAACCACTTATTTGAAGAATTAGTTTCGAATTTTCTGTTCTAATGTCGTAATTTCTGGAATTTTATGTTTGAAAAATTTTAAAACCATTAATTTATTCACACACTCTCATGAACTTGGCCGAAAAGATATGAGTAAGAAGAGTAGAAATTTCCGAAAACTACTTCCATGAAGCTTTTGGATTGATTTTACGTTAAGAAAGGAATAATCGCTTCAAAAAGTTTACAGACTTGACGTATTGATCTTTCTCAAAAAATGTGTCAAGAGAAAAATGCGAATCTTCATCAAATATCAGGATAAAATATTGAAGATTACCAATTGAAACAAACATAAGATAATACGTTTAACATGATTAAAACTATTGAAGATTAAATGATAAATGAAGGTAGACATGTTATAAGCAGCGCCTGAGCTAGGAAATAAATAATAATGCTTATTTAAGTTATAACGCCGGAAAATTTTGAGATTGTGACCTTCTAAAATGCACCAAAATGCATCCTTTCTGTATCCGATATGATCAAACACATGACTCAAAAAATTCTGACAAGCCATTTTGGCTTGTTAGACTAAAATTCTACAAGCCATTTTGTCAGTCCAACAAGCCATGGCTTGTAAAATGCTAAAAAAAAAACTATGCTATACCTTCACTTATCATTTAGTCTTCAATAGTTTTCATCATCTTAAAAGTATTATCTCATGTTTTAATTGGTAATCATACCTGTACTTGGGGGGGGGGGGGGTTTTGGGGGACCCCCCCCCCCAACTTGGCCAACCCAGTACCCAAAATCATTTCCCCCCCAATTTGGGAAAAAATTAAAAAAATTTGCCAAAAAGTGTATGTTTTTTGGCCTTTTTGGGAAAAATTTCGACTTTTTCCTACCCCCCCCCCAAAAATTTGGGATTTACCCCCCCCCCAACTGGTCGGAGGTCTTACAGGTATGTTGGTAATCTTCAATATTTTATCTTGATATTTAATGAAGATTCGCATTTTTTTCCTTGACACATTTTTTGAGAAAGACCAAAACATGAAGTCTGAATTTTTTTAAGCGATTATTCCTTTCTTAACCTAAAATCAATCCAAAAGTTTCATGGAAGTAGTTTTCGGAAATTTCTACTCTTCTTACTCATATCTTTTCGGCCAAGTTCATGAGAGTTTGCGAATAAATTACTGGTTTTAAAAATTTTCAAATAAAAATTCTAGAAATTACGACTTTTGAACACAAAATTCGAATCTAATTCTTGAAATAAATGTTCGGAAAATTGATTTTCCAGCATCATAGAATGTCAATACACAGAAAATTTTTCCGGCGCTCCGCGCCGAAAAGATCAGTATCTTTTTGGGCTATCAGTTGTCATCATAGAGGACTTAGCCGTCGATTTACCGTGTAATCCAAAGTCATTATGCTCTTGGATAGTTAGCTGGAAAATTTGTTCCGCGATGCTTGTAGATTAGACTTCGATCAAACTAAAAAATTTCAAATTTTTCCCTACTTTTAATGAATTAAAGGCTCTAAAAACAGAAAAAGGTTTGAAAAACCTCAAAAATACATAAATAAAGCGTTTAAGATAATTTTAAAGCGAAATACGACTTCGGGAAAATGGGGAAACAAACTTTGACCCATTCCTCCATTTGGGGAAAAAGCCCGGGGAGGGGAAACAGTGGTAACAAGAGAGAACCGCATTGCAGAAACTTTTTTTAAACTTTTCTGCACTGAGCAGAAAGCCGGGTGCAGAAAAAAAACACTGCTGGGAACCGAAATTTTTATTGTTGGTGTTTGATTCGAACAGAAAAATTGACATCTTTGACACAATTTTCCAACCAAAAATTTACGCGACACGACTTAATTTTATCTTTAAACCGTTGTTAAAAAGAAATTCGTAGCCGAAAATTGAAGAAAAATATAAACTTCCTTAAGAATTATATAAAACTATCTGAATTTTCGCAGCATTCGATTTCTTTCCAAATCACATAATAAACCGTTTCTTATCTAACTGACATGGTTAGATAAAATAGGGTAGGGACAATTTTTATGCAAATTAGTGCGAAAGTATCTTAAGTTCATACCTGTAATTGGGGGGGGGGGGAGAACCTCGCAACCTGGCGAACATCCCCCCAGTTTGGAAAAAATTGGCAAAAAATGTATGTTTTTGGCCTTTTTGGGGAAAATTTCGAATTTTTTCGACCCCCTCCTCCAAAATTTCGGATTTACCCCCCCCCCAAATGGTCGGGCCTCTTACAGGTTATGCTTAAGTTTATCTGTTTTTATTAAGCAGTCCATACCTGTAATTGGGGGAGGGGACCCCCACCCCCAACTTGGTCGAACCCTATACCCAAATGTCGGAACCTTTTTTTTTGTTTTTTTGCTCACCCACCCAAAACAGTTTTTGGCACCAAAAACTTTGGAAGGGCACAAAAAAATTCGAGCGTTTGTGCCAATTGGCTCAAAATTTTTGGCTGGTGAAACATTAAATTTCCTTGATTTTTAGACGTTTTAGGGGCTGAAAATGCAAAAAATTTTCGGCGCTTCGCGCTGATTCAATGAGTATAATACACCTCCTATTCCTATATTTGATCCGAACGCGAGCGATTTCTCTCCGAACAGTGTATCAGTATCGTTGCAGCAAACTTTATAGGCTGTCAATGACTGATGAATGAGAACAAATTCTGAATATTCTCCGCCGATTTCAAAACTGAAAATCTTACTTTTTGTGTTTGATTGATTCAGATAGAAAAATCGATATCGTTGGTAATGGTAAAATATTTCGACCGAAAATTTACACTAGTTTCGACTTTATTTTCCCTAGTCTTTACATTGTTGTTAAATATATATATAATACATGGATAATTCATATTCGTAGTCGAAAATTGAATCAATTTGAACTTCCTGAACAATTCTAGAGTTATTTAAATTTTCTAGCATTTCATTTCTTTTAGAGTCGTCGTGAACTATTTTCTTGCACAGTTTTTTCTTATCTGACTGACATGGTTTGATTGAAAAATAGGTTGCGCACAATTTGTACAAAAAATTAATGCACGTAAACGTTAACTTTTTATCAAACTTTTGGCATAAAACTTTTCCGCAGTTTTCAGTAGAAAAAATTTGTTGTGCCATAGGCACAAATTTTTTTGCCTTCTTGTGCCAATCGGCACAAATGTCCGTGCACAAAAAAAACGCTGATTAAAAGTCATAATTGGCACAAAGGGCCAAAAAAATTTGTGCCAATGGCACGAAAAAATTTTCCACCTCAACAACATACAGAAAACCTTTGAAAAGTTCTATGCCAATAGTTTGATAAAAACATAACTAAAGATACTTTCATGGCTCTTAATTGCATAAAAATCGTGCCTACTCTATTGTATCTAACCACGTCAGGGAGATAAGAAAAGCTAATCAAGAAAACAGTTTAATGATTCGTAATGAAATTGAATGCTGCGAGAATTCAGATATTTTTATAGAATTTGTCAGGAAATTTATATTTTTCTTCAATGTTCCGCTACGAATTTCTTCATAACAACGATATATAGATCAAATTAAGGATGTATATATAAGTCGCGTCGCGTAAACTTTTAGTTGAAAAATTGTGCCAACAAAGTCAATTTTTCTGTTCGAATCAAACACCACCTAAAATCTCGGTTCCCAAATTCATACACAAGACGCTGATTCACATACAAGACGCTGATTCACGATCAGTAACTTTCTCTAACTGTATCGGACGAAAGGCACATTGTCAGGGTTGGCAAGGCTTTGGTTTTTTGGTTTTTTTTGGTTTTTTAAAAAAAGCAAAAAATCGGAAAATCTCTGGTTTTTTTCAAAATCATTGGCAAACTGTTTTTTCACATTAGTCGATCTTCTAGGCATGTATTGATGTCTATCTAAATTAACAAAACAATCAATTTAGTTGAATTAACTTCACTACAAAGTAGAAAAAAGTCGCGTTTTTATGATACATTTCGCACACAAAAGATGTGATATTAATCAATCAATATCCTTTCCTTTGTATCCATCTTGCAAGCACACATTTAGTACATGAGCTGAGTTTGCTATAATTTGCTCACAAAAAATTGGATGCTAAATCTTTCATAGAGTGTACTCCGATCATACGGGGTGACATCCATTGAGCCATATCATCATCAAAATGTTATAAAATATGATATAAAATATGATTGGGTTTAATATCCTGAATTTATTGTAACAGTAAGCATTTTAATTTTCTTAGCTCGAAATTTCAAAATATAAATGAGACAACAAAAATAAAATTTTATACAGCTCAGTTAAGCATACTGTAGGTTAACAATGAGAAGAGCTTTTGGGTGGCTCATTTTTATGTGACTTGACCTAGCTACTAAGTAGAAAAAATTGTGCAAAAATATATATATCTATCATGCAAGCAAGAATAGTATAATATAATAAGACCCATTTGCTGTAGTTATAGCTCGCAGGCAGGTTTGAAAAGCAAAAATTCGGAAACATCTGAAATGTCTATGTGTGACCTTAAACTATAGTCGTAATATTAATAACATATGTAGTAATCTATCAATTTGAAACCCTCTTATCGAAAACGGTATTGTGTCATTTCAACTTTTCTGTGCATATGTAAATATGTGATGCATTGATACAATTCTGTAGTTGATTACTTTTGAGTTTTGATTACTTACATTGTGTATTGTATATTTCCCTTTATTCGTAATTTTTCTTCTTTTCGTTGAATTTGCCCCTTACATATCGCATGCTCTGTTCCATTTTTACTTTTCTTATGTTGTTCACTAATGGTTCCTTTCTTATGTGCTCACTATTACTGTATTTCTATTGCTATAATAGGGATTTCCTATAGCATAAAATAATGACACTTCCGATAAGATTAATACTTCTAGCTGCCATTTTAAGGCTCCCTAACTAGTCTTAGATGATACAGGGAGCTTCTAGCAGTTTTTTACATAGTTATTTTGATGTACCAAACATTCTAAAAAATTAAATCAGAAAAAAACCACTAAAAAACCAAAAAAAACATTAAAAAACCAAAAAGTCGAAATTTCAAAAGTTTGGTTTTTGCCAACCCTGCACATTGCTCATGTGAGATCAGTGTGAAAAACTAATCAAGTTGGCGCCTAGCGAGTAGCGACCAAGCAATACATGTGGAGCTAGAAAATTTTGAGACAGCCAAAGGTCAGAAAAGTAAAACCACTCATAGGGTCCACAACCACCCTAAGCCATTCCTTCTCATTTTCTTTCCATTCTCTTTCTTTTTCTCTTTTCCTTTCCCTTCTTTTTCTTCAATTTTCTAGAATTTGTGACAAAATCCCCTGACTTTCCCAGGTTTCCCGGAAAAGAAAAAAAATCCCCTGACATTCCCAGGTTTCCCAGGTTGTGTATGAACCCTGTTAAACATGGTTGCATGATGGTATTTCAAGATTCTACAATGTCTTCCGAAAAGATAGATCCAACAAAAGGGGTGGCGGGGATGCCATTTTTGTCAAAAAATCTGTCCCTGCAATCTTCTCCAAAGTTCCATCTTTTTTGATACTCAAGAAACACTAACCCTTGACCTCTCCTTCGCTGGTCTTCTCTATCGCCTTGTTCTTGCTCACAGACCACCTGAATTTAACTTAGATTTCTGTGAAAAGCTCTGTTCTTTTCTAGAATGGTCATCAAATGTTAATTATCCTATCTTCATCACTGGAGATTTCAACTTGCACAAGGTTAACTGGGTCAATTCTACCTATCCCAATGAAGCCACCTGCACATCGTTATTCGACTGTCTTTCTAGTACCAGTCTCCAACAGCTATAGTTTTGCAACCCACCCATAATAGCAATATCATTGATCTAATTCTTGGTAATAGATCTGTATTTGATGTCCATGTTGCCCCTCCTTATTCTACCAGTGACCACTCGAGTGTAAAGTTCAAAATAATTTTTAAGACCACAATCTCTATTGCAAAATCTCTCCCCTTGAACTTTCCCAAGGCAAACTATGATACTATCTGCGCTGTTACTCCAAGTGTCTTGGCCTGATGTCTTTTCTATACAAGTAAAAATGCAGATGATATGTATTGTATCTTTATTGACATTTTGAAGCCCATTATTGCACAGCACATACCCAATCAAAAAGGCAAAAAATATCCCAAATGCCTCCAGAAGTCATTCGCTAAAAAAATTAAAACTTTGGAGAAACTATAGAAAAACCAAATCAGTCCTTGACAAGTTTCTTTTCAACAGTCACTGCAAATTTCTAAAAAATCAGATCAAATCACATTAAATCGAGATTGAAAAGAAACTTATTGACAAATCATATGCCAGAAGCTTTTATAAATTTGTAAATTCCAAAATCAAATCAAGTAGAACTATTCCCCCAATTCGCATAGGCAACACAATTATTTCTGATGAAGATCAAAAAGCAGAATTTTTCAATGATTATTTCACATTTGACTGACAATTATGTTAAAGATCTTGGTATTTTTTTAACCAAAAATTTTAAATTTGATGAACATATAGGCCATATTATAAAGAATGCTTACTACAGATTATATCTATTTCGTTGATTTGTAAGCAAAGATAAATTTTTACTAACTAATGCATACAAAACATACGTCAGACCTATTCTGGAATATGCAACTACCATCTGGTCACCCCACTCAACTAAGAACATCAGAGCCATTGAAAAAGTACAGAAATACTTCACAAAAAGGGTTCTCAACTATCCTGAGGTTTCTTCTAATGATCGTTTAACTGTATTAAAGTTAGAGAAACTTGAAAGTAGAAGGCGTTTGAATGACTTGGTTATGTTATATAAGATAATAAACCATGAAGTAGACGTAAAATTGAGTGATTTCTGCACCATTACACATTCTCAGACCCGATCCAACCACAATTGGAAGTTAAAAACAGATATTCCAAGGACTGATCTTAAGAAATACTTCTTTACAAATAGAGTTATTCCTATTTGGAATAAACTTCCTGAATCGATAATAACATCTAGAAATAGTAAAATTTTTCGCTCTAAATTGGATAAGTTCAATTTTGGTCAACTGTAAGAGCTATATGCCTTTTTGATCAAGCACAGCATATTCGTTAATGTACTGCATATTTATTCTATATTTAATTAACTTATTTGTTCGTTTTTATTATGTTCACCTAACGTTATTTAGTGCCGTTGCGAATAAAATCATCATCATCATCAGTCTTCACCAATGACGATAATTCCATGCCACATATCCCCAAAAGTGCTCTATGTGAAATCTCCAATGTATCATTCTCTGCTGAGCCAGTTCGTACTGATCTCCACAAACTGAATCCTTCCCTCACCTTGGGTCCTGGTGGGTTATGTGCCTATTTCTAGAAAAAACTATCCAACTGTTTGGCTGACCCACTTTCTCATACTTTCGAGGTTTCCTTCAGAACTGGAGCATTACCATCTATGTGGAAAACTGCTAATGTAATCCCAGTATACAAAACAAGTGACTCCTCATCAACTTCAAATTACCAACCCATTTCCCTTTGCTGCATAGTCTGTAAAATCATGGAAACCATAAATTCTTCTGTTATAGAATACCTCAAAAGAAACTCTTTATTAACATTCTCTCAGTTTGGGTTTTTGCCAAAAAAGTTCTGTGAAACACAGTTGCTCAAATGAAAAAATACTTGGACCAAACTTATTGATTCGGGTCCTTCTATTGATTTGGTCTACATTGATTTTAAAAAAGCTTTTGATTCAATCTCCCATAGTAGGTTTATCCTAAAGTTAAAAAATTATGGCATCTCTGGTTTTCTTGAAAAGTGGATCATCTCCTTTCTTTCAAATCACACTCGAAGGGTTGGCATTAACAACAAACTTTCCCTAGCATCAGACGTAAGCAGTGGTGTCTCACAGGCGAGTGTTTTAGGCCCAACTCTTTTCCTTTTGTTTATGAGTGATCTTCCAGGTATACACTAAAATCTGATGTTTACTTTTTTGCCGATTATGTCAAAATTTGCAACACCTCCACACATTGCAAAATTCTTCAAAATGATCTCGATCAAATTTTGAATTGGTCCAAAACATGGCAACTCGAAATCTCTGCCGAAAAAAGCACTATTCTTTATATGGGGCATACCAATCCCAAGTTTCCCTACAATTTAGGACTGTCTGCCATTCCTGGTGATAATCCATATGTCAGAGACTTGGGCGTACTTATATAGCAAAACTTGAGTTTTAGAGATCACTCAATTTCAATGACTAAAAAAGCTCACAGCTTAAGTTCCTTGATAATTTAAGCATTCACATTCCATGATAATTTAACCTGGTGCGTGCTTTTACAGTTCATGTCAGACCTCTATTGGAATATTGCTCAACCGTTTGGAATCCTTTCTATGCATCAGACATAAATCTCCTTGAAAGGGTTCAGAGTAGTGATGGACTGATGGCCAAAAATTTGCCATCGGCCGATGCCGATGCATCGGCCAGGGTCACTGATGGCATCGGCCGATGGCCGATTGCCGATGCATCGGCTGTAACATGTACAAAATCCAACCTGAAGTTGCTACACTGTAATAAATTTAAAATTATTATGAATTATTCACAAAGTTTTAGTGATATTTTCAATATTCAATAATTAACAACATTTTCATTCATCCAATACGTCATCAACAAAAGCATTTGTTGTGCTATCTTCACTTTGATTGCTGAGTTCACTACAAGCTTCTCCAACTTCAGCTTGTTTTTCAAAGTTGCACTATTGAATCGAATCACATGCTTCAAGAATAAAAGCATTTGTACATTTTTCGGCATTAAAAAGATTTTTTCCACTTTAACATCCTTTGCTTTTTAAAATGATTATTCACTAGCTACTGACCCAATTGGAGCTGATAAAAATTTTATGGCAAGCTAAAGAAATTTTTTTCATAATGAAACTCATTTTTTAACTGCACACAATTTTCACTCTTATTAGCTAATTCTGGTTTTGTTGCAGCATTTTTCTTCCAATATTCTACTGGTGAAGAATCAAAATATAGTTTTGATTCAGCAATGTATTCCAAAACGATGGCTTTTGCTTGTTTATATGTTGACATTGCACATTTTTTGGGCTCCAGCTCATCTTCAGATGAACTTGCAATAGCTGAATAGTGCCTGAAATTTGTCAGTTTTGTGTAAATGCCTGAATTATTTACATTATTATTAATTGTGGTTTACTGAGAAAGTTTGGATGATCAGTTTGAAGATTTATTCAATTTTGAACCATTTTTTCAAAAAAGCATTGATTTTGTTATTTTTGATCAACAACCATTCTGACCAAAGCTAGTTCAGCTTTGTCTGCTGCTTGAGGATCACGGAAACCCTACATTATTGAATTTTCGTTTGTATGATCAATATTTGTTAAATTTCAAATTTCAATCCAACATTCTTTTTAAATCGAGTACCTAGTAAGGACGCCAAAGCATAAAGTTTATTGTCTTCAATGGGTTTAAAGTGGGCTCAATTTCCACAAAAATATTGATTTATTTTTTCCAACAATTTGTCCTTTAATGAACCTAAATCAGGAAAGTTGCTATTGTGAATTGAGTGGCATAAAATTCTTAACGATACAACCCTTTAATTTGTGTTTTTCTGAAAAACTTAGGCACAAATTCTAGCTTACTTTCCTTCAGCTATTTCTTTCAAAATACAGGCGTTTTTAGATTCATAGATTTTTACAGTTTCTGCAAAAATTTTCAGCAAAGTGACAAGCTGCCAAAACATAATTATCTAAGGTGTGGATACATTTTACATTTATTAAAATATATTCTTGCCGAGGCTAAAATATCCCATTCATAGCTTGTCAAATTCTTGTTATTTATTTCATCCATGACAACACAGGGCAGTCATTCCAGACATTAAAACAACCATTTTCACAAAAAAAAATAATTTTTTTACCAAAGTACTGTAAAATATAAATGTGAACAATCTGTTTCTTAAGCATCCGCACGTGCATTTAGTGTAACAAAAAGTTGCCAAACAATCGCCCATCGGCCGATGGCAGAAAAACGCAACAATCGGCCGATGCATCGGCCGATGCCGATGCATCGGTCCATCACTAGTTCAGAGAAGATTTAATAAAAGAATATGTGGTTTTGGGTCCATCCTTTCATATGAAGAGCGTTTGCTGAAGTTATGCTTGGATAGCTTGGAAATACATCGACTGCGTGTTGCATTATGTATGATGTTTCAAATTATTGAGGGACAATCCTGTCTCCAAAAATCGGACTTTTTTATTAGCAACAATTTCGAGTCTACCCGTCGTAAAAATGACCACAAACTGCAAACTGGTAAAGCAAAAACAAATATTAGGTCATATGATTTCTCTAATAGGTATACTAATATCTGGAAACAACTTCAAATGAAATTCTCAGTTCTTCCAATTCACACACATTCAAAATAAAAATTGCCAAAATTGATTTCTCAGATTATCTTGGGGAGCGCGTTAGCCTGTTACAGAAACGTAACCTATGCTTCCTATTACTCGTCACTAAATTGCTTACTGTTATTTTTGATCTCTAATTAGTCGTTCGAATCTTCTAAAATTTATCTTTCACATTTATTCACTATTTCTTCATTCTCGACTATCATATTTTGTATTGTAATTTGGCGTTCCTTTTGACAGGTAATAAAATCTTTCATTCATTCATTCAAAACTGTGAAAAGGTTTTAGGCCAAAAGTTTGATAAAAATGTACCTAATCAAAGCTACGTTTAAACTGGAAGCATCAATTTTTTGTAGAAATCATGTGCAACCTATCTTTCAGCTAGCTATGTCAGTAAGATAAGAAAAAACTAAGCAAGAAAATGGTTCAGGATGACTCCAAAAGAAATGGAATGCTGAGAAAATTTACAGATAACTCTTGAATTGTTCAGGAAACTGATATGTTGATTCAATTTTCGACTACGAGAATATCAATATCCTAACAACAATGTAAAGACTAGAGAAAATGAAGTCAATAATTGTGTAAATTTTTGGTCGGAAAATCGCATACCAATGATATTGATTTTTCTATTTGAATCAATCGAACACAAAAAGTAAGATTTTTAGTTTCAAATCGGAATCTGAATGAATGAACAGAGAATATTCATAATTTCTTCTGATTCATCAGTCTTGACAGCCTATGAAGTTTGCTGCAACGATAATAATACATTATTTGAAGAGAACTCCTTCGTGCTAGTCAAATATACGAGTAATTAATATTATATAGATTATTGACTGCCCCGAAATTTTTTAGCATTTTCAGCCCCTAAAACGTCTAAAAATCAAGGAAATTCAATGTTTGACCAGCCAAAAATTACAAACGCTCAAAATTTGTTGTGTCATTCCAAATTTTTTTGTGCTAAAAACCATGTTTCGGCACAAAAAACACTGACAGAAACAGACAGACCAGCGTTTTTTTTGTGCACCGACATTTGTGCGAATTGGCACAAGAAACCAAAAAAATTTGTGTCGATGGCACAAAAAATTTTGTCTTCTAGAAACATACTGAAAACTGCAGAAAAGTTTCGAAATGAAATGAAAAATATTTATTGCTGTTACACAAAACAAAAGAGAAATGCAAAGTGAAATACATAATATAATGTCATATGAATAATAAGATTAGTAAATCGACTCGCAACGCAAGAAATGTAAATATTTTAGAAATGGGTAAATCATGCAGCAATAGAGTGCAAAGGTTACTTGAAAAGTAACAACTTGCATGCACTCCTCAATTCGATTATCAAAGTTTAGAAGTTTAATTTTTCCTTTGAAAGTGTGCAAACTGGGAGAATTAACGATATCGAAAGATGAAACGTTCCAGACATTGATATAACGGTTAAAAAAATCAAACTGTCAAGCAGTGGTATGAACTGACTTTATCATCAATCTTAGATCATGATTATGACGCGTATTGTTGTTGTTTATACAGAAAAAGTAATCAGGATTTAGAATTGTTTTTTGTGGATTATGTTGTACATGGTAGGTACAGAGGGCAGATTCTAATCTATGAATATTAAGCTTTAGTAGACCTAGCCTTTGAAGTCTATCTTCATAGGACAAACCAGATTTATCACCAAAAATCTTTCTGGTAAATCTACGTTGAACATTTTCGATGTAACATACATCGGCCCGAAAATGCGCATTCCATACTGAACTACAGTATTCTAATATTGGACTACATAGGTAAACGAAAGCCTTTCCTAGTGTATTTTTCTCACGGGAGATGAAAGACTTGAAAATTAAAGTAGACCTATTATCGGCATTTTTTATGATGAATCTATAATGTTCTTTAAACTTCATATTAGGCGATATAAGAATTCCCAAATCTTTAACATAACTTGCGTTAGATGGGAGATGTTGGTAACAAAGGGTATATTGACACAATGGGTTTTTTGCACCCAAATACAAGACATAACTTTTTGTAGTAGATATAGGTAATTGCCAAGCGGTAGACCAATTTGAAAGAGTATCAAGGTCTTGTTGGAGAATCATAAAATTTGTAGATACATTTAAAATTTTTAGATCATTTGCAAAAAGATAAATTTAACTTTTGATATTTTCAATAATGTCATTTATGTACAAAAGAAACAAAGTTGGACCTAATACACTACCTTGGGGCACACCACTAGACACTTTGAGCTGAGATAATAGGGAGTTTCCAATTTTGACCCTTTGAAATCTATTCTTAAGAAAATTTGATATCCAGCTTAAAAGGGGACCAGAGAGACCATATTTAGAAAGTTTGAAAAGAGCTTAGAATGGGAAACTGAGTCAATGGCCTTGGCAAAGTCAATGTACACTATGTCTAAGGAGTGCCCTTTGTCCACCTGATTTAACCATGAGTTTTTACACTTTAGTAATTGTAGTTTGCAGGATCTGTTGTAGGAAACCAAGCTGTTGATCTGCTAAAAGGTTATGCTGATGAAGGAAACTTAAAATTTTATTATTAATAATTTTTTTTATAATTTTGCATGGGACTGAACATGGGGAAACAGGACGATAATTTTCAACCATGGCTGAGTCACCTTTTTTGAAAATAGGAACAACTGTTGCTAAATTCCATAACTAAGGAAGGTGGCTTGTCTGGAAGGAAACTTCGAAAATTGATGAGTGGTTGGGCCAAATGTGTAGCAAGTTTTTTGATCAAAAAAGCACAAAGATTGTCGGGTCCCAGTGCTGTGGATGGCTGGATGTTTTTTATGGCTTCTAAAACGATTGGAATGGTGAAAGATACTGATGACAGATCAATTTCTGATCGGTTTTTGAACTCAGGCAAAGTGTCATTATCCAGTGTAAAAACAGACGAAAAATAATCATAAAAAGTTCAAATTTTATATTATTATCTATGATATTAGAATCCCCATGTACAAGAGGGGATAGGTCTCTGGTGGAGCGCAGGCGTGAGTTTACAAAGGTATGGAAGGCCTTTGAGTCGTTTTTTGCAATAATTTGATTTTCTTCAGCTAGTTGTTGTTTAAAAACTTCTGATCGAATTTGTTGACACAAAAAATGGTAAGCTTGCTTTTTAGCAAGGTTTTTGCATCTTCGGTATTTTTTCCACAATCTAAGTTTTTTGGATAGCAAATGTTGAATATTTTTGTTATATTTGGATCTGACAGATTTTTGCTTGATTAATGGAATGTATTTATCAATCAGAGGAGTAAAAACATCAAGAAGAACTTGATACATTTCTTCAGAATTGATACAGCGATAAAAAAGGCCAGGTCAGGAAACTAGTGATAACTCAGCTTCAATTGCCTCGTAACTTCCTTTGTTAAAATTTCTAAACTTTAGCATTTTATGATTTGTATTAAAGCATACTTTAAAATTGATGGTGTTGTGATGACTGTTTGAAAATGGTGGACAGATTCTAACATTTGAAATATATTTACCACCAAAAAGAAGGTCGATAATATTGTTTTCATGTGTTGAAGTTGTGACCAGTTGTGATGAGCCCGTTGATGAAAAAGCATCAAATCCTATGTAAAGTTCTGAATCTGAGAATGAAAAGGTTTTCCAATCAAATTTTGGAAGATTGAAATCAACAAGAATTATATTTTCATGATGTTGATTCGAAATCCAAGTGATAAGGTTACAGAGCTTTAAATCATAGTCAGGAGTTTGATAGAGAATTAACGTTTGCACACATTAAATTTTTGTAAAAAATCGTGCGCAACCTATTTTTCAACCAAATCATGTCAGTCAGATAAGAAAAATTGCGCAAGAAAATAGTTCACGACGACTCTGTAGAAATGGAATGCTAGAAAATTTAAATAACTCTAGAATTGTTGAGGAAATTCAAACTGATTCAAATTTTGACTACGAATATAAATATCTATAGGCAGGCCCGTAACTAGGAATTTTTTTCAGGGGGGAATCACCAAAATGTTTTGACTTACTCAAAACTCGGCAAATGGAGGTCGCGCAGCGACCAACCAGTAGGCTGAGGGGTCCAGGGTGGGGCGCTTAAGCGCCCCCTGGTGGAGTCTGGGGCGAAGCCCCAGAAAAAATCAATTTTCAGCACTGTTAGTGCTCGAAAAATTTCTTAAAACGCTATATTTAAAATACATAATTGAGAAAACTCAAGATCAAAATTTATTGGCACTAAACAACTAATAAAATCTATTCAAAATTAATGAAGTGCTATTCTTCATTTTCAGAATTCAAAATTATATATCACTGTGCATCGAAATTTATTGTTTGAATTGAACTAACCTGCTGATGATGCTACTGAAAAGTCTGCTGGCGTCGACGATTCTGTAGAAGCGGTAGTTGACGCTAGTGTTACAACTGGATTAATATTTAAATAAATTTTAACTCATTAGAACGATGATACAATTTTATCCTAACTAACCTGTTGATTCTGAAGGTTTTTGAGAATCATTCACAGCACTAGATTCACGTGAAGAAGCTGAATTTGATGTACACATTGACCTTTGTTGTTTAAATTTGAAGATGTGAAATAGCTAGTGATACGCTTCATATTGTATTAGATTCAAAGGTTGAAACAATCCCGAAAAAATTTTCATGAACTTCAACCACTATTATACATCCAACGCAAATTATAAAATACGTACAACAAGAAAAAGTAGGAAACAGCGAAATGAAAGTCAATCAATATTCTGTAGGAAACAGCGAAATGAAAGTCAATCAATATTCAACAAACGCATTACACTGTTAGACATGCAAATTGTATTATAAAATATAATATTTGTACCTTTAACCCTTCATTTTTATGATTCAATAAAGGAATAGAAAAAAATTCACAGGTGCCAAGAGTAGTCACTTGTTCACATACATGCGCTCGATCAGATTCGCTAAAAATTTTTTTCGGATTTCATTTCAGGGGGGGGGGGAATTCCCCCCATTCCCCCCCTCTAGTTACGGGCCTGTCTATAGGTATATAGATATATATATTCAACAACAATGTAAAGACTAGAGAAAATGAAGTCGAAAATTGTGTAAATTTTCGGTCGAAACATTGTACCATCACCGACGATATCGATTTTTCTATTATTCTATTTGAGTCAATCAAACACAAAAAGTGAGAATTTCAGTTTTAAATCCAAATCTGATTGAATGAACAGAGAATATTCAGAATTTCTTTTCATTCATCAGTCAATCAATCAATCAAATAATTTTATTGTCACTGGCAAAATAGGTAGTAAGAACAAAACGCAATACAAACAAGAATTATTAATTTGTGAACATAAATAAGGGTATAGAAGCCGGTGAAAAAAGGGTGCAAGAGTCACAAGGTGACATCATTTAACGCGCAACCCCCCTAAATACTTATCAAAATTCATTTTCGCGATTTTGGATTGAAAGATGTTGACAATGACAGCTTATAGAGTTTGCTGCAACGATACTAATTACTAATACACTGTTCGGAGAGAAATTATTCACGTTCGGGTCAAATATACGAATATAAAATATTATATTCGTTGACTCGGCAGTCAGCACGGAAGCGCCGGAAATTGTTCGCATTTTCAGAACCCGTTTAAGGCCAAAAGTTTGATAAAAATTTAACGTTTAACGCATTAATTTTTTTGTAAAAATCGTACCCAACCATACATGTAACGGAGCTCCGAGGTCTGGGGGGGGGGGTTGGAGCACTTTTTTGGGGCCGGGGGTCAGTAAATCCCAAAATTTTGGGGGGAGGGGTCCCTGAAGGAAAAAAAGTTCGATTTTTTTCATGAAAAATGTCCGAAAAACGATTTAAAAAGTAGTAATTTTTGTCTAAAAAATTATAAAATATATACTTATGGCGCGAAGCGTCGAGAAAATTGACGTTTTTGACAATTTTTTGTTCAAAATTTGACATTTTTCATAAAAAAAATGACATTTTTCAGTATTTTCCGACTAAAACTATGGGGGTCCCTAGGGTTACCATATGGCTAGCCATAGGATTGGAAAATCCTGGGGGGGGGGGGTCGCCCAATGGCTAGCCATATGGTCGACGATTTCTGGGGGGGGGGTTCCCATAGCACTTCGCCCCCCAATTACATGTATGTACCCAACCTATTTTTCAGCTAATCATGTCAGTGAGAAAAGAAAAAACTGTGCAACAAAATAGTTCACGAAATCCCAAAAAGAAATGGAATGCTGAGACAATTGAAATAGCTCTAGAATTGTTCAGGACGTTCAAAGTAATTCAATTTTCGACTACGGACGAATATCTATGTTACTTATGTATATTTAACAACCATGTAAAGAATAGAGAAAATAAAGTCGAAAATGCTGTTAATTTTCGATCGAAACATTGTACCATTATCAACGATATCGATTTTTCTATTTGAATCAATCAAACACAAAAAGTAATAATTTCAGTTTTAAATCCGAATCTGAATGAATGAAGAGAGAATATTCAGAATTTGTTCTCATTCATCAGTCTTGGCAGCCTATAAAGTTTGCTGCAACGATACTAATACATTGTTCGAAAAGAAATCGTTTGCGTTCGGGTCAAATATACGAATAGGTCATTGATTCGACGCGCAGCGCCGAAAATTTTTTGCATTTTCAGCCCCTAAAACGTCTAAAAATCATGGAAATTTAATCTTTGACCAGTCAAAAAATTTGTGCCATTCCAAATTTTTTTGTGCCAAAAACCATGTTTTGGCACAAAAAAAACACTGCTCCGGACAGAAAACCCAACAACCTTATCAAAAGAGCAGTCAGGCCTCGAGTTGCACTGTGCATTTTGGCAGAAAAAATTTGGTTGCCGTGACACTGCCACTGACTTGATCGTTTTTTCAATTAATACAGTAAATTAAGACATAAAGCTCAAATTTTTTTTTACCGTAACACCTTGTTTTATTAGTCGATGATTAACAACAATGATTATCAAGCGTGTATTGAACATGAAAAATTTTACATAAATTTGACACCACCAGATTTGACTTTTGAAATTTAACACCACGTAATATTCTAATGTAATTTAATAAAAAAAGTTAATTAAAAAAACGACCATAAAATATTGTTATTAAAGCGACACTTTATCACAATGAAACTCCTCGACTAATGAAATATAAACGAAAGCCAGGATATGAAGTTAAATCCGCGAAAAAATGAGCATCCAACATTGCAGACAAGGAACGAGAAAACATTAAATATTGCGAACAAAATAAAAGTTGCTTTCAACAGGTCGTGGACATAAGGTCTATAAAATAGTACAAGGAATGACTCAAAATTTCCCTACCAGGTAAGACGTTTTGACTTACACTTTTACTGTAGTGCATACCCAGCGGATAAATTGCACACAGTTCTTAACGGCTACAACAACCCAATTGTTCGATGTGACGAAGTGACTTTTTTCACCTTTAGTGAATTTCCATTCAACAATGTCAAATTTTCTTCTTGCGAGATGAACCTTAAAAATGACAATAGAAATATTTGGTCGGAAATGTGAGAGGATTGTGTTTTATGACAAATTACCATGCTCCGAAGTCTATTGATTTGACTGTTCAGCTCACACGTAACGTGATCTAAACCATCGTCGTTATCTGTGCTGTGATGACCGATTTCATTTTTCAAATCTTCGATCATCATTCCGCACGATTTAGTCAACTCTGACGCACTTTTGGCCATATCCTGGAAATCCAAATATTCAATGCATAGCCCATGGTTTAGGGACAATCACTTCTGAACGCTGCTTCTCTTTTTGAGTCAATTCCCATAATTCCTCAAGTTGAAATTTAACTGATTCCTAAAGGAAAATCAGCACAATTTTCCATATTGCAGGATGAAAAAGTCCCACTTGAACTCACTTGTCTTTTATCGAATTCTGTGGAACAAAAAATTGAATTTTGGGCCAACCGTTTGACCCATTCGGACAAACCAACCACTTCGTCCCGGGTCATCAATAGAACTTGCTCTTCATTCCATAATTCCATAAGTTTTAAAAGGTTCGATGATAGCTTTAAAAGTGAAAATAAAGTTTTAAAGGGTTCGATGACGATGATAAAAGGTATATACAGCGTGCATGTATAGGCAATGTTGCGAAGTACAGCATAGTGTAAACTGATGTTAGAGTAAAGATGACCATCTGCCTCATAGTTCTGCGTGCCGAGTGTACTGCATTATTTTTACACTTTGATTTTTACACCATACCGTTTTGCACCCTGAAAGACCAGCCAGACTGCGTTGACTACCTGTGTGCTGTATATATATTTACACGTTAAAAACAGAAAAAACACAGGGGCCGCCAAGGTGCATAAGTACCAATTATTCTTGTTGTCAAATGATTTGTGATGTGAACTATTCCGTTTCATGTTAAGACGCGATTTCTGAGAGGATTCAGCTTATTTGTGATAATTAAAAAATTAACCCTGCCTGAAAATCCCATATTTCGTATAACTTGATGCGCTAGGAACGAAAATGATATTCATTCCGTCTGAAAAGGAAAACTCGCATAGCTACAGTAAGTCAAAAGTTAACAAATATCGATTTTTTCGATTTTTGACACACACTTCTTTAAACTTTTGCAAGTTTAGGTACGTCAAACATCGTGCTCTGAAAATTCACCTAATATTAGGCCAATGAATGGGCCACAATTTACTGTAGGATTTATTAGTGTAAAGTATGTATTAAAAACACCGTGGTGCTCCAAACATCAAATTTTGAGAGCGAAAATTGTCATTTTTTTACATAAATCACGAAGGTCAGAAACACCTAAAAATTCCCTATGCATTAGATATGTAAGATAGGTGATAACACATTAGAGTAAATCAGATTACTGTGTATATAATTTTATTTGTGATGTATTTTCTCGAGTATGTCTGGTTTTCTTGCGTTGTTGACGTACTGTACATTTTTCCCAAGTATCCTATAAGTACTTTGTTTTTTGAGCATTCTCACACCAAAATCCATTAGTAACCCCAATTAGCAATCGATGCATAATAATTTCACACATCTGCACCTGGTCTTATAACCCACTCGAGTCACATGAAGATACATATTCCCAAGAAATACAGTATCCCCCCAGAGTCGTAGAAACACCTGCCCGTGTAAGAAAATGCAAAAACCCCGACCAGATGCAAGACTCAAGTAGAACACATGGAAAACAGTAAAGCACATGAAAAACTAAAAACGTGTAGGCGTGGCTAAGCATATGGTAAACTAAAGCAATTAGGCGTGGAAGTTAAGCATAAATTAAAGCATGAAGGCGTTGTAGTAAAAGCATACACTAATTGAAAGCATATAAAGCGAAGCAACAATTGGTTAGGAAAGTAAGGCGGAAGGTAGTAGTAAAGGCGTAGTCTAAAGAAGCAGAATAAAAGACAGAAACGTAGTGAAATGAGTTAGTTTTTGTGTGTTTTAAATTCCATGTGTAAAAGTGAGATTTGTGTATTCGCATAATTTGGGACATTGACGCTAAGCATAAAGCCATCGGTGATGTTGTTTTTTTTTCAATTAAGTCGGCATAATTGCTGTAGTATTTTTGTCATGTTATCGCTCCAAGGGCTTCATGGACCGATTAGATTAGACAAGTAAATGTATCGTAGAAATTAGAGGGAAACTGACCCAATACCTCATTTGGGCGTTGGAGATAGTTTACGATGTCTTCTACCTACTGACAAAAAATTACAGAAATTCATCTACACTGCTTGAGGGTCGCAGGACTTGGAGTATGAATGCCATCTTATATTTGCATTTTCTGATAATTGCCAGGTCGATTGTGGGAGAATCCTTGAAAATTTTCAAAAATGAGACATTAGCTCAAGTATTGTATACTAAATATCAATGTAATTCTCATATTGCATAAAACATAAAAGTTGCATAGTATGCAAAAGTTGGGAATTTTCACATTTTTTGCATTTTTCTGTCTATTTAAGAGACTTATGATGTACTGGCCTAGACATGACCTGTAGTGTTTTTTTCTTGAAATGCTCCTAAATAATGAAAGTGGAAAGCAAGTAGTATTTCAGATTTTCACAATTTTCTGTTAAACACTATATCATATAGGAATGTAAATTTGACAGCATACTGACCTCGCCTTCAACAATTTTTCAAGTGAAAAATTTCATGCTAAGAGCATTATGTAAACAATTTTGACCACAGTACGGATTTGTGTCACTTTTCTATTTGGAGGCATTTTATAAAAAAAACAGATTATAGCTTTATGGTTGAACATTCTTTAGATGCAGAATACAGTGGTCTATAACGTGGTTTAAAGTTTGTCCTCTATTTTGCATTTTACACATTTCAGCAAGTTTTGATGTGTTGAAAATGGGACAACAGAAATGTTTTAAAAACTGATTTTTTCCATAAAAATGATTCTATCCACTCTTAAAACTCTAAAGGACTGATAACCTAACTGTTCAGTGGATAGTTCATGATGTCTCCTAAATGCCTACAAAAAATTACAAAAGTTCACTTATGGCTACGGCATTAAATCTACAAAAAAACTGCTAACTATTTTAGACAATCAAGTTATATTTGCAATTATCCATCAAAGTAGTATAGAAGGGGGGCTTAGGGGTAAAATTGAGTAGGTCCTATGTTATAATATAGGAACCGGCTTGGGAAAAATTTTTAATTACCTACTCCCACATAAAATATAGCCAACCTTCTTTCGACTACTATGATGTCATTTTTCCATCTGGAAAGAAGCATGATGTCACACCTGAGGTAAAATGAAAAAAAAAGTTGCCCTAACTCGGCCCACCCACATCCTCCGTCAAAGCTCGAGATAATGTGACATATATGCTACTTTTTGGAATCAGCTCAAGGAGATCTGTCGATTGGTACCCAACATGACCCTTTTAGGACAAGAGGTCAAATTAAGTGCAGGACTCTACTGTTGTGATCTTAGTTATTAGGCATAACCCTGGCTGCTGCTGCCACTGCACCTGTTGGGGGGAAGGGAAGTTTGTCTAGCAGTTGAAGCTGAAGCTACCTCTTCAAGCTTTATATAGCTAGCCTAAGTAGAATAAACAATGAATATGAGCAATAAGTAACATGATATATCAACAGAAATTGTGTACTCATTTGCACTAATCCCAAGACCAGTCCCAGCGCCAGCTGTGGGGAGGCTAGTACACATGTGGCACCAGTACTTTCATAGAAAGTACTCACAAATTGGAAAATATTCATGCGTATTCGAGTCATATAAATTGGAAGTCTTGCACCAAACATACTAGCCTGATGTCAGACCATCATTGGCTCCTCACCATGCACCTAACATCATGCATACACATATACACATGCTTAACTCCAGGCTGTCATTGGCTCCTCACCAAGTACCTGGAACCCAGCATAGATTTGCATAGCACTAGACCATCAGTGACTCCTCACCATGCATCTAGCACCTTGCTACATTCAAGAATTCAAACACACTCTTCTTTGTGTTGAAGTAAAAATGTCTGCATAGTAAAATATAGTTAATGAAAATTAAATGAACAAAAAAAGTACAAAATAGAATAAAGTAAATTCACAAAATAATCAAACTTACCTCATGTAAGCAAAAATCATACACATCTAATGGTACAGTTATCATAACATCATCTAGAAGTTTTTGCTTCATGTACAGATAAGGTAGACCCCGTTTCTGCTGTATGTAGGTCCACATTCTACTATCTCCCATTATTCTTGATCCTATATTTTCTCTATTCCAGCATTCTCGAGTTTCTAAGACAGAGACATGTTTGTCAAAACTGCATGTATTGGTCTTTTTCATAACCCCTTTACAACTTAGCTTCTGACTCTCTTCTCCTATTCTGATATATGTTTTGGCAGACAAACAGCACATTGCTGTGCCTGCCCACTCTACTTTCAGTAATCCAGGAGTTCTCTTGTCATCTGGCTTGGTTACGAACCAGTTTGGGTAGACTTGTGTCATAAATTGGTCTTTTAGCTCTGGTCTAACTGTATCCAAAAGATTATCAGTTGATATTGCAAGGTAGATACTGTCAGTGTCCGTTTCCATACACTGATAACATGGAGGGTCAAAATACTTTTGTAAAATATCATAAAAAATCCTAACATGCCAATTTTTGCCCAGTTGTATACTGATAGACCAACTACAATTAGTAAGTCTAGGACTATTTCTCTTTACGCATGTGAACTTCATAGCAGTTTTCTGTGACACATTTGATCTTGTTAATGTATGGACTTGGACTAAGTTCAGCAGCCCTCTTGTAATCTGTATAGAAAACATTAACATGCTTTTCTTTGTTTGTCAATGTCTTTCTATATCCAGTATTTCCAAGAAGCTTGAAAGTGTCTACAATCATGGAGAGATCAGGGTTAGAATCACCCTCTTGTCTATGTGTGGTGACTTTATCCTTGAATTATTTTAAAGGGGTTGTCTTATCAAACTGGATGACTTAATAGATTTTCTCAAGTATCAGACCATGTTTCACCAAGAATTGTACTATTGGGGTAGAAAGTAGAATCTCTTTTCCAAAATAACTGCTAATGAGGTTCTTCCTCAGCTGATTGAGCTGATTTGGTCTTTCAGCATACCCTTTCATGAGGTTACCAGCATCATTCCTACCCACTTCAGCATGTTTTATAATAGGATGAAAGTCGGCATAGGTTTCTTTGAGGTGATCAGGGATATGTAATGCCCAGATTCTAATTATGATTTTACTTGATCCTATGTGTGTACCTTTACGCAGTATGTTGGGATGAGGGGATACAGATTACGAGGATAATACGCTAATTAATTAAACAAATGATAAGTCGATAATTGCTTTCCCATCGATGATATAAAAATAAGCTTTTAGCTGTACAACAAGTCTCGCATTAAAACATGCTTCCACAAAATATACATAAAATCTCCATGAAAATCTGCCTTTTTCTCCATTTTCTTGTCTTTTATATTGCTTCTTTGAACCACGCCTTCGTGCCGTGGGAGGTCTGCTTCCATCTACTCGCCCAACCAATCGTTGCTTTGCTTACCTGCTTCTGCTTACTGCATGCTTCTATCGCCATGCCTTTATGTTTAATTCACGCTTAATTTCCACACTTACATGCTTTACTTTACAGTATGCTTTGCCATGCTTATATGTTTTTAGTTTTTGTTTTTTGGTTTTCCATGCGTTCTACCTAAATCTTGTGTCTGGGTCGGGGTTTCTGTATTTTCTACATGGGCAGGTGTGTTTACGTGTCTGGGGGGAATTATTGTACCTACAGAATGTATGTTTTCATGTGCATTATGAGGGCCAGGTGCCGATGTGCAAATAATTATGTACGTCTTAATTGGGTCAATGGGGTGTGGGACAATCAAAACAGAATACTTCACACAAATTTATAGGAATGTTTGGGTGTGAATTCCAGACACCCTTGAGACGATAGATTATAAAATGAATTTATATTTAATAATAAATATCACATAGTGTACATTATGTATTTACATTGATGCATCAGCATCTACATTACAGATACAAATATCAACTTTGATGAAGCCAAAGAGTGCACCATCAAGAATAGCTTGCTCCGTAAAGTTTTCAGCAACATACTTTTGAAACTGATATCCGAAAAAATTGGGGCATGATTTTGTTCTATTCTTGATACATTTGATGCGTTGTTCAACCCATTGGCACTCCCAGATAGTAATCAGATTATAACCTAATGATCTAATGTAGGCTTCTTTCTCCAGCCTGTTCTGATGTTCTAGATCACTATCTTTTTGCTGATTGATTTTGCTAAAAGAACAATTGTGGCAATGCCAATAGCATCCATAGAATTCATAGATTCAATTGATATCTTGACAATACCCATCAACAGGCAAGTGCTTTGGACCAATGCACTTTTCTTTGCCATTCCCCAGGCCTTGTATAGAAAGGCAAATTTTCCAAGATTCCTGTTCAAGCCATTCAATAGAGATTTTTTTTGTGCTATGCACTTTTTGGAATCTATTTCCATCTAGCACCCAGTGATGGAAAAACCCTGTTGGTGTTACCCAGAGGTAAAGAGCATTGAAATCCAGGCCCATGATGGTTTTCACTGGTTTTTCTGGGTTGTTCATAGTGAAGGTCTTATCTCTAATTGCCAATCGAGTCATTACCATAGCCAGCCTACGCCTCATCTTTTGTTCTTTCAGAAAAAAGAGAAAACTGAGTATCTGGTATACTCCTAAACAAGTATCTTTCAGTTACACCAGAATAAGACATGGTGTCTCTAAAAATATCAATACCAAATTGACCCCAATACAATTTAGCCATTGTACTTGTTGCTTCTAGGAAGGGCACAACATCACACAAATTGTAGAAGACCAAGAAATCTTTTGATGTCTGCATCTGGTGGGTCCCCCAATACTTTTGGCTCATTTCATAATCTTCTTCAGAGATTGTCTCTTTTCTAAGGGTACTGTAGAAAGCTTCATGTGGAGGTAATGCAGTATCATTCAGTTTGTCAAAACAGTCTAGATATTCATAAGAGAATTTAGCTTTTGAAAGACTAGCCCCATATGCTTTCATGAAACTTTCAGGGCTAAAACCTGGAGCAACATATAGGGATATATCAAGGAATTTGAGATTGTCTATTGACAAGCAAAGAAAAGGGCCATTCCTCAATATGGCTTTGGGCCATTGCTTTTCCCCATCTCCCCTAACTTGTTGGACTAACTTTGGAAATATGTTTCTTTTAATGAGATTAATGTCATACTTACCTGAATTGAAACCCAAGGAAGTTAGTTGTGAACAATACCTTTGGAGACAATTCTTAACTGCTATAATCTAGCTGAGATTGCCCTTTTCTCATCTAAAATCCTTCTTTTTATTCTCCAGTTCCAGGACATAAGCCTTGATATCTTCTAAATGAGCCTCATTTTTCTCAAAAACATGGGCATACTTATTAGTCAAGAGCTTTCTGATAGAAGCTGATCCATTCCAAGTGACTTAACATCTTCTAAACTAAAGTATTGGCATCTTGCTCTACAAAACAAATTGGTTCAAAACTTGGAAGTTTGGTTGCTATAGCACAAAATACTGGCCAATGTTGTGCTGTAAAAATCAATTTTTCAAAATCCTGTTATGGATGTTTGGCAAGGATTGCTTCAGGATCAAACACTGCAAAAAAAGACAAAAATGGTCCTCAGTGTCTACAATAATATATAGTTCTTCCAACTGCTCAAAAACTGACTTTTTAACATGATACACACCTCCTGGAAAATTATGTACAGTTTCCCCTCTATGACAATGATTTTCAGTATGATTGTTAAGCTTTTCTCTTTTTTTAAATAACCGACTACAGCACAAGCATGAGTATCTTTTTGCATACTAGTCTAAATTAACAATGAAGCTATAGTGAGCTGCATAATTTTCAGAAAATGATACATTTAAATTCAAAAGTTCGTTACTCCCTTGAACAACACTGTTCCAGCATAGACTGCAATATCCATATGAAATACTTGGATATCCACATGAAACAATTGTTCAATTAGTTTTAGGTCAGTATATGGAACACCTGAGAAATTGTCTATCAAGGCTTCTATTTTCTTTTTCTGACAGTACTTCATGAAGAGACCAAAAACAAGAAACTTATCCCCAAAGTCCACAGTTAGGCATTGAGCTAAATATTGAAATAAGCACAGGTTATCATTAAATTTATTATTCTGTCTATCTTGTGTCATTCCAATGAGATTGTGCCCTGATAGGCTATATTATCAGGCAGAAGAAAGTTCTTACATCCGGCAATAAACTCATGCTGTGGTATTACATGAAACTCGATATTGGTTACAAAGTATAGAGCCCACTTAGTATTTAGTCGAGTAAACTTTTGCTCAAAATCGATATTTTTCATAGTTTCAGTCAGCTGTTTTACATTTTCACCATTCTTAATCAGTACCTCGTTATCTAACAATGTAAAATTATTATGACAGGCATACCAATATTTTACTTCACCTGTTTCTCGGTTTTTCAGGAGACATCTAATTGCCCCATTGATCCAAAAGCATTTTTTTCATTGCATAAAAATTACCATTGAATGAAGCCCATTCGTAGTTGTAAGCATGATTGAGTAAATTGGTTGTAGATTCCTTAGTTTGAATGAGTCACTGGTATTGTTCAATTGCCTTTTTTGCATCATCAGGGTATTCTTCCATATTATCAATTTGGAATTTGTCTCCTGTAGGCTCCACATTATTGTCTATTGTAATACTTGAGGAAGAAGTGGTTCCTTGTTTTCCATTATGCTGTACTTCTAGGCATGACCGAGCATGGTCCTTTTTCAGAAGTTCAGTGAAGTCTGAGAAACTTTTTCAACAATATAAACAAGTGGTGTCTGTACGTTTGACATTAAAATGCCTACTAAGATTCTTCTTTTGTGAAGAAATGGCTGAACATTGTGGACACCTGAATTGAAGTCCATTATGGTATGAATCCATATGCTGTTTTATATACCATTTTTCAGAGAACTGCTTTCTACATTCCATACAATTAATGTTTCTCCATAATAATCAATAACAAAAAATTTTAATGCAAATTTTTAGAGCTCACCTTCCTTCAAGTTGACAGAAATCACAAATGAGCCTCCACAAATTTTTTCTGCTTTTATATTTTTCTCGGTAGGATTACTGTAGGCTGAGTTAGAACAGCAAAACCTACTGATCTATTAAATCAAATGGTACTTCCTTGTCACTTTTTCTGATGATTCATGCTGAAAAACTGGTTTTTACTAGTTTCTTCTTATCTCACTTTTTGATCTTTTCTCAAATCAAATTTAATTGAAATGCATATATAAAAACTTTCTTCAATTGTAACGAACAAATAAATGCCTATGTCATTTTTCTTTAGACAAGTAGTCACTTTATGAGTCATTTTCTCAGTTGCCTTTTCATTAACCCATTTTTTCCTTCCAGTTGAAATGTTTCATCATAGATACAGACAGGGTTTCTCCAATAGTATAGAAGCTTCTAGCATATTCCATAGCTTTGATTCACAACAATGAGCATGTGAATCACTTGAGCTTGTAATACTGTACCTTACGGCTGTTTCAATTTTATCCAATTGCTCTCTCACCATTAGGAAAGCATGCCAAACTTTCAACCATCTTTTCATCTATAAGGACTACATAAAGTGTTTCATGTAGCAGGAAGGTTTTCAATCAATTAACTTTAAGTAAACAAACAACAACTAGCTCTCTTTGAAAATTGATTGGTTCTTTTTATGTATTGGTGACTATAAAAGTTGACTAGCTCTCTATAATGAAAAAAACATGGGTACTAACCACACTATTGAAAATTTTTTAGCTTGCCTGGAAAGGCATAATGGGAAAACAGTTTTTACTGAGGTATGGTATTGTGTGGCTTTTTTGGCTGCACTAACAATACTGACTCTATTGAAATTGTTGAGAAGATATTTAGAGAACCTGTTTACAAAAAAGCCAGGAACTAGTACAAAAAGTGTCAGATTCAACCTTACAGATGTATAAATAAAAGTTTGACAGTAGCATGCTTAAAAAATGGACTAGCTCTTTGAAAGCATATACTTTAACCCAAGCACAGGGTATTGTAGTCTTTAGAGCCTGTTACAACAGGCAAAAGCTAGTAATCCCAGGGTCATCCTGCATTTGGTTAAGGAATGGTTACAAAAACAGCCAACTTATGCTGTACACAAGTATGCTAGACGCCATTACCCCAGGAATAAAGTTCTAGTTACTGATATTGATGAACAGTGGCAAATAGATCTTGCAGACCTCAGTTCACTCGCCAGGCATAATGATGGATACAAATTTCTTTTAAATTCTATAGATGTCCTGTCAAAATTTGCATGGTCTGTACCCTTGAAAAATAAAAATACATCATCTATTTTGCATGCCTTCCAAACAATTTTGAAATCTGGCAGAAAGCCACAAAAAATACAGACTGATGCTGGTACAGAGTTTACAAACAAAGCCTACCAGGCCTTATTAAAGAAACTTGGCATTAGTTTTTTCATAACTGCTAGTGAAATTAAGGCTAGCATTGTTGAGTGGTTCAATAGAACTTTAAAGAACTTTAATAGAACTTTAATGTGGCGTCATTTTACTCAAAATAATACATACAAGTACCTAAACATTCTACCCACCTGCTAAACTCTTACAACTCGACTAGGCATAGAACCACAGGTGTTGCTCCCATTGATGTTACTGATGAGAATAAAGCTGAAATTGTTGAAAAGATTTTCAGGAAATGTAAGTCTAGTGTACAATTTAAACTGATCCCTGGTGACAAGGTATGCATAAGCAAAGTCAAAGGGACTTTTGAGAAGGGTTACACTCCCAATTGGAGTGATGAAGTTTTTGTGATTCATGAGAAAAAAGCTAGATATCCTCCTGTATATAGGGTAGAAGATCAGCTGGGAGAAGTCATACAGGGTGTATTTTACGAGCCAGAATTACAGAAAATTGATGAGATTACAGATGTTTGCATTATAGAAAAGATTATATGAAAGAGAAAAAGGGCTGAGAAAACTGAATACTTTGTTAAATGGAAGGGTCACCCAGATAAATTCAATAGTTGGGTGACAGATTTGATAAAACTATAGCTACAGTATGAAAACTAAACAATGATTTGCAGGTCTGAAAATTTTTACCTGTGCCTGACATTTCAGTATATAAGCAACTTCAAAATTATTTTAATCATTTCATTAACTAGAATGGAGTCTAAAAAAGTTAAAGCTCCTATTCAACTCTGCGCTCAAAACTTGCGAAGAGCCATTTATCCCTTAATGATTGAACTGTATTATTTTTGTCAAAAGAATAGCTCTGAACGGGAGTGTTTTCAGTTGTCTCAGGGTAAAACATTCTTTACTATTGAAATGTGCCCAAAATGTCTAGAATACAATAAGGCATTGCAGGAAGCTGGCACGGCTGTACTAAAGAAGCAGCTGGCTGATAGACAGGCACTCATCTTCAAGCCTACAGTAAACTAGTGAAATGTGATTTGCAAGTATTCTGTAACATTTTTCATGTATATAAGTTGTAAATTCTCCTTAGTCTTCAGTCTTCAAACTTTTCCTTCTACAGTTTAGTCACTTTTTCAAAATGGAAGGTATTTTTTTAAATGTTGCACTGAGTATGCACACTTTTCTCAAAATACCTTATACTCAAAAAGATGTGGCCAGATATGCTTCATATTTTTGGGATCGAATAATTGATGGCTACAAGTGTGAATGAAAGATTTTGGCTAAAGTGGCCAATGAACCAGATCATCGTATAGGTAAAAGAAAATTGACAGGATTTTGGCATTTTGCCAAGGCACTAGAGAGTTTGATGAAAACCTGCAGTGCTGGACACCTTTTGTTTGAGATCTGGATGAATCTGAGTCCAGAAGCCATGCAAAAATACAATGATGAAGGTATAGATATACCCTATTAATATTGTGATAATTGTAATTAAATATTGTAATGAAAAATAAAAGACAAGAAAAAAATTAAGAGAAAAACAAATTAAAACACAATTGCTGGTATTCCCAGCATGTTGCATGTTATAAAAGTTGAGAATTTATTAAAAAAAAACATGGCTGTAAAATTTAATCACCCTTTTACATGTATTGTTGCTGGTCCTACAAAAGCTGGTAAAACAACCTTTGAAAAGAATTTAGTACTAAATGTGAAGTACTTGATTGAACCAGTTCCTGAACATATTCACTGGTCCTTTAGTGAGAAGCAGCCAGTCTACAATGACTTATCTGGCAGGGTCAACTTCTATTAGGGATTACCTGACATGAACTTGATTAGAGAGCTCAGTCCTGTACCCCAGCTTGTTATACTAGATGATCTGATGGAGGAAATGACAAAAAATAAGCATCTGCACATTCTTTTTACTCGTGCATGTCTTCACATGAATGTGTCTGTGATGCACATTGTTCAAAATGTTTTCTTCGAGGGTCTAAGAACATCTAGAATAAATGCAGAGTATCTTGTTTTGATGAAAAATCCTGCAGATAGGCTCCAAGTAAAAACCTTGGCAAGACAGTTGTTTCCTGATAAAGTAAAGTACTTTCTCGAGTCTTTTGAAGATGCCACATTTAAACCATACAGTTATATAATTATTGATCTTTCTCAAACAACACCTGATAAACTTAGACTCAGAGCTGATATTTTCTCAAAATTTTCCATGATATATGTGCCAAAAGTGTAAAAGTTGTCTATTCTTCAGTTGTATAGTCAAAATGCCTTGTGATCATCTTAGACATAATATTGATTACATCAGGGTACTAGCTAAGGCTAAACCCAAGCAACATAAATATATTATTAGCACTGCTGATTGTGAACTGATACTTTGTTTGTGTGAATGTATACTCAACTTTCTGGAAGGCAATATAAAAGTTGACAAAAATACCTTAAATAAATTAAGTTCCCACATGGACATTTACGAGTATTAGCAGATGAGAAAACAAGTCTTAGCAAATGAGACATTCTAGAACAAAAAGGTGGATTCTTGCCTGTATTATTGGCACCAATTTTAGGAATAGCTGGACAATTACTAGCTGATCCAATTATAAAAAAATGATGCATACAAATAAAATGATTCTTGTACCACATGACATTGGTCATAGGGAAGACATAGCAGCTAATGTAATGACTGCTTTGGATAAAGAAATGAATGACATTTTAACTAATAAGTCATTGCAGTCTGACAGAAAGATAATCTTATACAATCAAGTGTTGCACAGATATAGGCAGGCTACGCAGGATTAAACCAGACCTTATGAGTTGACTGTTAGTGAACCTGTTGCAGAACACCCCATTCCTGATCTGGAAGAAATAACACTGAAGCAAAAAAAGCCAGACACTGCTGAAAGCACTGTTGATGTTACCCCGAGAAAAGATGTGCTGTATGAAAAAACTATGAAAATCGTACCAAAAAAGTGGCATAGTCAAGCTAAAATGTTATATGATTATGCTAAAGATAATCCACACATGGAGTGGTCCGATAAAGGAGAAATGATTCTGAAAGGCAACAAAATAAGTGGAACTAACATTGTTGATTTGATTTCTGATGTAGCAAGAGTTGGTCCGAGGCATCAGCTATCAATAGGGTCAGAATTGTTTGTAAAAAACCTCTTAAAGGAGGATGTGCCTCGAGATCTTTTTGTAAATAAGTCCAGGTTAAATGTTGGAAGTGAAAGTGATGAAAAATTTGCTTCTCCATACTTTCTCCTACATACAGCAGAAACGGGGTCTACCTTATCTGTACATGAAGCAAAAACTTCTAGATGATGTTATGACAACTGTACCATTAGATGTGTATGATTTTTGCTTACATGAGGTAAGTTTGATTATTTTGTGAATTTACTTTATTCTATTTTGTACTTTTTTTGTTCATTTAATTTTCACCAACTATATTTTATATTCACATGTCCACTATGCAGACATTTTTACTTCAACACAAAGAAGAGTATGTCAGCAGTAGGAAGATGAATTGTCAGTTGTCCTGTTTGAATTCTTGAATGTAGCAAGGTGCTAGATGCATGGTGAGGAGCCACTGATGGTCTAGTGCTATGCAAATCTATGCTGGGTTCCAGGTACTTGGTGAAGAGCCAATGACAGCCTGGAGTTAAGCATGTGTATATGTGTATGCATGATGTTAGGTGCATGGTGAGGAGCCAATGATGGTCTGACATCAGGCTAGTATGTTTGGTGCAAGACTTCTAATTTATATGACTCGAATACTGCATGAATATTCTCTAATTTTTGAGTACTTTCTATGAAAGTACTGGTGCCACATGTGTACTAGCCTCCCCACAGCTGGGGCTGGGACTGGTCTTGGGATTAGTGCAAATGAGTACACAATTTCTATTGATATATCATGTGACTTATTGCTCATATTGATTGTTTATCCTACTTAGGCTAGCTATATAAAGCTTGAAGCAGTAGCTTCAGCTTCAACTGCTAGACGAACTTCCCTTCCCCCCAACAGGTGCAGTGGCAGCAGCAGCCGGGGTGATGCCTAATAACTAAGATCACAACAGTAGAGTCCCGCACTTAATTTGACGTCTTGTCCAAAAAGGGTCATGTTGGGTACCAATCAACAGATCTCATTGAGCTGATTCCTTGGGCAACTTTTTTTCTTTCCACCCCAGGTGTGACGTCATGCTTCTTTCCACCTGGAAAAATGACATCCAAAATTCTTTCTAAGTATGTTCCTATGTTATAAGATAGGCCCTACTCAATTTTACCACTGAAACTCCCTTCTATACTGTTCATCAATAAAAATTAGGTTTTCTTGAAATTTTATGTTTCAGATTAAAGGATGGTAAGGCATTGGGAATGGACGTAAATAGAAGAGCAATGCATAACAAGCTTTTGAAGTATATAGGCTTCTAGAAAATCACCTCAGGTCATATAGTGTTGGGTCCATTCGGGTCATATTATGTTAGGCAATTCATATCTTCTGTTTCATATTTCTCACCTAAATTGTTGGCTTCAGTAAGATAGTAGTAAGTTTCTTTGTGACTAGAAATTTGCAACTTGTTGCACTATCAGTCATACATTGGGTGACACTCTGAAGGCGCCAAAGTACAACTTGCACTGTTGGAAACTCTTCTTTGAAAAACCAAATTTTGGCACAAAAGTCTGGTTATCTTTTTAACATCAATTTTTTGTTTTAGGTGAATTCCTTCATCAATTTTTTCTGCAGAAACTGCTTCTGCTTTGTCTGAACGTTTTACCTGATATTTGACTCTTGAGTGCCTATACCTCTTTTAAAATGATGAATCTTGGAGTCAACTTTGGATTATAATTGTAGCTTTGACTCCACCACAATTGCACGTTGAATGAATTCTTCTGAGTTGGTACATTTATAATGGAGCAGTTGCATTGATGCTATTAATCCCACATTCTCAAGAAACATTACAAGATTTCTACGCTACATGAGACACTAGCATTGTAGGATAGGGATGAGCACTCAAGAGTCAAAGAACACATAAAGACGCTCTTGCCAGAGCAAAATAAGTTTCTTCTAAGAAAGTTTGATGAAAACACTTAGTCTCAAACAAGAGTTTGACCCTGAAATTATATTCAGACTGATGCACAAAAAAAACATACAGTGTCCGGAGATGAACTGGCAGTGAGACAAGTTGCAGGTTTCTGGTCATTAGAAGCAACTCGTCTCCGAGAATATCAACCAGCCTACTACTGTCATGCTGAAGCAAATGATGTATGTGATGATGATGATGCAGAAACTATAAAATATCCTAAACTATGAACCAATTGGAAGTGATTTAGCAACTGCTTCAAGTCTGATGCTTTGTTTTTTTCTTTATGTCCACTCCTAATACTTTAAGATTATCTGATCTCGAGGGCAAAATATCAAGAAAACCCAACTTTTGTTGATCGAGAATTGAAAATCAAAATTTCTCAACTAAAATAGTTTACCATTTTTCGTAGATTTAACCCCATAGCAGCACATGAAGTTTTATCATTTTTCATCAGCAACTAAAAGACATCTTGAACTATATATTGTATAAGGATGTTTTCAGTTCTTTAACTTTAGCAGTAGAAACAGTTATTTCTGTGGAGAAATCAGTTTTGCAACCATTTTTATCATCTTGTCTTCAACATTTTAAATCTTATTAAAAAGTTTAAAATGCAGAATGGGAAAAAATTTTTATACCACATTATAGCATAATATTTAGCATTTAAGGAATGCTCAAGCATAATGCTAGGCCATGTCTACCCCAATGCATCTCAAGTGTCATAAAAAGACTGAAAAATACCAAAAAATGTGAAAATTCCCTGCTTTGGGGTACTACAGCTATGTGACTCTTATTTTTTATGCAAGATGAGCATTACATTAATATTTAGCATGTGAAACATGTTCTAATGTCTCATTTTGGAAATGTATCAAGTTTTGATTCTCTCACAATAGCAGTTGCAAATATAAGAAATTTAGGTATTTATATGCCAAGTCCTGGGACCCTCTAGCAGTACATGAATTAGTAGTTATTCAGGTCTGTACAAAGGGTACACAAAAGAAACCCCTGTACAAAACATATACTTCAAAGTTTGGGATATTGAATGTGTGGGCTGTTACAGGGAGTGTAGAAAGTAAAGTCAACAGTGTAATACGATCCAGATTTCATCAAGCATGTGGGGCGATACAGGAGGGTGTAGAAAGTACAACTGAAGCCTCAACAAGTAAAATTCTACTTCCATGTGGAAAGTCGCTCAAAGCTACTGCCCCAGAATTCTACATTCATGTAGAAGGTACACCCAAAGCTTGGACCACACTTTCTACATTGAAAAAAAATTTTAGATGTTGAAACTTCAACCCTATAGCCTGTTTTTCTTGAAATGCTTCTAAATAATGAAAGTGGAAAGCAAGTAGTATATCATATTTTCCTGATTCACTGATAGACAATATATCACATAGGACTAGAAATTTGTGACCACACTGGCCTAACCTTGAGGATTTTTCAAGTGAAAAATTTTTTTGTAAGATCTCTGTAGACGATTTTGATGACAATATAGATTTGTTTCACGTTTCCATCTGGAAGCATTATATAAAAAACATACTTTAGACTTCTACTTATATGTAGGAACTAGGCCTGAAGCATAGATGTGTAAAATTCTACTTCCATGTAGAAAGTAAGGCCAAAGCTTCAATGTCTAAAATTCTACTTTGTTGTAGAAACTATGCTCAAAGCTTTACCAGGTAAAAATCGAACTCAATGTAGAAAGTATGCCTCTGCGGACTTGACTTGGATGTTAAATTTGATGACACAATATCTCTATCGAAAAAATTTAAAAAAACACATGAGGGTCATAGAATCTAACAGTTTTACCCATTATTTGCAATTTTAAAAACACCCGAGGGTCATAGAATCTAACGATCTAACAACAGTCTTACTCATTTTTTACAGAAAATTTTGTCTTGAGACACATTGTTTACCTTCTCAGGACACATTTTTTGATGATTCCCTATGCTTAAGCTTTGTTTTTGGGATACATTTTTCACTGTTTCCGTGCACAGTTTTTTATGCATTTTGTAAAAATACATGCCCTGAAAAAAATGAAAATACTTATCCTAAAAACAATCCTCAAGCATAGGGAATCATCTAAAAGCATGTCTCAAGTACATGAGTGTCCCCAAACAAAATTTTTTGAAAAAAATGAGTAAAACCATTATATCATTAGATTCTATGACCCTCAGATGTTGTTTAAAATCTTCCCTAGAATGCAGGGCAAACTGACCACTAAAGTCAGCAACTATAGTATCAATTTTTTCAAAGAATTTTTACATTCTAATAAAAATCTAATGTAATGTCCAAGAGTCATATGGTCTAATGATCTAATGGTACACATTTGACAAACTTAAAATTACTAAAGCATAATGTTCAAAAACCCAGTCAGTGATGTATTAATAGTTACGGCCTGTGCTCTTTCACTTTTTGAGAGATCTCCTCATCACTAGGGTGAGGTCAATAATTGATAGTGATATTTGATGAGCCTGGTCAAAAATTTTAGAACAGTTTTGAACATGCAATGAAAGGTCGCTTTCTATCCAAAAGTTTTATAGCAAGCTTGGTCAAACACCTGTTGAACAATTTTTTTTCTTAGAGGAAAAAAGGTCAGCTGGCCTGAGAATGTAGATCGATAAAAACAAACCCTTAGCCCTGATGTTTCATTTTTGTGGAACTTTTGACCTTCTAAGTTTTTAAACAGTTTTTTTTGTATATATATATGGACCTAATGAGACAAGAGAAGTTTTGAAGACCAAAGGTCAATATCTACATTTTGGTGCTATAATTTTGCTTTAAGCTTGTTTTCTCAATATTTTTTATGCAAGTGTAAACAAAAAATTATTTGAATGAACCTTGAAAATTTAATTTGTTTGTAAATGAATTTTATTTTTGAATCAGTTCCAACAATATGAAGACCTCTTTTTACCAGAGGAGGTCCTATTGAAACAATAAAATTAGGTCACAATTATTTACATTATTCTAGTTGTAGATGACAAAATTTTATTATAAGTGCAAACATATTTCAAATTTCAATTTTACATATGAAAGTGTGAATTTTCGCAATTATATCTATATCAATGTTGTTTTCATAATGATAATTATGTTCAATAAGACCTTATACTTTATTCAACATCTATAGATTGAAATTAATTTCTCCATAAATTTGTAAATTTCGTTTTTATGTGATTTCATAATATATTCAAAGCAAGCATTAATTTTAGAAATTTTGTTGTGTAATCAAGCAACTATTATAATGATATGTAACTTGAAATTTTGCTGACAGCCAGGGCACATATGATCCATGTTGTCCATAAAAAAGTTTCCACTGCAATAATAATTAAATTTGATGTTAGTGTAAAGATTTGGTGTAACAAATTCACTATATATAATAATGAATATCATTTCACAGCTAACAATATCCAAATTGATTAACCATGGATCGTTTATTTTCAAAATAGAATTGTTATGATTAGGATCAACATTTTTATTTAAAGAATCCAAAGATGAGTTGTTTTTTCAACATTCAATTTCAAATTAGAAATAAAAATGCAATTATCATAGTTGTTCAAAGAGAATGTGTAGACTCAATTGTTTTACCTCCTCAGTTGAAAAAAACATTTTCTATCAGTTATATGTATGAATTCAAAATTTTCTGCATCGCCATAGCTTGACAAACTAATGGTATTCAAAACTAACATTATTTTTGGCCATCTGAGAATGTTTTTCGGATATTCAGAGCTTTTGCAGCAGAACACGTTGTACTGAGACAACATTAACTTGAACTTAGGACCCATTATTGTAGGTATGAAAACAATACTGATAGAATCATTTTGATCAATATTGATATGTAGAACTTATGCATTGCTTAACAAAAACATTGAAATAGTCCATGATTGTAATCTTTCCATACTGAATAGGAAACAAACAGACAGACAAAAAATTTTTTAACTTGATAGCTTAAGAGTTAATTTTTGTAATACTTGCCTGATTGCGCTTTGTTTATTTTTGAGACTTTCACCTTGTAGATTAGTTTTAGCATTGTAGCTACAGTGTTTTTGCAAGTTCATACTGTATTAGGGTGGCTACTTTTTCACATTACGAAATTGACCTCTGTGCTATATAGCATTCCAGCAAAAGTTAGAAGAAATTACAGAAGAGTATAGCGAGCAAATGACAATTTCCTGGGAGGCACTTATATAGTTTTATGTAATCTGTAATTCTCGAAATGTTCCAATTAAAAGTTTGCTCATTACCTCTGAATTTTGGACAAGAATGAGTACACCATTCATAAATTTTAGTGTATATTTACACATGGTTTGTAGTAAATGCCTTAGTGGTATACAATAATTCTGTTTTTAAATTTTTCCTTCACAAATTTTATTCCAGCACTAACTATGACTCTTGTTGACCATGTACATTTGGGTTCAACTATTTGGGAATCAATGACACCTTGTTCTAAAGAGGGTTCAAAAGAGTGTAAAGGATTTATTTATCCATCTAGTTTTAATACATTTATGTATTTCATGCCATGCTTTTATAATTTCATGGATGACCAAAGTGTTTCTGACTCAGAGTTTAGTTGGATGACAATGTCTGAAATGGGTAAAGCTGCATGGCATTTCTCTAATAATTTTTGGACAGCTGCAGTGCAAATATCCGAGCATGCATATTTTGCATTGCCATCTACCTTGTGAGTTTTTTAAAATTTTTAAAAAATGTTGTTTTATTTTTTGGGGTAATTTATAGTAAATTTTATTATGTATTGTGCATTTTTTAATAAATATGGGGTAAAAACAGAAAAGAGAAAAAAAGAGAAAAAGACCATATAAGTAGTAACCCCAGACTGTATAGGAGATATGGTTAAGCATAATATTTGGTGAAAGGTTGTTTGCGATTGGTGTATAATATTATGATTCTTCATTTCTTGGCCTTACAATTACATACAAATTACATAACGCTTTTATTCTGCCGGTAGGCACAGAATGAACGAATAATACAGTGGTTATGGTAATGCAACATTTTGGTAGTCTATATCCTGACTGGGGGGTACTAGTTCAGACTTGGGTTCCTGTCTGTTGCCCTTCTAAGGAGTGCTCACTTCCATATGTGTCCTATTTCAATGCTTTTACTATGTACATTTTTTGACCCCACTTTTTCCATCTCAATGGTTTCCCTGATCTTCCTTTCGTAGGCATTAGGCTCTTGGGCAAGTATGGTGGTATTATCAAAATTGGGTGTACATCCACATGATAGGCAATGTTCTCCCACACCACTTTTCTCAAGGCTAAGGTTCTTAAGGGCATTGCTGTGTTCTGCAATATGGGTCTTAAGTGTTCTGCCCATTTCTCCTATGTATACTTTCCCACATGGAGCCATAAGTACTTGGTATACTACACCCTGTGTATCTTCTTTGTTTCTAGGTGGTGCTACTTTGCTGACTCTTTTCCTGATTATGTCTTTACTTGTGGCAACTAGTCCAACCTTGTACTTGTGGCATATTTGCTTCAGTTTCTGTGTTAGTTGGCCACTGTAAGGTATTACAACAGTGCCTTTGTATTCAACTTTTTCTTGGTCATTTGCATTTCTGGTTATACTTGCCTTGTTAATGATTTCTGTGGGATAACCATTTTTCTTGAAGGCTTGCCTGATGTTATTTTCTTCCATTTTCATGTGTTATTCACTTGAGCATAGTGTACCCGACCGCAATATCATTCCCTTTACAATTCCTGCATTGTTCTTTACAGGATGGTTTGACATGAAGTTCAGATATTAATCTGTGTGAGTTGGTTTAAAGTGAACACTTGTTGCCATTGTCTGTCCTTGCTGTTTGACAAGAACATCCAGGAAGAGTACCTGCCCATTGATTTCTATTTCTATGGTGAACTGTATGGCTGGATTCTGTTGGTTCATATGTTCTAGGAAGGATCTTAGCTTTTCCTCACCATGGTCCCACAGGATGAATGTGTCATCCACATATCGCAGCCAGATTGTTGGCTTGTCTGGTGCTGTATTCAATGCTGATGTTTCAAGTTTTTCCACAATTAGGTTACTAAGTGCAGGGGATAGTGGTGAACCCATTGCCATTCCATGTGATTGTTGGTAGATTTTGTCTTTGAACTGGAATATAGTGCTGCACACACAATACTCAGTTAGGTCTGCAACCTGTTGTGCTGTTAGGCTAGTCGTTTCTGCTAGGCTGTGATCTGCTTCCAATTTGGCCCTAAGATGGCTTATTGCTTCTACTACTGGAACACTTGTGAACAATCTTACAACATCCAGGCTTACTAACTTAGTGCTCTGATCTAACTTTATGTCCTTGATCTTACTTACAAAGTCCTTGCTGTTGATTATGTTGGATTCTATATCGTTCTGCAATGGACAAATGATCTTTACTAAGTGCTTAGCTAATAGATGGATTGTTGTTCCAATGCAGCCCACCACTGGTCTTAGTGAGATTTCTGGCTTATGGATCTTTGGCAGGCCATATAATATGAGGGGCCTTTTATCATTCTTTTATTGTTACTGTTTTTTCTAACTTGGCATCTGGTACTTGCTTTCTAACTTCTTTCTCTATTCTGTCAATTGGATTTCTTTTCCCCAGGCATTTAAACTTTTTTTCTATCATCCGGTATTGCCATGATCTTCTGCTCATACTCATCAGTATTCAGTATTACTCTTGTGTGACCCTTGTCAGCTGGTAGTATCACAACTGTCTTATCACACTTCAGGTTCCTGATAGCACTGGCTTCCTGTCTCATTTGTTCAGCTTTGGTTTTTGCTCATGTTCAATTGCTGTCCTAATTTTGAACTCGAAGTCACCTTGTTTGTTATTTTCTATGAAATGTGCTGCACATTTGATGTTGGTAACTATTACACCACAGCAACATCCAATGGCAGACATACTTCCCGAAGAGTCTGATGCCTACAAAAAGAAGATCAGAGAAACTATCGAGATGGAAAAAGTAGGGTCAAAAAATGTAGGTAGTAAGAGCATTGAAATAGGCCACATATCGAACCAAGTATTCCTTGAAAGGGCAACAGACAGGAAACCAAGTCGGAACCAGTACCCCCCCCCCCCAGTCAGGATATATAGCACTTCTAAACAAGTTACTACTGGCCCCCATGGCCCGGTGGTAGTGACTCTCAATCAAATGACCAGGGTACAATTCCCTCCACCAGCAAATTTTGTAAAAAGGAGTTTATTGTCACCTGAAGAAGAAATCAATCTAAGACTACCGAAACATGGCATTACCATACCTACCATATTATTCATTCATTGTGTGCCTACGGGCAGAATAAAAGCATTATATAATTTTAATACAATTGTAAGGCCAAGAAATGGATAATCATAATGGTTAAGCATATCCCTATTTTTTGCATACCCCCTATAATTTGTCATTTTCAGTCGATTTATACTGGTAATGGTAAACATATATGCTCGATTTTTTTGTAAATTCATAGGGGGTATGGTTAAGCATACAGGTTTTAGAGTTACAGTAATAGTAGAATTATGGTAATATTTTGATTATAATAATAGTAGAATTTGGGTAATATTTGTCTTACTTTAGGTAGAAAAAAGAAAATTGATGTGCAATGAAAAATGGAAAGTGAAAATGTATGTGAAAATGGATATACAAAAATCAATGTGGAACAAAAATGGAAATCGAAAATAGATGTAGAACAAAAAATGGACATACAATATGCATGTGCTGTACAAAAAAGTAAGGCAAAAAATTGATCTGAAAAAAACTGAAAATACACTATGCATGTAGTGTACAAAAGTGACAAAGGTAAGGTAAAAACACCAAAATCAATCTGAGAAAAAAATCTGGACATACATGGTGCGTGTAGTGGACACAGGCAAAAACGTTTTGAGGAGTACCCTAAATTGCATAAAAACCAGAATCCATCTGAAAAAAGTAGACATACAGTGCATATAGTGCACAAAGGAAAAAAGGTAAGGTAAAAACCAAAATCAATTTGGAGCAAAAGTGAACATGGGAATAGAGCACAACTAGTTGGCATAGAGAAAGGACATGCAGAAAAGATTATACATAGATCTAAAAGAGAGCATGCAATGTGTGGACAATTTAAAAAGCGCACTCCTAGTGGACATAAAGAGAAGACCTACAGAAAAAACATTATTGATTTAAAAAGAGAACATTTTGCCAGCAGAGAAAAAGAGCACCTGTACTTACAAAGGAAAATGCTACTGAATGACTTTTCAAAAATCTAATGTAATTTTTTGTTTATATTACAAGATAATCTTATCTAACCCATGTCTGCCGACTACTGTGAGTGGCTTAAAAAAAGAAAAAGACCTGAGAAGGTAATGTATGAAGAACAAAAATCGATCTAGAGAGAACATGTAGTGGACAGAGAAAAAAGAGCACATGTTGTAGAAAAGAAGAAAAAGATGCATGTTTAATGTTTCATGCAAGTTAGCTTCACTGTATTCTGTTTTGTGCAACTATTCATGTTTTACTGTATTGAAATTTTGCTAATTATAAATGGCATCTGAATGAAATAAAATCATTTTGAAAAAGTGTTTGAGTAAAAAAGTGGTTAGTTTTTCTTGGAATATCTTAGACCTTGATGAGTTTTATATTTGGAAACATTCTTTCAACTGCATAGGTTCTGCTCCAACAAAATCAGGAAAAATGCAATTTGTTGAAAAACTTGTAATTTTTGCAAAAGAAATTCACCCTGCTCCTATAAAAATGGTGCTCTTTTTCTCTGCTGGCAAAATGTTCTCTTTTTAAATCAATAATGTTTTTCCTGTAGGTCTTCTCTTTATGTCCACTACGAGTGCACTTTTTAAATTGTCCACACATTGCATGCTCTCTTTTAGATCTATGTATAATCTTTTCTGCATGTCCTTTCTCTATGCCAACTAGTTGTGCTCTATTCCCATGTTCACTTTTTTTCCAAATTGATTTTGATTTTTACCTTACTTTTTTCCTTTGTGCACTATATGCACTGTATGTCTACATTTTTCAGATGGATTCTGGTTTTTATGCAATTTAGGGTACTCCTCAAAACGTTTTTGCCTGTGTCCACTACATGCACCATGTATGTCCAGATTTTTTCCTCAGATTGATTTTAGTGTTTTTACCTTACCTTTGTAACATACCTGCTAAAGCAGTACTGTAAATATATAGCATACTGTATGTGATAGTAATTATTAAATATTATTCATTTTCCTATTTTATCGTCTCAAGGGTGTCTGGGATTCACACCCAAACATTCCTATTAAATTATGTGAAGTATTTTATTCTGATCCATTCACACCCCGGTAGCCCAATTAAGATGCCCCAATTAATTTGCACAAACGGCAGCTGGTCCCCTAGAACCTACACTAAACCACACATTCCACGGCTACCCTAATCCCCGGTAGAAATCGTAAACAACACCTGCACACAGTAAAATAAGTAAACGCCCCGCCAGACAGTAGTCTCAAGTGCAACGGTAGCGATGGCCCCACAAAACATGTGTATACAGAGAAACTGATACAGGAAGCATGCACAGAAGCACAGAGGTGTGGCTAAGCCCACTGTAGGAAGCAAGCAATACACGAAAAGCATACCGTACTAAAAAAGCATTAAAGGGTGTGACTAAGTAAGCATGAAAAGCAAAGCAGGAAGGGACGATTGGCGGAAGAAGATGGACAGAAGCACGACCTCCCCCGACGCCCAGGGAGTGGCCAAAAACATCGTTTTTAAAGAGAAGCAAAGCGTGATTTTATTATTATTGGATTATTGAGTTCTTTGTTTCTCAAAACGGCGTTCGTTTTTGTTTTAGTTTTGCAAGCAGCCAATTTTTAGGAAAGCAGTTAAACCGAGGCCCGTTCATTATTTGCAAGTGAAGGCTACATTCATTTTTGTTTATTCGACGAATCAAGCGACCATCCAACCCACCGTAATCGTATTATCATCTCGCCCGCGCCCTGTTCCGTTATAGCTGTTACCGCCATTACGTCCCATTTGGTTAAAGTAAAGTGCTTCACAAAATCTGGTCATTACATATTTTTGTGACAGTACCGTACCGTTAACCACTGGAACTCCCTGCCCCCAATTAGGTGAACTCTTATCCGAAAATTTCAAAGCATTAGATAATACAGTAGTAATAATTTCCTACAGTAAGACAGTATTCGTAGAAAGCAAACTGGAAATCCCCTCCAACGAAACATTAAGGGATACATTTAAATGAATACAGCGTGAAGCAAAAATTGAAGCATTTAAGCAGAAATCCCAGCCTAAACCAAGAATGACCCACCAAACGCAAGATCATTTAGGAGAAATTGTTAGAGAACAGATAAACGATTTATTTTCAGAACATTTTCATACTCTGTGCACACAATTGAATCAGAATACAGTAAACCCTACCCTAATAGACGATCTAAGAACAGCAAACATTCCTAATAACATAGCAAATAATTTTTAGGCCAAACCTACAGTATTCATGGGCGGTGTGACCCAACATTTTGGTGAATGGAATAAACCTTTAGAAGTTCATGGCACTTCAAGGCATGAAAGATACAGATGTACAGTTAAAGTTGGCATGTTTAGAGATTCATTTAGGAGGAGCTGCGTTAGCAAAATTCAAAAGTTTAGCCAATTCCGAAAACCCTCCCCACACATACGAACAGTATAAAGTCGCATTGCAGACCTTTTTCCCAAACAATCGAGATAATGAGCTACATCAGCAATTTTTAAGCGAAAGAAAACAAAAGCGATCAGAAACAGAAACTGAATTCTTGTTTGATCTAGAACACCTCCCAACCCTCCCCTACCCTAACTTTAACACAGACGCACGAGAAATGATCATAAAACCCCTCTTTGTAGAAGGCATGCAAAACGGAATCAGCGAAGCAATTAAGTATAGACGGTTCGCGACCCTAAAAGAAATGTCAGACGAAGCAGCTTACATTGAACAGCAAATCCTTAGAAATGAGTTAAAGTCCAACGCCCTTCCATTTATACCCCCAAAACCCGAACCCATCTTTTCCCTAACCAAAAATACAGACGAACAGGACCTTCTGCATCAGCTAGAACAACAAGTAAAAGATTTACAGTTGCAGATCAAACAAAAACCTCAACCCCCACAACAGAGTAACTACAACAATTTCAGTAACAATACTTTCAGCAGGAATAAAGCTTACAGGAGCAATACCACCCCTAGGCAACCCACATGCTTCCAGTGTGGACAACTTGGAAATGTAGCTCGTAATTGTAAATCAGTAGGCACCAGAAAATCATGTGAAATCTGTTTTGGTAATAATCACAGTATGCACGATTGTAAAAGCTGATGCATCCACTGCTCCCAAACAGAACATAGATCTGATAACTGCCTTTCAAAACCCTACTCAAACTTTCAATGTTTTCTATGCAAGCAGAGAGGTCATACAAGCAGATACTGTCCGAATCAACAGAGTCGTAATATTCAAAATTGCATTGAGTACAGACAACCCCAACCCCTCATGGACATTGACGATCCCCCATTTTACTCAACATTACCCGCCATAACTAACGGCCCTCAGACTACTTTAGGAACCATTATGCCCACTACCCACTGACGTAGTCAGGAGGAGTACGTCCTCGACCTGGACGTACCCGATTGGTGCGCCATGTCACCACCCCCCACGCCGGAAGCCGCCAGAGTCAAAAAACAGCCACCCACCACAACGGCAGGCTACAATATCCCCCAAAAACAAGACACCAAGTCGCCCACCACCCTCCAAACTCCATCAAAAACAGGTCGTAACTTGTTGTCCCTTCTCCACGGCCTGACCCCTGAACCTTATAGATTCCGCCCCCGCCAAACATTATTACCGACCCCCACAAGTAAGCAAATCCAAACCCCATCCCATGACTCAACTTCTAAACTTTTACAGAATGTTCAGATCACAAACCAGCCACCCCATCAGCTCAATATCGCAAAACGACAATGCTCGCCGGGCCAAACCCGCCAGAGCGAAAAAATACAGTGCCCCGCCGCCTCCACTAAAACATTCTATTGGCAGATGTTTTGTGAAATTCTTTGTATAATAATCCCCACATCGTGTAGTGCCCAATTTCAGATCTGTAGAACTTCATTGAGCGGTTCACTTGGTCAGCATACCAAAACTGGTATCATGCATGCCCCCTTCCACAGTAGACAAACCAGTACAGACATTCGGAAAAATCTATATCCCCACCACTAAGCCTCACATTACAGATGCATACAAATGCAGTGTTCGCAAACGGAAAATTTGTACTAATACAGGATTTTTTCACTCAAAAGGTATTGTCTTCGACCAAACCGAAATGCAAAATCTAACCCCACATGTTTGTAAGGCAATCCTTATAGACAAAGAACACAACGGTCAAAAATTATACGAAACCCAACCAGGATTTTGGTCAACAAATAACTCCCTAAGCGTAGAATACACATGGTGTTGTACAGACCACTGTACCTCGGTCACTAATGTCATCATAGAAATAGGACAAATAGCATCTTGGAATGGAAAATCTATGACAGGTACATTAGGTGACCTGGGGTCATGCAAACCAACATCAGGTCATTGTGTCACAGCCGACGGATCCATTATCTGGAATGAAACAGCATTTGAAAACTTATGCCCGTTCGAATACAAAAATACACATCCCATCAAACTCACGCAAACCCACATGATCATAGAAGAGCTACAAGGTGCATTTTCGGTTAAAAATACACTCTTTTTGAACCCCAACTGCCCAGAAATCCAAGACAGCATTCTAACCGAACAAGGCATTGTTGTACAATTAGACAAAAGCACACCACATCATAATGCATTTTTAACCCCAAAAACCAACGAAACCCATACTACACTCTACGATTTTGATGATTTTGAGCCCATTAATGCGAAACTAAATTATCTAGTAGACAAAATCCAGGAATTCGAAATTCAAAATTTCAAAAACGTATGGAGTGAATTATGCAGACAGGCACAGCGTCACCTTGATCTAGTATGGCAAATTTTGTGTCTTGATGCAACCCTTGGAGCGCTTGCATTCCTACAGCGAACCGACATAATAGCAGAATTCACAGGAGAAGCCCTCACAGTCTGGCCCTGTAAACAAGTAAATGCACCCCTTGTACAACCATAAAATCAACCAAACGTGCTACAAACTTTTACCTATTCTCGTAGGAAGCGAACTCATGTTTTTGAACCCCAGAGGCAACGATTTGACCCCTTTCTCACAAGCGGTTGACTGCCATCACATGCATGTAGTTCTTTGCAAACAAAACAACACATGGGTCAGTGGAACAGGATCCCCGCATGTCACAAATCTACCCTTAGAAATCGTCTGGAACCAAAATTTCTCCCTTTTCCATTTTAACACACCAGCAATTTTTCATGATCAACTTGCAACAATTTCGACAAACTTACTCTTTTTGAAACAATACATTTATAAAACACACACTTGAAAACGTTGTTAAAAAACTCATCAATTACACCCCCCAAATGTCTCTCAACTCAGATACAGTTTAGAATATGATCTCAGGCAGTGGCCAAGCAATCGGAAATACCCTCTCTGGCGCCAGTCAAGGCATAGAACATGTAATAACCGGTACTACCCAAAGTCTCACAGATGGATTAAATAATCTACTCAAAGGACCCCCCCCCCAAATCATTATTAATCTAGCTGTTATCACTGTAGTCATTGCAGGCGTCTTTTACTCCTTTCTCATCCTTCGAAAATATTTCCCTTTCCCAAAGCATCAGGTTACTAATGAAATACCATCACACAACAGACGTTTACATCAGACCATTCCCCCATCATTTGGCCATGCTCTCTTAGAATTAGCTAATCCTCGTGGGGCACAAACACAGCAGAAATATGTCCTTGTCGATATTGATACCCCCGGAACTCCTGCAATCGAACTCATTAATCAAATTCATCAAGCTGAATCAAACAAGCCACCCCAAAACGTACCTGAGAAACATACCCCTCACATTCCCATCACACTTAACGGCAAGCTAATTACAAAAGGCATGATTGACACTGGTGCTGTATACTCACTCATTGATTCACGAATCACTCAAATTCTACAGTTAGACATGAAACACCCGCTAGTCCAAGCCAAAGCAGCAAATAACCTTCCAATCCACTTTGTAGGAACCACTTTTGTTATGGACACAGCTCAAACTATCCAGGAAACAATAATGGTTCATGTCCAAAAAGATTGCACAGCAGATGTCTTTCTAGGCAAAAACTTTCTCAGTCGATTTTCGGAATACACTATCAACAACCAAAAATCCCAGGTCAAATTTGGCAATGTTATACAACCTTGTGACGGCCTAGAATATAGCCCCCTTTCGGCCCGTGGTGGAACTTATTTAGACAAAAAATTAGAATTACCACCCAGTACAGTAACCGAATTTACTGTCCCTTTGCCCAAATCGTACCTACAGGTCAAACAGCTTGAAATCATCCTGAAACCCAAGCAGAACCCCAAAGTTCATTTTGCACCTTCTGTCTCTGAAAACTAAAACAGTCGCATACACATATCGGTCCTCAACACACAAGACACAGCCCAAACTCTTTACCCTGGAACATGCATCAGTACAGTCTCCTGTTACATCCCAAAACAAAATGCTCCCGCTACAGTAGCCCCCTCCATGCAAAACCAGCCAAACCGTTTTGATACATTCACCTGGTTAAAACAAAATGTTAACTTAACCTCGAGTGACCTTACAGAAACAGAAAAAATGCAACTCCTACACGCCCTATCCAAGTATCCTGCATTATATGCTAAATACAAAATGGACGTAGGTAGAACTAACCTTGTTCCACATACAATTGACACCAATGGCTCCCAACCCGTATGCAGGCACCTTTTTCGTACCTCCCCAAAGGAAAAGCAAATCATACAAGCAGAAGTTGAGCAACTCGCAGCAGCAGGTGTCATAAGCCAGAGCAATTCTCCATGGTGTACCAACACAGTTTTAGTCCCCAAAAAAGATAGTGGCCATCATTTATGCATCGACTTTCGAGGCCTCAATAAAGTAACCAAAAAAGATACCTATCCCTTGCCCCGGATAGATGAAATTCTAGACACCCTGCGTGGAATGAAATATTTTACGTCCCTTGACCAATCCAATGCCTATTATTCCATTCCCATAGCACAAGCAGACAGAGAAAAAACTGCATTTAATTACTCAGCCGGACAATATCAGTTCAACTATCTCCCCTTCGGCCTCACCAATGCTCCAGCCACATTCCAAAGCTTAATCTCGGGATTGCAATGGAACACATGCCTTGTCTATCTGGATGATGTTTTAGTCTTCGCAGACTCCCATGCCCAAATGCTGGAACGTTTAGACACTATTCTTGCCCGGTTCTCCTAAGCAGGCCTTAAACTAAACATACAAAAATGCAAATTCTGCCAGCCCCAAGTCCAATACTTAGGCCACATCATTTCTCAGCAAGGCATTTCACCAGACCCCAATAAGGTACAGTCCATTTATGACATACCCACACCCAAAAGCTCAAAAGAAGTTAAATCATTCCTTGGCCTACCCTCTTATTATTGTAGATTCATCCCAAATTGCTCCCAAATTTCTAGCCCACTCACAGCTCTACTCAAAAAGAATTCTGAATTTTCCTGGGGCCCTGAACAGCAAGACACATTCACTAAGCTAAAAGAATTACTCATTCATGCCCCAATACTGCAGCACCCCGATTTCACCAAACTGTTTATCCTGCAAACCGATGCCTCAAAACTCGGAATTGGCACCATTCTCAGCCAACTAGACAGTAAAGGTCAGGATCGCCCCATTGCTTTTGGGAGCCGCACATTGAAACCCGCAGAATGCAACTACCCAATAACTGAGTTGGAAACCATTGCAGTAGTTGAGTTTGTCAAGTATTTCCGCCCCTATCTTTTCCAGCAACATGTTATTGTACACACTGACCATACTGCAGTTCAGGCAGTCTTGCAGAAGGAAAACCCATCCCCTTGCATTGCCCGTTGGGGACTAGCCCTCTCCGGTATTCAGCTAGACATTTGACCTAAGAAAGGCACCGCTAACCCCAATGCAGATGCTATTTCTCGATTCCCCCCAGAGACAGCCAAGCAATCCTTTGACATTGATCAACTAGAAACCCACCCTGAAATCTCCACCATCAATTCTGTTCTTGAAGCTGATGCAACTGAACAAGAAGAACAACAGAAAAATTTTGCTGAACTCCAACGCACTGACCCAGCTGTCAAAAGTATTTTAGCAAAAATGGCCAAAAAACACCCCCTTACTATGATCAAATTCGCAGTGCATCAAAACATCCTCTTTCATATAATCAACAAGCAGGCAAAACTGTACATCCCCAAGTCACAAGTCCAGCATCTCATTGCCTCTCATCATGACAGCAAATTCACAGGTCATTTCACTGCCAGGAAAACTTTACACTTGCTCAGGCAAAAATATTTTTGGCCCCAAATGAGCCGTGATATCAAATGGTATTGCAAAACTTGCCACCCATGCCAGACACAAAAAGCCCTCCCACACAGAATACATGCAAATCTGGTACGAATTCAGCCGACTGGCCCATTGGATAGAGTCAGTGTTGATTGCATGGGGCCCTTACCCCTCACTGAAGACGGCAACCGATTCATTGTCGTTTTCATCGACTATTTCACAAATTATGTAGAGGCATTTCCGACCCCTGATATCACTGCAGCCACTATCGCCAAATTATTCGTAACCAAAATTGTTTGCCATCATGGCTCCCCAAAAATCATCCATTGTGGTTGTGGCTCCGATTTTGTATCTGATCTCTTTTCACGGATCACTAGCTTATGCAACACTCAGAAAATCCATACCACCCCATATAATCCCATTGCCAATGGGGAAGTTGAGCGATGCAACCAGACCCTAGCCACCCGTATCCGCATGTACATCAATTCACATCACACTGATTGGGATACTTATCTACCATATGCCGTTTTTTCGATCAACATTCATAAGAATGATAGCACCTCGTATCCCCCATTTGAATTGCTCCATGGTAGACAGGCTAATCTTCCATCAGACGCAGCTTTAAATTTTTTCCCCACGTCCTACATGGTTGATTTAGATGATTACGCCCTTCGTGTAAAATCGCATTCTACAGAAGCACTCTCAACCGTACAGAAAAGCTTACAAAAAGCCCAAGATCACTATACCCGTCAGTATAACAAGCATGTTCAGAACATGCATTACAAGGCAGGTGATCTTATTCTCTACAAAAATCATTCGTGTAAACAAGGGCTGACTCCCAAATTCCTCCCTCCCCAAAACGGGCCCTATACAGTTACAAATTTCATGTACCCCAATGTTACACTCAAACACCCCCATAAGAATATCACATTTACGGTACATGTAAACGAGACAACCCCTTTCTACCCTCGAAACCCTTGAATGAGGATGTTCAACTCGGGAAGGAGGGAAATGTAACGTACCTGCTAAAGCAGTACTGTAAATATATAGCATACTGTATGTGATAGTAATTATTAAATATTATTCATTTTCCTATTTTATCGTTTCAAGGGTGTCTGGGATTCACACCCAAACATTCCTATAAAATTACATGAAGTACTTTATTTTGATCCATTCACACCCCGGTAGCCCAATTAAGATGCCCCAATTAATTTGCACAAATGGCAGCTGGTCCCCTAGAACCTACACTAAACCACACATTCCACGGCTACCCTAATCCCCCGTAAAAATCGTAAACAACACCTGCACACAGTAAAATAAGTAAACGCCCCGCCAGACAGTAGTCTCAAGTGCAACGGTAGTGACGGCCCCACAAAACATGTGTATACAGAGAAACTGATACAGGAAGCATGCACAGAAGCACAGAGGTGTGGCTAAGCCCACCGTAGGAAGCAAGCAATACACGAAAAGCATGCCATACTAAAAAAGCGTTAAAGGGCGTGACTAAGTAAGCATGAAAAGCAAAGCAGGAAGCGACGATTGGCGGAAGAAGATGGACAGAAGCAGGACCTCCCATGACGCCCAGGGAGTGGCCAAAAACATCGTTTTTAAAGAGAAGCAAAGCGTGATTTTATTATTATTGGATTATTGAATTCTTCGTTTCTCAAACGGCATTTGTTTTCGTTTTATATTTGCAAGCAGCCAATTTTTACGAAAGCAGTTAGACTGAGGCCTGTTCATTATTTGCAAGCGAACGCGACGTTCATTTTTGTTTTTTTCGAAGAATCAAGTGATCGTCGAACCCACCGTAATCGTATTATCGTCTCGCCTGCACCCTGTTCCATTATAGCCATTTCTGCCGTAACGTCCCATTTGGTTTAAGTAAAGTGCTTCACAAAATCTGGTCGTTACACCTTTGTCACTTTTGTACACTACATGCATAGTGTATTTCCAGTTTTTCCCAGATCAATTTTTTGCCTTACTTTTTTGTACAGTACATGCATACTGTATGTCCATTTTTTGTTCTACATCTATTTTCGATTTCCATTTTTGTTCCACATTGATTTTTGTATATCCATTTTCACATAAATTTTCACTTTCCATTTTTCATTGCACATCGATTTTCCTTTTTCAACCTACAGTAAGACAAATATTACCCTAATTCTACTGTTACCATAATCCAAATATTAGCCTAATTCTACTGTTACCATAATCCAAATATTACCATAATTCTACTATTACGATAACTCTAAAATCTGTATGCTTAACCATACCCCCTATAAATTGTATTTCTAAGTATTAGCATATTAACCCCTAAAAATGTTCAAACTAAAAATTTTATTCATTTGGTCAATTTTTTGACCAAATCAACTACAGTCTTTAGCAATTTTAGTATAATTTGCATTTACTGTAGCTAAAGTATGTTTTGATTAACAGTCCCACGTTTGTATAAGTTATTGAATGTTGATATTGTACTTTAGGGTAATCCTTACAAATTGTAAGGGATAAATTATATTCATCGTATTTTTTACAAATTAATCAAAATTGATACTGTAGATGAGTTAATGCTCTACGCATATGCAAATTTCTCTAATGCATGAATGTAGTATGTCACAAAAAGATTTTTGTATATGTGCAGAGAGTTGATTATCAGCATATCAATATAATTTTCAAAAGCGTTTTTCTGAAAATATTTGAAAATTAATATTGTATTACAGATTGTCAAATGTATTGACGAAATATCATTGTTGACATATTTTTTATGAATAAATATAGTAACTACATTTTGAAATAGCTGTAAACCCTGCACATGTAGAAATCTCTACGTGTTTGCAGGAAGTTACCTGTAATATTTTACGAATATATCGAAGGGCATAAATATTATACTGGTCGTATTTTGTGAATTTATCAAACTTGATAATTTCATCGTTTTGCAACTGCAAGTCATGGAGTGTGTGAGAATAGTGTTTCATATTCAAGATTTGTAGATTACAAGGGTAAATTATGATTAATGCAAAATAATTGTCATTGAGTTTACATTTTTTATTGTAAAATGTGTGCATCAAATTTTTTAGTCTGTAAAAATTTTCAAAAATTTTTGATAAACATTTGAATGTAATTGCCTTTGTTATCTTCAAAATTCGAGATGAAAAGCTTTGAAGATACCATCATAGAGTCCTTAGTTTCCACATTGGTTACTTTAGACAATTTCATGATGTTAAACCTAACAGCTGTTTGTTTGCTATGTAAAAAGCAATATTTGAAAATTAGATTTTTGAGGTCCGAGCATAAAAGCATACCCTCTAAAGGCTTTACTCGCTGCAAAAAAAGCAAGTAAACTATTAGATTTTAAAGTCCGGACAAAAGATCTAAAAAAATATTTTTGAGACTTCTTCTGCCAGTAGAGGAAGTTGTTTAGCACACAATAATTTTTTAAAAATTTGTAATTTTATACTGTATGGTAATTTTATTTTGTCCTGGATTGTAAAAGTACGATCTAACAATTGACGTCCTGAATGCTAAAATGTTTCAGAAATGTAGGACAAAGTGATCATTGAAAATATTATAATCAGTAGCTGCAGTATCAATCTTTAAAAAAAATTGTACATTTTTTGGTGAAGATTTTGTACAGTTTTCATGAGTAAAACCGTTAGATTGTTAGATCCTACTCTTGAAATCGTTATTTTAGCGTGACTTAAAATCTAACTATCTAACGTTCTACTCGATTTTTTATAGAAAATTTTTTTTCGGGCCACAATTTTACATTTTCTATAAATTCTAACGATCTAAAGATTTTGCATGTGTTTTGTAGAATCTAACGACCTGAAGACTTTGCATATGTTTTGTAAAAAGATCATACCCCTAAGAGTAAAAAACGTGTCCCGAAAACAATGGTTAAGCATAGGGAATAATTCAAAAACGTGTCCCGAGTATTTAAAAAATGAGTCCAGGGCAAAATTTTTTGTAAAAACAAGTTAACTCGTTAGATCGTTAGACGGTATGACTCGCGGACGTTACATTAGATTTTACGCCAGTATAACAATCTAATTGTCTTACTCTCTAAAATTGTACAGAAATTTTGTGAAACCATTAAACTTTTATTTAAAATGTAAAAATTTTTTGAAAAAATCGATATTATATTTGCTGACTTTAGTGATCCGTTTGTCCTGCATTCTTGGGAAAATTAAAAAAAAAACTTGAGGCTAATGGAATCTAACGATCTAACGATTTTACTCGTTTTTCACAAAAAATTTTCTTTCAGGATACATTTTTTACCTACTCGGGACGTGTTTTTTGACGATTCCCTATGCTTAAGCATTGTATTTGGGACACGTTTTTAATTATTTCGGGGCATATTTTTTTACAAAACGCATATAAAATTGTGCCCCGAAACAGTGAAAAATGTGTCCCGAAAATAATGCTTAAGCATAGGGAATTATCAAAAAACATGTCCGAGTTGATAAAAAATGTGTCCTGGAACAAAATTTTTTGTATGAAACGAGTAAAACTACCAGATTGTTAGCTTCCATGACCCTCAGGTGTTTTTTAAATTGCATAAAAGTGAGTAAAGCTGTTAGATTCTATGATCCTCAGGTGTTTTTTTTTATTTTTTCAATAGAGATATTGTGTCATCAACTTTAATGTCAGAGTCAAGTTGGCCAAGGCATACTTTCTACATTTAGGTCGATTTTTACCCATTAAAGCTTCGAGCCTAGTTTCCACATGGAAGTAGAATTTTACACATTGAAGCTTTGGGCGTACTTTCCACACCCTCTGTATCGCCCCCACTCGCTTAACAAAATTGAGATCCTATTACATCGTTGATTTTACTTTCTACACCCGATTTTTGTGACGAGCACTGCTGCAGTCGCAACAGGCGATGCAGGGCTGTGCAGTCGGTGGTAGAGAAGCTACATAGTGTGCGAGAACCATTACATGGTGACCGTACCAGGGGGGCCCCTTGCCTGCCTCAGCAGGGGGAGGGATGTTGTGACGAGGACGTCACACTTCCCTAGGAGGAGAATGTGATGATGTGCAAAAGGTGCCATCGCGCATTTTCCTCTGAACCTGTAGACTTGATGTTGCTCATCCAAGTCAGGGGCCCAGACCTGGATTTTTGTGACCGGCACTGCTGCAGTTGCAACAGGTGATGCAGGGCTGTGCAGTCGGTGGTAGAGAAGCTACCACCCAGTGTTGGGGAACTGTTACAACCCCCTGTATCACTGTTGGGGATGTGCTTACAGCAGTAGCAATCCCACATCTATGCAAAATTGGTGAATTGACAAAGTTACGCTTCGACCAAAAAAGAGAAATGTTGGTCATTCTCGCATTCTCATAATTTTGGTGTGTCGTGGGCGAGTCCCATCCGCTGTATATTGTATTGCTCTGTTTCGCCTAGTAAAGGCAAGCATCGACAGCCCGACACGCGAATTTACATATTATTATTATTAGTATTATTTATTATTTATTATTTTATTACTTGGGCATTAAGCCGAAGGGGGAGCCGCATTACACGGGAGCCAAGCCAAGGTAAAGCCCCAGCTCCTTTGGATATTATTATAGTGAGTTTTGTGTATTTGTGTAAACCTTTAGGAGGCATCTGGGGAGACCCTGAGTGCCCTTTGATTGCAAGAGTAAGAGTTTCCAGTTACTTATTAGTGACTGAAGGTTGTGTTTATTTCTGCTTAAGGACTGTTGCACTGTGTTTAGTTGATTACTAACAGAAAGCTCCTTCGAGTGACCTACAGTAGTCGATTGAGTACATGCCAATAGGACTTGAGTCATATTTCTGACATCCTCGGACTTCAGCAGAGATATAAACATAACAAGTGGTGGCTTCTGACACTTGCAATATGGAAGAGCGCAGAGTCACTCGAGGTGTCAAAAACCTAAAGGTTTTTACAAAGACTTAGGACTCAAAATGTCCAAAAATGCTGAGGATTTAGCCTCTAGTACGACTTTACCGAGGACTCCGCCTGGTGTAAGGCATGATGAGATGGATAAATCTCTCCCATTGCCCCTGGTATCTAATACTACGAGCAAGCGGAAAGGCTCCAACTCAAGTGCCATAAGCCAGCGGGCTAAGGTAAAATTGGACCCAGTAAGTGCGCCCAATTCCGTAGCATGGCCAGTAATAATACCAATAATATGGCCACGGCAAAGGAACTATTAACTGCCGATGATAGAGATGCTCAATTATTGGGGCTTATGGATAGAAGGCCGAGGATCATATTGATCCATTTGATCAATTTAGAGAGGAACGTTTTCGACGACCTCGACAACGATTTGATACGTATCATCGCAAATACGTTAACAATAATTTGGATAATATTCGGGATGATTACTGTCATGATCCATTGGATGATTTACGATTTGAAATGAGTCAAAAGGACGATGAAATTCAACGACTTAATGTCAAAATTGACAAAATGGCCGATTTGATGGTCGGAGTCACTTTGCCAATGATGTCTGCAACCCGTATTGCCAATGACCAAAGGTTACGGCAGATGGAAGCAGATGAGTCAGAGCAAAAGTTCACAGTCAAACCTGTTGTGAAATCAAAGGCTTCTATGGAAAAATGGGTAACTGAACCGCTTGCTGTTCGAGAACAAGCAAGTGATATAGTTGCTCAATTTTTCCAAGAAGCTGATGAGGAAGCAGCAGGTAGTCATAAGGAAAGCAAACATACTACGTCGAAGCACAAACAATCCAAAAAGTCCACATGAGGAAATTCATCAGATTCTGATAACTCCTCAGTGGATGGATTGGAGCCTGCTGTGTCAGATATAGTGAAGGCTGTAAAGCCAAAGCTACTCCTCTATGACATGACTGAGACACAAGTTCTCAGCTTCCTAAATGATTTAGAGGCAGAGTTTACGTCAAAGACTACCGATAAAATGAAGCTGGCTGCCTTACGAGCACTTTCTAAGGGTGTACCAAAAGCTACTGTAAAAGGTTCAAAAGTTATGAAAAAGCCCGAAGGAAGTTACTCAAAGTGCAAGCTCCAGATTCAAATGTCGGTATGCAAACAAGGGAGCTGATGAACATAAAGCAGGAATTTGATGAACCTCCAGTGAAATTCCTCAAGAGAATTAGTGTGCTAGTAGATAGATTGTATCCTAATAAGACTGAAGAATTCAGAGATAGCTTCATAATTGATACCTTTTTGTATAAAGCATCTGAAGAATATCAGATGGAGTTGCTAGATCAGAGAGAGAAGTATGAAACATGGCATGATCTAGCAGAGGATGTGCACAAGATTGATAAGCGGAATACAGCTGCTTATAAAAAGAGAGGAACTGTGGAATCTCCAAGTGTGATAAATGAAGTGAGGATGGGGGAAGGGCAAGCTGAAGTGGCTTATGTTGGTAGAAATAAATTTGACAATGCCCCACAAAGGCAGTTTCAAAATAAAGCTATGTGACAGCAAGCAAGGAGAGAGAAGCAAGCCCCGATCCTAGTGTCAGAAAAGAAGGATTCTGATACTTCTGTAGAAGAGAATAACTCACAGGGGACTCAAATGGCTACTTCTCCGCAAAAGGGAAAAGAGCCTGAGGAACCTAGCAGTGATTCTATTCTAGCAAAGTTGTCACAGGAGATTGCTAAGTTGGCTCAGTGTTATCAGGAGATAAGCCAAAAGACTGATGCTAAATTGAATGAAATTTCTGCCAAAGTTAATAAGGGCAAACCCCAAAAACCTGGTGGAAACGAGTTCAGGTAACCATATTGTCGATACCACAGAAAATAGAAATAATTCTCATGACACGTCGGAATGTAAAACCCTTCAATGGAAAAATGCACAAGGACGTAATTGGGATAATCAATATGGGGGAAACAGAGGTTTCAGGCAACAGTTTGGAGGCTTTAGAGGAGGATTTGTTGGCGGGAGCAGTAGAGGAGTTCATCCCATAGGTTATTATGGTGATACTATGGATTATGATACTTATTGACAGTTCATTGATTATGTTGTGCAGGTCTTTTCTTAAGAGGCATAAGAAAAGATTGAGGCTTCGGGTCTGATCTGACCTGTTAGAACTAATCCCTTGGCTAAGCCTCCGTGATAGTGCAACAGTCCGATTATCCCCGACCTACAACAACAAAGATTACTTAAAACTTAAGTGGGGGGCCTCACCAAAGAGCTCCGCAGTCTCCTAGCTGAGACAAGGAATCCCCTCAGGGATAAACTTACTTGAGTATAACCCTTAAAGGGTTTCCCAAGGCTTGCTGGGTGCAAGCTGGGGCCTGGGCCTCTGGCCCTCCGCCTTCGTCGATACGATTAATCTAAATAAATAAACAAATGTATTAAACAATACTTCCGACGAAATATGTAAAAAGAATGTGGTATACCACAGTGAATAATATGTAACAACAAGTCGAAGTGCTGGGAATTATATTTATGGACGCCAGCAATAACAAGAATATTATAAAAATAATGATTATTGTGAAGAATGATTTTCACTATCATTTTTAGTCTTTCTTTGGCGCTCCACTTCTATGCAAATGTCTGCGCTGCTGGTCGTCCATTTGTCCGATTTGCATGTCGATTTCCCCACACAAATTGCCATCAACAGGGTGCCCAACAATAACCAGAATAGATTGCGGAATGAGCAACTCTATTGGCACTACAACTGCCAGCTCCTAGCCAACAGCTGATGATCACAGCTCCCCCTCAAGGTCAGGTTCAAATCAGTAACCCTAGCCCAAGTGTGCAAGCCATTTCCAGTAGTCAACCATCCACGTCGAGTCAGACAGAGTTGGGATCTGCTGGAAGTGTTAATAGCATTGCGACTACGGGTCAAGGTGTTAGTGAGATGAAATGGCCTGGAGTATTGAAGTGTGCCATGATGAAAGAAGATTACTCAAAGGTTACAAAGGCCTTCAAGCATGGGATAATTCCTAATCAGGAGGAACGATTAAGGTTTTCTAAGTTTCCTCGAACTCTCCCATTTCACATTAATGTGACCATATGTAATACTAACACCAAGGCTTTAGTGGATACTGGTGCTCAGTGTTTGGTGATGTCTTCATGGTTTCCTAAGGAAGCTTTTGATGAAGAATATACCAGATATCCTGTGATACTAAAAGTCACTGTTGCTGATGGTGCAGTAGTACATGCACATGGTTACATATAATTCAAAATGCACTGTGAATTTGGAGTTTTCTTGGTGAAAGCCATAATCATTCCAAATGCTGAGGAGAACCTCATAATTCGAATGGATTTTTTAGCACATCCAGATGTTGGAGCAATGATAGATTTTGGTAAAGGTATCATGAAGCTTAATGGAGTTGGGAAAGCTATAAGTGTTGTACCTAAAGATCACGCGAGTCATATACAAGCTATTGATTGTATAGGGGAAGCACCTATAGTACATTCAAGTCCTGAAGAGGATCAATACCTCAGGATCTGCCAATTAGGTATAGTGGTTCCAGTGGTATCATGTACAAAAGTGTACATACCACACGGAACTGATGTGCTTATTAAGGCAAGATTATGGGAACAATCGTCTAAAACAGATCTGTATTGTTTGGTCATAAAGGGAAATAAAGAAGAAAAGAAATTCAGAGTTGATAGCACACTGGTTGATGGTAAATGGGAAGACTTTGTTCTGATGATTTCCAATAATACCGGTTCAGGATGCCAATTGCAACCTAATCAGATTGTAGGCTACTGTGACTCAATATTACAAGAAAATTCAGGAGTATCAGAAGTACAAAGTACGAGTTGTGGGATATTTAGTGTTGAAGATAATTTTAATGCCACTCCCAGAATGTCAGTGCATGATGCATTGGCATTTAGGGAAGCGCTATATAAAATGATCTCGAAGGCTGATATTGATGAGGAATTAAAGGAAAAAGCTGTGGCAAAATTGTCTAGATACAGGGATGTTTTCAGCTTACCCAATGATCCCTTAACTACAACACCGTATCTTACGTGCAAAATTGATACTGGTAATGCAATGTCAGTGGCGAAACATTATTACACAGCTCCCATTAACCAAAGATTAGGGATTAGAGCTCAAGTCCAAGACATGTTAGATAAAGGAGTTATTGAACCCAGCCAGTCACCGTGGGCTGCTCCCCTTTCCTAGTTGGGAAAAAGGACGGTACCACCAGACCAGTTGTGGATTTCAGAGGTATAAATGAAGTTAATAAGGACAATAGGTATCCTATACCTAGAATGGATGATTATTTGGATTGTATAGGTAATGCCAAATTTTATACCACTTTGGATCTAAAGTCTGGATATTGGCAAGTCTGACTTGAGGAAAGTAGCAAGGAGAAAACTGCATTTATATGTCCGGAAGGCCTATATCAGTTTAAAGTTATGCCTTTCGGACTTAAAAATGCACCTCTAGAGTTTCAAAGAATGATGGAGAGGGTGTTGCATGGTCTAGTCTGGAGAGTCTGTCTGGTTTATATTGATGATATCATTGTGTTCTCCAAGACTTATGAAGAACATTTGGAGAATTTAGAATTGGTCTTGCAAGCTCTTCGGAAAGCAAAGCTAACACTTAAACTGGAGAAGTGTGAATTTCTTCCAAAAAGTGTTCATTTTCTTGGACACATACTGGACGAAAATGGAATCTCAACAGATCCGAAAAAAGTGAAGGCTATTACGGAATTCGAATTTCCCAATAGCATTAAGCATATGCAACAATTTTTGGGGATACTGCAATGGTGTAAGAAATTTATCCCAAACCTTGCAAATCTTGCAGAACCGTTGTATAAGCTTACCGCTAGGGGAAAGAAGAAGTTCCGAGTGACAGAGGAACACCGCCAAGTGTTTGAAGAACTGAAAAAAGCACTCACCTCAGTGCCATTTCTACGGTATCATGTTTTGGATGGAACTGCGGAGTTCATTCTCCAAACAGATGCCAGTGGAACCGCACTGAGAGCAGTACTTTATCAGAAGACTAAAGATGACCAATGGGTAATAGCCTATAGCAGCCGAATCCTTAAGGAAGACGAGAGGAAGTGGTGTGCTACAGAGCGAGAATGCCTAGCGGTCGTCTATGGTCTTAAGGTTTACTGGCACTATTTGTTTGGGCAAAAAGTATTGATCAAAACTGATCATAAACCTCTTTTATCAATTAAAGTTAATACTCAAACCAATGATAAATTGAAAAGATGGTATTCCATTATAAATCAATTTAATCATAGATTGGAGTATGTGCCTGGTAGACAAAATGCAATGGCTGATTTCCTCTCAAGGAAAGATGAACCCGAAGACGCTAAGAACAAGAACCCACCAAAATGGGAATATGTCTTCAAAATTCTATTTCCTAATTTCAGAACTCAAATCAATGAAATTGAAAGCCAAATATTGGTACAACAATTTCAGAGGATAAGGGATGAAGAAATTGAAAGTAGAGACGAAAAGATTGTCCCCGAGCAGACCAAGGAATTGACGGATATCCAGGAATTGAGGGTAAGAAAGGACAATATTGCACCAACTACCAAAGATATATTGCAGAGCAGAGATGAAATGCAGAAGCTTACGGTAGTTGATGCAGTCACAACTAGAAGACAAGCAAAACTTCAGGATCAGAGTGCAGGAAATCAGGAACAGGTTATATCTGTACCAATTGATCCTGAAAACATTGCTTGGCTTTTCCCAAATAAAAAGAAGGAGTTTGAAGAGGTGAAAGAAGGAGAAGATGAAGAAAACGATGATGATAAGATCAATTATCCAATTGATCTAAAGGTTATCGCTCAATTGCAAAAAGAAGACACTAATCTTACCCCAATTTGGGAAAGATTAGGGGTCAAAAGCACTAGGAAGTATCATAGTGGATTCTATGAGGATAACGGAGTTCTTTATAGGGAAACTGAGGGACATGGCCATGATCAGATCGTGGTCCCGAATTCCCTCAGAGACAGCATTCTTCACCAATATCACAGAGCCATTATAATGACACACCAAGGGTTCAAAAGAACTCTGAGTGTTGTCAAACAGCGGTTCTGGTGGCCTGGCATTGAAAAAGATGTCAGAAATTGGTTGAAGTTTTTGCCTGTCTACCAGGTGGCTACTCCAGGTAAAAGCTCCATATCCCCATTGATACCCATTATACTGGAGGGTCCCTTTGATATTGTGTCTGTGGAAATAGTAGGGATTGCTCCCTTGAGGGAATGTCGCCCATATGGATTATTTCACTAAATGGGTTGAAGCTATATTGATTCCTGATCAGACGGCTGAAACCATAGTGGATGCATTCTTAGAGCATGTGATATTTAGGCATGGTACCTGAAGAAAACTTCTTAGTGATAATGGATCTGGATTTAACTCAGATCTTATGAAAGCAGTCTGTAAACTGTTAGAGTGCAGAAAAATTTTCACAACAGCATACCACCCACAGGGTAATGGTATGGTTGAGAGATTTAACCAAACTCTAATAAAGCACCCGCGAAAAGTTGCAATTGAGGATAACAATAAATGGCCAAGGTACCTCAGTGCAGTGGTATTTGCATATAATGCCACACCCCACGCAGCAACGAAATGCTCGCCATTTTCACTGCTGCGGTGGCATGAAGCAAATTTTGGTATCAATTTCACTGCTGCACTTAGAATAGTCATGCCCAATGACTATGAAGCTTATAAGTATGTTTTGGCTACCCATCTTACAACTTTGTATGAAAGTATGGCCAGAAACATACAAAAAGCTGCTAAGGACAGCAAGAAATATTTTGATAACAAAATTAAAAACAAGATTGGGTGCTGTTGAAGGTTGACAGACAGAAAAAATTGGGGTTACCTTGGCAAGGACCATATATCATCATGGATGATAAAAGATTGAAAGAAAAAGTGCTCACAATAGCGCATTGGAATAACCCACTTAAAAAGCAGGTCGTATCTGCAAGTAGGCTAAAACACTTTCGATACGAAGGTACCAGATGATCTCGACACGAAATGTCACAGGTCTTCCGGGATACTCCAGTTAATGCAACTGGAAATCTCGTGGAGACCGAAGATCATCCGGTCGTTATTTCTGTGTCTAAAAATTTTTAGCGGAAAATGCAGTATATGTGTATTTTATGTGAATAAATTTATTTTTTGTGTTATTTAACCAATTTATATTCATTTAATACTTTTTTTTTAAATTCGTGTAGTGAAGGGTCAAATTTTCAGAATAATATTGTTAATTTGTACACCCGATGCTAAAATCTTTTGGGTTACATTTTGGGAGGTTTACGACCAATTTTCATTTTCAATTTCAAAAGTTGTGTTTTTTCTGTGCTCTGCGTCGCGCAAATCTTTCCGAACAAAATTTTTCGTCCAGCCCAAGGACCCAATAAAATTATTTTTGGTAATTTCATATATTGTATTGATATTGAAGTAACGATAAATGTTCTTTAACATTTTGTTTACTTTAGAAGATACAACGCGAAATTTAGAAAAAATTTCAAAAATTTTTTTTTAATTTCAATGTTGAAATTAGGTGTCGCGCCTTTCACCCGAAATTATTGTGCACACCTCGACCACGTTAAGGCGGGCCAACTGCAAGGCTGCCAAAACAATCATTATTTTTTGACCTACGGTAAGTTTTACTTAATTATTTCTTGGTAGGTGGGATGAGTTCGCCCATTTAGGTGTCTTAGGAATGATTTCTTCACGCTCAATTTTCTGAATGGGCCAACCAAGGTTAAAACGAGTTTGAAGAAAAGTTTCTAAAAATTTTAGGATAGGTGAAAAGAAAAAACCTAATGGATTTACAGCCCTAAAAAGCCAAAATCTAATGGTTTTTACCTTGGATCCGATTCCGAAGCATTTAAATTTTTGGTTTTATTAAAGCCCCTGGTTTACTAAATTTATTTCCTGAATTGATTAAAACCTTGATTGGTTATTTATTCACTATTTAATTTTGGTACCGAGGCGTGAAGTTATCGCTAGGGTAAGTGGTAAATTGATGGTGGCTGACATCAAGAAGCGAGAGGTGGTGCAAATGTGAGGTTCCTGAAAAATTGGTGTAGCATTTGCGTTAACCACTGGGCCTGCTTACTTTATGAGTTTGACACCTAACCTCACTTATTAATTTATTTTTCCCCACGCTAAATCTTTCTTTTAATTTGGTGCCGGTCAAATTTGATCATTTAATTGGTTGTGGTGGCCTAATGCCTCATTTTGAAAGGGTCAAGGGGCAAATTCGTTTTGATTTTTAGACTACAACATCAAGTGTCTGGTCCGCGTCGGAGAAATTGAACAATGGTTCGCCGGCGCGATGGGTTATTGGCCGCAACGACCGATGGAGCCGGAATGGGTCCACAGCAGCAATGTTGAACCAATCCTGAAGCAATTTATCCACAAGCCAGTTTCGGGCGCTAGGCATTGTCGGATTTGACGTGGAAAAGGTCAAGAAGACCGAGGTATGTATCATACCATAAAGAGTAGCGATCCAGAACCTGGAAGGGAAAGAGTTCGCTAGGCTGGTGTCATTTGCACATATAGATGGTTCCAGCTTTGTCATCGACCTTACAACATTGAAGCCGCAGGAATGGGATCTTTTGATTTCATTGCTTTCATCGGTGGATCGTTTCCTGGTTGGTTCCAAAGTTGTGGACGATCTGGTTGCAATTTTGAACATCTACGGATCCGGGTCAGGGGCCTCGGCTCATGATAAGACGAAAATTATACAGGCCTGCATACTCCAAGGATTTGGAAAATATTGGGACTGTGAAATTTGCGTCAGAATGATGACGGGGCCCATGGCCAATCACGCTCATGATTTAGGATTGTGTCCTGAAAACCTTGAGTTAAAAGGACTTTTCACCGAATTTTACTTGGCTGATGTCGGCAAATATCAATGCGACTTCGGTGACAAAAAGATTCGAGAAAAGTTCTTGGCCCCCACGATTCAGGATACAGAAATTGTGTATGCTGGCCTAGATGCCTATTACTCAATTGCCATATTTTTGGGGTTTTTTCACAACGGGTTTTGCCGTGAATTAAGTGGGGTTACGGCAACATACCCCCATGATATTTTGTCGCCGGCCCAAGTGAGAACCTTGGCTTTCCACTTTTATATGGTGTACTCTCAAGACCTAACGGGGTTCGAGGATCGAAACTTCGTAGATGAGAAGGACATCGTAAAAAGGCAGTTATTCAAGGTTTACCACATGATGCGGCAAGAGGTAATGGCCAGGTGGGCTACACAATTTCATAATGACTTGCCAGAGTATGGGTGTCCTGCGGATATTAAAAATCCCGCTAAAGCTACGGACCACACTTTACTGTCTGGGGTTTATCCCAAGGCGCTAAAACCTGGTCCAAGCAAAAAGAAGGTGAACCAGTGGGAAGACGTAAGTGATCCAGAGGACATGGATACAATGGAGCAACAGGTCAATAGAACAAACGAGGTGATAAACCGACTGCATACAGAAATGTTGCAAGGGGTTTGGTTTTTCAGATTGACGGATCCGGTAGATGTTGTGTGGTATATCACAGCCGGTCTTGCCATGAATAAAACTCCTCGACAGGACTGGTCGAAGCAGCTTCAATCGTTTTAACTCGGAACGGACTGCTGTGAACCAGTGGAAATTGACACCGGTACGGCTAAGTATGACAGAGATCACTGGATGGGGGACTTGAGGACTCAACAAAGTTTTCTGCGTTGGAAAAGGCATGCAACCTAATTCCTCTACCATTCTTTGTTTTCTAGCCTCATAGCCATGCTGAGTATGATTACATACTGAGGGAATTATTGAATTATAATTTCCCCAAATCCTACTCGAAGGAGGATGCGGAGTTGATAAAGAAGATGGCATGGAAGACCAATGATAGGGTTTTGCAGAATTTCAGCATAGTGGCATCTTTACTGCCAATGGAACCCGAACATGCTGTAAAAGGCAAAAGGGTTACGACCTGGCAAAATAGGTTTGGCTTTATGCCTATTAGGTTGCGCTTGCCCAACAAAATAGGCTCTCCGATTTCGACAGAAAAAGCAAAGGACAATATAACCCATAACAAGGATTATTGGGCCAACTGCTTTTTCTACGTCAGATTCTACTATGCTGAATTTGGTAGTAAAACCCCGTGGCTGCGATATGGCCTATCACCAGACATGCCTACTCTTCAGACGGGTCAAATTAGATGTATACCGGCTGACTATCCGTTGTATACATATGAATTTCCTGAGAAGTGTATTCACCGGAGGCCTCTGCCGACGGAATTACCTATGGTTACCTTTACATATGGTAACGAAACCAAACAATCCAATTTCAGGACGAAATCGGATATACTTGACCCTGATAATGAACCCACAGTTCAGTCAGGTCAAGTGGACGAGGATGTCATGGAATTGGAGAGTGAGGATGAGGATGATTCCGCCCTCCTGGGAGAGGAAAGCTGCAAAAAGATCAACGACGAAGACGCATTATTGTATATTTCGATCGCGGACTCCGAAGTAGCCGAGTCTGTGATGACAGCATCTTCTGTCATGCAGTTGCAACCACAACCACAAGTTGTGACGCAGCTGCAGACGGAAATGCTGCCACCGCCGCCTGGCTTACCTACGTCGCGAGTGATACAAACATCTATGGATGTGAGTCAGTACTTGTCCAGCGTAGAAAGTCAAGCGCAGTCCGAAGAAACTCGTATTGCCCAGGATGAGCAGAAGGTGTATGAGCAAGCATATATTAGCGAGTACATGGATGCTGAAGGTGTAAAGAAGAAGGAGGAAGAACAGACAGCAGGGACACCTAGCCATACTGTCGTGGAGACACGGCCCCCTGGCTGAGGAAGATAAGGAAATTCAAGTCTTAGCCTTGACCTGGGATGTAGAAGGTGTTCCCCGATACTATACTGCTGAGGCAATAAAAAATATGAAAGAAAAAGGCTTAAATGATAGGCAAATTTTTGTTAACTTGAAAAAGAAACGAAAAACAAAAGCCTGTCAGGAGAAGAAAAAGGTAGAAAACGCTATTGCGCAGCCTGCAAAGGTTACGCAGCCGAAACCTGCCAAAACTTCTGCTCCAGCTTCAGCAATGGTATCCGTGACCACCATATCTTCAACTACTCCTATGTCGCAGACTGTCTCTACAGATACTTTATCTATGGCAACGAGTCAGTCCACACAATTTGTGTTGCAGGCTACGGACACCTCTGCTTCCGGACGGCATCAGCCTAAGGTGCAGGGAGCTCCTAGCAAGCCACATGTTGCAGGACAAAAAGTTCAAATCTTTACACCAGGAAAAATAAAGCCATTAACTCTGGTTACTGTTGAGACAAATGAACAAACACCAGAAATGACGGTGGAATTATTCCAGGATGTATTGTTGGATTTTTGGCAAGTTACCAAAGATAAAAGTAGATCCAGAGGTCCAATTTCTTTTGCTACACTGGAATTAGCTAATTATTTCTGCGATGAGCAGTTTGAAGTTCCGGATATTTGGCTGATGGTCAATAAAGTGGTCAGGACTATATACAAACTGTATCAGCCACAGTTTGATGTCCAAGGAGGATTTTTATACGATTCGCAAAATATTCCAGAGCTACTATGGGATAGGATCATTTGTGAAATTGTTCTTGAATGGCTCACGGAATATCAAGCGAGTGTCCTATTTACAGCAGTCAGATACTTGTGTATGATGATATTCCTTATGCTTGACTATGCGCCACTTAGGGCTGAGCAGATCGGTAAACGATCAGTCTCAGCCAAAGTGTTTGCAAACATCATGCTGTTACAGGAGTATTGGAGTGCCACTGCTTCGGATGTTTTTAAGACTGCCTATCGCTTGGTGATGTATAATTACAGTCAACAAGCGGCGGAGATGGATGTCAAAAGGTCAGGTAGCCCAAGTCCTCCAACTACTGCTAAATTTAGCAAAGTTCCGAACGATGCAGGACAGACCTTTCGAGCACCCGGACTCGCAAGCAGTCAAACTGGTGGTCAAGGAGCCACTGTTGGTATAGCCAACCAGGTCTCCGCTGGCCCCAGTACTGGCACTAGGCAAGCCTCCAGAACCGTTCCGAAACAACAGCAACCTATACAGCATCCACAGGGTGCTAGTAGAGCTCGTGGAGGACGGGGAAGGGGTGCCCAACCAGGCCAGTTTCATTTTAACAATCTGAACAGGGGCAGAGCTGGTTATGTTGGTGGCCGAGGTATATACCAAGGACAACACCCTCGTGGTGCATTCCGAGGTCATGGAGGTCATCAACAAGGCCAGCAGCAAGGCGGGGGGCAGCAACAATAAATTTTAGCCGCAAAAATCTTGGTCTAAAAATCCTCCATTCTTGATTCATATTTCATTTATTAAAAAAACACAAAAATACAAAAACATAATAAAGTTACAAAAAACCCAAAAACATTATAAAACACAAAATACAAAAATATTATTTAAACTTTTGGTTGTGTTGTTGCCTTTTGAAATCTCATTTTTGGCCAAGCTCATCGCTTGAGGCCACTTTTTGGTTTAAATTTCTTTCACTTATTTTTTGCATTTGTTATTTTTTCTTGTATTTGATTCTCATCATTTTTGCCTTGTAAAATGTTTCTTGTTATTATTTTCTTGTTATTTGTGCCTCGTATTTTAAAATTTTTTGCTCAATATTTTTCGCCCTACTAGTTTTGTAAATACTTGTTCGTCATATCATATTTCAAATTTTTCGTATGAAAAATTAACGGCGAACTGAAGGGATGATGGAGCGGACGAAAGTAGCCAATTACTGCAAGGATTGGAATGCTGCTACCAAGGACACTCCACATCACTCAATGGGACGAAATGATCAATAGTGGAGGAAGGTATCTAGGAGCCTCAAGGCACGCTGGCGAAGCCAGGGAAAAGTCAAGTCGATGCAGAGTCATCGATCGGTCAGGTGCTGGATCAGTGATTGATCATGCCGCGGCATCTCAGTGGACGGACCTGGGTAACCTTGTAAAAAGACTTGACATTGGAGGCGGTCTTGACCCCTACACCCTTCGGGGTCAGGTCAGGATGATTATGACCCATACACCCTTCCGGGTCGGATCATAATCTTTTTTATGAAGTTGGGATCCAGTAGTAGGTCACACCGTAAAAGGTAGAAGTCCTGCTCACGGTTTCATTCTTCACCTCCCATTGGTCAGTTTCAAGGCCCGAGGGATGTTGGGGATGTGCTTAGGGCAGTAGCAATCCCACATCTATGCAAAATTGGTGAATTGACAAAGTTATGATTTGACCAAAAAAGATAAATGTTGGTCATTCTTGCATTCTCGTAATTTTGGTGTGTCGTGGGCGAGTCACGTCCGCTGTATATTGTATTGTTCTGTTTTGCCTAGTAACAGCAAGCGTCGACAGCCCAACACCCAAATTTACATATTATTATTATTATTATTATTTATTATTTATTATTTTATTACTTGCGCATTAAGCGGAAGGGGGAGCTGCATTACACGGGAGCCAAGCCAAGGTAAAGCCCCAGCTCTTTTGGATATTATTATAGTGAGTTTTGTGTATTTGTGTAAACCTTTAGGAGGCATCTGGGGAGACCCTGAGTGCCCTTTGATTGCAAGAGTTAGAGTTTCCAGTTATTTATTAGTGACTGAAGCTTGTGTTTATTTCTGCTTGAGGACTGTTGCACTGTGTTTAGTTACTAACAGGAAGCTCCTTTGAGTGACCTACAGTAGTCGATTGAGTACAAGCCAATAGGACTTGAGTCATATTGCTGACATCCTCGGACAGCAGAGAAATAAGCATAACATCACCCCCACAGTTAAGGCTGCAAACTTTGAAGTGTATATTTTGTACAGGGGTATTTTTTGTGTAGCTAGTTGAATTCCCATATAGCTAGTTGAATTTCTGTAATTTTTTGTCAACAAGTAGAAGGCATCGTAAACTTTTTACTATATAGAGAATTTTTTGGTGCTTCTGAGCTTGGTAGAGAAGTAGGTTCTTGTGAAAAAACGACAATTTTTGCTCTCAAAATTCTATGTTTCCAACACCACTGTATTCTTTATACGTACTTTACACTAATTAATCCTACAGTTGATTGTGGTTCATTTATTGGCCTAAAATTGGGTAAATTTCCAGAACTCGATGTTTGACATACCTAAACTTGCAAAAGTTGAGAGACGTGCATGTCAAAAATCATTAATTGTCAACTTTTGTCTTACTGCAGCAATGCTAGTTTCAATTTTCAGACAAAATGAATATCATTTTCGTTCCTAGTGCATAAAGTTACACCAAATATGTGATTTTCAGTTATAGGGTTGATTTTATACTTATCACAACTCTTTATATGAGAAGGTGAATTTTCTCGGACATTGTCTCTCCATAAGTCATTTTTTATTTTAAAATACAAACAACCCTACTCAAATTGCAATTCACGCGTTTGCTATTGTCATGAAATTTGAAAAGGGTTTATTGTTGTAAAATCTATGACAAAACTTGACTAGTTACTGTATCTTTTCTGTCGTGGCAAATTTTCAATTTTTTTTCGCCTTCCTCAATCCTCCTCACTGTTTTTTTCCCCCCGGGCCTTTTCCCCAAATGGGGAAAGGGATCAAAATTTTTTTCCCCATTTTCCCGAAGTCGTTTTTTTTCGCTTAAAAATGCTCACAGGTGCTTTATTTACGTGTTTTTGAGCTTTTTCAAGCCTTCTGGTGTTTTCAGACCCGTTAATTCATTAAAACTCAGGAAAAAATTGAAATTTTCGAGTTCAAAGTTTAATCTACAAGCATTGAAACAAACTTTTAAGCAAACTATCCAAAACCATAATGACTTTGAATTACATGAGAAATCGACGGTTAAGTCCTCTATGATGACAAGTGAGAACCCGAAAGGGATGTTAATCTTTCCGGCGCGAAGCGCCGGAAAAATTTTTTGGGTATTGATATTCTGCGACGCTGGAAAATCAATTTTCCGAACGTTTATTTCAAGAATTAGATTTGAATTTTGTGTTCAAAAGTCGTAATTTCTAGAATTTTACTTGAAAAATTTTAAAACCGGTATAATTTATTTGTAAACTCTCATACTTGGTCAGGGTTGGCAAGACCTGGGTTTTTGGGTTTTTGGGTTTTTGGGTTTTTCTGGGTTTTTCTGGGTGCATTTTTTTGACAAAATTTGGGTTTTTGGGTTTTTCTCAATTCTTTTAAAATGAGGATTTCATCGTTAATTTGAGGATTTCATCGTTATTTTCCCTGTGGCAAATCCAGAACGAGATTGAGGATTTCATCGTTAATTTCCCTGTGGCAAATCCAGAACTAGCTGACCAAAAAAGTGCTGTGTATCAAGAATTGACGCAATACATGATTGAGGCAAAATTACAAAAACAAAAATAACTCATTTCGCTACCAGACCAGATGCTCGTCAAAAAGAAAAAGTCTGTCCTTGAGTATTGGCTCACAGATGGAGCTGACTGGCCGCTGGTGCAACGAATCGCTCTGAAGGTACATAGATAACATGTTTTTTTTCAATGTATTACATGTATAAAAAATTAATTGAGGTTTTTTCGCTCGTTGTCTCTACCGCATCTTCGGAAAGAAACTTCTCTACCTTTGGCTATGGCTTCATACATTCCAAGCTGCGAAATCAATTGTCGACGGAAACAGTGCGCAAACTGGTATTCGTTAAGACAAACTTTGGGCTGCTAGAAAGTTCCCGTGACTGTGAATCTGATGAAGTGAGCGAAGCCGAAGCGTGAAATTTGATTTCCGTAATTCTCAATTTTTTAAAGTGACATTTCAATTTTTAGTGTTTAGATCATGCAATAAAAAATTCAATAAACAGCCAATCGTTTTAATGAGCCAAATCGATAAAATCGTTGTGCGATGTGCAGTCGCGTGACTCGTGTAAATATGTTACAACCAAATGTATAGTCAGTGTTGAACACTGTTCCTACCCCCCTGTCCCAACTGGTCGGAGGTCTTACAGGTATGCATGTAATTGGGGGGTAAGTGCTATGGGAACCCTCCCCCCCCAGAAATCGTCGACCATATGGCTAGCCATTGGGTGACCGTCTCACCAGGATTTTCCAATCCAATGGCTAGCCATATGGTAGCCGTAGCGACCACCATACTTTTGGTCGCAAAAATACTGAAAAATGTCAATTTTTGGACGAAAAATGGTGAAAAATTTGAATTTTTTCGGTCTTTTCTGGGAAAAATTACTATTTTTTGAATTTTTTTTCCGAATTTTTTTGTTAAAAAATAGAATTTTTTTCTTGAGAGACCCCTCCCCCCGAAATTTTGGGAATTACTGACCCCTGGCCCCAAAAAGGTCGCCCAACCCCCCCCCCCCCAGACCTCGGGGCTCCGTTACATGTATGTTCCTTACACTCATACCTGTAGGGAGGTCGGGGGGAGGACCCCCACCCCCAACTCGGTCAATCCTATACCCAACCCCCCTCCAAACTCGGAAAAAATCAGGAAAAAAGTGGTTTTTTTGGCCTTTTTTGGGAAAATTTTCGAAATTTTTTCGACTTTTTTGGGGGTTTTTCGACCTGACTCACCAAAATTTTGGAAATGTTGGGACCCCTGCCCCAAAATTTTGGGTTTACCCTCCCCTCAACTGATCGGACCTCTTACAGGTATGCTTACACTACACACACTGTTTTTTCCCCAAATCGTGCTTTTTCGGGAAAAAAAATTCGGAAAAGGGAAAAAAATTTTGGGGATCAGATACAGAAAAGATGCATTTTAGAAGATCATAATCTCAAATTTTTCCGCGAAAACTTCAATTATCATGCTGCATACCTGTAATTGGGGGGTTGGAGCATACCTGTAAGTGGGGGAGGGTTGACTTGGCCAACCGTTTACCCAACCCCTCCCCAAGCCACCCTCCAGTTTGGAAAAAGTTGGCAAAAAGTGTATGTTTTTGACCTTTTTTGGGAAAAATTTCGACTTTTTTCGACCCCCTCCCCCAAAATTTCCGATTTACCCCCCCCCCCCCCCCCCTCCAACATACCTGTAAGACCTCCGACCAGTTGGGGGGGGGGTAGAAAAAATCGAAATTTTTTCCCAAAAAAGGCCAAAAAACATACACTTTTTGCCAAATTTTTTTAATTTTTTCCAAACTGTGGGGGAGGGTTGGGGGGGGTAAATGATTTTGGGTACAGGGTTGGCTGAGTTGGGCCCCCCCCCCATAGTACAGGTATGCCCCCCAACTGATCGGACCTCTTACAGGTATGGGTTGCGGGGAAATCCCCCCCAACTTAGTCAACCATATACCCAACCCCTCCCCCCAGTTTGGAACAAATTAGAAAAAATTGGCAAGGAAGTGTAAGGTAAAGTGGGGTCACTTTGATCAGGGGCGACTTTGCTCAGAGTTTGCTAAATGAATGGCATTTGATTACTATTTGAAATCAGCAGGTCATTTTTGCTGTGTATACAACCCCTGCTGTGAGGTGGAAAGAATGGAATCCGAAGCGAAGCGCCCGAAAATTTTCTATGTTTCCTGATTTTAGAGTCTGCAGAACACTAACTATGAATCTAAAATTGAATGAAAATATAATCCACTAAAATATAGATATATTTATCAAAATTTTAGGAGCCTTAATGGTTCCATGACCTAAAATTTTAGGAGGCATTTACAAATTTTTAGGTGCCCAGCCCGTTGAAATGACTAAAAGAAAAGCCTCTTCAAGCTAGTTTTTTCACTGGTTAGCTGATTAAAAAGCTCTGCGCTTTATTCAAGCCTGAACATCATTAGGCCGGAAAAATCAGATTTTAAATCATGAAAAAAGTCTTAAAAAGATCTACCTTCCAACGTTCTTATGTATCAGAATCCTAACATTTTTTCGGAGCTTTGCGCAGGAATTAAGAATGATTCAAATGCAGTCTATGATCGATTCTTAATGTTGACTAAGCACTAATATATGTCAGCATCGTCAGTCGAGTTTCTATGCAATTTCGATTTTTCCCGCTTTACTTTTTTGTTACTATTGATCATAGGTGGTGCGATATCGTCAACCTATAATATACTTATCCCCCAACTTTCATGCCCCCCCCACCCTGGAGCAGGGTTTTTTTTTGTACATGACCCATTTGCACATGTACAAACGACAGCCAAATATTTGATTTGTACAATTTGTACGTAGCAAAAATAGGTATAAATAACTAACCTGTGTTCCTCTATGTCATGGCCAAAGACTAATAACCAAATCAGTGTAATTTTCAAATTTTGTTTATAACTGCAAAAAAAATTATTAAAATTGAGCAAAAAATCGAAATTTTCGAGTTTCAAGTCTAATTTACAAGCATTGTGGAACAATTTGTTTAGAAAACTATCCAATAGCTTAATGAATTTGCATTAGATGATAAACCGATAGTTGATTCCTCCATGATGACAAGTGAGAGCCCAAGGGAAAATTTTCTGTGTATTGACCTTTGGCGACGCTGGAAAATCAATTTTCTAAACATTTATTTCAAGAATTTGATCGGAGTTTACTGTTTAAAAGTCGTAATTTCTATAATTTTGTTTGAAAAATTTTAAAACCTGTAATTTATTCACAAACTCTCATGAACTTGGCCGGAAAGATATGAGTGAGAAGAGTAGAAATTTCTAAAAACTACTTCCGTGAAGATTCCGAATTGATTTTACGTTGAGAAAGAAATAATCGCTTCAAAAAGATTACAGACTTGACGTATTGATCTTTCTCAAAAAATGTTTCAATGAAAAACTGCGAATCTTCATTAAATATAAAGATAAAATATTGAAGATTACCAATTAAAACATGACATAATACGTTTGGGATGATGAAAACTATTATACATTAAATGATAGGTGACGGTAGACATTCTGAAAGTCGCGTCTGAGCTAGGTAATACATAATAATGGTTATTAAAGTTATAACCGGCGCGAAGCGCCGTAAAGTTTAGAGATTATGAACTTCTAAAATGCACCAAAATGCATATTTTCAGTACCTTATCCCCAAAATTTTCTTCCGTATACGGGGAAAGAGCCGTTTGTACATGTACAAATGACTACCTCAATTTCGTTTGCCGAAAAAAATTTTCATTTGCCTCCGGCAAAAGAACACTGCCCTAGAGCCAAAACGGCAAGAGTCGGGCATAGGGGCAAACTATGGGGTGCCTTTTGTCATTTCGCTTCTATCTGCAAGTGATGCTCGGTGGGGCCCCAAAAACATGCAAAAAACGCACTTTTTAAGGACACGTAGTTCCACCATGCCCAGGAATGTGTGTGCCATATCCAAGCTCCATATTTCGGCGTCAGCATCTTGGAGATGCAATCTCAAATGTGATTTTTCATATTTTTGAAATATGGCCTCAATTCAATTATATGGTGATAAAAAGTCCCGGAAAACGCCAAATTCCCCAATTTTATTATATAATACTTACGGCTTCAAAAAAATAATTTTTGCAGCATAATGCACTACTATTTTTTTGCAGTTTCAATTGAACCGGTAGCCTTATTAGGATTTTTGGGGTGCAAGGGTTTTCGACCCTTGGGAATTCGATGGACACAGTTACTTTACACGAAAAATTATCCCGGGTGTAAACAAGCGTATTGCCGTGATTTTTCGGTGGAACGGGTTTTCGACCACGGGGGATTTGATGAATGCGGTCATCTTACATGAAAAGCTATCCCGGGTGTAAACAAGCATATTTTTGTGACTTCTTTTGTGGAAGGGGTTTTGGACTGTGGGAAGTTCAATGGATGCGTCACTTTACACAAGGAAAATTATCCTAAGTGTAAAATTTTCTTCAGAAGGGGTCTTCGCACGGGAAATTCAGTTTATGTGATCACTTTACACTCCATTCATATTGAGTGTAAACAAAGGTATTTCTGTGATTTTTTGGGTTGAGGGATTCTAGACCATGCGGAATTCAATAGATATGGTAACCTTTCAGTCTGTTTACAATGCAACGTTTTTTAAGTACCATGCGGTTTATACATCTTCTACTTTGACCGAAAGTGAGAATTCGTAGCTTGAAGATTGTTTTTATTGTTTTTTTGACGTGAAGATGACCAAATTTGAAAATTCAATGTGCTTCTATGAAGTTTTTCGTGCATGGTTGAGGCCCACTAAAAAGAAGCGAAGTAGTTTATTAGAAAATGCCCTGATGGGGCAGAAAAAAGAAAAATATATTTGCTTCGATAATTACCATGCTAGAAAAAGAAGTGGACTAGATTTTTAAGGACTTGGGTCAAAGTTGGAAAAAATTCACTCATTCTTTCTCAAAAAAATTTTCCATGTCTGTGAAAAAGTATATTCTGCAGGTGAGTGCATCAACACACTTTCCTACCAAACATGAAACATCTCAGCAATTTTTGGGAGAGTACAGGGTGGACCTTGGTTTTTTGGCCATACATTCAATATAGATGATACATTCAAGTGATACTTTTGAATGTTGACTACTATTTAGTAAAGTATACATGCTAAAGATCGAGTCTGGGCTGGGCTAGCAAATGAGGATTATTATAATCATTGCCCTCGCGAAGTGTCGGAAAATTTTTAGGTTTTGACCATACATGTAGTTAGAAGGGGTAAATTGTTATAGGACCCCCCAGAAATCGTCGGCCACATGGCTAGCCATCGGGTGACCTCTCAAGGATTTTCCAGTCCTATGGCTAGCCATATGTTAGTCATAGGAACCCCCATACTTTTGGTCTGAAACATACTAGAAAATGTTAATTTTTGAACAAAAATGGTCAAGAATGTCAATTTCGTCGGCGCTTCGCGCCGTGAATGCATTTTTTACGGGTTTAAAAAATTTTTTTTGAACCGTTTTTCGAGATTTTTTGGTGAAAAAATCAAATTTTCGATTATTATTATTATTATTATCATTATTATTATTATTATTATTAATTATTATTTTATTATTATTATGCATCCCACTTTTTTTAGATTTTGACTACAGGCGCTTTTGAAAAGTAAAGCACTGTTTCAGAAATTTGTCGGTAAAAGTTATGTCGTTCTATTTTTGATAAACTTTCTTGTGAACGATCTCTGTTGAGAACTAATTTTTTAATTAGTTTTAATTTACAACTGGATGTAGGTAATTTCTAAGTGTTTAGCCGTGTTTTCAACTCAAATGCCAACTTACCTGATAGAACAACCCAGCAAAACCCCAAAAGTCGATATTTTGAAAAGTCGGCTTCTGCCGGATCCTGATTAATAGAAATCTCTACCAACAAAAAGTTCTGTATTTTTAAGGACCTAGTATTATATTTCTAGATTTTTCGAAAATATTTGTTGCCGGGACTGATTCCCTCGATCCCGTAGAATAATGCCGATGATGAATGCGATGCCGCCGATGTCGAATGCAATAATTCAGTCTCGGATGCAACCGCCGGCAATGTCGAACGGAATGCAACAGTCTATGACAGACAGTTACACACCCTTACCGCCCCATCAAGCGCCCTTTAATGCGAATTCGGCACCGCCAACTCAAAATCTTGTGCCGCCCGTCTCGGCGCAGTCAACGCTACCGATTTTGAACGGAACAACACAACCAACTTTACCGCCGTTGGCCCAAATGCCTGGATTTCCCCCACAACAAAAACGTTTGGATCAAAGTATGCAGCAGCCCCAAATTGGTTCACAAATGCCTAGCGGAATACAGTCTCAAATGCCCAGCTTGCAACCGCAAATGACAACCATGGAATCGCACATGCATGGCGTGCAACCTCAAATGTCCGGCGTACAACCACAGATGTCCCATATGCAGCCGAAAATAACTGGAATGCAACCGCCTATGCCTGGAATGCAATCATCAATGCGTGGCGTGCAACCGCATATGTCCGGCATGCAGCCGAAATTAACTGGAATGCAGCCTCCAATGCCTGGAATGCCTCCAATGCCTGGAATGGAATCACTGATGCCCGGCGTACAACCGCAAGTGCCCGGTATGCAATTGGCAATGTCCGGCGTGCAACAGCAAATGCACAGTATGCAACCGCCAAAGCCCATGCCCGGTATGCAACCGCCAATGTCTGGCATGCAACCGCAAATGTCTGGCATGCAACCGCAAATGCCCGGTGTGCAATCGCAAATTCCTAGTATGCCATCGCAAATGTCCAGCGGAGTGCATCCCCAAATGCCCAGTGGAATGCATCCCCAAATGCCGAGTGGAATGCATACCCAAATGTCTGGTGGAATGCATTCCCAAATGTCTGGAGGAATGCCGTATTCAGGTCAGACGCCGGGAATGCAACAACAGCAGCAGAAGCGCCTAGATCCAAATATGATGCCCAGCGCGGTAATTTTACTCGTGGTTGTCGAATAATTCTCTGTTGACCACATATTTTTTGATTTAAGATTTATACTCGTAGAATGGAAGTAATTAAATGTTTGTCAAAGGGAACTACACATAGGCACTGAAATTTAAAAAAATAAACAATTCTCATATTAACGTTTAGAAAGTCCATTGACTTGATGCGCCTCAAATCCTGAAGAGTAGAAGCATTAATAACTTTTATCATGAGTTGCATGAAATTTCCTATAGTAATGGAATATAGATTAGCATAATATATTAATAGGAACCTTTTTATCTTTTAGATTCAAGTAATCGATGACGACAGAAAAATTCATTCTGGCTTGTTCCAGACTGGTTACCCGCGAGCCGAATTACCACCTTTAGTAACTTCTGACTTTTTTTGTGAAGACCAAGGTAGGAAAAACAGTTTTCTTCTTGTTCCGATAATTTTGAAGACTTTTCCAGGTAATTGTAATCCGAAGTTTGTCAGATCAACTTTATACGCTGGACCGATAAATAGTGAATTGTTGAAGCAGAGCGCAATACCTTTCGCTATGTCTATATCGCCTGTCGCTAAATTGAGCGATAAAGAGGTAAAATTCTGCTAATCTTGTGGAAAGAACACTTTAACCATTAATTTACTTTCACTCACGTATTTCTTCAAAAATAATCTATTTCAGCGTCCCTTACCTGTCATTGATATGGGCGACCTGGGACCGGTTCGTTGTCATCGTTGCAAGGCTTACATGTGCCCCTATATGGAGTTCAATTATGGCGGACGAAGATTCTTTTGTCCATTTTGCAAGGCTAATACCGATGGTAATATTTTTAATTACCGGAGGTGCAGTTCCTCGTACGACATCAGTCTATAAAATTTTTAGCAGTATTTGAAGAATTTTTCGTACTTCGAAGCAAATAAAATTAATCCGGTAGAACAGACGTAGTTTCTTAGATAAGTTATTAAAACTCTTTGCAATGTAAAATGAAACATTTTTCGTGAAATGTCGGTTGCATTGGCATTTCTTACTTTATTTCTGAGCGCAATCAATCATTCGCATCCAAAAACTGTGGTCTGTCATTAGTTTTAGTTCACTGCAATAAAATCATGTGCTTTTATATGTTCCTCATATCCAACTCATGCATTATCTTTTAAGTTCCTACCGAATATTTCGCCCATTTGGATCAAAATGGCCAAAGAACCGATATATGCGAACGACCAGAATTATGTTTTGGATCTTACGAATTTGTAGCAACCAAAGAATATTGCAAAGTAAAACTGACCGGTCTGCAGTTGATTATTCGATCTTCCATAAAAATCTGGCCCCAAGATTAAAGCAATGTTTTTGAAAATTATTATAAGCTGAGTCAATGCTGTGCAATATCCGATGTTCTTGTATGTTGGACTAACCATTTTTTGACTGATTGTCTGTTTTCGGCATGAAATTGACGCGATTTTTGCCGTTTGCTCAAATTTATCAAAAATGGTTGATTCTCAACTGATTTTTCTGCTTCCCATATGTTTTGACGGTTTTTTAGCTGAATGAAAACATCACAACATGCAGGTGGGAGCCGAATTCTCTCGAGTATCGAGCATTTGCGGTTTTTTTAGTTGGTAACGAAAGAGACCCCCAATAAATTTTTTGCACTTTTTTCATTATCCAATTAGAAACTTCATTAAATTTTTCAGAATAACATATTCCCAAAGTCACCGGCGTTTATATTCATGTTGGACGTTTCGTACAACGCTTGTCGTATAGGTCTAATCAAACTATTTTGCGAAAACATCAAACATTTACTGGCAAACCTGCCCAAGTAGGCTGAGTTTCGAGAACTAATTCATGCATTATATGCCATGTCTTAATGATTCTGCCCACTCAAAATTCGTTTTTAAAAGTTCTTCAATCTACTTTCAGAATGTCTCGAATCATTTTCAAAACATTCTCATATTGATTCTTTTACTTTTTAAGGGAAACCGGTGCTGCCAAGTCTGAGATAAAAGTCGGATTCGCAACATATGACCAGACGGTTCATTTCTACAGTCTTAAAGTTTGTGTTTTCTTGAACTGTTTACTAGTTCTCATTGTATTACGTACGAATTTGTTTTCTCAGAGTGCCTTGGGTCAACCGAAAATGTTGATTATTAATGATGTACAAGACACGTTTGTACCCATCGTCGATGGATTTTTGGTCGATTTGGAAGAGGTTGAAGGTGTTATAGACAGGTAGAAAATTCTAAGCAATGTTTTAGCATAAATGGAAAAAAATTATTACAACGTATTATGAAGCCTAATATCTGTAAGTATAATAATTTCATAGATTTTTATATTTTCAGTTTGTTATCACAAATTCCGCTAATGTTCGCTGATTCGAAAATCACCGAAGTTGTTCTTGGTGCTGCAGTTCAAGCGGGAATGGATGCGTTGAAAGTAAGTTTGCAAAATTTTGCTTGATTTTACTTTTTTCATTTAAGCGATATGATCACGCGGTAATAGTTCTAGTGACTGCAGAAAAGGTATAACTCCTCTACTGTGTCAAGAAACTATAATAATTGAAGGATCACATGTCGCGTGCAACAGCGCATGTATTTCATGTCTATCGAAACATTTCGTGGAATATGTACCTATGGAAAATAGCCAACTGCATAAAGAGTCGCTATCTGATCTCTGCAGTTATGCTCTTAAAAATGCTTCTTTTCAGGCGGCGGATAGACCAGGAAAATTGTTTGTTTTTCACACTTCGCTGCCGACTTTCGACGCTCCCGGTAAATTGAAAAACCGGGACGATAAACAAGTTATTGGGACGGACAAAGAAAAGGTCTCGTTTTTATATAATTTGTTTTTATTATATTATATTATCCTTATTTTTTCTTGATTGAATATTTTAGCAGGTTTTGCTGCCTCAAAGCGAATTTTATACCAAACTGGCTCAAGACTGTGTCGCAGTCGGATGTTGTGTAGACGTGTTTCTGTTTCCCAACTCTTACGTTGATGTCGCTACCATCGGAACCATGTGTGGCTTAACGGGTGGTCAGGTTTACAAATACCAATATTTCCAAGTAAGAACAATTATTTTTTGTTATTCAGCGCAGATAAATTACCAATCTAATGAAAGTAATAAGTTTGCCACCCTTCCCTGTTTTTCGCTCCGTTGTTTAGTCTCGCTGACCTAGGTCACGCCTACAGCGAAAAATTTCGCGAAAATCTTGACATTAGTTGAACTTGTTCTTTCACAATGTCAAGTGTCAAGAAACAAGTATCGCTTGGGATAAATTATTGAATGTTTTTCAGGCAGAAATTGATGGACCTCGGTTTTTGAATGATCTAAAACATAATATTGAAAGGCCGATTGTGTTTGATGCGATAATGCGTGTCAGAACTAGTACCGGTAACAATTTTCATCATATATTGATCTGGTGGTTTCGCTCCTGATCAATTCAATATAATAATGACATCACACTGAATCCATATACAAACTTATATAGATCTGAAAATTTTACAAATTTGAGAAGGATAGTTATAATTATAAAGAATAACCCTTTTCTGCTTTTAGAAATTAGTTATGCTCTAAAATCCATTGGTATTCAACCTGTTTTTTATTATTTGCCATAGGTCAAATGTGAGCTACTGAGTAATCATGACGACCATAATGTTGATTGATTTCATATTTTAAAAATCTGTGTCAATGTTTTCGTTGAAATCTTCGTTTTTTTCTGCCACCAGATTGTGATTCCATCCATTGTTCTACCATTGACCCTTATGAGATACCTATCCTTTCACTGTTTTACATGTACTCGTATATGCGAATGCAATGAATCCTTCTTTCTTGCGCATATCCAATATTTTACAGGCATTAGACCCACAGAATTTTTCGGTAGTTTCTTCATGCAAAATACAACCGATATCGAATTGTCCGCAATCGATAGTGACAAAACCGTTACGGTCGAAATAAAACACGACGACAAAATTGAAGATCAGAGCGTTTTTTTCCAAGTAAAATTGGAATTATAGCGGAAATCGTGCTCATAATCAAATTACATTAAATCTCGCAGGCAGCACTGCTATTTACTAGCGTTGGAGGTCAACGGCGATTGCGGATCCATAATTTATCGTTGAATGTTGGAACGGATATCGCTTCTCTATATCGATCATCCGATTTATTTAGCGTTGTCAGCTATTTGACCAAACAAGGTGATTTACAATACAAAAACTTGATACAGTATCATGTTTTTCATTTTTCATAGTTTTCGACAAAAATGATCATTCATTGGTAAAAGTGATTCAATTTTAGTCAATTTGTACATAGTTCGATAATCATTATGATTTTTCAATTTTCAAGTGCCCTGATAAAAGCAATCGAAATGTATTGAATGTTTAGGAGAGCGGCTTTTACTCACGAAAGCGCCTCGCGATGTTCGCGAAAGTTTGGTCAATCGATCGGCTCAAATTTTGGCGGCCTACCGTCAACACTGCTCACCGGCCGGATCTTCATTGGGTCAACTAGTTCTACCCGAAACCATGAAATTGTTGCCGCTGATGATCAACTGCGTTATCAAACATAGTGCATTTACCGGCGGTTAGCAATTCTTTCACAACGTTGCATGTTATATAATGGACTAAATTGACGTTATTATCAATTTAAACTTTTTACAGGAGCCGATTTATCTTTTGATGATAGAGCGTGGTTAATGCAAAATATTCCAGCAATGACCATACTCGATATGGTTTATTACTTATATCCTCGCGTGATACCCGTCGTAGGTTTATATTTGCTGTTCTTGAAAAAATATGCTATTCAAGTTTCACTTTTAACTCGCTGAAATAGTGACAGACAGAAAAGTTGGAAAAATAAAAAGTAAAAATAACATCAATTTTGCAGACTATGAGTTATTTTACGTTTTTGGACTAAATCTCAAACTTTCAATTCAAGTTTGAAGTAAAAATAGCCTATTTAGACCTAAGCTGTCGGCCACTGGAGCATCGAGCGCCATTTCTATGGTATGATGCCCAGAGCTTTTGTTAGGGCCGAACTGGTTGGCCGCCTAGAGCCGCTAAAATATTTTTCGTGTATGCTTGAAGAATGAATGTTTTGGCTGCCATTCATAATTTTCTATAGTTGTATGCAAACAGTACAAAGTAGTAAATCATCTACCTAAAAACGACGCTTTGTACAACAAATATTGAAAAAATTGAGGGCCGCTAACAGCGTTTTTTTACGAGACAAACATTTTTGGCCCCGTACAAAGATTTTTTGATAATCTTTGTGCAAAGTACAAAGGGAGCACAAAAGGATATCGAAATTATCTGGTCAGAACTCGCTTCCCCAGGCTCTAGTATCAGAAAACATCGGAAAATTTTCCGGCACAATGCGCCGGATTCTATTTTATAATTCTTTGCGTTGGTCTATTCACTATTTTTGTGCAAATCGTACTTTCAAGAGAAAAAAATTTCCGGAAAGGGGAAATGTTGGTGGTCCTTTATGGAAAAAGCAAATTTTGATGCGTTTCAGGATATCAAAATATATTTTTCCGACTTTTTTGTAGCTATAATTTCAAACATGAAGCCGGGTTTGGATTCAGAAGCATCATGGAAGTGTTCAGAAATTTCAGGTGTAAAGATTTTCACAAATTTCAGGTTTAACAAAAAATTTCAAGTCAACAGTTTTTCAGATTTATGCGAGTCAGATATATTTTCTTAATTTGTAAAATAATTAAGAAGGATGAACTCAAGTGCTACCGGGAAAGTTTGTGCAAAAATACACGAAAGATCGTGGTTTTTTAGTGTATAAAAAAAATTTTCTTCATGCAAAGATTTTTCGGCCGATCTTTGTACGTGTACAAAGAGGCTTGTAGAAAAAACACTGGCCGCTTAACCTGAGTTCGCCCGCGGCCGCTAAAACCCTGAGAACGGCCTTGATGATGCCTAGTATGTTTAAGAAGAAAATTTTGAAAAATACTGAGTACCTTATTGATATTCTTCAATTGATATTGTCTCTAGCTGTTCATCCAAAGCTTAATGTATTGAGGGTTAAGTTGGAAAAAGTCATTCAACGCTTTTTGTTTTGCATGACTGAAGCGTTGACGATTTCTCCATGCGTGTCTATTTTTAAGGTAGAACCAAATGAGGATGTCACGGATGAGTTACCCGTTGCAATTCGATGCGCTTATGAAAATTTGTTGCCTACCGGCGCTTATCTATTCGGTATTTTGCGGAACCTTCCGATTTTCCCGACATTTTTCTATTTTCGTTTTAGAAAACAGCGTTGTGATAATGTTATGGATTGGACAGCAGATATCTACCCAATGGATATTGGACGTTTTTGGTGTCCAGAGTTTCGCTCAGATTAATGCGGATAAAGTTAGTGTTTTCCTATTATGTTTTGTACTTTTCGTAGAATTTCGCACTGAATCTTTTTTAAGCACGATTTACCTGAGAAAGATAATGCGACGTCGCGTTTTGTTCGTAAAATTTTCACTAAATTGCAAGAAAATAGGACGCGTCACATGAAAGTTAGTCTTTTTACGCTGTTTTTTCCGAAATAATAGTTGCAGCGACTCAATTGAGTTCGAAACAGACTGCAGTCAATGTTTTAAGCAGCAGATCAACCGAAATTTTTTTTCAATAACCTAGATAGATAGTCAAAATGTTTCGAGTAGCACTCATGTCTCCATACAGTTTTATCCAAGTCAAAGGTATATATAAGCTTGATGTTTGTCCAGGATTATGGCCTTAACCATTGTGGCGAAATTCAGCGTTTTTCTGTAATATAACGTTTTTCACTACGTAAATATTTAGTGTAAAAATTGAATCTACTTTCTTGCTTGTTGCTACGTCGATCATTCCAATATTTATTGAATACATAATTTAGTTTATTTTATCTTTATTTTAGCGATACTGTGGGAAATTCCAACATGGTAATAGAGTGTGTGGGAGGGTGTGTCTCAACACGTTTTTTGCAGATTTTGGCCGGGAATCTCATCCAATGATTTGCTCCTTGCTTTGTGTAGCGTCAAATCCTGAGATCATAGTTACACCTCAAATTTTTCAAATGCTGCTCCTATGGGTTCACTTTGAACGTTTCTACTTAGCAATATTAGAGTAGTCCGGAAAAATCGATCTGAACATGTTTGGGTAATCTATAGTCAAAATAAAAAGTGCAGCTCAAAAAAATTCTGTTGTAAGCAGGGTTTTTCCGCACAGTGCGGACTTTTTTTGGGCTGTGCGGAAAATTTTTGGGGAATTTTCCACGCAGAACGGAAGTTTTTTGGCGTTTCTACTGCTGGCATTGATGAAAAGGTGAATTTTTATGCAATTTAGAAGGTCAAAATCTCAAACTTTTCCGGCGCTCCGCGCCGGCAATGAAAATAATTTATAATATCCACTACAATTGCGCTGAAGCACAGCCAAAAAGAAGCTTAGTTTGATTTCTCAGTTATCCTTGATTATTTCCATGAATCTTCTATATCTCTGGTAGAGTGAGTAAAACTTGTCACTTATTAGTGTGAATTGGAATTTTCATACGAATTTGTTTATTTTCCCCACATTTATCCATAAAATCATTTTCGGTTCGGATTTTGTTGAAAATTGAGATTCATTATTGATCTTCATAAATTCTTTTTCTCGATCAAGGTTTTCTGAATTTTGTGAAGGAATTTTGCCATTGGGGAACGATAAATACACGATTTTCGACTGAAAATATAAAGCTGTTATTTTAGCGATAAGAGCTGAAAACACTCATTTTCCAGCATTCTGGAACATCAAAATCTAGAAATTGAGTCAATTGATTGAAAAATCAATTGAAATCTGTAAATCTCTAGTCACAGAAATGACAGCAGCAACTATTAATTTTTCTCAATCAATCTAAAATACTGTTTTTAGAGAAACAGATGATTTTCCTGATTTTCTTAGCAATGTACAATTTTCGCTCATTTCACAAATTTTTTAAATTTCGAACGGAAACAATTTTTGTGTGAGGAAAAAATTTTGAGTCATTTCCGCACGGTGCGGAGGAAGGCGTGCGGGAAAAACCTTGGCTGTAAGATAGAAAAAGTACGACTTTCTGAAGAAAACATTTCTCTTTTCTTCAGCTGTACATCATAAAACAACAAGACAAATTAGAACCGTGGTTCAAAAAATTTATGGTCGAAGATCGCGGTGCCGACAGTTCGCCCAGTTATGTCGAATTTTTGTGTCACGTCCATAAAGAGATAAGGAATCTTTTGAACTGAGTGCACGTCGTTCGATTTTGTTTCGGTCCTGCACAAGCCGTAATTTCAAGATGGGATATCAGGAAGTTGCGAGAAGTTCGTTTTATATTGGTGATTTTATTTATGAACTATTTAACGATGTTCCACGTGTGTTATGGTACGTATAAAAATATAATCGTTTCTGTTCTAACGAAATTGTGTTTCCTTTTGATTAATTTTTTGGTTTCTCTATCTGATAAGCCATAAGGGTCATTTATTCTTGCCAACGGAAAGAAATCGACCCAACGTTCCTGAACGACGTTCGGTTCGGTTGGGGGTTACCGTCGGTCATTTTCTAGAAAATTCCAGTTATCCTCTTCGATCGAAAGTGAATTTCAAGCTGATGGTCATTTATACTTGTCTCTTCCGACGGAACGGAATGCAGTCGACACGTGACTACGGAACGAACGAGAAATTTTCGTTCCGTCGGAGAATACCTTCGGTCATTTTCCACAAAATTGCAGTTATCCTTTCCGATCGAAAGTCGATTCTCAGGATGAGCGTTTCAGGCTATTGGCTATCCGTTCCGTCGAAAAAGGCAAGTTGTATATAAATGATCTTCCTGACAACATTAAGTCCAATATGTTTTTGTTTGCTGATGATGTAAAAATTTTCAACTCCTCTACTAATAATCATATTCTCCAAGCAGATCTTCATAGATTTCAGCCTGGTGTCACGTTAAACAGGGGAGATGGGGAGGTTTGGGTATCGCATCAGGTAGAACATTGTTTTTCCCAGTCACATTGATGGTGAACCATATCAGATTGATCCTATTACAGTGAGTAATAGGCTATGACTCCTGATGGATACTGTCGATTTCCCCATCGGTTTTTCCCCATTTAGTTGGGGGCCTAACCCGGCGAGTGGTGGCTATAGGGAGGCCTATAGCTTTCCTCTGGTGCTGTCCTGGGGTCTTGCTATAGGGTAATGGACAACGCTGCCAGGTTAGGTGTGACAATCCCCGAGTCCTGCTCAGTGAGAGTGGGGACAGGGTCACCCGTAAAATGACCTGATTTGTGGGACCCAATTATGAACCAGACAGTCCCTTTTTAGCCCAAACCTGAGAGGAGCCCTACCTATCTGGGGAGACTTGGGAAAACCGACTTAAGAAGGGTTCCCCAAAAATATCCCACAATAACAATAATCCCCTGAGAAGACTCACCTAGTCCTGTTCTTCAAAGGATTCGACGAAACGGGTGGCAGGTCCCTGGGAACTTTCGGTTTTCGGACAAGGAATGGGGATGCGATCTACACGGTTCTTGGGCAACGGGTGTTGGGGATCGGGAGGCGACTCTCGATTATTTTCTGTTAACCGGGGCGGTCGGGAACCTGGCACGGATGAGGGACAGGTACAGTATGTAGAATAGGCGGCACACACAGTAAGTGATGCAAGTTTATGAAATTTATTTGAAATAAAAGGCGGCGGATGCAGACGAGTATAAAAAAATATGCAAATTTGAGGAGCGGCGGATGCAGAGTTACAACAACCGAATGGAAGCTTGGGTGAACCCAAAAGTGAGTGAAAGGTTAAAGAAACATGTCCTTTTAAGGACATTTTTGGCTACAGCTGCAGCTTTGGCAGAGTTTCTCAGCGTCCAAGCTAACTTCTGCAGCTAGATGTGATGCAGAAGATGCCTATGTGCACAAAGACATTTTTTTCGCTCACATGCCTTTAGCATTGGGGCCGACTGCAGTGCCTATGCTAAGCATATGAGCATCTTTAGCTAAAACTTCTTAGCTAGTCGTTTTTGCAGAAAAAAACGAGGCTAATTTTTGTGATAAGAGATGCATGGAATGCACCAAAAATAGCCATGTGCTCGTGGAGCCCGTTTGGCGGAAGTTTATAGCTAAAGGGCCTACTGTAGCCCGCGTGCGAAAAGAAATAAAATACAACGAAAATGAAACATAAAAATGCATGAAAAATATAACAATGAACACAAAATGCATGTGCAGAAACAAAACAAACGAAAAACGAATTCACGTTAACAAAACATGGAGAAAAAGTAAAATGTTGACATGATTTGGATCACGTGACATTGGAGAGATTGAGCGGCACGTGAAACGGTGGTCCTTCGAAAAAGGGCGTCCTCGTCCTTGCTGTGGTTAGTGGTGAGGGTTGTGCGGCGTGTCCGTGGTTGTTGGTCGTTTCGAGGTGTGACGACGGAGTGGTCGAATAGGTCCATTGGGTTGTTGGCGGATGAAGCCTTCTTTGATCATGGTTTGTTCGACAGAATGGTAACCGGAAATCGTTGATGCATGAAGTTGTAGGCATTGAATATCCTGTGCGAAAGTCTAAAACAAAGAAAAGAAAAATTTTCAGGGCGAGATGTAGGCTATCACAGGGATGTGCCCAGTGAGGTGTAGGCTATCGCAGGGATGCGCCCAGTGTGGTGTAGGCTATCGCAGGGATGCGCCTATGATGTGATGCTCTGGTTGCTGCACATTCTCTTCTATCCACTAAGATCCAGCATGGATAAGAATGGATACTCCATGAGGGGCACTGCGGTCCTTCGAAAAAGGATGTCCTCATCCATAAGCCGGGACAATGAAGAGAAGAGCATCTTGAATTAGTGGTGGAGGACCTCTGCATCAAGATGTGGATCAATCAAATTCAGTGTAAAGTCCCGACTTGTTGAAAGAAACAACAAGGGTGCCGAATCAGCTGCCTGCGAAGTGGGAGGTGTATCCTCTGCTTCACTCGGTGGGTCAGGGGACATGTAAGGTCGAAGCTGGTTGACATGTACGGTGTCTTCCTGATCCATCTCGAGGCGAAGTGTGACATTGGGATATGCCACACTTGTTACAAGATAGGGCCCATCCTAAATGGGCAGCAATTTAGGGGTGAGCCCACATTTGCTGGAAGTGCACAGTTTGAGCACCTGATCCCCTATTTTGTACGAGACATCTTGTGCCCTCCCGTCGTAAGACCGTGCATAGGCCTCCTGTGCTTTCTCAATCTGACTCTGGATTGAGGTCAATGCATTCGTGAAATGACGTTTGACCTCCTTATCATATGAGGAAACATTAATGATATGGGCTGGAGGGTTGAATGAGAGCGGGGCGTCAACAGGGAGCATGGGTGTGTGACCATACATGAGTTCAAAGGGGGAGTACCCTGTTGACTCATTCATGCCCATATTGACAGCAAACACAGAGTACAGTAGGTGTTCATGCCAATCCGTATGTCCGTGGTGAACATACATACATAGCTGTGTAGCTAGCGTCTGATTAGCTCTCTCTACTTCGCTGTTGGTCATGGGATGATAGGTGGTAGAGTAGATCTTCTTCATTGAACAGATCAAAGTGATCTCAGTCATCAGTTTTGATGTGAAATCAGTGCCACGATTGGACTGAAGAATCTGCGGTGCAGCGTGCCAGCAGACAATTAGCGTTACAAACAGTCAGGCTATGGTGTGCGCAGTGATATCTGGAGTAGCAAAAGCTTCGACCCATTTCGTAAAGTAGTCGATGAAGACTACAATGAAACTGTTGCCAGCTTCGCTAGTGGTCATTGGTCCCATACAGTTGACACCTACCTGATGAAACCGTCCCGTGATGGTGATGGGTTTCAGGGTCGCAGTGGTTTTCTGTCGAGCGGGCTTATTCTGTTGGCAAAGATCACACCGCTGACAGAAGGACTTGACGTCCCGAATGAGGGAAGGCCAGTGGTATCTGCGAGCAATGAGCCGCGCAGTACGTTTAGCACCAAAGTGTCTAGCTAAGATGTCATCATGATGAGCCCGGATAATGGTAGTAACCATGGATCTAGGTATGACAATCCTGTTGGACTCGTCTGTCCACTTCTGAAGGACGTTATCCAACAGATGGTAGCCTGGCACATCACTCTAGTCACCCGGGGGCTTAAGAGAGCGAATGATGGCGGCTAATTGGGGATCATCCAGCTGAGCAGTGAGAATGTCGATGTGCTGCACACCAACCGATATCTCGGCATAATTCTCAGATCGTACTGGGCGCTCCCCGCCAGCAGTGATCGGTGCTGAAGTACTTGATCGCGCCAGGTGCTGCACACCATCAGTCATAGTTCTTGATCTCGCCAGGTGCTGCACACCATCAGTGATCATCATGATATGTCCCTCAGGTCTGTAAAGGGGAGTATCATCAATACTCTGACCCGTGAGGGATGTGAGATCCGGCAGGCGTGATAATGCGTCAGCATTACCGTTAGACCGACCTTTTGGCGGCCAAATTGTCAGTTTGAATTCGGCGAGCGCAAGTCCCCATTGATCGATCTGAGCAGAGGGGTTAAGCTTCTCCAACACTGCTTTGACCGCTGTATGGTCAGTCTGAATGACCACCTCATGCTGGAAGAGGTATGGCCGAAAGTGCTTGACAAAATGGACAATGGGGAGAGTTTCCAGTTCTGTAATGGAATAGTTTTTCTCGGCCGCTGTTAACCCTCGGCTGGTGTATGCAATAGGATGGTCATATCCGAATTCGTCTAACTGGCTTAGAACCGCTCCTATCCCTGAAATACTTGGGTCGGCCTGGAGGATAAAGGATTTCGAGAAGTCCGGGTGGCGCAGGATAGGACGGTTGGTCAGCAATCAGCTGAGTTTGTCGAATGCCTCCTGCTGAGGTTTGGACCACTGGAAAGTGATTTCCTTTGGTAAGAGCTTGGTTAGTGGCTCGCTGAGCTGGGCACAACCAGGGATGAAACGCCTGTAGTAAGACATGAGGCCGAGGAAGGACTTGATGTCTTTGGTGTTCTGTGGAATGGGAAGATTTTGAACGGCGGCCAGCTTGACTTTGTCTGGTTCTAAGCTGCTCTGTGAGATAGGATAGCCTAGGTACTCTACCTCCGAGTGTGAGAATTTGCACTTGCTCAGTCTGAGCTTCATTCCACCCTGGCAAAGACGGGCGAACACATCTGCCAGCTGCTCAAGCATTTGGGTGTGAGAGTTCCCGAACACCAAAATGTCATCAAGATAGATCAGAACCATGCGCCATTGGATTCCTGTAAGGAGAAGGTCCATGAGGCGCTGGAACGTCCCTGGTGCATTGCACAAACTGAAAGGCAAGTAATTGAACTTGTAAAGTCCAATGGGTGTGTTGAATGCCGTCTTTTCTTTATCTGCCTCTGCAATCAGGATTGACCAATAGGTGTTAGCCTGATCAAGGGTAGTGAAGTACTTCATACCCTTGAGTGTGTCAACGATGTCATCTATCCATGGGAGAGGATAGATATCCTTTTTCGTGACCTCGTTAAGACCATGAAAATCAAGACACATAGGGTGAGAACCGTTTTTCTTGGGCACCAGGACAGTATTAGCAGCCGACAGTGACGTGCTCAGCCAGATAATACCTTTCTCCTGGAGTGCCTTGACCTCTTGCATGATGAGATCCTTTTCCTTAGGTGAGGACCAGTAAGGAAAATGGCGGACTGGGCGGGCATCACCCGTGCTGATTTCATGCTGGATGAGATCAGTGGAACCTGTGTCCTTTTCATCAAGAGCATAATGGTCAGTGTATGCAACCAGTAGGTGGAGTAAGGCGGCCTGGTCCCGAGGGGAGATGTCCGGTGAAATTACAGCATTGGCCTCGACCCATTGAAGATTGAGGACGGTGTCTGAGTTCACTGGTGATCCCTGTGAGGACTCACTATGCATCTGCACATGACCGATGGTCATGTGCGGGTAGAGAACAACTGAATGAGTATTCGGGTTTACTACATGAAGTGGTATGCGACCATCTGTCATGCTACTCACGCTCCCAGCAAAATATACGTTTCCGTGAGATCCCGTGAGGTGCTTTGGGAAGAAGGCCACCTTGGGTACTTTCGTATAGATTGGCTGTACAGGTAGAGTAAATTGTGTCAGCGAGTGAGGCTCAAGAACCACGAAGTCCTCCAGGGGCAAGGCGCCACGAGCAGAAGGTGGGCTGTGGATGAGACCGTCACAGGGGATTTTACTCTCCTTGAACTGGAGAAAGGATTTCTCCCAGTTCAAGCTGACACAATTGAACCATCTGAGGAAGTTTGTTCCGAGGACCAGTTTAGCTGAACAGTTCTCCTGTATCTGGACCTGAATCCGTTCAGAGACATCAGCCACTGTTACCGTGATGTAGGCTGCTCCTAGCAGTGGGATTGGGGACCGGTTGGCTGGGATAGAACGAGCCCTAGTTGGTGTGAGGGTCAAGTTGGGCAGCTTGGCCGCTAACTTGCGGTCCAGGAGTGAGAAAACAGCTCCTGTGTCGACCAGTGCCTTTGCTTCCACCCAGTTGTTGAGGAGAACTTTGATATGGGGTGTCCAAATATCATTTGAATAGAAAGCGGATACCACATGACTTGAATCAGCTGTGGTGGCACCCCTAGTGTGTTTAGTCTTACTGGACCGCTTTGGAATCGGCAGTCCTGTATGACGTAGTAGACCTACTAGAGCATATCCGATGGAGGGGTCCGGGTCATTTAGAAGGGTTGACTCATCCTGTACTGTGAGTACATGGTCTGAGCAGTCCCATGGGCTCTGAGTAGCTCCTAGTGATTCAATCTCGGTGTCTGATAGTGTTGGCACGTTCAGGACAGGGGATGCCGGGGCATCTGAATCACTTGGCTCACAGAATCGGCTTTTCTCTAGCGTAACTGGAGAGTTTCTAGGTGGGGGTCGAGGGCAACCTGACCCTTGCATGGTTGACGGATGACGACTTGCATGCCTGGATGAAGTCCAGTATCCCCTGCTTGACCCACATGATGAGGCAACTGAAAAGGCCCGTGAGTGAGGCTGAGAGATGGACGAAGCCCTGGACCCTGATCATGATCCTGACCTGTGTGAGTTCCTTGATAGTGAAGGTGTGTTCTCCCACCAGGGGTCGATCTGGTCAATCTCTGGCGTCGTCAGGAGGAGGGGCAATTCTACCCTGTCCAGCCGACAAACATTACGTTGGTAGTCAAACATAATGTTCTTAAACTGTTCTAGGAAGTCCAGTCCAAGTATTAGGTCAACAGGTGCCCAGAAAGGAGACGTAGTCTTGCACACATGGAGATGTATATCGATCGGTGTGTTTGGCTGGCGGTTTCCGGGCAACATGATTTCATATGGTCCCGAAAGGATAATATGAACGGCTTTACCATTGATGCTCATCAATGGGTTGAAGTCGTGATGTTGCTGGAACGCCATGACCCCCTTCGGACTTTCTTTGGCCAAGGCCTTGTGAAGACGTTGGCTAATGATAGTGCGGGGGCAACCCATATCGAGGAAAGCAGGAGTTTCCTTAGTATCCAATAGTACTACCAAACACAGTGTGATTCGATCGAGCTGGGACGGCATATCGTTTTGCACATAGTGAAAACCAATCCAGCATTAGACTTTGCGGTAAAGACCCAACGGGGAGAAGCGGCTAACAAACTGGACCTGTTTGTTCTGCACCCGGTAGCTGAGATATTGAGATACACCAAGGTAGGCTAGGTATCCGACACGGACCAGCACCGTCAGGGTAATTAGGGTGTTAAAGATCAACTGGACCGGCCTGCTCAGGACAGCATGCAAGCCCTGAACGAGGTTGTGTTGTTGATCAGTAATCACATGGTTTGCTGCCAAACAGACACCTTCCAGGGAGGCCTTGATGTCGGTTCCTACCCCTGCAAAAGCCTGGTAGATGGCATCCAGTTGCAGGGATAGACCAGCAGTAAAGTTTACCAGCCGGTTTAGTACCACTTCAATTTGCTCAGTCTTGTAAACGTACTGTTTAAAGAAGGCAAAGTTTGAAGGGGTCATCGCCAACTGGTCATGGAAGAGCGCTGGTGCATGGAAGTGAGTGATGTTGAAGCGCTGCTTCCAGAAGAGTTCCAGTGGGATGTAGCTCACATGGACTGTGCCAGACTCAGTAAATCAGCCCGAGCGATTTCTTAAAATCCCTGTAAAGTGGTGGTGACACGGCACAACTGGGCTAGATTTAATGAGTTCTTGACCACGCGGGATGGTGAAATAGATGGTGCCGCCAACCTGTACGGTTAAGTACTTGTAGCAGACGTTTCCCACATGGTACGAGTGGTAGATGTAGGTGGCGTTGACCTTTTGACACAGCCATATTGTCAGTGCATCGCCTGTGAATTCCGTCATCAGGTCATTCTTCTGGAGGAATGCCTGGGCACCCAATGTAGGGTCGAAGCGAAGCAACTGCCAAGTCAGATCAAGGTAGCATTGAGCGTGAGAGCAGAGCTCAAGCCACATGAACCGGAAACCGTTAATTTCTGACTCCTTGATCTGCTGAGCCAGATAGTTCAGTTTGGCATTGACAGGATCGGGATGTGTGTCCTTTGCCAGCCTGAACATGTTTTGGGTCAAATTGTATCTTCCATGGATGCTTAGGAGAAGACCCTGATCAGTCCCGACTGTGGTGGAACGTAGTTCTGGGCACAGTTGGAAGACGCGGGAGTTTCCCAGGATCTTGAGGGCAACCTGTAGATCATCGATGATGACGTGGTTCCCTGACATGGATACAGTGTAATTTCCCTTGGGGTGATAATGACACCGCGGGGTGAAGTTTTGTACAGGCCAGACAATGACCCCGTCTAGGGTAGTGCACTGACCTGCGGTGGGACTGCATCCACCTACATCCCCTAAGGTGCTTAGAGCTGTAGTGCCATCCCACGAAGCGATTTGTCCCTCCTCAATGAAGAGGTTAGTCACTGTCTTGCAGATGTCACTGCAGCACCATTCCTACATCACTTCCAATGTTTGGTTTGTGCTATAAAAGCCAGGGTGGATACCGACAAGCTTTTGTGAGCCAAACATTTTAGTGCGATGTGCTAGCATGCAGGCCACAGGTGCTAAGTGCTGAGTGGTAATGATGTCTGTAGTGATGCCCCTAGAGCCAAAGAAACCAGTGTTGGTGCAGACTCTGCGGCTGCGCAGTGTACATTTCCACGCTGTGGTTGTAATCCTGTCTGAGCTAGGGACATACACTGTAATGTTCATGCCTCGTGGACTCCATGAAGATTGCGGTGGTTTACACTCTACATGCTGGGGTAACTCAAGTGGGTGTCCGCTTCTTGAGAGACCACAAAATATATACTGAGCCGCAGGTGCTGCCAAACTCACCCCTAGAAACAGTGATGTTACTATGGTCAATTTTATTAGCGAAGACAACTGTACAAACGTGGTTTGTAAATGTTCACACATTTTCACAGATCTGGCCCGATGGGCATTTTCAGATTTCCTCTTCGTTGCTGTCAGACGAGATGGGTTCCTGACTGGGGAAGATGATGATCAACTCTCAGCATGGGTGGATTTCCCGGAGGATGCCGATCTTTGGCGACCGTGGGGCGACTGCCGTTGGGAACGGTGATTCCTCAATAATGCTAACATCCTCATTAACCGGACGTAAAGTCTCATCGACAGCCATGGGTTCCACAACAGGCGACTCGGTCGCAGCGGTCGGAGATGTGTCTTGGGCTGGTGCAGGTGATATGTCTTGGGCTGCTGCCAGCGATGTTTCTTGGGCTGCTGCCGGTGGTGTTGGGTCAGTTGCTGGGTCCTTTGTAAGAGGCGAGGATGCAATGGTGACCGTTTCAGTTGGTGGTGTAGCGGCAACAGGAGGCGCTGCTGTCCATGGTGCAGCGGCGACAGCAGGCAGGAGGATCGGACTGGCCTGTTTGACTGCACGGTGGACGGCATCGACTGTGGGCGAGGATGGTTCCCCAACCAATAAGAACTTCTCGACGGGCAAGATTGTGATAGTTCCATTGGCGATGAACTCGAGTGCCCATCCGGGGATGTCGGGTCATAAGAGTCGCATTGATACAGGTGCCACCAGCACCACATCAGCAGCTGTGAGCGCTTCGACTTGCGACCGCTCGTTGAGCAGTGTCCAGGGCAAGTGCAGGTATTTCTTAGCCAGGTCAACTGACCAGATGGCCAACATCGCGTCTTGGACGGGTGATGGTGCTGTGAACAAGAAATCGATAGAGTCGTGGACTGAGATAGATTTCTAGTTCCTGTTCTAGGATCACCGGAAGAAAAAGGTAGGATACCTGTCAAGTTCATCGGCTCAACCTGGTCAATGACTTCCATAGCCGAATCCGTAGAGATCCCCGGCGGTGGTCCTTGAGTGACGATGCCGGTGGATGGTGCCGAAGATGTCGCATTGGTGGCTGGAGCTGGCTCCGCAGTCGTAGTTTTTGGGATGCAATACGATGCTAGGATGTTAGCCTGACCAACAAACTGCGGTGTCGTCGAGGGGTCCATGGTGACTGGCATTGCATGCCCTGGTGGTGGCAGCGGACTTCTGCACTCACATCCCAGTCACCCGTGGTCAGCACCAAAGTCATGTGTTGGTTTATACCGGACATTTGACATCAGCACCACGTTACTGTTTTTTTCCAATTTGCCACTTGAGTTGTAGGTGGTTGTTTGAATATGACTCTATCACCTACAGCTTTTGTCCAATGGTTGAAGTTTGTGTGTAACTGATGCCTGGGAAACATCACTCAACATGCTAACTCAACCTTAGATGCCTTCAGTTCATGATACTGATCAGGTTGTCCACCTGGGTAGTGGCACTGTTGATCAGTATGTGACTGCCTTCAAGCTTTTACTGCAGGTTTGAAGAGTTACACTCGGCCTCATCTGGGTTGGTTGCTTTACCCATATGAATATTAGGCATTTGCAGTCACTACTGCCTATGTTTGATGTTGGCAAGTTTCTGGCAACCGTCTTGTAAATTTCTTATCTAAATTCTCCATATTTCTCTCATCTATGATCTTTTTTAGTGTCCCTGCCAGAGCGGTTCCTCCAGAATCATGGCATAGCCTCCAGTTGGGCCTAGAGTGTAAATGACCCCCTGTAATGCTTCTTTCGCTCAAACCCCTTTGTTAGCTGGCCTACTAATAGAGTCAATAATAATAATAGAGTCGATTGTAACCCAAGTCTACCTCTCTTGATTGTTGCTATAGCATAATAAGCCACTAGTCTGCCTCAGCAAAGGTGTTAGAGTCCGCCTCAACACAGCAACTGAGTCCGCCTCAGCCCTCACTTTACACTCACACCCCAGCCAGACTGTACCCCTGTCTCAAGATGCTTTGAGTCCGCCTCAAACCATTTGGAGGAAGCTGGGTGAGTTCCACCTCCATTTTGGCACAGCTGGGCCAAGGACCCCTATGCAGCCCCTTTTACTGACTGAGTGTGTCAGAATAGCACCTTGGTACAACGTGCTCTTGCCTCCACTTGTGACCTAGCGAGCCTCATTGCAACACAGTGATTGGAATCCAGGCCACCAGATGTATATAATACTCCTAGAGAGTACCTGTTCTGTTCAAAATGTGAGCACTCGTTTAGGGCACAGTTGTAAAATATATGTGAATGTCATCCTGCAGGGAACCTCCTGTGCAGTCATCACATTGTACAGAGATCACAATTGCTCCTAGTGAGTGAGGCCAGTTATGTAGTAGCCCAGCCCCTTTGCGTAACCAGGTGTGTAAACTAATTTTGTCCCTATTTATCTCCACTTTAAGTTCATTTCAAGTTGTCCACCTTTATTTATTTTCTAAGCCACTCCATGTGCTACTTCTGGTGAGTAGAATTTTGTCCGTTATAAGTTCTCCCAAACCCAAGGTTTTCTAAACTAGTACCTACAGTTTTAACCTCCAAATAAAATCCCTTTTGGGTGGGTTTTTCCATCCACAAGAGTCCCCCTCGTTTTCTTCAGCTGGGAAACCACCATTTCTCTGAAATTTTTCCTATTTTTTCATTCAAAATTATTGGGTCCGGCCCCATTTCTCCATGTAGCTGGGATGTAATCAGTTCCCCCACAAGAAGTTACACCTATAAGTATACAGGTGACCAGATAAATCCCCTTCTGTGTCAACCTAATTTACATGTGTGGGGTTTTGAGTACTACAACCTTGTTCATTTCTAGCCCCATTAACGAGTGGTCACTAGTTTTTATTTCAAAGAACAAGCCATTAAGGCCTCAAAATGCTGTTGCACAAATGGTCAAGAACCTCCCAGGCACCCTCGCCATGAGTTTTGAAAAGTAACACTCACTTTTCCTTGAAAAATAGAGACACCTAGATGTTCCTGCTGTCTCAGTACTAAGTTTAAACAGACCAGTGAGCCTCTCTCTATTCAATTTGATAGGATAGCTTCACAAGCTCATAAGTCAGTCTTAGCCACCCTCCCCCATTACAGATTGAGAACAAGGTACAAGCTGCATTTGAGAATGCCCTTGGACCTCTCAACCAAAAGTTGGAGGCTATGAGTGGTCAGAGGCATGCTCCTGTGTCCAGCTTCATGGCCCCTCCTGCCTTTTCGGGTACTTTTGGTCAGGCTATAACTGATTTTATATCCCACTTGACCCGTTTCTTTACACTTCAAGGTGTAAGCAAAATGGATCATGCATATAAAATCACATTTTTGGAGTCTGGCCTTACAGGTCCCCCTCTTGCATCCTACTGGGACTTTAGCAGTGATACTCCACAGCCTACCTGCTACAAAGAGTTTATGGCTTTTCTATGGAAAGACTTTCCGGTAGAGCGTGACTCAGATCTACATCAGCAGCTGATCCAAGATCGCCTGTAGAAGTTGACTGACTCAGCAATAGTTTATCTTGAGCACCTTAAGAGACTATCCAGGGTGGCTTATCCAGATCTCGCCACAGACATCAGAGATTCAATTATAAAACCTATCTTTCTGAGGGAGCTGAGACCAGTCCTCCTAGGTAGTATTAAGTTCAGGGAGTTTACAACTCTTGAAGAGACTCTTAAGGCAGCCTGTTATGCAGAATCCCAGATTTTTCAGGATAATATTCAGTATACTGCACCATATAATGCTGTTTTCTCTTCAGAACAGAAAACTGCTAGATTCAATCCCATCATGCCAATTCAAAAGGGCAATGCTCAACAATTGTCATCGATGCCATCACACAAAATTTGGTGATTACAATCCGAAATGGCGAAGCTCATGGCCCACATTTCAAAGCTAATGGCTCAGCAACAATCGCGGGCTCTGAGAAATCCAACGCGGCCTACTCAGCCATCCATGCAAGTCCAGAACATCAGGGGCTGCCCATCAGGGGCACATCTTCAGATGTGCTCCTTCCATGGACGTTGCACCCACAACAACACCAGTTGCAGGGCTCAACAACCCAACAGCACTGGTCCTAGCAATGCGGCCACCACCGATGCTGGTCATTGCTATTTTTGTTGAATGCGGGCACACCCGACTGAACAAGGTGACAGACCCTGTCTGCATTGCTGTCAAATATGAGTGCACAGGGCTACCGCCTGCCCGAATTGGAACTGAATGAATCCTGGTGAGAAGGACTATGATAATTATGGTTACTGTCCCCAGGGGACCAATGGTTACCCTCCGCAATATGCTTATCCACCTCCCAACGGGATGGCTAACCAATATCGGCAACGGCCATGTCTCAATAATGTGATTGGGGCTATCAACAGTCTTGCTCACCCAGTTCTATTTGATCTGGATGATGAAGTGCTTGCTGGACACCTGGCGGTTGCTTCACAACAGTGTTATCCTGTCTGCCAAATCAGTATTGGGTTTTTAGCTGCCTCAGTTGTTTTGGCACCAGCAACTTCACCTACCCTACCACTGCCCCCACCGAGATATGTGATACCAGTTACGTTACATCTGTCAACAACACTGAAAACAGCTGGCGACATCAACATGGTGGCATCGTATAGATGGAAGGAAGCAGCGACTATTACAGCCGCTGTGGCGATGGTACTGGCGCCCCCAGCCCATTTCGCTACTCAAGGACCCCCACCCGGAATTCGAACAGATTCAGCATTGGAATCAATGAATCTGATAGGTATACTGTCATATTTTTCTGACATTTCACCTCTGTCAATCCGAAGTCTTTGTAAGTCCCTGACTTTAATGATTTCTCATTTACAGATTCATTGTCCATCACTGACACCATGTGGGCCATCTGGTCAACAAACTTGGCCAAGAAATACCCACATTTACCATAGGCGCTGCTCAACAAGCTGTTCGAAGTTGAAGTGCTCACGGCCACTGAGATAGACTCTCAGCGCCTGTGGTGTTGCAGATATTGGGGCCCGAGGTTGCATGACGAGCCCTCGAGTTCATTTCCAATGGCACTATCTGGGCTACACCCCTCCATAAGCTCCTGTTGGAAGGTGAACCATCATCACCAGCAGTCGATGCCATCTGCAATGCCATCGAACAGGCTAGTCGGATCACCCAGCGTGCGCCGGCCATTGCCGCGTTACCACCAACGACGATGACAAGTGCCCAAATGCTGTCGATGATTGCCCAGCAACAGCCATCAGCTGCCACAACCAATTCGCCAACCGTGGTGGCAAATGGTTCTGGAGAGACGCTGGGCCCCATCAACGATGAAGTCAGCATCATCAAGGCCTCGCCTTTCCTGATGACTACCACTCCATAGTCACCAATTTGTTAATTCCACCTGTGCAGGGGCCTGGTCCTCAACTTCCCCAGCAAGGAGCCAATATCATCGGCCAGTGATGATGGAGAATAATGCCGCCCAACGGGCCAAAATTGTGAATTTTGGGTTTAAATTTTCAGATGCCATTTGTAAATAGTTTGTACATAATAAATTGGACCTTCGTAACACTACTGTTCTTAGGAATGAGTTCTGCAACACATGCTGCTCAATACCAGTTTTGTGGTCTTTCAAGAAGTCGTCATCCACTTGAGCTACCTCGAGAAGTAGAGTGTAAACCACCAAAATCTTCATGGAGTCCACGATGCATGAATGTCACAGTATATGTTCCTAGTTCTGATCCAATCACTACATTAGCATGGAAATGCACATTATGTAACCATAAAGTCTGCACCAACACTGATTTCTTTGGCTCTAGGGGCATCACGGCGGACATCATTACTACTCAGCATCTAGCGCCTGCGGCTTGTATGCTAGCACATCACACTAAGGTGTTTGGTTTACAAAAGCTTGTGGAAATTCGCCCTGGCTTTTATAGCATAAACCAAATGCTGGACGTGATGTACACATGATGCTGCAGTGATGTCTGCAAGACAGTGACTAACCTCTTCATTGAAGAGGGACAAATCCCTTCTTGGAATGGCACTACAGCTCTAAGCACCTTAGGAGATGTAGATGGATGCAGTCCCACTGCAGGTCAGTGCACCACCTTTGATGGGGTCATTGTCTGGCCTGCTACAAATTTCACAGCACAGTGTCATTATTGCCCTCAGGGAAATTACACTGCCTCCATATCAGGGAACCATGTTATCATTGATGATCTTCGGGTTGCCCTCAAGATCCTGGGAAACTCTTGCGTCTTCTGGTTGTGTCCTGAACTACGTTCAACCTCAATTTGGACAGATAAGGATCTTCTTCTATGCATCCAGAGAAGATTTAATTTGACCCAGAATTTTTTCAAATTGGCAAAGGATTCACATCCCGACCCTGTCAATGCCAAACTAAACTATTTGGCTCAGCAGATCAAGGAGTTGGACATTAACAATTTTTTATTCATGTGGCTTGAGCTTTGCTCTCATGCTCAATGCTACCTCGATTTGACTTGGCAGTTGCTTTGCTTTGACCCTATCTTAGGTGCCTGGGCATTCCTTCAGAGGAATGACCTGACGGCGGGATTCAGAGGCGACACACTGAGGATATTGCCCTGTCAACAGGTCAACGCCATGTATGTCTACCACTCCTATCCGGTGGGAGACACCTGCTACAAGTATCTTCCTGTGCAGGTTGGCGGTACCATTTACTTTGTCACCCCTGGTGGCCCAGACCTCATTAAACTTAGCCCAACAGTGCGGTGTGATCACCACTTTACGGGGATTTTCCGAAATGGCTCGGGCTAGTTTACTGAGTCTGGCATGGTCCATGTGAGCCACATCCCGCTTGAACTCTATTGGAAGCAGTGCTTCAACCTCACTCATTTTCAGGCTCCTGTGCTATTCCGTGATCAGTTGGCGATAACCCCTTCGAGTTTTGCTTTCTTTAAACAGTATGTTCACAAGGCTGAGCAAATTGAAGCAGTTTTAAACCAGCTGGTAAACTTTACCACTGGTCTATCCCTGCAACCAGATGCTCTCTATCAGGCTTTTGCAGGGGTAGGAACTGACATCAAGGCCTCTCTGGAAGGTGTTGGTTTGGTGGCAAACTATGTGATTACTAGCCAACAACCCAACCTCATTCAGGGCTTGCAGTCCATCCTGAGTGGACCGGTTCAGTTGATTTTTAACACCCTTGTCACCCTGGCAGTGCTGGCCGGTATTGGATATCTAGCCTACCTTGGCATATCCCACTATCTCAGCTACCGCCTGCAGAAAAAGCAGGTTCAGTTTGCTAGTCACTTTTCCCTGTTGGTTCTTTTCTGCAGAGTCCAATGCTGGGTTGTGTCAGGCAAAAGTGAAAATCCAAACATAAATTTTAGTAGTCTTTGTGAGAAAAGCATGTAAATTTCGCTATTCAAGTCAATTCCTACTGTAGTTTTTATTATTATCTTAATTTTTATCACTTCCCTTAAATTTTGCTCATATGGAACCAAACTGAAAACATTATCAATCATGCAAACCTAATCTCGAAAGATAACTTATAAACCTAATGAACCTTGAAATTTCGGTTCAGTGAAAAATAAAAATACTGTACAAAGTAAGTATCAAAAGGTTCCGACCATATGGAATCCTCTGAGGGTCCAAAAATATATGTTGTATAAAATAAATGGGAGTTATGGCCGATCTTAAACACAGGCCTCCTAAAACAAGATGAACTACCAGAAATGGAAGCAGATGGGTCAAAAGAGGCAAATAATTGCCTAGACCTCTTAGATAAAAATACAGTAACCTTTGCTCCTGCTAGAGCACACACATATGGTGTGAAATAAACAAAAACAAACATTAATCAAAAGATAAGATAGCAGAAGTTAATTAAACCAATCTAGCATGAAAAGCTGTATATTAGAGCCTGTAACTCTTATCCTCAGTTCAGTTCCTGTTCAGTCCATTCTAGTTCAGTTCATGGTCCAGTGTGCGGTTCAGTTCGTGTTCAGCATCATCAGTTCGATTTCATATCATTAAAACAGTTTATTTCGTCAATTTACTTATATTATTCATTTTTTTCTCTATATTATTATTATATTATAAATATGTACTGCCTGCAGTACCCGAAGAATACGTTCACGCCCTATTTATTTCCAAGTATGTACTAGTTTATATTAAATTTGATAAGTTTCCAATAAATCCTAAAATTACAAATCCACTTGTTAAACTACCCAAGGACATAAGTATTCAGGGGCCAAATACCTGCATATCAAATTGTGTTATCCTTACAGTACTCCTACCTAGTTTTCTTTCATAGAACTTAGACCCTGACAAAGTTGGCGAGGCTGCAAATTTTAAGGCCCCAAAGAGAAGAATACATTCTTCTGATTATATTTTGAAGTTAATTCATTTTTCTTTGCTCTTGGGATCCTAATTTTCTAATTTCAGATAAAGGCGTTAAATTGTCTGGTTAGAATACAAGTCTGCTTAAGAACTTGTTTTGGATCTGATGTTTTCATTCAAATTCTGAATAGAATTTAGAAGTTGACATTTCATTTAGTCAACTGTTCTTGGAATTTAGAAACCAGTCACTCTATTTCCAAGTTATTTTTGAGTAATCCTTATAAAGGTTCAGTAAAACTCAATATTTTGTGAGTAATCCTTAAAAAGGTTCAGTAAAACTCAATATTTTGTGAATAATCCTAATAAAGGTTCAGTAAAACTCATTGTTTTCATTGAGGGTTATCCTAAAATAAAAGGTTCAGTAAAACCCATAGAATTTTACTCAAGATTATCCTTAAAAAGGTTCAGTAAAACCTGAGAGTATTTTGGAGCATGAATTTTTTTCACACTCAATTATGGTGTAATTATTGTTATTCACTTGAAAAATCAAGTGTGTTTTATTGTTGTTTGGGTCTAATTCTTGAAAACGTCACATAAACGTACAGTGGATTCTGATTCTGAAACTGAATATTCATCTTTGACACAAAATACTCCTAAGCTTACTCAAAGTCAGCACTTTGAAAGGATTATTTCTGAAGCTAAAAAATCGGCTCTTATTGAAATTGGCCGTAAAAATTTCAAGTCAATCACAAAAATGACTGAAGCTGAACTCGATAATGCTATAAAAAGAGCATTCAAGGACATGGCTGATCCTCTGACTGATCAATTGCATCGACTTGATGTAAAATTAGATGAGACAAGGCATTTAGTTAATGAAAATGCTGAGGATAATAAAATGACAGGATATTGTTTTAACTCCATGTTTGCATTCAAACCACCTCCATGTTTCTCTGGTACAATTGGAGAATCTTTTCCTGATTGGATTGAAAAATTTAAGCAGTATTTGACTCTGCAAGGGATGACCAATTCAACAGATATCTATAAAATTGCTCTTCTTGAATCTAATCTTATTGGATCTGCTCAAGCTACTTTCAGGAGCCTCAAAAAGGGACTGAACCCTCCTAGAAGTTATGCAGATTTTGTAACAGAATTAAAGAGAGCATTTCCTGAAGACAGAGACAGTGATGTCCACCAACAAATCATATTTGATAGAAAACAGAAGCGTACTGAAACTGTAATTGAATTTCTGGATCAGTTGAAAAAACTGAGCAAACTTGCATATCCAAATTTGACTGAACATGCTCGAGAAACTATCATTAAACCTATATTTTTGAGAGGACTCTTTCCTGATATAAGAGAGGCTGTGAAGTTTCGTGAATTTGTGTCTCTGGAAGATGCTCTTAAAGCTTCTAGATATATTGAATCTCAAATAATGAGGGATGAGTTACAAAATTCACACAGCACCAACAACTTAGTCTGTAATACTTTAGAAAGAAATACTATTCAATTCCCTCGAGAAATGACAGCAACTCAGTTTGAAGATTTAGTTGCTGGAGTTGCTGGCGCTGTTGTCCAATAGCAACGGCAGCATCAATACTCATGGCCAACATTCTATCCCCCGAAACCAAATGGGAAATACCTCCCTTGTGATTATTGCGGCGATGTTAGGCACAAGTCTCTCGACTGCACAAAAAAACCATCATTTTTTTTAATAATCCAACGTGCCAAATTTGTGGTCATGATGGACATGGTACTGTTGAATGTCTGATTCCGTGCAGCAATTGTGGCAAGACTGGCCACAACAACTTGCATTGCAAGTTGCCAAAATGAGATGATGGTAAGAGTCATAGTTTCAGAAATGGTTCGCGGAATCAATCTTTTTCTCAAAGAAATTCACAGTCTACTTATAATTTTGAGAGACGTGGATCAAAATTTCCACAGAATGAAAGTAGAAAACCTTTTCACATGAGAATTCCAGTAAGGAATGACATTGTCACTTGCATTGACAAACAAAATCATATTCCTAACATTGATTGTGATGATGAAAATCTCCAAAATCTTAAAGAACCATGTGACCATGAGGAATCTTTATTTATAAATTCAGCTCCTGTTTTCACGTGTTGTTTTTGTCCATGACACGCTTTGCATGAAAATGCTGATGAGGACCCCCAGATGGTTTCACAATCATCAGCCGAAAACTTCGTTTTGACACACTCCAATCACATCCCGATTCGTGCAACTGAAGTCATTGCACAGGATTTGGTTTTGTCGAATGCTGTTCAGGAACCATTGATTGTTCAAGAAAATTCATTCAGTGATGAGGCAACAAAGAAACAAATTCCGAAAATGAAAGTATCGAAAGATAAGAGTAAGGAACCAACTCAGATTTTGATCTGCCCGATTTCGTGGTACAATGATCATTTCAGTAGTAGAGTTCCTTATGTAAGAGTTCTTTTAAATAATCACAGCACAGCCTATGCTTTAATTGATACTGGAGCTGTCTTATCTATAGTTGATTTGGAAATCATCCAAAAAGTTCCTCAAGTACAAATTCTGAGGACTAATATTCAATTAATGGCAGCAAATGGACGAAAGATTGATTTGATAGGGTCAGCCTATATAAACATAAAAGTTGAAGATGTTGACATAAAACTTTTGGTATATATTCAAAAGAAAGCTCTAGCTCAAATTATTTTGGGTTCAAATTTCCTGTCTAATTTCGAAAATGTCCAATTTAATTGGTTGAACTCTATGATCACATTTAAATCTATTCCTGTTGGCATGCTATGTGCTCCAGTGACTTCAAATACTTATAGAGCTATTCCTGATTATGCTTCTCCTGAATCTGAAGCAAAAATAGCTGAAACTTCTGTCCTCGAGACCTATGGAGTTACTTGTGGATATGAAGTGGATTTGAAAACTTAGGCAATCCAGCAGAGGAAGGTGACTTGACACCAAAAACTAGTATGGAACATCAGAGTTAGCTGTTCGAAACTCTGGATGGCTTCGAAGATTACCCATATACCTGGCCTATGATCAAATTGGGTACAATGTATGGGCTGATCAAACATCAGCTGGAGACCAGGAAAGATTCAGCGGAAAAAGCTCGTTTACAGGAGGAAGCCCAAGGTTATATCAACCAAATTGAAGAAGAAAAGTGTTACGCTTTAAACATTAAAAAACTACAAACTTTCTCTCTTATTTCCTTCTTATCTTTTTGAATTTGTTATTATTTAAGTCACAGAATGACAAAGCAGTCTTATTTTGCAATGGAAATGCAGAGAAAAGCAAAAGAAGTGCACAAAAATCATTGTCACATGATTCGTTTATCTTAATTTATGTAAAATACTTCACTTATATAATGTTTCTTTTAATCTTACTGAACTATTTAATCATTCCAATAAAATGTCACCCCCAGTTCCAGATTTGTGGAACATCTAGAAGTGGACATGCAATTAGTATTCCAAAAACTATGAAATGCATTGCTCCTGAAAAGCTTGCATCAGTATCTCATTTGAATGTATCTGTTTACATTCTGCGGCAAGAACCTCAACTTTCTCAAGCATACAAATGTCTAAAACGTTCAAGAACGTTATGCACTAATAGTGGATTCTTTGGATCAAAAACCATAATTCAAGAGCCAGTAAAGAGTGAACAAATTAGTGCAACTGAGTGCAAAAATGTATTTGAAAGTAAATTCTATTCCCATCAATCCTTGAAAAGAATAGGAAATAAACTTTGGTCAACTAATAACAGTCTCTCACCTTCTTTTGAATGGTGCTGTAAAGACATATGCACAACTGTAACAAACCTGATTATTGAACAAGGTCAAGTGGCTAGTTGGGACGGAGAAAATATGCTTACTGACCTTAGTGATGCTGGTGGCTGTAAAGCTATGGCAGGCCAATGCAACACACCTGATGGCACTATTATTTGGGATGAAAGGAATGTAACTGATATATGCCCTTATGTTTTTAAAGGAAATTATTTGCTATACTCAGTTCAACTTTTGTCATAATCGAAGATTTGCAAGGTGCTTTCAAATTGGGTTCTGCATACAGAAGATGTCCAAGCATTCAAAATGTGTTGGGAACTCCACAAGGTATTCTCTTAAAGATACACCAGGTTTCAGAAGACAGAATAAGAATTTCTCTTTTTAGATCACAAACAGCTGATCCGGTTAATGCCAAATTGAATTTTTTGGAGATTAAAATCTTCAAAAATGAAATGGATAATTTTCGCCATGTTTGGCTTGAGATGTGTCGATATGTGCAAAGATATGTTGATCATATTTGGCAAATGTTACGTTTTGATAGTACTATGGGTGCCCGCGCCTTCTTGCAAAGAGATGACATTATTGCAGAATTTACTGGAGAAGCACTCACAGTATGGCCATGCATGAAAATTAATGTCACAGAAATTTTCTACAACTACAAAGTAGACAATGTCTGTTATAAATATGTACCCATTAGATACATGGGAAATCTGATGTTTGTTTCTCCTGGAAGTAATGATCTTACTGATTATAGTCCTCAAGTAGATTGTCAGCATCACACTGTAGGAATTTTTAGGAAAAATAATACTTGGATAACTAAATCTGGTATCACCTATGTGAATGAAATCCCTATAGAATTAAATTGGAAAGGACATACTAATATTTATCAATTTGACACTCCTGCTCTTTTTCATGATAAGCTGTCAAAATCATCAAATGAAATTATCTTCTTGAAACAGTACATATATAAGACACAGCAAATAGAGACAATGCTGGGAAAGATGATCTCTTATGCTACTTCTATGTCACTTAATCCACAAACTTTGTATCAGGCACTATCTGATACAAGTCCTGATATTAAAAATGGATTAACATCTGCTGGTAAATTTTTTGGACATATGGTCTATGATTCTCAAAGAAATTTTGTAGATACTTTTACTAACTTATTACGTGGGCCTGTACAGCTTATCTGCAATATTTTTATTGTTTGTCTTATCCTTCTTGCCATTTTATATATTGCTTACATATGCTTGCTGCGATATAAAGCTAAGCTCATTAGAAAATCATCTAGCCCTGCAAGTGCAGATGAATTACCCCTAGGACGAAATCTTCTCAAGCTTGCTCACATTAGGAGTAAAAAACGAAAAATTCCATTTCTTTCAAAATATGAAAAAGAGAAAGATCAAGTTGATTTTCATGAAGTGATTGAAACACAAGTTGCAATAAATTATATCGCCAGTCAAAAACGGACTCCTTACATGAAAGTTTTGTTGAATGGAAAAATTCCAGTTCTAGCTCTCTTAGATACTGGAGCTGTGTACTCTCTTATTGATTCCAGTCTTGTCTCTCAACTTGATGACATTTCAATGATAAAAACTGCAACCAAGCTGATTGCAGCAAATGGATTAGAAATACAAATCAAAGGTGCTATATATATCACAATAAAAGTTGCAGATGTAAAAGAAACCATACTCCTTCATGTACAAGATAATTGTACTGCCGATCTAATACTAGGCACTAATTTCTTTGGCCGATTTAATCAAATTACTCTCTCATGGGAGAAATCATTTGTAAAATTCAGAAATGAAACAATTCCTTGCATTGGTATGGTACATGTACCGATAGCATTACATGGTGGAGTCTACTTGAGTGAAAATGTTGTTATTCCACCTCAATCCATAGTTTGTTTAACAGGTTGCATCTCTACCTTGTATGAACACATTCCTGAAGTACAATTTGAACCTTCATTATGCTTCAAAGGAAATCAACCTTATTTTGCATCATTGGTATCTAATGTGGAAAACAAAACTATTCCATTTCAAGCAATGAACACCAGTGATGAACCTCTAACTTTGTACAAGAATTCCAAACTGGGAAATGTCAAGTGCTTCAAATCAGCTCAAGAAACTCAACATGAACATAGGTTGGTAACAAAGCAATGGTTGAGAGAAAATGTGATTGTACCACAATCCCTACCTGAAGAAGAAAAGCAAAATCTGTTTGCTTTATTGGAAGCATATCCTGATCTGTATGCTCTGGACAAAAAAGATACTGGCAGAACAACCTTGGTACACCACAAGATTATAACAGGTGAAAGTTTACTAATCAGAAATTACCCGTTCAGAACTGCTCCAAAAGAGAAAGAAATAATTGTGGCTGAAATTAAAGCATTGGAAGAAAAAGGAATAATCTCAAAAAGTACATCACCTTGGTCAACAAATGTTGTTCTTGTACGAAAAAAAAGATGGAGGCCATAGATTGTGTATAGATTTTCGAAAACTCAATTCAGTAACAAAGAAAGATGTCTACCCATTACCAAGAATTGATGACATCTTAGACACCTTAAGTAATATGAAATATTTCACCACTTTGGATCAAGCTAATGCTTATTGGACTATACCAATCTCACCTGAAGATAAAAAAACAGCTTTCACTACTCATGTTGGTCTTTTTGAATTCAACTATCTTCCATTTGGGCTATGCAATGCTCCTGCAACATCCCAAAGACTTATGGATCTACTATTATCAGGCTTACAATGGAACATTTGTTTGGTATACCTGGATGATATATTAGTTTTTGGAAAGGATCACAAGAAAATGCTTGATCATCTGAAGATCATCCTTGACAGATTGCATGAGGGTGGTTTAAAATTAAGAATAGATAAATGTAAATTCTCACAAAAAGAAGTCAAGTATCTTGGTCATATCATAAGTCAAGATGGTATTAAACCTGATACTAAAAAGATTGAAGCAGTGGAAAATATGATGCCACCTAAAAATGTAAAAGAAGTAAAATCATTCTTAGGCGTCATATCCTATTACAGAAAATTCATTCCTAAATGTGCACAAATATCAAACTCATTGACCAAACTATTGAAGAAAGGACAAGACTTTAAATGGGAAGAAAGAGAAAATAAAGCCTTTGAAGAATTAAAGAAGAAGTTGATGCAAGAACCAATACTTATGCATCCTGACTTTACAAAACAGTTTATACTTTAAACTGATGCATCAAAAGAAGGAATTGGTGCAGTATTGAGTCAAATTGGGAAGGATGATCTGGAACATCCTATTGCTTTTGCATCTCAAGCTCTTAAACCAGCTGAGAAAAATTATCCAATAACTGAATTGGAAACTCTAGCTGTTGTCGAATTTGTAAAATATTTTCGATGCTATCTCTATCAGCAAGAAGTTATAGTAGAAACAGACCACACTGCAGTCAAAGCAGTGTTAGAAAAAGAAAATGCATCTGCTTGAATAAACAGATGGGGTTGTGCTTTAGCTGGCACAAAACTTAATATTGGACCAAGAAAAGGGTCCAAAAATGCCAATGCTGATGCACTTTCTAGAAATCCTAATCCTATTGCTAAACAATCTTATGATATTGATAATGAGGAAAATTATGGACCCTCTGTAAAAGATAATGGTGTTGTCTGTCTGAACACTGATCACCAGGAAATTGATCTTAAATCTTTGCAACAAAATGATCCTGAACTTAAAGAGGTCATAAATAACATAAGAAAAGGTTGCTTACCTTCAGAACATGTAAAATCCTTTTGTCTTGAAAGTGAAATATTATTTCTTAATAAAAATGGGATAAAAAAATAATAATCCCGCAATCAATGAAGAAATTAATTATTGAATCTAATCATGATGATGAATTAGCTGGACACTTTGGTGCAAAGAAAACCATACAACTGATTTCAAAACATTATCACTGGAATACTTTGCACAAAGATGTCCAACTCTATTGTAAAATGTGTAAAAAATGTCAAATAAATAAACCAGTACGACACAAAATTAAAGCAAATCTGAAGCCAATATTAACAAGTGGACCTTTTGATAGAATTACTGTAGATTGTATGGGACCACTACCTATGACAGAAAATGGAAACAGATTCATAGTTGTCTTCATTGATCACTTCACAAAATATGTAGAAGCCTTTGCTGTACCTAATATAACAGCAGAAACTATTGCTAAAATCTTCATCACAAAAATAGTTTGTAGACATGGAGCACCACAAATACTACAATCTGATAGGGCAAGCAATTTTACATCTGACCTTATGAAAGAAATCACAAAGCTTATGGGTGTGCACAAGATACATACTACTGCCTACCATCCTATTGCTAATGGAGAAGTAGAAAGGTCTAATCAAACAATTGCCACAAGAATTAGAATGTATGTAGACAAAAACCAAACTGATTGGGATGAACACCTGCCTTATGCAGTCTTTTCCACCAACATACATACAAACGCATCCACACAATTCTCACCTTTTGAAGTAATATATGGGTGAGTTCCTAAATTGCCTATTGATGTGGCCATCAATCATACACAACCTCTATATTTCTTAGACTTGGCTACTTATGATGCAGAGGTCAAGAAACACTTCACTATGGCTTTGAACATAGTCCAGGAACAAATAGAAAAGGCACAAAGTGCATACAAAAAGGTGTATGACAAAAAGACAAAAAATGTGGACTATAGAGTAAATGACCTAGTCTTGAAAGAATTGGAGATCATCAAAAAAGGTCTCATAAAGAAACTAATGCCTATCTATGAAGGGCCTTATAAAGTGAAGGCAATAAATTATCCAAATCTGGAGATAGAAAATCCCACACGAACCAATGGAGTGGAAGTAATTCATGTCAACCGAACAAAGCCTTATTATGGATGGACGCCCCAAATTATAAAAGGACCATCCAACAAATGTGGCAAAATACAAACTAACAAAGATAGAACAATGAAGCATGAAATCAGGTACAATTTGAGAAGTCCCAAAATGAACGAGGACGTTCAATTCAAGAAGGAGAGGAATGTCAAGCAAAAGTGAAAATTCAAACATAAATTTTAGTAGTTTTTGTGAGAAAAGCATGTAAATTTCGTGATTCAAGTCAATTCCTACTGTAGTTATTTTATTATTATCTTAATTTTTATCGCTTCACTTAAATTTTGCACATATGGAACCAAACTGAAAATATTATCAATCATGCAAACCTAATCTCCAAAGATAACTTGTAAACCTAATGAACCTTGAAATTTCCGTTCAGTGGAAAATAAAAATACTGTACAAAGTAAGTATCAAAAGGTTCCAACCATATGGAATCCTCTGAGGGTCCAAAAATATATGTTGTATAAAATAAATGGGAGTTATGGCCGATCTTAAACACAGGCCTCCTAAAACAAGATGAACTACCAGAAAGGGAAGCAGATGGGTCAAAAGAGGCAAATAATTGCCTAGACCTCTTAGATAAAAATACAGTAACCTTTGCTCCTGCTAGAGCACACACATATGGTGTGAAATAAACAAAAACAAACATTAATCAAAAGATAAGATAGCAGAAGTTAATTAAACCAATCTAGCATGAAAAGCTGTATATTAGAGCCTGTAACTCTTATCCTCAGTTCAGTTCCTGTTCAGTCCATTCTAGTTCAGTTCATGGTCCAGTGTGCCGTTCAGTTCGTGTTCAGTATCCTCAGTTCGATTTCATATCATTAAAACAGTTTATTTCGTCAATTTACTTATATTATTCATTTTTTTCTCTATATTATTATTATATTATAAATATGTACCGCCAACAGTACCCGAAGAATAGGTTCACGCCCTATTTATTTCCAAGTATGTACTAGTCTATATTAAATTTGATAAGTTTCCAATAAATCTTAAAATTACCAATCCACTTGTTAAACTACCCAAGGACATAAGTATTCAGGGGCCAAATACCTGCATATCAAATTGTGTTATCCTTACAGTACTCCTACCTAGTTTTCTTTCATAGAACTTAGACCCTGACAGTTGTACAATATACCATCCCAGTTAGACCCTGACAGTTGTACAATATACCATCCCAGTTAGATTGAATCACTCCGTATTTTGTTGTACTGGTGGATGCCAAGGAAACTCCTGCTTTCCTTGACACTGGATGTCCATGGACTATCATTAGTCGATGTCTTCACAAGGCTTTGATTAAGGAGAGTCCGAAGGCAGCTATGGCATTCCAGCAACATCACAACTTTAATCCATTGATGAGTATCAATGGTAAAGCTGTTCATACCCTCCTTTTGGGACCGTATGAAATTGTGTTGCCTGGAACTCGCCAGCCAAACACAAGGATCGATGTAGATCTCCATGTGTGCAGTACTATGTCTCCTTTTCGGGCACCAGTTGATCTCATACCTGGACTGGACTTTCTTAAACAGTTCAAGAACATTACATTTGATTACCAACAAAATGTCTGTTGGTTGACTGCAGTAGAACTGCGACTTCTGCTGACAGCAGCAGAGATTGATGAATTCCGAAGCCTGGTGGGAGAATTCACATTCACTATCAAGGGCCTCATACATATTTGGGTCTCAAATGCGATCTAGGACTTCGTCCATTTCTTGGCCACCCTCACTGGCATCCTCAGTTGCCTCATCACATGGGTTGACCAGGGGAACCTGGACTTCTTCCAGGCGTGCTAGTTGTCATTTAATGACCATGCAAGGGTCAGGTTGTCCTGGACCCTCGCCTGGAAACTCTCCAGTTAGGCTGGAGAACGGATGGTTCTGTGAGCCAAATGATTCAGATGCCCGGGCATCACCCATGTTAGAAGTGCCATCACTATCAGACACAGAGATTGAATCACTAGGGGCTATCCAGAGCCCTGGGGAGTGATGGAGTCATGTACTCACAGTACAGGTTCATCCCACTCTACTGGACAACCTGAAAACATCTGTTGGTTACACTTTGGTAGGTCTACTCTATTGCACTGGGTTGCCAATTCCAAGGGGAACTGATATGCTGGAGCATAGCTTTGGTGATACCACATCAGATTCAGGTCATGTAGCATCAGCCTTCTACCCTACTGAGATGAGGACCCCTCATATCAGAGTTCTCCTGAACAACAGGGTCGAAGCCAAGGCACTGTTTGACACAGGAGCAGTTTTCTCTCTCCTGGACTACAAATTGGCAGTCCAACTACCCGACTTGGTGCTCACACAGACTAGGGCTCACCCCAGAGCAGCAAATGGGTCTCTAATCTTACTGCTAGACACTGCCTATGTCACAGTGACAGTGGCTGATGTCTCTGAATGTATTTAGGTCCAAATACAGGAGAATTGTTCGGCTGAACTAATCCTTGGAATGAACTTACTGGGAAGGTTCAATTGTGTTAGCTTGAACTGAGAGAAATCCTTTCTCTAGTTCAAAGACCGAAAGGTCCTGTATGATGGTCTCATTCACAATCCTCGTTCTGCCTGGAGTTGGTTGTCCTTGAACCTCGCTCCCTGACACGATTTACTGCACCTGTACCATCAATGTATATGAATGTACCAGAGGTAGCTTTCTTCCCTAAGTGCCTCACCAGAACTCATAGCAGTGTATACTTTGCTGGCAGTGTTAGTACCCTGGCTAACGACCACATACCCTTACAGGTAGTAAACCCCAATACACATTCAGTGGTTCTCTATCCACACATGACCACTGGTGATGTGCAGATGCAAACTGATCTCTCATGGGGATCAGAGGTCAAATCTGATGTAGTCCTTGACCAAAAGTGGTTTGAAGCAAATGCTGTGATATCCTCCCATATCTCCTCACATGACCGGACAGCATTAATTGACCTACTGGTCGCATATACTGACCTCTATGCCATAGATATGAAGGACACAGGTTCCACTGACCTTGTGCAGCATGAGATCAGCATGGGAGACGCCTGCCCAGTCAGCCAATTTCCTTACTGCACAGTGCCTAAGGAAAAGGACCTCATCATGGGAGAAGTCAGAGTGCACCAAGAAAAAGGTATTATTTGGCCTAGCACGTCACCAAGGGCTACAAATACTGTCCTGGTGCCAAGAAAAATTTGTCGCACTGGATGTATGTTGACTTTGGTGGACTTAACGGAATCAGGAAAAAGGATGTCTACCCTCTCCCACAGATAGATGACATCCTCGACACACTCAAGGGTATGAAGTACTTCACTACACTTGATCAGGCTAATGCATACTTGTCAATACTAATTGCCGAGGCAGACAGAGAAAAGACAGCTTTCAATACGCCCATTGGACTTTATGAGTTCAACTATCTGCCTTTTGGTCTCTGCAACGCCCCTGGGACGTTCCAATGTCTCATGGACCTGCTCCTTACAGAAACATAGAGAAGTACAGCATTGACCTATCTTGACAACATCTTGGTGTTCGGAAACTCCCACACCCAGATGCTTGAGCGCCTGGCCGACATGTTCTCTTGTCTTTGTCAGGGTGGAATGAAGCTCAGACTAAGCAAGTGAAAATTTTTGCACTCAGAGGTGGTATATCTAGGCTATCGCATCACACAGAGCAGCCTGGAACCAGACAAAGTCAAAATGGCCGCCATCCAGAATCTACCCATTCCACAGAATGCCAAAGACATCAAGTCCTTTCTTGGTCTCGAGTCTCATTACAGGCGTTTCATCCCTGGTTGTGCCCAGCTCAGCGAGCTGCTAACCAAGCTCTTACAGAAGAAAATTACTTTCTCCTGATCAAAACCTCAGCATGAGGTGTTGGACGAACTCAGATGACTGCTGAGAAACCCTCGTATTCTGCGCCATCTGGACTTTATAAAATCCTCCATCCTTCAAACCGATGTAAGTATTTCAGGAATAGGGGCGGTTTTAAGCCAGTTAGATGATAATGGACAGGATCATCCTGTCCCGTACACCAGTCGAGGGTTAACAGCAGTTGAGAAAAACTACTCTATTATGGAGTTGGAAACTCTCGCTGTTGTCCATTTTGTCAAGCACTTTGGACTATACCTCTTTCAACATGAGGTGGTCATTAAGACTGACCATACAGCTATCAAAACAGTGTTGAAGAAACCTAACCCCTCTGCTCAGATTGCCTGGTAAGGACTTGCACGCGCTGAATTCAAACTGACAATTCAGCTGTGAAAAGGTCGGTCTAATGCTAATGCTGATGCATTATCGGGCCTACTGGATCCTTATTCTCTGACCGGTTAGAGTATCGACTATACTCCTTTTTACAGACCTGAGGGGCAAGTAATGATGATCACCAATGATGCCCAGCACCTGGCGAGATCTAATGAGATCACCAATAGTGTGGAGCACCTGGTGAGATAAGAGACTTATGCTGAGATATGGACTGGTGTGCAGCATCGTGACCTTCTAGCAGCTCAATTTGAGGACCCGGATCTAGCCTCCATTCTTAGATCACTAAAACCCTACAGTGATCAGAATGATGCTGATGGCTACCACCTGTTGGATAATATCCTTCTGACATGGACAGGCGAGTCCAACAAGATTGTCATACCCAGATCCATGGTTACTACCATTATCAAGGCTCACCATACTGACATCTTGGCTGGACACTTTGGAGCTAGACGTACCATGCCGCTAATAGCTCGCATGTACCACTGGCCATCCTTCAGTGCGGATGTAAAGTCCTTTTGTCAGGGATATGATCTTTGCCAATGGAATAAACCGGCTAGACAAAAGACCCAAGCAGCCTTGAAACATATCACCATTACCGGTCCATTTCACATTTCACCGGGTAAGAGTCGACTGTATGGGACCAATGACCACTAGTGAGGCTGGCAACTGTTTTATTGTAGTCTTTATAGACTACTTTACAGAATGGGTTGAAGCTTTTGCTACTCCAGATATCACTGTGCAAGCCATAGCCCAACTTTTTGTCATGCAAATTGTCTGCGGGCATGGGGCACCGCAGATTCTTCAGTCTGATCATGGCACTGATTTCACATCAAAACTGATGGCTGAAATCACTGCCATCTGTTCAACTAGGAAAATCCACTCCACCTCTTATCACCCAATGACAAACGGCAAAGTAGAATGAGCTAATCAAACACTAGCTACACAGCTACATATGTATGTCCATCAAAGCCGTACAGATTGGGATGATTACCTGCCATATTCTGTGTTTGCGGTCAACATTAGCATGAATGAGTTCACAGGATATTCCCCCTTTGAACTCATGTATGGTTGCACCCCCATGCTACCTGTTGATGCCGCCCTCTCATTCAACCCTCCAGCTCACATCATCAACATATCCACATATGATATGGAGGTCAAACGCCATTTCACAAACGCCTTGACCTTGATCCAGAGTCCGATTGAGAAATAACAGGTGGCTTATGCTCGGTCCTATGACCGCATGGCACAAGATGTCTCATACAAATTTGGGGAATAATTGCTCAAACTGTGCATTTCGAGCACACATGGTCTCACGACCTAAACTGGTGCCACGACCTAAACTGGTCCTACCTTGTCATGGATGTGCCATAACCTAGTGTCACCATTCCTCTTGAGACAGATCAAGAAGATATTGTCCATGTCAATCACCTTTGATGTTAAGTGTCACCTGATCTGCCGAGTGAAGCAGAGGAGCTACCTTCCACTTCACAGGCCATTGAGTTGGCACACTTGTTGATTCCATCAACGAGTTGAGATTTTACACCAAATCTTGCTGACCCACATTTTGATGCAGAAGTCTCTGACCCCTAATCAAGACGCTCTTCTCTTCTTCGTCCCAGCTTTCGGACAGGGACATCCTTTTTTGAAGGACCGCCATGCCCCTCATGGAATACCCATTCTTGATCCATGCTGGATCCTTAGTGTAAAAAAGAGAATGAGCAGCAACCAAAGCATCTGAACAAGGGTATAGCCTCATACTACATGTGCATCTTTGTGATAGCTTGCATCTGGCCCCCAAAATTTTTCTTTTCCTCCCGTTCTAGATCTCACAGACCATTTGACAGTAGCAACTACATGCATAATTGACCACAGGGATCAATTGACATCAGCAACTCCATGCATTACCGACTCCCAGTCACCACATAACTCCATGAGCCAGAATACACCAAAAATCTATCGGACCCTTGACCACCAGCTGTCCCATCCCTTGTACAACCAACCACCACAGACATGCTGCAGAAACCTCAACCGCTACAAGGGTCAAGTGCCAATCAATTTTTCCCAAAATCACATGATTTACATCATACTGATATTCTATGTTTTTCACCACTTTTTGTTTGACAGTTATTTACTTTTATTCTGTTTTGTTCATTTTGCTTTACATGCATTTTGTGTGTTATTTTTGTTACATTTTTATTGCTTTCCATTCGGCACGTAGGCTACAGTATGTGATCCTTTAATCAGAATATCAGCCAGATAAGCTCTACAGGCTCAAGGACATAATTGGAGCATCACGTGCACCTCTTATCAGTAAAAACTAGTGACATTTTGCAACGCAAAATGACTACTTTGGGAAGTTCTCATTAAAAGACAGTAGTAAGTATGGACCCTCTGGATGATATTTGACGTCATCCCATTAGGGTCGTCGAATTCACCAGAGAAGTCCAAGGAAAATAAAAAGTGATCGCACCCGGATTCGAACCTTGGTCGTTCTGTTGGTAGTCGGGGATGTTGCCACTGATCAACGATCTCGATGAAATGGTTGGGTAAAAGGCTGTATATAAAAGCAAAAGCTGTACGTGTGTAGTAAATTTTTTCCTATTGTGGGTGTACAAATGTCCAATTTTTTTTGTAACCTGCGAGACATGTTTTATTTCAATTCATTTACACCAACATACAAAATCATAAGGAAAACATTCAATGTTTTATCACTAATATGTGGAGTATATCCTCAAGACTTCTCAATTGACAGGACAGCTGGTGAATTTCATATTGCATGAATTGTAGGGTTGATTCAATATCTAGATTGCAAAGAAAATGTCAGGTCAGAAATATGAAGAAAACAATGTACATACTTGTAGGAAGCACTCTGTTGTGGTTGACATTATTGTGGGCTGTATCATATATCGAGCAATACTCTGAAGACATTGAATATAATAGACACAAATAAATGCATCAAGCAATCATTACCTTTAGGGGATCTTTTTTTCATTGTGCACACCTCAACCTCAGCACCAACTGACAATACATTATTAGTAATGCCATACTGGCTGGTAGTTACCTTAAAGGTGGGTATATCTATTAGAGGAGTATCGATTAATCAATTTTCATGTAGGCGAAAAGTAATTGGGGAAATTAAATGTAGAGTACAACAATAAAACTTGAAAAAGATAAAGTTTCCTGCTCAGCACTTGCTGCTATACCATGGAGTTTGAGACTAGCAGGGTTACTTAAAAAGTAATTACCTCAACAAAAACAGCGGGCTCTGGAACTGCTAGGGGACAAGCTGGAGTCATATTGTGCTTTTGAACGATTGGAGATTTTCTGTCCCTATGAAATGATAGTCAATCGGGAAGTATAGAAGCATAACAAAAATAGCATCAGTCATAGCCTTCAAACATTATGATCTACAGTATGCTTCAAAATATGAATGCTATACAGGATTGACAGAAACAAATTATTTACTCAGCAAGACTGCATGCATGAATATTCTTCCTGGTTTTACCATCCAGTGTGATAAAAAAAAAATATATATATATATATAAATCGGTTGATCTGAATGTTTTATATTTTGCTGGATAATTTTATAACCAGGCTCTAATATTGTCAATTTATTCTCATGGAATTTTCGTTGGGATCTGCTATTCACGTTTTGGTGTCCAAGTTCAATGAGTATCCCAGCATTGGACTCCGTAAATGCATGGTAAAAAATGGCCGTGTCATACCTACCAAAGAAGGTGTTAATCTAATATTACCACAGTATAGAGAATTGAAAAACCAGTCAAGCAAAATTATGGTCTGCTTGGATTCAAATGATACATTGGAGGTTGACTTGGGATATCGGATGGTGGTTAAATGCGGAAAAAATGATACTTCTTCTAGTCACCAAGAAAGTAATGCCCCGGGAAAGGTAACATTTTACAACAATTTTCGAAATAAAGATATCAAGTTGACAGTAGCAGAATTCAAAAAATTGGTTGAGCTTGAACAACAAGTTGAAGAAGCAATTACATTTATTCGGGATCAATGTGAGAAAGAGAAATGTGAGAAAATTGACTTTACCAGCCAGGAGTCCGCACAAATCGAATCTTTATTTGTGTTATGTTATGCAGCTATAGCGCGTAGACACTTTTCTCAGCGATACCCATGTCTGGGATGTCACCACAATCGACCTTTCTATGGTTCGTGGCATTCATGCAGTGAAGTCGAAGATGTAAAGTGAGAAAACTATAATGTGTCTTGTGGAAAATTAGGTTTCATAAAGTAAATTAACTTTTTCAGCATTCTCACTGGACAATTGATGGATTACATAAAGCAACTAAGCCACCTTCCTCATAAGGTGAGCACACCTTTCAAGAAGACGATGTCGGTCAGGTTCCAGAGTAGAGAACGGTTTGTCGATCAATATTGCACCATTTATCAAAATGCATTTATGAACACAATTGTGGGCCGTCAACATATCTACAATGTTGTGATGAAGTGCGTGGAACAAAGAGATGAAATTTCGAATGATGAAATGGGCACCATTCTCCTGTGTCTAGAAGATGAAAGCATATGTGATATGGCCAAAATTTTTCATAGTGTTGATGCTTAGATGGTGTAGGCGTTTTTTTTTGGTATGACAATAAAAAAAATGAAATTAGCACTGCAAGCACTTTATTCTGCAAAAAAAAAACCAATGTAACACATAATTATGTTAGTATGAGGAAAAAACGTACAACAAGTTAATCTAAACTGTGAAATCCATATACGCCTGACGTGTATGATCAATCATGAGCAAAGAATCAAATTCTGCATATATGATGCATTCTATGCCACCACCAGGTAAATCTTTCCCAAAGTGCATTTCGAGTGTCGTGGTTCCATCGCGGACTAATTCCCATGTCGATGAATCAACTGTTCCATCTGCTCCAAGTTCAAAAACAAAAAACGTGCAACCACCCTTAGCAAATCGATCAAAACTAATCATATTTCCTTTGTCATCCCCTGCAATGTCCAATCCTTCAAACATCTGGATAGAAGCCCTGGTCAATTGATTTTTCTCAAAATCCAACTTATATGGTGATGAAGGCACAACATTTGTGCCACTCACAACTTTGATCTCTGCTATGCCAAAGTCATGGAACATGAAGGGGTTTGAAGTGTATGTTCCCCTGGCAGCATGAGCAGCTACCATACCAATGACAAGGCGCCGGGGTAAGACGCCACTGAATAAGGAATTCAATGGTGTGGACCTTCGATTTTCGGTGACATGCAATGTTGTTATCTGTGTGCGCCTAAGAGGATACTTCACGCTTGTGGTCTGCAACATAGATTCGATAGCCATACTAATGCTATCTGATACTTCCACTTTTTTCATAAACAAGGAAAGTTGCTTTATCTCAAGCTTGTATTTTAAGTTTGGACAGTTATCAGCTTGGATCAAGCAGAATTCATCACTGTTTCTATACAACTCGATGCGTAGTTCACATTGATTAATCAAAAATCTCTCTTGCATAAACAAGTCAATATGCAGAGGAGCCATAATTTCAACCCAAGTACTATTCTTGAAGCGTAGTAGGCGACTGAGATAGCCTTTAGATATTTGGTCTCCTTCAGTTTCTATGTCGGGGTAATAGAGACTGGCTTGCAGTTGGGTCTTCTTTGCGTCTCTACCAAAATTTAGCTCAGTCTCCAACATAGCACGATAGGCATATTTGTCACCACTGAAAAGAAAAAAAAGGTGATTGTAAATTTTGAGGAGAAAAACAATAATGAGTACTACCTATCAGAGATGAGCTTCCCATTCAGGAATGTTTTGACTTGACGAAAAAAAGTTTTCCCCAGCATGTTAATCGGGAATATCAAATCACCTCCAATGTTGTTTGCATCTCCATCGTTCGTGACTTTACACTCAGTTCCATCAGGCTTGACTATGCGAGCAATGAAATATACATAATTTTTTGATAAGTCCAGCATATACATATCGGGAGAAATTTTGAACTCATAAGGTCCCTCATTGGTGCATGGGTTCTGAAAAAAAAATGTATGCATTGAGAAAAAGTATCATGGGGATGTTCCTAACAATTTACTTGTAATTGCACTTCACTCCAAAATGATCTTCTTATGGCCACTTGTGTTGGTGGTACAGTAAATAGATCCAATTCAGTTTTTGTACTAGGTATAGAGTTTTCGTCCAATAATTTGCTCATATTATTATTAGTGGCTGAAAATATCCGTAGGAGAAACGGTTTTACGCTTCTTCTTTGTACAGAATGATGATGGGGCTGATTTGCACCTCTTTTTATATCTTCGCTTCTGAGTTTTCCTACCACGGCCACTCTGAGTTGCACTATATGCCAAATCATCCGCCATTTTATGAAGAACACCACTTGCAGCCATTTTACCATGCTCTCTGGCGCTTTCAGGCAATGGTCTACCCTGAGCTATGTCTGAAGCTATTTTGCTCCCTGCAATGAGGGCATGCTTCCCTGCTGATTTTAGAATAGGCATAGCAGTCCTAAAAAGACTACGAAAGAAGCTCCCGAGCCCTCCCCCTCTGTGATAGGCTGTAATTGCCCTGAATGCCGGTAAATCTCCTCCTATCTGATATTGCTTTTGTGTTGATATCGATGCTTTATAAAAATTAACCCAATAATCACTATCTTCAGGAATATATACTATATGCATCTTGTTCAATATGATCAGCTAATACACGTATGGTAAAGAACGTCGTCTAAAATGCAACCTAACAATAACCTTATCAGAATCCAACAATAAATAGTCACCAAAGTCGTTCCTTATATTTATTTCAATGATATTTATATCTTTTAAAAGAAGGGGTACATAGTGCAAGCTGTCATAGGTCCGATCAACAAGCTTGAGGTTTTCTTCAGATCCACCAGCTGTGACAATGCGTAAAAGAGGGGCCATAGTATTTCCTACAATTTGGTTTTCAACAATGTTACAGTAAATATACATAATTTCACAAGGACAAGTCAGATGTATATGTGGTGACCGGCTGGCGCTACGCTCGACAATGTTTACATTTTTGATATTATACAAGTCTCTAGTAATGTCCCCAGCATACAGCAGTTTTTCATCAAACCCTAAAATTTGAGCAAGTTTATTGCTGAGAATGACATGTAATATTTTATTTTCATCAACTGTGAAGGATACTAGTTTTATGCTCTCATCATAATTGAAGCTCATGGGCAAGGCTTCTTCTTCTTCAGATACTTTGTTGATTGCTTTAATGAGAGTCTCGATATCTATATAGCTACCAGGAGGTATCTTCAATTTTATGGTTTCTCCTTTCACTCTATCTACCTCAATAATGTTTTCATCATTTTCGCTGGTCAAGACGATATAACGGCTGTTGGGATAAATTATCTCAGCTAGACCAACCTCCCATTCACCTTCAAGTTTGATTCTATTAGCCAATTTGACACTGTACTTTGATGCTGTTGAACCATGTTCAGTGTTGCTCGGTAAGGTAATGTAAAACTGATCAGACATTTAGACTAGAATGTCAACCTCGCTCTGTGACTTTTCAAGGGTATAATGTCAAGAAGAAACTGTGACAATATATATATATACATATTTATTCATAAAAAAACAACAGTTGGACACATATTAAAATTTTTTACCGTAACAAATCTTATGTTTGTATTTAAATTTCATGTACAAAAAGTTGCATACATACTTGTCATTATACACATAGTTTCGATTATCAAATAATTGCAGCAAAATGTGGAAAGAAACCCCACGAACCCTTTGAAAAAGAAAATATAAACAATAAACACCACAAACATAACTATCACTACTTTGTAAACGTTTACAATTGTAGTACCACAATTTACTGTTTTCATTCATAAATTTGATGAAACTAAGCCTATATGGATACATACCATATGAGTCAAAATAATCACAAATTCCACTCCTATCAATGTAAATTGCTATCCAATGTTGTCCAACTTTGGTTGATGGATCTGTATTCACAATTATAGCAATCGGTCTTCTAGATATTTCAAGGTCTAATTTATCGCTGGGGAAGATGCCTAGAAAATGCTTTGAGAGCAACCTATCTTTTTTCACAAGGTTGAGAAGTTCTGTGGCATTCATGATAAATCTTTCTGGTCAATCCACTCGTTGAAATTATCAGGGTACCCTAACCACTTTACAAAAAGCTTCACACTACCATCATGTAACCTGCGCTTGCTAATCACACGCTCTATTTTAAATGTACGAGTTTGATCAAAAATAACCTTCTGGAGTTCTTTCTCATAAAATGTACCATAAATGACCTCCCCTTTTAAATCTTGAACCTTATATACGGGCTGAGACTGGCGTACATTAACTTTTGTTATTAAAAAAAGTTCTTCAGTCCATTGGGGCATATAACCTTTATCAAATTTCTGCCGAAACTTTGACATTCTAACATAATCGCCAACTTTCAGCTTCGGATTCCTCGTATGATCAGCATTGAGTGGGTAAAGACGTTTCCGAATTTCAGGCTCATTATCAAATGTAACACTGCTTGGTTCTGCACCAATTGAACGGTGGAATGAATTATTGTACCCATAAACAAGCTTGTCAATTACATCAATCCATTTATGTGTGCTATACTCTGTGAAATATCGCCACATTTTGGTCTTAATTGTCCGATTGAATCGCTCTACGATAGAACACTTTATGTCCTCATTTTGTGAGGTGAAAAATGAAATATCATGTGACTTTAACAGTTTTTTGAAATCTGCATTCACAAACTCTTTTCCTTTATCAGTCCTAACAACATATGGCTTCCGTCCTTGTGAGATAATATGTTTGAACGCTGAAGATACATTTTTCCCACTCTTGGATTTTAGGGGATGTATCCAAGAGTACTTGCTGAATATATCAATACAGGTAAGCATGTACTTGAAACCTTCATTATGATTGCTGTAAGCCTGCATATCAACCAGGTCCAGTTCCCATTGTGCATCAATACCACTAGAATATATGCGATTTCTTGGGAATGTTCGTATGGCTTGCTTGTGTAGTGTGTATGAATCTTGCTTTGATAACCATTGCTTTACAAATTTTAGTGTTATGCCACAATCTAGAGATTTGGCTTTTTTAAATAAGCTTTGTATGCTGGAAAATGAGCATGCTTCATCCAAGTTTCTATATAACTTCTCCAGTAACTGCTCCCTAGAATGGGGAGTACCTCGATTGGTTGGGTTTGTTGTTTTTGGCATTTGAATAAGTCAACTTCTTTCTAACTGAAGGTGGTGAATTATAGGACGGATTCTTTCTCAATTCTGTTATGAGTTTCCACCGCTTTGGATTTCCAATGTATTCCCTAGGTATATTCAACTCTACTAGTTTTTGAGCCAGATGCTGGAAGCCTTCTGGCGGTGATGATGCGGGCCTGTCTCTTGTGAAGTCATGCAACAAATCAACAACATTGCTGTTAGGTATTAGTTCGCTATCAACTATAAGTTCTCCTTTATCATTAGTATTGAAGCTGTTGCTGGCTTGGATAAAGTCAATCAATTGTTGAGCCTTCTTGATTTTGGTTTTAGGTAAACCATTTAGCATTTCTTTCTTAAACAATGGCGTGTCCCTGTCTGGCTCACCATTCATTAAAGATGCTGCTTCAACTTCATTTAAAGTGTCTTTTTGTTCTCCTCCATTGCTCTCCAGACTGTCGATAGTCTGTACTTTCACTGTTGCTGGGGCCTTTGCATCCTGATCAAGTTTTAAGTACCGTACAAATAACTGATGATATAGTTTATGTTGGTCTTCTGCTGGCAATGATTTGTCCTTCATGATTCGATCCATTTCTTGTTTAAACTCTTCAAGTTCTCTAGAAAGACCATTCATAGTGTAATTGGTGTTTGGCTTGATTTGACTGTTGAATACATCTTGAGGTACAAGAATCATCTTATTGGTATATTTCATTATGACTTATCCAATAGTTTCGGCAATAATTCAGCTGCTAGAGTAAGTAGAGATGGAATAATTAACGGTAAAAAGCCCCCTGATTGAATAAGCTTCTTCTGTTTCAATGCCAAATTCCTCTTATTTCTTGTACCAATAAATCGAATTATGTCTTTATACTTTCTGAGCTTCTTACGTTCCTTGTTTGTCAGCGGTAGATTTCCCTTTAGTAAATTATAGCAGATCTCACAAATACAGCGAGTAAATTCTATGGGGCATTTTTGTATAAAATGAGCTTTTTGTTTGCTATTGCATTGCTTAAGTACATGTAGGTGGTGAATATATTTTTTCAGTAGCCTACTCATCTTGGAGCAGCCTCCTAGAGATGTTTTGAAATTGAATGTCATTTTTCTTACTAACCCACTTATATACTATTTTTAATTTCCTCATTTCTGAGAATTTTCTCTAGAAACTTTATTTCAGCAAGATTGACTTGCAAGCCCTCTGAAAAATTAAGGTAAACTGGTGTGAGTGAATGATTGTGGCAGCACATAGTAAATAAAGTAGTTATAATCTTTTTTGGACAGTCAAGATCAGAAACTGTCGCAGTTGTGTTGCAAATGATTGACTGCTCGAAAACTATCTTGAAATCATCAATACTAAATCTGTCAAACATTGTTACCCTGGTAATAGGGCTAGCACTTGCATAATTAATAATTAGTATTTTCTCATTAAAAGCATTTTCGGCTTCCCCAAAATGAATTGAAGCTTCAAGATTAGTAATAATCAGATTGAGCAGTTGTGCTGTTTGTCTAGACGTTAGGGTGAATGTATGAGTATGAAGCCCCAGAAATTGTTGATTAATATTACAGCAACTGTATACATATGGGTTATGCGGAACCTTTATTGGACAATCTTTTTGCTCCTGCAGAATTGAGCCTTGAATTGGACATGTAATTGAGCGTGAAAGAAATTTCTGCAATCCAATTTGGGTGCTTATGGTTAAATTGTAAACCTGAGTTTTCTTCATGAGGCCTGGAGCCTTGACAATGACCAAACCACCATATGGGGTCAGTCTCGAGCTGTTGCAAACACCTAGTTTATTTATTGCAAAAACAGATAAAATTAATACAATACGTAATGTTACCATAATTTGAATTGAAACACCTCTCCACTATAAAACAAAACCCGAAAATGATTTTAAAACAAAAACCAGCACCTTATATAAGATCTCCCAACTCGTTATGCAAAACATGCGTAAAATAGGCATCTCGTACAATAGAACGAGCGGTGTTCATATAGGTGAACAGGATTTGATTATCTTTTGAGAGGCTATTGTACATAGCCTCTACAAAAATCCTGTCCAAGTGTTCATTGGTTAAATTTCCCATTAAATGGGTAACAAAGTACCAGAAGGGCGCCAATTTTCGACGCCCCGTAAGGTTCATTGTCTCATTGTGTTCCTGTGCCAGCCGTTTGAAGGATTCCTTGGATGTTTTGGAAAAACGGGTCCAGAGAACATCGCCAATGACACTCTTGTGTCTCTTCTCAATGTTTCGCCCTAGAATATCCAAAAAAATGGTTTAGATTACTATTACCCATTCCCATAAAACTTTAAATACCTTGTACAATATGGTGGAGCTTGAGCATCATAATTTCGAAGGCAGCGGACATTTTATCTAGCGTCTATTCAATGGGAAATCAAAATTGTATAATGAATGTTCCAATATCGGAGCATACAAATGCTGAATGATGCTATTTTTGAAACTAGGATGAAGTGAAGTTTGTTTGCTTAGTTATAGAGCTACATGGCGATGATGATGAACTGAACAAGGACCAGAAAAATCCATACAGAAAAAGCAGGAAGCACAAAAATGATGCAATTTTTCGATAATGTCCTGTAGTAAAGTATTGGGCAAATGAGCACATTCTCCTCTGGAGTTTTGAAGGGTATGAAACATTTGGAGTTACGCTAGAGCAATCCATGAATTTGCTACCCTATGACAACCTCTTTGTATGTTATGAGCTAAATAAGACTGATGAATAATATTTAATTTCACCCTTTTATCTGGGCATATAAACCATCATTCCATTATCATCTGGAAATATTTTAGTCCGAAGCCGCAAAGCATCAGGTGTACCCTGAGTCAAATCAATCAGGAGATAACCATAGGCTTCAGTGGTTGCATCTTCAAATGCCTCAGCAAAATGTTTTGATTTAGGAAACATTTGTCTGCCTAGTGTCTGTACTTGCATTCTATCTGCAGGATTCTTCATTAAAATGAGATATTGGGCATTAATTCTACTAGTGCGCATGCCTTCAAAGAAAGCATTTTGAACAATGTGAACTATGGATAAATTCCAATGATGTGACCCTCGAGTAAATAAGTCGTTCAATCGTCTATCATTCTTCATCTCCTGCATCATATCATCAAGAATTAATAACTGAGGTGAGTGTTGGAACTCTTTAAAATCATCTAGAGGTGGTATACCTTCCGTGAAAGATATGTTTGAAACATCCTTTTGTAATTCATTGTATGCATTCTGCCATTCAGTGTAGGACCACACTATGCGATTAGGTGAGGGATAGATCATTTCCTCAGAAAATCTCACCAATTTTTTTACCAATTCAGTTTTTCCTGATTTTGTGGGAGCTGATACAATGCAGTTAAAGGGGTGCTTCCACCTAAAGTCCATGTTACTGGTGTTTATTCTCTATACTACCAGATAATGACAATAGTAACAAATGAAGGAATAAAATACAAATGCACAATATTTATACATTTTCTGCCGTAAACTGCCATCCATATGGTACAGTATCAAAGTTTTTCAATAAAATCCGTTTGTCGTAGACTACACGGAATTTTTTTGATACTGTATGCGTGATGATTTTATGTCCCTCACGTTTCCTTCCAATACGATGTGAAACTACATCTATCTCTTGTCGAGCTCTCCCTTTGACAAATAAATGGACCATATTCTTCAAGCTGTGGAAATTGACCTGCCGGCTGGCCATTTTTGTGAGTGTTATTCCACGTACTTTGGTGACCATTGACTTCTTATTGTCGATAGAGCGGGAAACAACATATGCATAGTTTTTTGGACCACCACTCACAAATTCAGAAATGAAGGCAGTAGGGCCATACTCCTGCAATTCATTGGTCATTTCTCCCAAAGACCAACCAATTGGTACTTTGTATTCATCATGAATCTGAGGGTGGTCCAGGTAGATGACACTATCTGTGTCGAAGTAGAGCACTCTCTCACCCAATTTTTCTAGGTATGAGTATAAGGTCAAGCGTGCCTGGGCAGTTGTGTATGCGGCAATAACTGGATTGGTATAGGGTAATATTTCAGCTAGGTCATCGACTTGGGCATGAGTGACTGACACCAGATGGTCACTGATGATCGTAATGCTATGTACAACAGTTGAACTATCAAATACCAAGCTGAAATATTCCTTTGGATCCGTAAAATATGTTGTTTTGATCTGATTATTTCGTTGACCAAACTATAAAAAAGCAAGCCTATTTATCCTACTAAAACATTTCACCACTCCTTCGATACTAAAAAAAACAAACAAAAAACATACTTTTCCCCAGAATGAATTCAACATAAGTTTAGCCAATGCTCGCTTCCCTGAATTTTTTGCAATTTTTGATCGATCCAGCTCTATACCTTCACGTAATTCTACTTCACGCAGATATTGGTCCCGGCTCTCCTGGTCAGTGCATTGAGAAGGCCATCCCTCAGCTTCCTGTAGATTTCAAAGAATGAAATTAAAAACCCATGTGCCTTGAAAGAATACAAGGTATTTACCATTTTCAATTTCATGAATGAATTAACATATTGGCCAAAAAGTCCATCATTTCCAGCTTGTGGGTCATATCTCGAAACATTTTCATAGTGCCAGACTTCCAAAATATTGGTCACCTGAGAAAATGGATATAAGTGGAAGGAAAACAAATTGAAAATGGATTGGACTTACTTTGTATCCAACATCTACTGCCTTATACAATTCGCATGTCACCCAGGTGCCACACAGAGCCCTTTCGCATTCATCATGATTACATGATTCAGTCCTCTGATCTCTTGTACATTTTTCGCAAAGTGGAAACAGTAATTTACCACCATGTCGGAATGGCAAAACAGGATGGTAGAGGTTTTTTGGAGGCACCACAAAGCATTTAACAAGACCTTCATACGGTTTGTTCTCTTTTGTAATGGGCTCAAATTCATCAGTAATTATTTTTGGATGACCAATAGGATACGTTCCATATTTGTTAGTGTATGGGTACAAGCTACATACATCAACGTACCGTATCTGCTCATTCTGTTTGACTTTATGGTACAATTTTACAGCATTTGTACGGCCACCATAAAATGCTTAAAAATATTTGAAGATTATGCATCATATTGTAATAATTTTTTTTGCCATCTTACCATGTCGTGGATTCAATGGTTCGAAGAATCTAGTACATAAAGCAAACAGTTTCTTCATATTTGCATCTTTCTGTAGCATGTCCGCAAGTTCGCACTCCCAAAGCTCTACAACTTGAAGCCCATGCTCAGGAATAAGATAATATTTTCGCTCTACTGTGTGCAAGTAGGCCTCCCGTGCATTCATCCTACCATCAGCAATTATCTTGTTTCGATCAAGAATGCACTTTGGACACCCATGCCAGTAGCACCCATAAAACTCATAGACCACGTCGCCGCATTTACCATCAACTCTATAGGGCCCAATGCGTACTTCTCTACCATTATTTGCATGTTGAATATTGATATTATTCTTTTTACTTAGCCATGTCAACCACACAATAGCTTTAGCAGACTGTACATCTCTGCCGCGATATCCATTTTGGGGTATGAGACCTATAGTTTTTGGTTTCAAAAATAACTTTCTAAATACACGATTACATGCACCAGCTATTGTTAGTGATTTTGCAAATGGATCCACAGTGGTCTCCATCATAAAGAGATCTCTGAATTTCATACTGGCTTTCAGCAAAACATCAACATCGCTATCGCAATACTTTATTAATTCTTCTTGGAAGTTGAATACCTTCATAAAATACAACATGTTGTTTTAATACTTTAATAAAATGTAAAAATGCTCTTACCTTCCCAATTTGGTTCTTGTACCACTGTGTAAAGTTGCCATAGGCAATGGGTTTCATACCAGATGGAGCATAGTAGAATGCCTCAGGCCATGAACCAACATAGTTCCAATTTTCCAACTTATTAAATAAATGGGGAAAAAATCCTTTGGCAGATTCCTCTATTCCGAAAGCTTTGGGTAGTGCAGACAATGCCATTGGCAAAAAATTGAAGGAATCAATTATCTTTATACTGCCAACTGACAAGGAAATTATCTGCAATCCTATAAAATATACTACTCTCAAACACTGTAATTATACTTTCTAATGTGGCTCACCTTTAGTCACAACTTTGGGAGCAATGCCTTCACTATACAGGTATTGCAAGATGAAGTGTGCATCAAATCCTTTTGCATTATGAGCAATAGCAATTGTGTTTTTCATTTTGGGGTTAAACAAAAACTGGCAAAAGTTTTTAATGCAGTCTTCACCCTTGAAGATTTGCTTTGATGGTCCACATCTTCCACACTGAGCTTCAAAGTCTCGGTCTCTGCAGTCATCACAAATGGTATGAGCAATACACAAATTTGGCAGGTGCAATAGCTCCTGCCCCAACTTGGTTTCCCGGACAACCCTCTCTTGTGTTGTCTCAAAGTCAAAAAAGACAAACCGTGGTATAGTTTCAACATCATTTCCCCTGTTGTTACTGGTTCGTGCAATCTCGACAGCACTACTCTCATATTCATCATCTTCAGCATCATCAGCATGATCACTGTTGTTACCACCATCATCGTCTTCATTTTCTTGATCAACATTTTTCATATAGCATAAGTGGCCTGAAATATAAAGTGAATTGCAGGAATGATCATCGCATTCTATTCTTGCAAATTACCTTCTTGGAGCACCTCCTCATTACATGTACGACACTTGAAGTAGCCACATTTATGCTTATGTATGTGTGCCTGGCTGACTTGTTTTCGGCATTTTTCACATTTTTTAATCCTGTCGCAAATTGACACTCCAATACCAGTACCAGACTGGTCAACAGTCTGTACTGTAGAGCTCGTACTAGGACCCTGATATCCTTGCCTATACTTGCGCAGATGATTCTGATAGCAACATTCATTTCTAAAGAAACGATTACACCCATTACAATGGGAAATTCTTCCTTCCTTGCATGGGGGTCGATGATAACACGATGAACACTTGTTGATGCATCGATGAGTTGTCCTATCATTATACGCTACATTGCAATCTGCGCACCAATAACCACGCATGAAAAATGCAGCCATCGATGTGATAACGGTAAAATGATCATCATGGTGGTATAGGTGGATGACTTTTTCAGCATCAGTGTTTTTACCTTAAAAGAGGAAAAAATCTTTCTTTTTTAATTTAGCAAAATTTAAGATTATAAATACCTTCAAATATCATGGCACAATAAGCATCCTTGCTAAAAACTTTGATCCTATACTCGGGTATTATGTCTTGTATCATATTCAACTCTTGAATACCACAAGGTCCTTTGTGGTTCTGTAGTCCGGCTCGAACCATCAGCTCATGAGCTTTTCTAGTTTGAAGAGAACGAGGATGAGGATTTTTTGTGCGAATGGTGTTCCACTGATATTCTGGATTGTGCTTATTTAGCATTGCAATTGCAACAACAACAGCCCTTGCGAGGCACAGGTTATCATCCTTGTTATTTATGGTGATGAAACAACCACCGTGCCCTCTATTTAGTGAATCATGATGAACAAAGTATTTTTGTTTATTGTGATTGCCTGAGCCTGATGGCGCTGTGACAGTAACAATACGAATCACTGCCTCAGGGTCTTCGAGATTGATTTCTTTGTTTGACTGCAAAACACGCTCAAATTGCTCAACAATAACTTGACCAGTCATATTTTTTCGTGGACGAAAATGCACATAAATTGGCTCATTTAGGTTAGGATGAAAATAGGTTGCACCAACAAGAGCATCTGGCGAAGTTGCCCCAAGTATTTGCTGCAGGGCGTGATCAAAGATTTCATCTATATGTTCATATAAATTTTGGCAATTTTCGAGATTGCGCGAGTAGAATTGTCTCGCCTCGCCTTGTGTTCCGAACCTCCTTACTCTCTGCACTACCGGTTCGCCTATATGATAAAATTCCGATGCATCAAATGATCCACCCGATTGCTGGTCGAGACCGCCACCTATCTGATCGTCTTCATACCACTCATCAACAACCTCAATATCATCATCATCATACCCGCTACCCTGATCTTGGTTATTTTGTTGCTGTTGTTGTTGTTGTTGTTCTTCTTCTTCTTCTTCTGAAGATATGTCTTCAAAAATTAAATCTTGATCCTTGCATCTTTCTTCTCTTTCTTCTTCTTCATCACTCAACTCTCCCTCCTCCATCCCAGATAAGGATACATCCTCCAGAATGCAGCTGCAACAATTTTCGTTGGGTGAAATGATGCTTCCTATAACATTTACTCTTGAAATTTAGTAGGAGTGTGGGAGAACATTCTTACCACCAGTAGATAATACCGGCACTTCAGTTCCATTTTCTGTGTGGGTCCAATCCATGGCATTCTCATCAACATCAATACTGATACAGTAGGAATCATTGGAATTCTGATGGTCCATAACTATGGGTTTCAGTGTTGTAGCAAGAAACACAGAAAATAATAATCAAAGTATTTCACTAGTAATGTTCCTTTTATGGAGCTGTGAAGCATTGTTTCTGTTGATTCTGTTGATAAATTTAGCAACGAAAAATATCATCATGCTACAATCTCTGTGATGAGTAGGCAAACACTTCTCTGTAACTGTCACCTTCTTTCATAGGTATGACACGGCCATTTTTTACCATGCAATTAAGGAGTCCAATGCTGGGATACTCGTTGAACTTGGACACCAAAACGTGAATAGCAGATCCCAACGAAAATTCCATGAGAATAAATTGACAATATTAGAGCCTGGTTATAAAATTATCCAGCAAAATATAAAACATTCAGATCAACCGATTTATATATATATATATATATTTTTTTTATCACACTGGATGGTAAAACCAGGAAGAATATTCATGCATGCAGTCTTGCTGAGTAAATAATTTGTTTCTGTCAATCCTGTATAGCATTCATATTTTGAAGCATACTGTAGATCATAATGTTTGAAGGCTATGACTGATGCTATTTTTGTTATGCTTCTATACTTCCCGATTGACTATCATTTCATAGGGACAGAAAATCTCCAATCGTTCAAAAGCACAATATGACTCCAGCTTGTCCCCTAGCAGTTCCAGAGCCCGCTGTTTTTGTTGAGGTAATTACTTTTTAAGTAACCCTGCTAGTCTCAAACTCCATGGTATAGCAGCAAGTGCTGAGCAGGAAACTTTATCTTTTTCAAGTTTTATTGTTGTACTCTACATTTAATTTCCCCAATTACTTTTCGCCTACATGAAAATTGATTAATCGATACTCCTCTAATAGATATACCCACCTTTAAGGTAACTACCAGCCAGTATGGCATTACTAATAATGTATTGTCAGTTGGTGCTGAGGTTGAGGTGTGCACAATGAAAAAAAAGATCCCCTAAAGGTAATGATTGCTTGATGCATTTATTTGTGTCTATTATATTCAATGTCTTCAGAGTATTGCTCGATATATGATACAGCCCACAATAATGTCAACCACAACAGAGTGCTTCCTACAAGTATGTACATTGTTTTCTTCATATTTCTGACCTGACATTTTCTTTGCAATCTAGATATTGAATCAACCCTACAATTCATGCAATATGAAATTCACCAGCTGTCCTGTCAATTGAGAAGTCTTGAGGATATACTCCACATATTAGTGATAAAACATTGAATGTTTTCCTTATGATTTTGTATGTTGGTGTAAATGAATTGAAATAAAACATGTCTCGCAGGTTACAAAAAAAATTGGACATTTGTACACCCACAATAGGAAAAAATTTACTACACACGTACAGCTTTTGCTTTTATATACAGCCTTTTACCCAACCATTTCATCGAGATCGTTGATCAGTGGCAACATCCCCGACTACCAACAGAACGACCAAGGTTCGAATCCGGGTGCGATCACTTTTTATTTTCCTTGGACTTCTCTGGTGAATTCGACGACCCTAATGGGATGACGTCAAATATCATTCAGAGGGTCCATACTTACTACTAAAGACATTCATATGTTTAGCATCGGAGTGAAACTCACCCCAATGCTTAACCTATTCGAACTGGAAAATGTCTATGTGACCATGGGCATCTTCTGCACTGATTTTCGCTGCAGAGGTTAGTTTCGGCTTCCTCAGCTCCGCCCAGGTCATACTGTAGGCCTACGAAGTCCTTAAAAGGGCCTGTTTTGTTAGTTTTACGCTCTTTTGCTCATTCTCTGGGTTTTTAGCTCACATCCGACTTTATACTTAATCTGCATCCACCATCCTCTTATTTTTATAATAAACTTGAATATTTGCTTTTGACTTGCATTTCCATGCTGAATTTACATATTCACTGCATCCAGTGCATTCGCCGCCCGGCCCGTATATAGAAAGGATACTCTTCGCCCCTTAGTGCCTAGTTACCCCTGCCTTTCCCATCTGTGAAACGTTTGAGTGTCACCCTCCAACCTCCCAAACTCATGGGCCACGCTGAATCAACCAGATCGTTACTGCTCCTGTTCCTGCTGACCGATACCAGTGAATCAACAGGGACCCGTTGCCCTCACATCGAATTGTATTTGAGAACTGGACTAGGTAAGTCTTGTCAGGGGATTATTGTTGTTGAGGGTGTATTTTGGGGAACCCTTCCCTAAGTCGGTTTTCCCTTGAGATTCCCCTCGGTCAGAGGAGCCCTTGTATCTCTTGGATTAGGGCTAAAAAGGGGATTTAGGTTTACAATCGGATCCCCTACATCAGGTCATTCTACGAGTGACCTTGTCCTTCGTTCACACTAAATGGGACCAGGGATTGCCACCCCTGACCTGGCGGCATTTTCCATTAGTCTACAGCAGAACCCAGCGACAGCACCAAAGTACCCTATAGGCCTTCCCATAGCCAGTACCAGCTGGTTCAGGTTCCCAAAGATGAATATAAGTGAGCCACTCAATGGGGTCACCGCATGTCACTCACAGTGACATGGCCGTATTTTTATCAATATGGCATGGATCTCTCCATCGAAAAGTGAGTATAAATGACCCTTTGGCTGTCGTCGTGTATGACATTATTACGATTCTGCTCGTATGTAGTTATGTGCTCTTCAACGCTCATAGAATATGAGAACATACTATGAAAACGAATCAAATCTGGAAACTGCTCGAGCAGTGTTTTTTTTTGTGTCAAAGCATGTTTTTTGGCACAAATAAATTTGAGCGATTGTGCCAATTGGCACAAATTTTTTGACTGGTCCAAGGCTGAATTTCCCTGATTTTTAGTCATTTTAGGGGTTGAAAATGCATAATTTTCTCGCCGCGAAGCATCGTTTTTTTTGTGCACGGACATTGTGCCAATTGGTACAAGCAGGTTTTTTTGCACAGGCCAGGTTGCAGTGCAACTTGGGGAGAAATTTTGGTTGTACTTGGGGGGTTGGGATGTTAGTCAAAATGAGCTCATGAATAATATATTGGTGTTCTATAGAATGGTCCGGCGCCGAGCGCCGGAAAAATTTTTTGATTTTCACTTTCTAAAACGCTGGAAAATGAACTTTCATAACGTTGAGAAATGAATTATAATCAGACTGATGAAGCGTAATTTGCCTACCATTCCGGCGCGTAGCGCCGGAAAAATTTTCGGGTTTTTGTTATTCTAAAACGCTGAAAAATAAATCTCTCCATCAGATAATTCGTGAACAAATGTTTTGAAATCGCGTTCTAGAGTAATGTCTTCAATTTCCACCTTCAATAAACGCAAAAGTTCAGATTGCAAACGTTCAAAAAATTCCAATCATCGAGAGAAAAAATTGAGAGACTTGATGAAAAATCTCTATTTTCGACGACATAATTGACTACTGCACTGTTTCCCCCCCCCCGGGGCCTTTTCCCCAAATGGGGAAAGGGATCAAAATTTTTTTCCCCATTTTCCCGAAGTCGTTTTTTTTCGCGTAAAAATGCTCACAGACGCTTTATTTACGTGTTTTTGGGCTTTTTCAAGCCTTCTGGTGTTTTTAGACCCGTTAATTCATCAAAATTGAGGAAAAAAATTAAAATTTTCGAGTTCAAAGTTTAATCTACAAGCCCAAAAGCATAATGACTTTGAATTACATGAGAAATCGATGGTTAAGTCCTCTATGATGACAAGTGAGAACCCAAAAGGGATGTTAATCTTTCCGGCGCGAAGCGCCGGAAAAATTTTTTGGGTATTGATATTCTGCGACGCTAGAAAATCAATTTCCGAACGTTTATTTCAAGAAGTAGATTTGAATTTTGTGTTCGAAAGCCGTAATTTCTAGAATTTTACTCGAAAAATTTTAAAACCAGTATAATTTATTTGTAAACTCTCATTCTTGGTCGAAAATATATGAGTAAGCAGAGTATAAATTTCCGAAAGATATTTCCATGAAGCATTTAAATTGATTTTACGTTAGAAAAGAAATAATTGCATCAAAAAGCTTAGAGACTTGACGTATTGATCTTTCTCAAAAGGAAAAAATGCGAATCTTCATTAAATATCATGATAAAATATTGAAGATTACCAATGAAAACATGAGATAATACGTTCAAGATGATGAAAACTATTATAGATTATATGATAAATGAAAGTAGACATGCTAAAAGCCGCGCCAGGGGTTAGTAATGCATAATAATGATTATTAAAGTTATAATCGGCGCGAAGCGCCGGAAAATTTTGAGATTATGACCTTCTAAAATGCACCAAAATGCATCTTTTCTGTATCCGATCCCCAAAATTTTCTTCCCCAAATGGGGAAAGAGCCCAAAATTTTTTTCCCCTTTCCGAATTTTTTTTCCCGAAAAAGCACGATTTGGGGAAAAAAAACAGTGATTGACTGTAAACGATTAGAAAATGAAACGAGCTAACTTGATTGATAGAAACTGTTGATCATTAATTAGTAAGTCGAAGTAGATATGCTAACGGCCGCGCCTGGTAGAATATAGTTATAATTATACCCATGACCGGCGCGAAGCGCCGGAAAATTTTGAGATTTTGACCTTTTAAAGTCCACCAAAACGCATCTTTTCGGTTTAGAGTTACTGCCTCAATGGGGGGGGGGCGGCCGCCCCCCCCCGCCCTCCCCCTTGCGCACGGCCATGGTTGCACAGATAATCTTTTGGTTGCTCACTCAAAAATCGATAACCTTGCTTAATTTTATCCGAAATACTGCGCAAATTAGTTTTCTTGTATATTTCATTCAGTGGTTTTTTTTTGTGCCAAAACTTGGTTTTTAGCACAAAAAAATTTGGAATATCAAAAAAAATTTTGAGCGTTTGTGCCAATCGGCCCAAATTTTTTGAATTGTCCAAGGCTAAATTTTCTTGATTTTTGATCATTTTAGGGGCTGAAATCGTAAAATTAAAAAAAAATCAATGAGTTCAATATTAATTAACCACTTTCCTTTGTCTTGAAGGCGAGCGGATTCTATTCGAATAGTATACTTGTATTATCGCAACAGACTTTGAGATTATCAATGACTGGTAAAAGGATAGAATTATTAACTTTCTCTGTTCATTCAGTTAGATTGAGAACCGAGTTTTTTCTGCACACACAGGGTTGGAAAAAACCAAACCTTTGAAATTTCGACTTTTTGGTTTTTTGATTTTTTATTGGGTTTTTATGGTTTTTTTAATAGTTTTTTTGGTTTTTCTATGGTTTTTTAGTGGTTTTTTCTGGTTTAATTCTTTAGAATGTTTGGTACATCGAAATAACTATGCAAAAAACTGCTGGAAGCTCCCTCTATCATCTTAGACTAGTTAGGGAGCCTTGGAATGGCAGTTAGAAGTATCAATCTTATTACTTTATGCTGTAGGAAATCCATATTATAACAATAGAAATACAGTAATAGCGGGTACATAAGGAACGATGAGTGAATAACATAAGAGAAGTAAAAATAGAAGAGAGCATGCGATACGTAAAGGGAAAATTCAAAAAAAAATTAGAAAAATGACAAATGAAGGGAAGGGAAATATTCAATATGTAATGTACATAACATAATCAAAACTCGTAAGAAATCCACCACAGAATTGTATCAATGCATCACATAAATGCATATGCACAGGAAAGCTGAAATGATACAACCGTTTTTGATGAGAGGGTTTTAAATTGATAGGTTTACATACAAACTGTAGTTAAAAGTCACTCATGAACATTTCAGATGTTTCCAAAGTTTTGTTTTTCAAACCTGTCTGCGAGCTATAAACTATAGCAAATGGTTTTTATTATACATGTTAGTCTCGCTTGCATGATGGATACATAGCCTATCGATTGATTTATACATATTTTGCGTACGATTTTTTTCTACTTAGTAGCGACGTCAAGTCACATAAAAACGAACCACTCAAAAGCTCTACTCTCTGTTAACTCACAGTGTGCAATCATCGAAAATATCGAACATATAGGGTTCAATCAAGCTTAATTGATCTGTATAATTATTGTTGTCTCATTTATATTTTGAAATTTCGAGCTAAGAAAATTAAAAAGCTTACTGTAACAATAAACTCAGAATGAATCAATCATATTTTATAAAATTTTGATGATGATATGGATTAATGGATGTCATCCCGTATGGTCGGATCATAATACACTCTATGCGTCTAATTTTTTTGTGAGAAAACTATTGCAAACTCGACTTATGTACTAAATTTGTGCTTGCATTATGGATACATAAAATATCGATTGATTTATATGCATCTTTTGTGTACGAAATCTATCATAAAAATACGACTTTTTTCCACGTTGTAGTGAAGTCAGTTCAACTAAATTAATGGTTTTGTTGATTTAGATAGACACCAACATATGCCTAAAAGATCGAGTAATGTGAAAAAACAGTTTCCGAGTGATTTTGGAAAAAACCAAAAAACCAGAGATTTTCTAATTTTTTGTTTTTTTTTGAAAACCAAAAAAACCAAAGCTTTGCCAACCCTGTGCACGCAGCAACCAAGTTTCGGGCTGTACAACCAAATTGTTTCTGCCAAGTTGCACAGTGCAACTTGAGGCCTGACTGCTCTTTTGATTAGGTTATAGGGTTTTCTGTCCGGAAATGCATTTTTATGCGTTCTAAAAATGGAAAAAAGTGAAAATTTTCCGGCGCTTGGCGCCAGGTTTAAATTCATTTATAATTTTTTATATTATTCTAGTGCGCGGTTTGACAAAATCATTTTAGTTAGTGCTTATAGCTTCTATATGGATAAATGTTTGATCCTGTTTTTTTGACGAATTTGATGAAAATTAACATTTTTCGGTATTAGTGGAGCTGGTTGACACCCGTTTAACACGTACATGCTAGAAGATATACATAATAGAAACGAAAGTTATAACACTGATTTACGTTTGTTTTAACATGAAAGCTACGGTGCCATCAACAGAAGGAGGGTGATTTTAGCAGCCGCTCTACTACACTGTATTATGCGCGTAGAGTAAAAAATGATGCTTGATGCGTTTACCACTACACAATTTAACCACTAAGTATAAACACTATATTCCTTTAAAACCCTTGATACTATTTAACTAACAACTTCATTTGGAAGAACCTCAACAGCGCTGCGCCCTTCAGGCGCAGCTGCTGTACCCTAAGCCTAAGGAAAATTTCGAAGGAAAAATAAATGCCTACTCACTAGTCACAGAAATTTATGCTCAAAATTAACAAACAACTCATAAATTAGGCTGAGAAGGCCTATATATTTTTCTTTTTTCTTTTATTACTTTGTTCTTTTTCTGTTGGATTTTCGTTTTTCTTTCAATGTTTTGTTTCCCTCTATTCCTTCTACCATATTTTTCCAAGCTCTATTTTTCGGGAGGAAAAATTTAATAAAAACTACGCGCATAATACAGCCTCGAGGAACTGCTGCTAACATCACCCTCCTTCTGTTGATGGTAGCGTAGCTTGCCTGTTAAAACGAACGTACATCAGTGTTATATCTTTTCTATTATGTATATCTTATAGCGTGTACGTGTTAAGCGGGTGTCAACCAGCTCCACTAATACCCATTTTTCTCGGTCATTTTCTCAAAACTTTTTTGCGATCTCCATGAAAGCTTTGACTTCCATGTGATTAAAACATTTTGAATGCAAGACAATTCTAGAAATTTTTCATCAAAATTCGTAGTCGCTTGCCTAGTTTTTGAATTTTTGTTTGTGCGACTGAAAATTCATCTAATGCGCTGAGAAATCAACCCGTCTGTCTGGAAAATAAAAGGTGAAAAAATTCATTTTCCAGCATTCTAGAATATCGAAATATTGAAAAAATTTTCGGCGCTACGGGCCGAACACATTACTATAGTCTAGTTATATTAATATTTTCATTTTCTCTCTAAAATTCAAAAAATTGGGTTTTAAATGCCTAAAACCGATGCGGATCGAATGTAATACAAGAAAACTAGTTTGTGATGGTTTTTCCGATAAATTTAAGCAAATTTATCGATTTTAGAGTGAGCAACCAAAAATTTACCTGTGCAACCAAAATTTTTTCCCAAGTTGCACATTGCAACCTGGCCTGTGCAAAAAAACCTGGTTTTGGTGTTTTTGAAGTCAAACAGAAAAATTGACATTTTTAGCGCAATTTTTCAACCAAAAATTTACGCGACACGACTTTCGATTAGACTTTTTTCAGGAGAAAGCAATTATAGACTTGACATCCTAATTTAATCTTTAATAGTTGTTATGAAGAACCCCGAAAAGTAAAGGAATGACAAAGTCTATAAAAATATCTGAATTTTCGCAGCATTGGATTTCTTTTCTGATCGCAGAAACCGTTTTCTCGCTCAGTCTTTCTTATCACACTGACGTGGTTAAAGAAAATGGAGTAGATAAGATTTTTATGCAAATTGGTGCGGTGAAAGTTCTTTTAGTTATGGTGAAACTTTCGGCACAAAACTTTTTTAAAGTTTTTAGTGCGTTTTTAGAGTGAAAAAATTTTCGTGCCAATTGGCACAAATGTCCGTGCACAAAAAAAAGGTTTGGAGAGAAAATGAAAAGATTAATATGACTAGACTAGCATACTGAGTTCGGCGCGTAGCGCCGAAAATTTTCTTCTGGATTTCAATACTCTAGAAAGTTGGAAAATGAATCTTTTCACCTTTTATTTCCCATACAGAAGGTTTGATTTCTCAGTGAATTTAATGAATTTTCATTCGGACAAACTGAAATTCAAAAACTAGGCAAGCGACTAAGAATTTGGATCTTTTAATCGGCAAAAATTTTTACACTCAAAATGTTTTAATCACATGAAAGTCAAAATTTTTTATGAAGACCGCAGAAAATTTTTGGAAAAATGACCGAGAAAAATGTTAGTCTCCCTCAAAGTCGTCAACAAACAATACAGGATCAAACATTTATCCATAATATGTTGATAATTAGAACTTATTAGCACTAACTAGAATGACCTTTTCTAACCGCGCACTAGAATAATATGAAAAATTATAAATAAATTGAAACCCGGCGCAAAGCGCCGGAAAATTTTAACTTTTTTCCATTTTAGAACGGATAAAAATGCATCTCCGGACAGAAAACCGTATCTCCTAATCAGAAGAGCAGTCAGACCTCAAGTTGCAGTGTGCAACTTGGCAGGAAAAATTTGGTTACACAGCCCAAAATTTGTTTGCTGTGTGCGAAAAAAACCCCGGGCACAAGCACTGTTTTTTTCCACGAACTTTTTTCCACAAATGTGGAAAGGGGTCAAATTTTCTTTCCACATGTGGAAAAAACTTTTTCGTCTTAAAATCCTCGTTTTTCGGCTTGAAAATGCTCATAAAGGCTTCATTTAAGTGTTTTTGAGCTTTTTAAAGCATTCTGATAATTATTCTGATTATCTTTCATAAATTTGGCCGAAAAGTTACGAGTCAGAAGCGTACAAATTTTCGAAAAATACTTCCATGAAGCTTTTGAATTGAATTTAGGGTAAGAAAAGAACAAACGCTTCAAAAAGTTGAGAAAGTTGACGTGTGGATTTTTCTTTAAAAATCTATGGAGGAAAAAATACGGATCTCCATTAAATATAAAGATATAATATGCAAGGCTGCCAATTAAACATGAAATAATACGTTTAAGATGATGAAAACTATCATAGATTAAATGGTAAATGAAGGCAGGCATGCTAAAAGCCGCTCCTGCGCTTGGTAATAAATAATAATGATTATTAAAGTTATAACCGGCGGAAAATTTTGAGATTTGGACCTCCTAAAATGCACCAAAATGCATCTTTTCAATATGAAAACCCCAAATTTTTCTTCCACATTTGTGGAATGACCTCAAAAATTGCTTCCACATTCCAGATTTTCTTCTACATTATAGTGCAAATATGGAAGAAAAAAAACAGTGATGACAAGATGCCAAAAAATTTTGCGCCAATGGCACAAAAAATTTTCTCTACTAGAAACATACTGTAAACTGTAGAAAGATTTTAGGCCAAAATTTTGATACAAAGTTAACATTTACGTCTACGTATGTTTAAACGCATTAATATTTTGTAAAAATCGTACGTTTAAACGCAGTTTACGTCTACGTACGTTTAAACGCATTAATATTTTGTAAAAATCGTGTCCACTGTCCAACATATTTTTCAGCTAACCATGTCAGTGAGATAAGAAAAAAACTGTGCAAGTAGTTATTTAAATAACTGCAGAATTGTTCAGGAAATTCAAATTGATTCAATTTTCGACTACGGATCTTATCCTGTTTAAGAACAATGTAAGGACTAGTATAAATAAAGTCGGAAATTGTGTAAATTTTCGGTCGGAACAATGTACCATTACTAAGTGTATCAAATTTTCTATTTGAATGAATCAGGCACAAAAAATAAGGATTTCAGTTTTAAATCCGAATGTGACTGAATGAACAGAGAATATTTAGAATTTATTTCCATTTATCATTCATTGACAGCCTATAAACTTTGGTGCAACGATGCTGATACACTGTTCGAAGAAAACTCGTTCGCGCTCGGGTTAAATACGAGTAGATAATATTATATTCATTGACTCGGCGCGAAGCACCTAAAATTTTTTTGCATTTTCCGCCCCTAAATCGTCTGAAAATTAAGGAAATTTAATGTTTGGACAGCCCAAAATTTTGTGCCAATTGGCACAAACGCTCAAATTTTCTGTGCCATTCGAAATTTACTTGTGCCAAAAACCATGTTTTGGCACAAAAAAAACACTGGCGCTAAGCGCCGAGTCCATGAGTATAATATTAAAACTGCTTTTATTTGTCTCGAACGCTAGCGAATTCCATTCGAATAGTATATTTGCATTATCGCAACAGACTTTGACATTATCAATGACTGTTGGATGAATACTAATTGTTAACTTCCTCTGTTCATGCAGTGGCTGTGGCATTGAGGAGTACCGAAATTTTTTTTGTTTGATTCGAACAGAAAAGTTGACATTGTTGGCACAATTTTCCAACCAAAAATTTACCCGACGCGACTTAGAGATATCCTTAATTTTACTCTTTACATCGTTGTTGGGACTAACTTCCTAACCAGTAATTGAAGAAAAATATAAACTTCCTGACAAATTCGATAAAAATATCAAAATTCTTTCGGCATTTGATTTCTTTCCGAATCATATAAACCGTTTTCCTCGATCAGTTGTTATTTCACTGACGCGGTTAGATTAAATGAGGTTGGCACCAGTGTTTTTTTTGCACGGTGCAAAAAAATTGCCAAAAAAGTTTGGCGCGCCCAAAAATTTTTTTTGTACTATAACTATAAAACCATTAAAAATTAGTGATAAGTGAAGGTAGACATGCTAAACGCCGCGCTTGAGCTTGAAAATAAATAATATGATTATTAAAGCTATAACCGCCGAAAAATTTTGAGATTTGGACCTACTAAAATGCACCGAAATGCTCCTTTTCTGTATGAAAACACCAAATTTTTTCCACACTTGATAAATACTTTTTTGCACGGTGCAAAAAACCTGGAATAAAAGTTTTTGACGAGCGGACAAAGTTTTGCACAGTGCAAAAAAATACACTGTTTGGCACGATGTTTAAGCAAATTAGTTCGGTCAGAGTATCTTTAGTTAATGTTTTTATCAAACTTTTTGCGATTTTTACTGGTCCGTTCCCTTCCAAATTATGGTCCAAACTGGCATTTTTGGATTCCTCAAGATGCCAGCTATCCAGATCAGCTCGAAAATTTAGGCGCTCATGGCATTCACGAACTCATTTGCATAAAATCTGCACACATCTCACATAGTTGTGTGCAGATTTTATGCACTGCACACAACTATGTCAGATGTGTGCAGATTTTATGCAAATGTATATATAAATATATATATAAATATATTTATATTATAAATTTTGAGCAAAGCTCAAAATTAACAAACAACTCATATACAATAATTAAGCTGAAGGCCGGAAACCGACTTATAAAATTTAGCCAACTTTTTAAAGGTTTTCAGTACGTTTTTAGAGTGAGAAATTTTTTTTGTGCCACTGGCACAAATTTTTTTGGCCCTTTCTGTCAATTAGCACAAATGTCCCTGCACAGAAAAATGCTGTGCTCGAGTCATCCGCGTGCTTTTGTGCACGGCACTTACAGGCAGGGTTTTTTTTGCACACAGCAGATGCATTTTTATGCATTCTGAAATGGAAAGAAGTGAAAATTTTCCGGCGCTCGGCGCCGGGTTTTAATTTATTTACAATTTTTTATATTATTCTAGTGCGCGGTTTCAAAATCTCATTCTAGTAAAGTAGTGTTTATAGGTTCTAATTATCAAACTACCATGGATAAATGTTTGAACCTGTATTGTTTTTTGACGAACTTGATTGAAAACTAACATTTTTCGGTGATTTTCCCAAAATTTTTTTGCCATCTTCGAACAAATTTTGATTTTCATGTGATTGAAGCATTTTGAGAGTAAGAAAATGCTAGAAATTCTTGTCGGTTGGAGGATCCTAATTCTTAGTCGCTTGCTTAGTTTCTGAATTTTAGTTTGTCTGACTAAAAATTCATTAAATTCACTGAAAAATCAAACCTTCTGTCTGGGAAATAAAAGGGGGAAAGATTCATTTTCCAGCGCTCTAGAATATTAGAATTCAAAAAAAATTTCGAACAAATTACTTCAGTGTAGTCATATTAATCTCTTCATTTTCTCTCCATAACTCAGAAAATTGGGTTTTAAATGCCTAAAGACGCGGATCGAATGAAATACAGGAAAACTGATTTGCGATGGTTTTTCCGGTAAATTTTACGCAAATTTATCGATTTTAGAGTGAGCAACTGAAAATTTATCTGTGCAGCCAAAATTTTTTCCTAAGTTGCACATCTGGCCTGTGCAAAAAAACCCTCCTTACAGGTATACTTTTGTCATGAAATTTTTTATAGGTTTTCAGTGTGTTTTTAGGGTGAAAAATTTTTTTGTGTCACTGGAACAATTTTTTCGGCCTTTGTGCTATACCCGTAATTGGGGGGTGGGTGCCCCAACCCCAACTTGATCGAACCCCAGGTCCGTATTCAGAGAGGGAAAAGGGGAATTCCCCCCCCCCCCGGTAAATTTTTTTTAGAATAAAATTTTCAGCAATATCATTGTACTTATACATCACAATTCCCAAATTAAATTATTATATTTACATACTTTTTGTCAAATATAGAATTTAGGCACTAATCAAAGCACACATAAACTAACTGAAAATAAGTCGTCTTTACTGCAAAAATTATCTTCTTTTTATTCAGTAAATTCTAAAAAATTTTGGAAAATTTGCCCTTTTTTTGAAAATCCTGGATACGGGTATGTCGAACCCTATACCGGAATGTTGGGACCCTCAACTTGGTCAGCCCTATACACAATCACCCCCCCAAACCAGGAAAAAAATTAGGAAAAAAGTGGCTTTTTTGGGAAAATTTTCGAAATTTTTTCGTCTTCTTTGGGGGGTTTTTGACCCCCTCCCCAAAATTGGAAAATGTTGGGACCCCCACCTCAAAATTATGGGTTTACCCTCCAACTAATCGGACCTCATACAGGTATGGGCACAGACCCCTTTTTAGAGGGGAAGAGGGGAATCCCCCCTAAATTTTTTTACATTTCTTCGGTTTTATCCAAAATCCACGCTGTACACGATTGAACTAATATCATAAATGTTAGATTAACCATAAATTTTAGAATGCAATTTTCAGCAATATCATTGTATTTTCGTCTAACATATAATTTCGCCACTAATCCAAGCACACATTAACTGACTGAAAATAAGTCATCTTTACCGCAAAAATGGTTTTCTTTTTATTCAGTAAATTCTAAAAAAATTTGGAAAATTCCTCATCCCCTTTTTAAAAATCCTGAATACGGGTATGACAAAGGTTTGTGTCAATTAGCACAAAATTTTTAACTTATTCAACACTAATTTTCTTGATTTTTAGACTCATTAGGAAAGAGCATAAGTTAAGAGATCCAACCAGTTGAGGGAAGTCGGAAGAAGTCAGAAATTTTCTCAAGAAGGCCAAAAAAAGGTATGTGGTTGACTAAGTTGGGGTTCCCCCCTCCCAATTTATGATTAAGGGCTAAACACTATTTTTCCCCCAAATCGTGCTTTTTGAAGGAAAAAATTCTGAAAAGGGTAAAAAAATTTGGGGATCGGATCGAATACAGAAAAGATGCATATTAGTGCATTTTAGAAAGTCGCAGCGCCGGTTATGACTTAAATAATCATTATTATTTATTACCTACCTCACGCGCGGCTTAAAAGCTAAAATTAGCATGTCTACCTTCACTTACAATTTAATCTTTGATAGTTTTCATTATCTTAAACGCTTTGTCTCATGTTTTAATCAGTAATCTTCAACATTTTTTCTTGATATTTTAATGAAGATCCGCATTTTTTCCTTGCCCCATTTGGCTAAATTATTGTTTCTTCACGAAGTGCCGAAAAATACATGTAACGGGGCCCCGAGGTCTGGCGGTGAGCCACTTCTTTTGGGGCCGGGGGTCACTAATTCCCAAACTTTTAGTGGGGGAGGGGTTTCCGAAGCACAAAAAATTCGATTTTTTCACGAAAAAAGTCCGAAAAATAGTTTTAAAAATAGTAATTTTTCTTTAAAAACCGAAAAAATGTATTCATGGCGCGAAGCGCCGAGAAAATTGACTTTTTTGACCATTTTTTTTTCAAAAATTTACATTTTACATAAAAAAATTTACATTTTCAGTATCTTTCCGACCAAAAGTAGGGGGTCCCACGGCTACCATATGGCTAGCCATAGGATTGGAAAGTCCTAGAGAGGAGGTCGCCCAGTGGCTAGTCATATGGTCAACGATTTCTGGGGGGATTTTCCCATAGCACTCCCTCCAATTACATGTATGGTTAGGGGTCCATGACCCCCCCCCAAAATGTTTCAAGTGTTTAAAAGGCACCTTTGGTTTGCTTTTCTTCAAGAAAAAGTCATGTCAGAAAAGCGGATGATGCCCCCCACAAAAAAAAATTCTGGCTTCAGGCCTGGAGGGGATAAACCCAAAATTTTGGGGTGGGGTCGAAAAAATCGCAAAAAAGTCGGAAAAATTTCGAAAATATTCCCAAAAATGCACTTTTTTCTCAATTTTTCCGAGTTCGAGAGAGTTGGGTATAGGGTTGAGTAAGTTGGAGAGGGGTTCCGGCATTTTGGTATAGGGTTCGACCAAGTTGAGTGGTCCCCCTAAACCCCCTTCAATTAATCTACTTAATTCTGGGGCTTAGGCTTAGGGCGAAGCGGAGCCACGTAGGCGGGCGCGTTAGGTCCTCTGTGCGCATATGGTTATATTTCTCCATCCAAGCTCGGGCATACTTTCCTGATTTGAGTTGGCACATGTTAGGTCCATTGACGCGGATGCACATGAGTGCGAAAATGGTATCTGGTTTCAAACTTGTGATTTATAATCGATTGTGACTGATAGAGATGTATCAGGAACCCGGACTCGAAATTAACCGACAATTTTGTTGGACCCGGACCCGATATTTTCAAAATTTTGAACCCGGAACCGGACCCCATATTCTCAAAATTTTGGACCCGGACCCGAAGGAATTGTCACAATTCTGATTCGGGTCTGATGTATAACATAGTCATTCAGCTGAAAACAAATACCCAGAGCCATGCACAAGGGGGAGGCAAAATGCAAACAGTATATCGCGTAAAATCAACATTTTCTGGCGCTATTCCGTAAAAAAATTTAGTCCGCCCCTTCCATGAAAAAATCCTGCGCGCGTCCCTGCAAATACCCATGTTAAAGAATAAGATGACACATCAATTAACTACTGAAATGTGAAAATTAACAAATCAACATTTTATTGCTTAGATCATCCTGAGACTGATTTATTATTAGATTTGAAATCTACAGTACCCAAGTTATATTTCACAAAGAGTTTTTCCGCCGTCTTCCTTATAGTCATCGTCTTTTCAAACTGGACTTTTATTTATAATATTAATCTAACGCAGACTACCCCACAGGGAGGGGTATGAGGGGGGTACTGCCCCCACCTACAGTCCTAAAAATTGATCACTGGTAGCCTAATTCTGAGACAAAATCACGTGTTTAGTGAACATTTGGCTACATTACCCGGACAGATTTTTAACTTTACCCCTACCTTAAGAGTTTGATCTTGGGGACTTTCTGATCTAACGATCAAAAATTGAATTATAGAGATGCTTAGTCACTAATATTTCACGAGAATTATGTTGTTTCTCTCACATCCATTTTAAGATGCAGTTGTGAGAAGTTCGATCTTGAATATGAGGTTGAAAATGAATCATACCCGATAATAAGGTGCATACATGTAATTGGGGGGAGTGCTATGAGAACCCCCCCCCCCCAGAAATCGTCGACCATATGGCTAGCCATTGGGCGACCGCCCCCCCCCCAGGATTTTCTAATCCTATGGCTAGCCACATGATAGCCCTAGGGACCCGCATACTTTTGGTCGGAAAAATACTGAAAAATGTTAATTTTTTTGATGAAAAACGTCAATTTTTGACAAAAATGGTCAAAAACATCAATTTTCTCGGCGCTTCGTGCCATAAATACATTTTTTCATCATTTTTTAGACAAAAATTACTATTTATTGAACCATTTTTCGGACTTTTTTCATCAAAAAATCGATTTTTTTTTTCCTTCAGAGACCCCTCCCTCCAAAATTTTGAGAATTACTGACCCCCGGCCCCAAAAAAGTGGCCCAACCCCTCCCCCCAGACCCCAGGGCTCCGTTACATGTATGATAGGGTGCAGAGCACCCCATGGGGGGGGTATTACCCCCGTCTTAGATTTGAAAATTCATTTACTACCCCCATAAAAACAGCTCACTATACCAAAAAATTTTGGTAGACTTCATCCTCTCCCCAGTAGGTTATACTAATTCGAGAAAAATTGCAGAATGTGTGATTCTGAGGAATTACTCACTGCTCTTTTTGACACATTTACTGAGCAAATGATAATGGGAAAGTATGCAACTACTGTTTCATATAGCGATTTTTAGGAAAGGATATCAGTACATTAATATATACTACTTGTAGGAAATCATTATAAATATAATTAGGAGATGAAATAATGACTTATGTATGTGTGATTAATGAAAAAATCGCCCCTTGGGAAGAAAAACATTATGTTGTTAAAATTCTGCCTCTTCATGCTCTCCTTTCCTTTTCTCCGCTTCTGCGTTGGGTCTTCTGTGCGCGTATGGTTACCCAAGCTGCGGCATACTTTCCTGCTATGAGTTGAGACATGTGAGGTCTGTTGACGTGGATCAGGAGTGGTACTTGGTTTCAAACTCGTAGTTCATAGTCTAATGGGATTAATAATACTAAAGCCACATTCAGCATCAGGACTTTCAATTCGAAGCACTTTTCCAAGCCTAATCAGTGATGGGATAAGCCCATACTGCTGAAGATGCTGGTTGAAACAATGTTTCCAAAGTGCATTAAAGTTGCAGGATTGGGAGCTGGAAAATGGAGTTAAACCAGTAGATGTTCTATGACTGTAAAATGCATAAAGTAGGGGCATTATTCATCTATGTAAGTTCTATTTGGTTAGAGGACTACAACTCCCCCCTCCTTGGCAAAAAGTTGTGAGCAAAAAAAAAAAAAGGTACTACCCTTAAAATTTACGATTTTACCCCTACCTAAATTTTCGACCTTGGGGACCTCTGATAGGGTGTATTGTGTGGTTTTACATACTGCATTTGGAAAAAATTTTCTAGTGTACTTTTCACATTTTACACTTTCCAAGTGTTCAAAATTAGGCGAAAAAAAGCTGAAAAGATCATTTGGACCTCTTTCAGGACACCTTGCCCCAGAATGTTTCCATCAATTTTGTAGGCACTAATGTCCAAAATATTATCTTCAAATTTCAATACGATTTGTGTACCGTTTTTTGAATTGTAGCGATTGCCACACACTGCACTGCCATTCTTTGGAGTGCTTTAGGTATGTGAATTTTGACTTTTCCGTCGAATATATGCTGTCACAATACTCAGCGTATAAAACCACATAAAATATCTCATTTTCAGATATTGTCGATTTCCAACTTATCATAGGTCAATGTAGTTTTAGGTCAAATCTCTCAGAAATCGTGTCTGATGCCACACAGAGTAGCATGCGGAAAAATTTAACGGACCCGGACCCGAAATTACCCGGCTATTTTGCTAGCCCCGGGCCCGATATTTTCAAAACTTCGGTCCCGGAACTGTACGCGGACTCGATATTCTTAAAATTTTGGACCCTGACTCGATAGTTTTGAAGTTTTGTACCTGGACCCGTTATTCTTAAAATTTTGGACCAGATACATCTCTAGTGATTAATAATACTAAAGCCACGTTCGGCATCAACACTTCCAATTGGTAGCACTAGTACAACCCCTATTAGTGATGAAATGTGCTCGCTCATACGCCTGATGATACTAGTCCAAATAACGTTTCCAAAAATATGTTGCGTCTGATTTTTGAAATCTGCTGGGATCAGTTGATTCGACAATTTTCAACCAAAAGTCTGACCATTCTCTGCACGTAATTAATACATCCATGTTGCATGATTCGGAGGTGAAAAAATGAAATAGAAACAGTGAGAAAATGTTGCGTATTGCATGAAAAACGATTTTTGAACGTAAAAAGTTTCATGGTGAAAGTACCCACACCACCCCATCATAACAAAGTAGGGAGCAAAAAAAGTTCACAGCCCGCGGCATATACGATTTACGATTTTACCCAGAGTGCCCCATGAGGAGGGGTATGAGGGGAGTATTACCCCTACGTGAAGTCCTTAAAAATGTGCACTGGCTGCCTAATTTAGAGACAAAATGATGCGTTTAGTGGACATTTAGCTAACACATCCCCCGCAAATTTTCAATTTTATCCCTACCTGAAAAATCTGACCTTGGGGACCTCTGATTTTACCCCTACCTAAATTTTTGACCTTGGGGACCTCTTTGCAAAATTTGTTCTGTTATGTTTCTCTTATGGGGCGTAGACGTTCACCTAAACAGAGAACTTCCGATTTTTAGTTTCAGCATCGGAAATCTTCCTTCGTCATCCTTTTCTCAAAATGTTATTGATTAAAATCGCTTCGCCTCTTGAATTGGTTTCACCATGCCCCCTCTTGAATTTGTTTCACCGTGTAGAAAAAACACGTTGCTTCGTACGCCGGCACCCCGCTAGAGGGCTAGCCGTCCTTATATTTCCGCTGAAAAATGCGTCTCTTGTAGAAAAACTATATCAGTGTTATTTTCCTTACAATAATTTAATATTGACTTTCTCTGTAACCTCGTTTATACCTTTTTTAATATTTAAAGATAGTATCTTCTTATTATAAGCCATTCACAAGTGCGCTATTTCAGTATTATTATCATATCACTCGTGTTCTGTTTATTTTCTTCCCTTGTTACAGGCAACAAAGCTTTTTGTGTTGTTTTTTTGGAGTTTTGTATCATACTTAAAGAATAAACTTAAAGGTTCGCACTTATGCGGTCAAAATAGGAACTACTGCACTCAAACAGCATTATTGCAGGCAATTAAGATGATGGTGCGTGTTTTTCATTACCTTTTCATTTTGAAACTAGCTGATTATATTTCATGAAGCCTTTAAATCATCAAAACATGTATAAGAATTACAAATTAAAAAAAAGATTAGTGACATAGGGCAACAATAAGCAAAACAACTAAACAGTACTTTTTTCTTTTTTCCTTCAATTTTCGTTTTTCTTTGGGGTCGTTCGCTGCTGTTTGGTCACACACCTGGACAATAGGTTCAACTGGATGCAACTCGGTACCAGATGAGACGACCTCGGTAACAGATGACTTGATTCTCAGCACCAGATCGTGTTTTTTGTGTGAACCGATTTTAGCTGAGAGAGAATGAGATCGAGAATTCAAAGACTAACCAAGCAAACAGGGAGTCAGCCAATCAACCAGAGAATCAACTAACCGACCAATCAGTCAGGAAACCGGTGAACCAATAGGTCGGGGAAACAGTGAACCAACTAATCACTAAATCAATCAACAAACCAGCGAATGAATGAACCAGCTAATCAATTAGGGAAACGATCAACCATGGAATCGACGAACCAACCCACCAACCAATCCAACCAACCAATCAGGCAAATAACCAAGCAATCAACCAGGAAATAAATCGATCAACCATGAAATCAACCAAGCAACCATTGAGGGAAATGACCGACCAACCAATCAGGGAATAAACTAATTAACTAACCACATTATCAGCCAACCAATCAAAGAATCAACGAATATACCAACTAACCAATGGAGGCATCAATCAACTAGCCAATCGGGGAACCAATCTTTTTTTGGGCTGGCTGGTACCAGATGAACCGATAGGGTTTGTCCAGGTATGTTTGGTCAAATCAGGTGCAACAATAATTGGTGGTTTTCGAAATATGTTCCACTCGGCCAAATTTTCTTCATTAGCTAGAATATTCTTTGTCTTCTAATTTCATCAAATCGACTTTAAAATTAATCAGATTTACAGGACTTTTTGATTGGTAGTATCCGACTGATTGTATTTCAATACCGTTCACCCAATCTGTGGGTAGATTCAAAATTTTTTGGTTTTTCTCACTCTTCTTTTTGTTGTTCGTTTTTTTTATCCACGTGGATCAAATTGAGTGAGAAAAAAAAACTAGACGTCAGTTTTTATTTTGCCTAGTCTATAGGTAATTGACTTTTTTTGGTATCCACTCGTTTACAATAATTGGAAACTACATATTACAATCAAATTATGGTACGATTGCATGGGTTTTTTCTCATGCTTGCAGAGGTCAAGCAGATTACTTTTCAGTTCTGCTCTTGCAGACGTCAAAACAAAGGATATTTCTGTTCTGAATACGGCCTACGCTTTATAAAAGATATATCTTACCGGATACTTAGAAAATCCAGAAGGCTTTCGATTTGGCTTGTCGCTCGAGTTGTTCAACTGTCCTCTCAAGTTCGCCGGTTTTTTCTTCCAGTTTATTTCAGTTTCATCATCGCTGTTCGAATTCGCCCGTGTTTGTTTGGAATTGTTCATTCTTCCAGAATTTTGCAGATGTCAATTGACTTTGCACAAAAACTAATGGCTTCTAACCGTAAAAATCGTCGTCAAAAAGGTTTTTGGATGCACCGGCAAATCACTTGTCATGCTGTATTACTAATGAAATAACATTATATTTGTACTGCATTGAAGTGGATGCAAATTTAAGTCGAGAGACGCATATAAACAGCCATCCAGGAAATCAAAAAATGTACTATGTAAAATCTCACTTACTCCGAATTTTAGCTATCATTAGGTTTTTCACATTTGCAATTTCGTTCAACTGAAAATCTACATTTTTCCAGCTTTCACTTCGGTGTCTATCTCTGCCGAAGAATGTGATTTTTTACATATTTTCAACAGATTCGGGAATAAATTCTAAGAATGATGGTTTGTATACTTAGTGGTCCTCATACCTGGCTCCAATCACCAGTTGTCTACGAATGTAAAAAACATCTTTTGGGAGGGTGAGTAGCCGATTTTTCTAATATTTTGGATGAGGAGAGTTAGAAACTGCCTATAAATGTCAAAAATGGAAAAAACCTACTCACAATCAGTGAAAAAACCCGCAATCAAGATTTACACTTTTTGATCGATTTATGCTCGACAAATGTCGAACCAAAAATTGGTATTTTTATATTTTCTTCAGGGAATAAGTACTGACCACTGAAAGGTTGGGTGGGGGAGGATCGCCCACAACTGCCTATTCAATTGAACATTTTGAGGGGTTCCCTCTCAAACCCCCAACCACAGGTATGTTTTGGCTAAAGCCCCATTCCTCTTTTCCGCAGAATGAGATTGTATCTCTATCCTATTAATGATTAATTATTGATTATTAATTAATGAAATATTAATGAATTTATTAATTCTATTATTGATTCGTGCACAAATAATTATTGAAAAGTGTCATACTAGCTTTTTATTGACCATAGAAGGTAATATTACCGATTGCGAGGTTTTTTAATTAATAACTGAACGCAGTATAAAATATGAACGATCCAAGCGCACCAGATGATATTGAACAGCAAATAACGGACGACACGACGTCTCAGCGCTCGTCGTCATCTTTAGGCGTAGCTTTCGACTCAGAGTTTGTCGCCAAAGTTGCTCGATGCAAAATGCAATACCCCGACATGTTTGTTTCAGATTTTTTCAATGACGATTCTGGTATTTACCCGCAGCCAGATCTTGAACGTAAGTATAGGACCCGCTATTTCATTATTAATTTTCGATTTACACATTCGATTCAGAAGTGTGTGCAACATATGAAACTTTTGATCTTATTCCACTGAAAACAAGAGTCATTCTTAACATATCGATTTCTCCCACACGCACGATGTATGTTCATGGAGTTTTAAAAAAGTCCACGTTAAATAATTTGCTGGAAACAGAAATTTCACAAGTTTCTGAAACTTAATTATTGAGGAATTGTGAGATCCTGTTTCAATTGTGATGTAGCTCACTTCTGTCTATGCATCAAAAAATAGAATTGCTCATCAATCGATTTTTTGTCTTTGACATACTGTTGTGACAAAGTTTAAGGACATAGTCGAGAATTTTTTTCCTAAATGTCCTGCTTGATGCATTTTTGAAGTTTCCCTTGAAATACAAATAAGAATTGGTCGATGATATGGCCGGGAAATTTGGATTTTCTGCAAAAACGAAACGTGCCAAAAAGCTATCTTTTTTGCGTTTGGAAGGTTTTCGCAGTCGATCTTATGTTATAAAAGATCTGCGGAAATATAAACAGCGCAGAGCGCCGGAAAAATTTGAAGTTTGGACCTCCTAGGATACATGTATTTTAACCTCGCCAAAATGTTTATTTTTTGAAGAATTTTTGAGAGTCTCTGAAAATTGTTCCCGAACCGTTTTGTAACAAGTAATGCTGAATCGAGTCGGCGCAAAGCGCTGAAAATTTGGTTTTTTGACCTTCTAAAAGGCAGCAAAATTTAACTTTTCAAGTCTTGATGCAATTTTATCTAGTCAATAATTAGTCCGTCAGTGGGCCATCGCCTCTGCTCCCCAGTTTGATCAGATCGGGTAGCAAAATAATCCACTGAAGAGCATGCTCTCAAATTAGCTACTAATACATATAGGTTTGCAGTCTGCACCTTATAAAAACGATCCTGAAAACAGCACATTCTCAAGATAGTTCTGTGTCTCAGATAACTCTTTTTACGCTTTAGGTGATCTGCACGCACGAATGTTGTGGGCCGCCGAAAATGGAAAATTATCTGTTGTCCAGGAGTTATGCAACGTCAACCCTAATCTCGTGAATGCTAGAGACGCCGATGAATATACACCACTACATCGAGCTTGCTACAATAATCACGCTGATGTTGTAAAAGTCAGTTGTGGAATTTGCTATTGCAAACATTAGAATATCTCAATACAGCTATAGGGAGACTCTGAGTTGCAGCGCGAGGCGCGGAAGAACGTTACTTTTGCAGTGTAATGAAGCTCAGTATATGGATGACAATACTAGAGAATGAAGGAAATTGCTGGTTGAGAACTCCAAATTTTCGCTTGGTTACTTATATACTTGATTCCTGAAGTTTAGTCGCCCTCTCCGAAATTAATATGACTGTTGTTTTGCCCGAAGTTCTAAAACGTGGGTTATTTCTAGCTATTTGCCGGTTTCTCAGTTGATTGACGGCTCCATCTAGGTGATCAAAATCATCTGCAAATTCTCCAGATCTGCAGAAAAATGTACTGATGATAAGTTTCCCAGAATTTATTGGTAAGGTCATTGAAACGAAAGAAGTTCGAAACTATATCGATATTTTTTGCTTTTCTCATCTTAACAGGAAACTCTCTTACCCTAACACGCAATTGAGAATGACTATCGTGGAGCTGGGGTAAAGAACCCTATCCTTATGGACGGCAAGAGTTGTAGAGTGTCTATTTTAATAGAGAACGGAGTTTTCGAAGAATACAAGTTTTTGTTTTTTGTCCACATCCAATGGTTTTTTTGGATGTTTTAATCGAAAATTCTTAAAAAAATTGCCCTTCAATGACTCCTTTAAAAACAAATACCAATAAAACATCCTACTGACCCCCAAACCTCCAGGTTCCGTATCATTACATGTATAGCTTAATCATATTAATCATGCGATAGCCGTATAATTGACTGCCATATGGTCGACGATTTCTAAGAGGAAATTTCTGTGACACCTCCCAGTGTTTTTGCCAAATGACCTATTTTGGCTAAAACAATTTTACTTTGGTCGACATTTTTTTAGACGTTTCAGACAATTGGCTAAAAAATTTGAGTACTTTTCCGTAGTTTGAGTACCAATTTTATCCGTAGGCTGAAATTTTTTTGCCTACTTTGGCCATTTGGCTAAAGACCTTGTGCTAAAAAAGCTGTGACACTCACCTGAATTACGTGTAACTTTTATGATCGATTTTGGCTCCAAAAATTCATTTTCGGAAATCTAAATTTTCCAAGGTAGAGGGGACTTTCGACAACTGCCTATATGATTAAGCTCTTTCTATACTCTCACTACTTGCGTTTACTTTTCTATATACGTAGTTCTTTTATCATTTAGTTTGTTTTTTTATTTCCAGTATCTGTCAATTATTTTTCAGTTTTTGATCGACCATAATGCACAATTGAATGCAAAAACGGAAGATGGATGGCAGCCCTTACATAGTGCCGCCAGATGGGGTTCCTTTGACGCTGCTCAATTACTGATTGATACTGAAATAGTGGATATAAATGCTACGACTAACGGTAATTTCCCATAAAATCGGTAGAACCTGCATCATCTTTTCCCGTAAATTGTTTCGCTAGGAATGCTATCGTATGTCTGGAGACGGACTATGTAGATTTATAGCTCGTGAGTTTTATGATTCAGACAATTTAAAATTGTCATTTCGAGAATAACCTTCTTAGCGCATGTTTATTTGACTGCGGTTTAGTAAAGGTTTGCAGCGCAATACAATGGATTTCATTTTGCAAAATTCAAAGAAATGAGTTTTGATGCGATGTGATTATACAATCTAGAACCGAAACTAATAGGAAATTAATTTTTCAATCTGTTCCCGAAGCTCTGTCGAGAATCCAAAAACCGAAATCAAAATGCTGCTCATAAGACATTACTACGAATTCACTGATTGACACGAAGGGTATATACATGTACATATATTTTACGAGTAAAAGCATCCTGACTCCTTTACGCACTAAGGTGCTACATATAAAAAATTGACCTTTTAACATTTATTGCATTACATGAAAAGTTTCCCCTTAAAATTTGACCCAAAGGTTTGTTGAAAGTCTAGACCCTCGTAGATAGTTCTTCTCATCCAGCAGATTTGGCCTGACCGCCAGCAAAAGACGTTTTTTTGATAGAAAATTCGAAATTTTCTCCAACTTCTATGAAAAATTGCTCCTTGACACCCGGCAGATATTTCGTCAAGTGCATGCATGCTCCCAAAGCAGGTTGGGTCCAAAAAGTATCAGTGAGATTTTCTATTTCTATCTAGATGGTCCGTAGAACTCTCACGAGGATTGCATTGTCCTCACGATCTCCTATCTCAGTTTCGTCATGCCTCTGAATAAATGAACATAGCATATTGATAAAATCTAGATTTTTACTTTTTTCAACAGTAAATCTTTATAAGCGTGATTTTCTTATCCAATAAGTACAAATTTTTCATCAAAGAGCTGGTCGATAACAACTAGTTTTAATGCTAAAATGTCAAGTTGAATGCAACGCTAATTATTTTCACAGGTCAAGTCCCTATAACCCATTCACTGGGCCCAGCACTTGTAGTCGCAGTTCGCTGGAACTTCGATATCCTTATTTCATTAACGATTTTTAATATTTACTTTTAATAATCTATCCGAAATTCTTCCAGTGACTGAGAACTCTGAATTCTGTCTTTTATTCCTTTTTGTACGATTCTGATGTCGGGCCACCCGAGGCACTGGGTAACTACGTTGGCGGCTGTTAGTGGCTCCAGTAATTCAACACTTCGTGGAGGGAAGAGAGAGAAGTGGAAGGAAAAGAGGAAAAAATATAAGGGAATAAGAAATGAGAGAAAAACAGAAAAAAATGAACAGAGAAGAGAGAAAGGAAGACATAAGAAGTAGAGTCGGCCGATCAAAAAACTGTAGAAACAATCAACCAACCAACAAATGAGTAACCAACAAACTTGACAAACAACCAACCAACTAATCAGGGTGTCAACTAACCAACTAACTCGGGAAGAACCAACCGATTTGGAAAACAACCAACAAACCAATCATGAAATCAGCTTTAAAGATGGAATTAGATTTCTCAATTTCACTAATGTTCTGATATTTTCAATCACTAGGTAAATATTGTCAATTGTTGCTGGAGTTTAGAAAACCCTGTTAAAAATGAGTGATATCCGGCATGTTCAAACAGAAACAGTAGAAAAGATGGGGCGGCAACCAGTTATGAAATTTATATGACAATCAAGAGGAATATAGCCTTTGCCGAAGTCTGGTAAACTTCCACGGAAGTTAATGTGAAAAGGTAAATTTCATTTTGACCTTTTCGCTGAGCTCAAAGGTGGTCACCCGCCGTTTAACGAAAAATTCACAAAACATTTTTTAACAGAAAATTAATTTTTTTCAGAAAAATCTTCAAATGGCCACATGTTTTTCAATTACTAATACACTGATGTGGACTAGAATTGATACCATCTTCATTTTAAATAGGCCTTCTAACCCCGCTGCATTTAGCGGCTTCCAGTGCTGAACCTGGAGCCGTCCAAGTCGCTACGCTGCTATTACGTCAGCCGTCCATTACGCTCGATACGAAAGACAAGGCTGGCGATACGCCCTACGACTTGGCCAGGCAAAATTCCGCCGAAATGATGCAGTTATTTCCACAATCAAGAGATGAACTCAGCTTGAGGAATGATGCTGTGTAAAAATTGAATAGAACGCCAGAATTTGCATATTCTTCCGAAGTATATAATGCGAAAGGTATAAGCTCATTGTACACTGTTGCCGTAAAAACTCTAATCCGCATTTTTCTGGTATTCCGCCGTTCTAACATGTTTTACTTTTTAAATTTTTGTCCGTGATTTTAGATAAAGCATCGAACTCATGGAACATTGTTCCAAAAAATGCCCAAATGTATACATATAGATGTACTTTGTAAATAAAGTTTCTCGCTTTGTCGTAAAAATTTCTTTCTACAGGAATTTATTCCACGATTTTTTGTGTAAAAAAGCTCGATAGACAAAAATTGGAAGAATGTAAACTTCCCAGCGAATTCTGGCGGAAAAAGGACGAACGTGAGTTCGATTTGCTTGCTTTTTGATTATGAATTAAGCCTCATGTATACTTGACGGCGGCCGTGACCAATCAGACTCCACCAGGAAAAACTGAGGTTTAATATGATTGGTTTGTTTCACGTCACGTACAGTGAAATTCCATTGGTCTCGGCTACCATGGCTGTGCCGTCATGTATGAATGTGGCTTAAGAAAAATTTGACCTTCAACGTTCAGGCCCAGCGTGGAAAACGGAAATCTGGTAAAATTTAAAAAAGAAATGTCATAAAATGTACATGCACAGCGTAGAAATTCTGCTGGGTGTCAGCCAGGACAATGGGTGGAATAGAAATTTTTTTTCGTTCTTGATAACGAAAAGAAAGGTCCCCTAATATCTAAGCAGCATATTCTTCAACCTATAGAAGTCAGATATGCGAAACTATTTGCTTAAACAGCTCTTTTCAACGTTTCAATGTTAGCTCTTTAGAATCAAGTATGCTTTGTTTAGAAAAATTGTTAAACTATAGCTTTATTTCCATTTTTCTGACGACTTTCCCTTCTCTCTTGCTCATTTTCCTTCGTCAACTCTTCAGTCATTGCTGTGAGGGTCAAATCTGCTGGGGGTTAGCAAGAATCTGCTGGGGGTCAGTAAAAATCTGCTGGATGTCAAACCCCCCAACCCCCCCCCCCCCCATGAGCATGTATGATGAACACTTTTGAGAGTCAGGTCAAATATGTTGGAATCAATTATGCCTGCTGTATATTCATTTTCAAATGAGCCCCAGAATACAAATGAATCTCTAAGGGGACGATAATCATGCATCTTAGGCCCATATTTCAAGTTGTAGTCGCAGCTGCCACAATCAGTCTAAGGAAAAAAGGAGACTATGTCCTCGGTTGTATATAATTTGAATACCAACGTTTTCGCGGGGCCCACTTTAAAAAATGGACTATACTCTTTGGCGTGTTCAAAATCCAAATGAACTTTGGTTGTCATCGCATTCACGTGGATCCCATTTTGCGACACTAGTGCCGTACGAAAGAGTTCTCACTGATGACCTCTCATCTCATGCTTATTTCAAATATTCGAACTATTAATCTTTTGAAACAGGTTCATCATGTTTCCCTTGGCCAAGGTTAAACGTATAGCGAAAATGGACCCAGAAGTAAATTTGATGAGTTCCGATGCTATCTTGGCCCTGTCGAAAGCCACAGTAAGCTTGTCCCAAGAGTTTTTACGTTGCCATCAAATGAGCTTTCTCCATTTAGGAATTATTCGTAGAAGAGTTGTCGACTTCTCTCTACCAAAACGCTCAGTTGGCCAAACGAAAAACAATACAAATGCGAGATTTTGAATCGTGCCTGAGCAGAAAAGCTAATCTGGATTTTTTAGACGGTACATTCCGAAGTACAAAATATTCTGTTGTGAACATGTAGCAATCAGGAAAGAGAGTTGAAAATAATGTCTCTATTTTTCTTGCTTTTAGGTAACATAAAACATAGTTTAAAATGGGCAAAAGACAAAAAGTGACAAAATACTTAAATGACGGGGTAAGTAACCCGGAAATTCATGAGGGCTTACTTTTTTAAAACCATTTTGAATAATGCTGATAATTTCACATTGGTATCTATCTTATTCCAACTTAATTCATGTATTGGCCAGTGGTGAGACAGCTCCGGCGCCACCCGGGAAGCCCTTCAACAATCCCTAGCATATGTGTTCATTTTTTCGCTGAAAATTTTACTGCATAGATAGTAAATGGGGATATTTCTATATTCGTTAGTTATCATAAGCATATTTGCTGATCCCTTTGAATAGGCACCAAATTTTTTAGGTACTGCTTCATAGTCTTACTGTAGTTAACGATTTTTCAAATTTTATCATGTGTAAAACACAGAGCAATTATCTGTAATTTCTGTTGGCATACAATACAGTACACTTCTATTGTTGTAGTCAGATGACGGCTCCATCTAGGTGATCAAAATCATCTGCAAATTAATTTTCGATTTTAGGGTCAAATCTTCATAAAAAATAAAAAACAATAATTTTTTAAATAAATCTTAGTTTTGATAAACTTAGCGGATAGTACTTAAAATGAAAGGGCTCTCTAACAAATCAAATCCCATTATTCAATCTTGAACCATCAACAGCCACAGCAATTCATGATGAATTTAGAATTGTTAATAAAAGTTCAAAGTGCTACACTCCTCAGTTTTAAAGTCACCATGGAGATAGAAGTGTAGATCATGCATAAGAACTCTACGGAAGCCTTGAAGACCGTCCTAGGTTTCAAACGGAAGAGTATCCACGGATCAATCATGTTGGATTGAAGGAATTGGGAAGTGTATGTACAATTAGTGTTTTACTGCTATATAGACCACAGTTAGAAAATATGGGTTAATTCCGAGAGCACTGTAATGATTAGGGATGTATCGGGCCGTAGAGTATTGGTCGGGTCGAACCGGGTCAGGCAGTAAAAATACGGAGTCGGGTCACGGGTCGGGTCAGATTTATAGAAATCCGGTTCACCGGTCAATGTTCAGTTCATAAAGTGTAACACAAGTATGTACTCGCCATGTGACATGCTTGTTTAATATTCACTTTTTTAGTGTAAAAAACATTGGAAATGAGAAATGACTTGTCTTATTGCTCATAAATGCCAGCTGCTGTTTTGTCAAATGAGAAATAAACAAAATCTTTCTCTTATTCAAGGCAAAAAGCGAAAATCAAGTGATCTACAATCATTGAAAATAGATCAGGAGATCTGAAATGATAGGCAAAGGCCCTTTTTTCTGCGGAAAAAAATGCTTTTTCAGAATTTTACTTTTTGCTTGATCTCAGAAACTGCTCCTTGAAAGCTTTTTCCGAGGTAGAGGATTGTCGATTGCCGAAAATTGCTGTTACCGATGCATCGGTCACTCGACCGGTAATATCAGACAATATCCGATGGCCATTACCACTTACCTAAATCTTTGCAAATTATAACGCATATATAAATAAAGCAACACTCTTCGCACCATAATTCAATTGTTTTTTTCTTGAAAACCTTCTAAATAATAAAACTGGAAAGCAAGTAGTATTCCATAGATTTTCTGCTAAATCATAGGTCACATAGGGCTGAAAATCTGGGAGCATAGTCCACTAGCCTACATCAATTTATAATTAAAAAATTCTAGTGCATAAGCGATTTTGACCACATTACTAATTTTTGTCTCTTTTTATTAAATTCTTGTAAATTGAAGAATATTGATACCACATTTTTTACACGAAGGTTTGACTATTTCCCACTCATTGCTTTTAACATGATATTGTTGAATAATTCTACATAAATTAGGGAAATTGAACGATTTTTCAAGCATATTTTTTCATCTAAAAAAGCTAAAAAGATGAAGGCTAAAAATTATTCACCACTCATTGTGTCATAATGCATTGAAAGAAGAAATCATATTCTCATTACAGTCAACATTTTACGTATCACAAACAACCAAAAGGGACCTAAGATTTACATTTGCCCAGTAAATAATCACATGCAAGGCTGATTAATGCAGCAATTGCCATAGAAAATAGGACATTATTGATTAAGTCGCCCGAAAAACCATCAGCCGATATTCAAAAAAGTCAATTATCAGCCGATGCCAATATATCGATCATTCACTAATTTCATGAGAAAACTGCCAAGAAAATTTTATTTTTGAAATATATGCAATAATGGCTGGAATTATAATCTCGAATGTAGAATAGGATTTTATTTGTTTTCTTTCTAGCAGTGGGAATAATCAACTAAATTCTTTGGCCCGTGACCTGTAATGCACAGAGGTATCCTGGATAGCGCCTTTTTGTCAAGAATCTTTTTTCCCCTGTCATGTCGGTTCGGGTCAGAAAATATCGGGTAGTATCGGGTAGCATACCGGGTAAAAAGGTCCGATACATCCCTAGTAATGATCACAGAAAAATGCTTTCTTGTAGGAAATTTTACAGCAGACGAGTTCTCTCTAAACCTTCTTCTGTTCACTTTAACTTAATTCTAGCTTAGAATTCAAATTCGTAAATGGAATTGAGCATCCACTGTCCATATCAAGACCAGACAAAACGCTAAAGAGCAGAAAAACAAGCGTCTCTTTTGACCATGATTTCATCCAGACGTCATTTCAGCAAGCCTGACGTTTCGGAATTGCATGCCTCTTCCTTAATGGTATCTATTTTCAGGCGTAATGGAAACTTTCACTCAAATTGAGACTCCAAATGTCAATGAAGAAACGTTGGTACAATTGGACAACGTCTTTGAATCGGAGAACGCGACAGAAGAAGTTGTCAAAGCTCCAGCTCAACTTCCAAAAGACGGCATAATTCGTGAGGGATGTGAAGATAATCGTTCTAGTGATTGATTCCTTTTTGTTATTTCAAATAAAGTAAAAGTCTTCCAATTCGCTCAGTCGGTGCAGCTTACTCTGCTATGAACTTTCCGTTTCAAGTCATTTATTCAGTAGCATCAGACCATGAAAACATTAGTTCTACAAATAGAATATACTCATCCGATGCTGAATACGATTTTAGATTAATACAGATCGGTGGACTGCCACCATTTCTATAAGAGAATCCAAAACAGTCATTAGAGTGATCAAAAATCTGAGAAAGTTGGAAGTCATGCAGAAAGTGACAATAACCGTAAACCTTCTGTATGTTTCTAAAATTTGGCTGTTAGCAATGAGTTGCCTTAAAATTTGCGTCAAAAATGTCATTTTTAAAATCGATATGGCAATAATGATATCGCAAAACGCTTACTGTAGCCTTTATTCACTGATTAAAACGTAATAAATTGATCTTCACTTATTGGCGATATCTAACCAGCATTAACGAGCGTTTCACTGAAGAAATAAATTACAGCCGAAGACGATGGGGGACTGTACATTGTCACGGTCTGTGACACAGGTTCTTTCTAATGAATACTAGCCTCGAGCAGAAACACAAAACACCCAGTACTCAGCTTATAGCAACCCTGTTGCTATAGTCGAACAAAACTTACTAGTGATAAATAGTTTATTTGGGACGAAGAATATAACTAAAACTAATCATTACAAGCGGATCGACTATTTATACACGAGTCAAAAGAAAGATAAAGATGTTAGCCATAAACACGGGGTCAAAACACAGTAGGTCATTACTGATAGTGGTCAAAATATTTACGAAAACTAAACTGGACTTTGGGAGCTTTATTTCGCATCAACAAATAGTAATCGTTATCTAATTATCATAAGAATCAATAATAACTTGCGTTGCACTGGACAACATTCATTTTAAAATGATCGATACAGTGGTCACAGTTCCGGCATTTCTAGTAATATGTTTTACTGAGCTCTAGTAAAACATATTACTAGAGGTCAGGAAACCAATTTCGATAATCTTGAAATGATATAAAAGAGTGATCATCAAGGAATCTTTATCATGAAAAAAATTTATTGAATAGAGTCAAAGCGCTTCCACAATTTTGAATAAAAGTTAGGTTAAGATCTCGCTGCGTCAATCAATTCAAAAAGGATAGAGTATATTTCTTTTGCCGCAAGTGTGCTTGTAAATTGAGAAAACAAAAACCGATATTGCCCCCAAAGTACTTTACACAAAACTTTTACTGTGGGATTTTTTCTTGAAATAATTGGTAATTTGGAATAATTACAAATCCCGTGTGACACATTGTTAACAGGAAATGGTTAAAATAACAAGACTTCCGAGAACAAGATACTCACAGCAAAATCAACGTTTTCAAGATAGCGTAAGATAGCGATTTTTTTCAAATATTGATTTTTTGATTATTGGTGGTGAGTTATTGTAAGGCAATCTATCAGAATCATTTTACCAGTAGTCTTTTTTTTATGAAACGCTTGTAAATTGAAACATGAGAAAAATTAAGCATCGCCCTCAAACTCGTCTATCTTTTTTTACTCCATATCATTCCAACAACCCCTTTAAGTTTGTTAACTTCTGTGAAATTTGTCGAGAAGAAATGCATGAAAAGAATCTTGTTTTTTGCCCCAGAAGAGTCCTCGGGTCATGAGATAAATTCTAGAAAGGTTGTCGAGCTTTTTGCATACGTTCGCTAGCTTTTGTGTTTCAAAACGCTCGTAATTGTTTCATGTTCAAGAACATGAGGAAGAAACGAGACAAAAATTTCTGATGCATGAATTTTACTTTTTTGCATTATTACTCGTATTGAACTTGCACATACAGATGATGAATAACAAGCAAAAAAGACGGAAAATGTTATTTCGTAGATATTTGTATGAAAACCGTTGAAAAAATGAGGATTTGTTGAAAAAAGCGTTGATCTTGTTGTTCTTGTTGTTGTTGTTGCTCATTTTTTCCTCCAACGAGCACTTTAGCGACGAGTGCCGTCTTCGAAGAAGATACCGCCGTCCAAAGCGCAATATTTGGGGCAGACACCCTTTTCTCCGGCCTTGCCGGGGTTTCCAGCCGGACCTTTGTCGCCGGGGGCACCGTCCTTGCCGGGAGCGCCTGGTGGGCCGGGTGGTCCCTTCGGTCCGGGGTTGCCGTTGTTTCCGTCCGGACCGGGCGGTCCGGCAGGGCCAGGCGGGCCTTGCGGTCCGTTATCGCCGGCGGGTCCTTGTTCGCCTGGTTCGCCGGGTACATTGGCAGCTGGTGCGCCGGGTTCGCCTTTGGCTCCGTCTTTCCCACTGTAGAAAAAAACACGTAATTGCGTTCCACATTAGCATCAAAATTTTCAAAGACATTTTACAATCAAGAAATCCTATGGACCAGACCAATTAGACTGTTTTTTGATTGAAAAACAAATCATTCTGTATTTCTCAAGAGCATCCTTCATCGTAACGAGGTTTTTTTCTTAGTTGAGAAGTCCTGAGGTGCACGCCTTATTGAATATCACTGAAATGTCATATGAAAAATCTTATGGCACGGACGCTTCCACAAAACTTACTCTGGTCCAGGTTGGCCGGGCGGTCCAGGTGGACCTTTGGGACCGTCTTTGCCAGGGTTGCCGGGCTTGCCGTCGGGTCCAGCTGGACCTGGACCACCGGGAGGTCCAGCAGTGCCTGAAAAATAAATGTTGAATATGTATTTGCGCTGCAATTTATAGACTCTATTATGATTTCATATTGTATTGCAAACCGAGCGGTCTGAAAAAAGCTAAAAATACTGTAGTTAAATGCAGAAATGTCCATTTTTTTCTGAATACCTAACTGTAATCAACGCTTCATTCTGCAACGTGAAACCATTGATTTTTTCATCTAATCACTCAAAGAATCCAACGAAAATTTCGATGAAGTTTCTTTACCGAAAATCTGATTTGTTTATTTCCGATTGAAATTTCACGTGAAATAAGACTTGCAAAATTTTCCTAATATCCCGAGTGATTGAAATTTGAAAAGTTCGCAAAACGAAATATTCCTTAAAGGTATGACTTGAAAAATAATGTACGACTAAAACCGGGATGCGAAAAATTCACGGTTCATTCATTTTGGCCAGAGAGGCATTCTACGGAACATGAACTTGTAATTCGTTAGTGTATTTTATGCACAAAATCTAAATGAGGACAGTTCACCGGTTCCAATAAGGCTGAACGCAGAAACTTATAGTCTACGCTCAATCTGTGAGATCAATTTCAGTTTATTGTCTCTTGATTGCTCACCATATTCCATCCTTCCTTTCTCCTACAGACGCTATCCAGCCAGACTTACCGGGTTTGCCGGGCGGTCCGGGTGGGCAAGGGTTGCACGGCGGGTAGGTAGGAGGTACACAAATATCCGGTGGGTTACCCGGTTTTCCGGGCATACCGGGATTGCCGGGCTTTCCGGGTTTGCCGTTGCGACCGGGCGTGCCGGGTGGGCCGTCGTAGCCTTTCAAGCAGCAAGAGTCGCAGCTTTGCGACGCCTGACGTTTGCTGACCGTGTGGTTGGCGCTGAAATGGGCCACGCCTTGCGAGGCACCGGCGCCCTTGAAGTTTCCGGCTTCGCCCATGACGTCCTTGGCTGCCGACTTGCATTGCATCAAGTCGATTTTAGCCTTATCCCTGATGTGTTGGACGTAGTTGTAGACCATGGGCATGGTGATACAAACGGACAAGATGGAAACGGCGCTGAAGATCACTGAAGCGTACGCGACGTACGTATACGCCTTGTTCCTGTGATCGTCTTCCATGATTTTTGGGTATATGCAAATTAGGCGACCAAACTTCAATAGGAAAATGGAGACTATGATTAAGAAAGATTTGTGCACGCCTTTTATAGTTAGGACACTTTTCTTATAGAGCCAATCTTGAATTTTCGCTCCAGTCCTGGATATGCTCTGATTGACTTTTTTACAAAGAATGAAAGAAAAACGGCGGCAAGGTTTTTTTGGAGCCAACCCACAAACGCCCTTCGGTATAGAACTTTAAAATTTTTTATATATTTTTGTACGGATTTGGAAACTTTCCAGTCTCTAAACCAGTTTTCAATTAATTTTATTGGTTATAAAATTCACCTGAGTATAGCGCAGTATTTTGGGATAAAAACTTGAAAATGCTCCGCCATGCATGCTCTACTTGACAAAATTTTCTGGAAAATAATGTTAAATCTTTCGATCCGTGGAAGCATGTTCTGTGAAACCAGAAATATCATTATCAATGTGATGTTTTGATTTACGGTATAATTCTGTAAGTAAAAATAATCTGAGAACCATGTAATCAAGCGTCGGAAAGTGAAGTCAGGAAAAATATCAAGAAGATAACTAGTCTTTTTTTGATGAAATGTTGAAACTGAAAGTTTAGATTTTCGCAATTTTCTGCTATCACGCTTTTGTTAACTTCAGCATATAATGAATTAAAAGTTGAAGGATCAAGGAAAAATAATATAGAACACTGATCACTAAGTGGTAAAAGTCATGTACATTAAAAAGTTCTCAAACATTTTCTAACCTATCCATTGACTATAGAGCGTGTCGAGAGAATTGGAATTTCCCTAGGTCAATGAATTTATTGGAGGGCTTGTACATTCAACGGTCGGCGGCGACACCATTATAGCTCATTCAATTTAAAATGTCAGACGCCGAAAGGACATACCAAAAAGGTAAGTTCAAGTTGATACACACTTTTCACAGAGAGATAAATTTATACTCCGATCTTCAGGACAACGGGAAGGTCATGGGAAAGCATCATACTAATCAGATATTTTTGAAATTTGAACCACCTAACCTATTTATGTGAAGAAATTTTCAGCTGTTTTGTTTACCGCTCACTGAGAAAATTTGATCACCGGTCACAGTAATAAGCTTCCTAGTTTTTTGATATTAAACATACGTTCATGGGATCACTGCATCGATCATTTCAAAATAAATGGAGTATAGATGAATTCATTTCAGATAGATACTGCCGCACTAAAAAAACTGAAAATGTGTACGCCATAAACGTTAATTTTTGTTAAATGATCCCATGTTCAGTTCTGACTTCTAACTTTCATTTTCCTTTATGCGTATTACTATCGCAGTATTTTCCCCCATTGCAGCCGCTTGTTTACTTCACCAACTGTTGGTTTTTAAATTACATTTACTCATTCAATTACTATGCTTCACTCATTCCATTAATTTACTTCCTGTTGTTTTCCATATGAACATCGTTGACTACATTTTCTTTACCGTCTTTGCGACTTGTCCCTATTTATTTTTCTGTCTTATAATGCTTATTTTCGTTTGTTGGAAACATGTTGATCTCAAAAGCTCTCAGAGTCAGTATTTATAACTAGCATGGACTTATTGAAAGGTCTTTCGCTTAAAATTCTCAGTGGAATCATAAAGGACTGTAGTAGGCTTGCGTGAGAATTTCATACAAAGCTACGGTAACCGTTGATACTAATTTACGATAAACTGCTGCTTTATGATATTATTTTTCCATTTGTGACTCCCATTCGTGGCATCCCCTTAGTGTAGAAATCTAATCGTTCAAAATTGAACAGATTTTGTGGTAAATATTTTATGAGCTGAAAATTCTGTGCACATGGACTGTCACATAAACTAGCACAAACTGGATTCAAAGAACTCTCAAGATTAATGTCATTCCAGCTATTTCAGCCAAACCAGGTACGCCAAAATGACAGCGAGTATTGCGACTTCAAATCTCTTCTCTTGAGACTTGCCAGATGATGACCACCAAAATGGTTTAAAGAATGCGAGAAAATGTTTTAATTTCGGACAAAAAGTCTTAAACTCTGACATGGAATTTGAATTTTCTGAATTAATTATCTATAATGAATCAGTGAAAAATCTACACAAGCGGTGGAAGATCAGACGATTTCCTGGAAACTGGATGATTCTTTTTACTCAATCCGAGCGTCTGGTAAGCGGAAAGCTATATTAAAAGTTATTTTCTGTTGTGCAGCAGATTTTGAAGGGAAAATTTCCTAGCATACTTGAACTTCCATACACTCGACTAAAACATGAAAAATATTTCATTAGGCCTCAAGTGATCACAAGGAAAAATGCCGGCAAAAAAATACAATAGCTGTAAATGATGTTGAAGATTGCTTTCAATCAATGTCTCCTTAATTATTAATCGTAGATTGGTCGACATAAAAACGCTAATTGGTTATCGAAGAGAGTAAAATCTACCATGGATCAATGAGAGCGAAGAATCTCATGCGAATACCTCATGTGGTGTGCGCAACTTGCTCAATGGACTGGAAAGATCTCCCGCTTCGACTAATGAACGTGCATTTTTCAAATATAAATTCATTCGTATAGTCTTTAGAACTGATTTCGTGACGAGAACATGCTGTTTTTATCATAAAAATTGAGCGTGGCTCTTTAGAAGGTTTTTTGGGTTCTTACGCTCCTGGTTACTGTATTGAATAAATGAATTTGGTGATGGAAAATTTGGTTCATACGAGCAGTACGTTTTGTAATAGTTCCATAAAGCTAAGATTATATGACAATGTTATCCATTACTGAATTATTGCTATGAAAAGGAGTCGGAGCAATCATCTAAAATCATAAGGTGATTATTACCTTTTTCTGGACGGAACCTTTTACTTATTTGTTGATGTTCTATATCATCTGCAAGTCAGACTACAAATTCTGAGTATGTAAGAATGTGTCATATGAATGAACCATCGCAGCGGTTCTGTACTGAAGCTTTCAGGTTGACCGCGTAGAAACTTCAAGATTCTACACGGTGGTCTAAAAACAGCGCCGCATTCGTTCGCACAATGAATTCAGAATACAATAGTTAATTTTTATAAGACGCTTGTAAATTTTGAAATGAAATACTAGCACTATGATCAAAATCGTCAACACAAAGCTTTTTATTTTGAATTTTTTACTCGAGTAAGCTCACAAACTCCCAATCCTAAGTAACATACGGTTTAGCAGGTAAAAAGTGCTATAGCTTTCTACAGTCTTTGTATTTAAAAGCATTCAAAAAACAAACTTTAAATCAGTTGTTAATGCACGTTTTTTAGTAACGTAGTATGTAATCAATCCCATATCGAACAGTATAAGTTTGAGAGAATCAACCTTACCTTTCCTCAGATTTCTTCAGCCTTTTTTAGTGGCATGCTCATCCAATGGAGAGTATTCTAAAAAATATGAATTTATGCAAAAAATCACACATGAAGCTTTGATAAGCTTAATTCTTCTGCAAGTAATTTAATTATACTCCATTCATTTTGAAATGATCGATACAGCAGTCTAAGTTTCGGCAAACGCAGCCTTACTATAGATCAGAAATTCAATTTCGATAATCTTGAAATGATTGACAAGAATTATCATCACGAAGTCTGTATCATGAAAGAAAAATGTATTGTGTAAAATTAGCCTTCCATATTTTTGAAAAAACTTTGGCTGCAAACTCGCTGCACCGATCATTTCAAAATGAATGGAGTATATTTCTTTGTCGCATGTCTGTCAAAAAATTCTACAACGAATCAGTATCATTTTAAAACAAATCAGCGATGTACAGCATTCAGAAAAGCGCTGAACCGTCAGGCAATAATAATTGAAAAAAATCGTTTCTGTAAAAATGCATTCATTTCCAACAATTACATCTAAAGCCACTATAGCCGCATTACTTCGAAATGACAGACGCTCAATTTGCTTTACAATTTCTGCGGAGTGGAAAATTACTGTAAAAAAGCTAAATTTCACCGTAGCAATGACAAGGCTAAAATCATGGACAAATCACCATACTTATCCACTTTCGATTTGGATAGAACCGTGTTTGACACCTGAATGTTAGTCGAGAAATTTGACCATTCAACGAGGTTACTTGCACCTGTTCCGTTTGCCGCTCAAGGACGAAAATTTTCCTCATTCTGTAATGAGCTTTATTTAATTTTCCGTATTGAAATTCCTTTCATGAGATGGCAGCACGGATCATTTCAATACACGATTTCTGCGAGATTTGACCCTATGTTACATTGACCTATGATAATTTGACGACGCACAAAAGGTCACGTAGTGGATTGTTTCTGAACTCGTAGACTTGATGTTGCACATCCAGGTCAGGGCCCAGCTCTGGATTTTTGGGACGAGAACTGCTGCAGTGGCATCAGGCGATGCAGAGCTGTGCAGTCGGTGGTAAATCAGCTATCACCCAGGGTGTGAGAACCGTTACAATACGTTGAAAATTAATAATATCTAAAATGAGATATCTGAGTAGTTTCACATACTGAGTATCGTGGTAGCATTCATTCCATATAAAAGAGAAAATTCGCAATGCTCAGAGTCCCAAAGGTAGGAATTTTTACACATCTTGGCATATTAGGTTGTTTCGAAATATCACAGCTCAGGGAAAAACGTGAGTCTTTAGCCAAATGTCTATTACATACACAAGACCATGACGAGAAAATTTTCTAATCCCACACTTCACACTTTTTATGTTATCTTAAAGTGTCAAAAAAGAAGTCGAAATAAATCGAAAGAGTCATTTGAAACCTTTTTTTGGGCACATTCCCATTAGATTTTTTTCTTAATTTCTGTAGTCAATAATGTCCAACATACTGTGTTAAAATTTCAATCAGATTTGCGTACTGTTTTGGCGGCTGTAGGTGTCTGCGCCTTCTGATAGTTGATACAAAAATGATGATCAATCCCACTATAGTCTGTTTTTTATAAAATGCTTCCAAATAAAAAAAGAAAAAAGTCGCGAAATCAGTGATCTGCTCTCACAAAAGAAAATTTTGTGGTTTTTGGAACACTTTTTTCATATTGCAGTACTTTGTGTGATATTTAATTACACTATACTCCATTTATTTGTATTTTCAAGTGATCATCGGATTCCGTAGAGATCCGCAGGCAGACAATAGACCGGCATCGTATGCTAAAAATTTCTTTTTTCGGATTGTAGTCGAGATTAGTACAGTCAATTTGAAAAAAGATGCCCACCTACGTTCATTTGAGAAAGTGGACTATACTTTACTCATTTTGAAAATGATCGATGCAGCGACCGGAGTTTCAGCCTTACGTGAGATCAGGAAATTGATTTTGATAATCTTGAAATGGTTGAAAAGAGTGATCATCAAATAGTCTGTATCATAAAAAGCAATTTATTGAATAGAGTTAACGAGCCCTCCATAACTTTGAATAAAAGTTTGACTGCGACCTCGCTGCATCGATCATTTCAAAATTAATGGAGAATAGAAATCATCCCAAACATGTCCTTTGGGTACTAGACGTATTCTTATCAACTGTCAAGTCGAATCAAACATAGTAATTTCAACGAACAGCCAAAGAGAACGAGGCCTTGTTCTCGAAGCCAATAGCTTGCGGCTCTATACTCGTACTGCTGTCCGTATGAAATTTTTAGCCTCATGACTTATCCTGCATCCTATATATCAATGAAATATAATGTTCAGAGGTTCTTAAAAATTTTCGCTTTTTAGAACACTCATTTGTCCATATTATGTCAGTTCAAATAAATTTTCATTTTAGAAATAATACAACCTCTCATATGACAACGTGATCTTCACATCAAACGCATACAATATCTAAGTCCATTCATTTCAAAATGAGACTCGGATTTTTTTGCAAATGAAAAATCAACACTGTACGTGGGCATTTTTTCTCTCAAAGTTGTTGGACAATCTGCTGCAGTCAATTTGCGAAAAAAGACTATTGCAGTAGGTTTTTATCTCTCTGTTTTTGTGTTCCAAGTTTCACTTGGAAAAAATGAAATATGGAACATAAATTACCCAGTGTTCAGTTTTGACAATTGAGTCAGTTGCAGGACGTTGATGAACCTCCACCCTAATAGAATTCTTTCTTGAGTACAACATACAGTGTTCCGGTAAAGAAAAATGTGCGCCGAAATGTGAATTACATTATATTAAAACTGAACTAGAAAATTATTTTGTAGCCTGCTTTTATGAAATGCTTGTAAATTCAAAATTTTCGTTTACAACTAGTGTTTTGTCGATCTCGCACTGCAGTTAATTTTTTTTTGAAATGCATTTAAATAATAAAAATGGAAAGCAAGTATTATTTCCTACTTAAACGCCTTTCTCATGAATCATATGTCATATAGTACCAGAAATTTGTGAGCTTTACTCAACTAACCATTAACAATATTCTTATTAGCAAAGCCTACTGTAAAAACTTTGTGTAAACAACTTTAACGAGAGAAAAAACCACGTGCTTTCGGTTCGCGGACACTTTTTTCTCAAATTGACTGTAGCATATTGGCCCATAAATTGAGAAAAATCACCACGTGTTTTGCATGCTTTTTATCTCCAAAAGCATTTGTCTACGTTCAGAGTTCGATTTCAAAACACATGAGATAGATTTTTATTTGTGTCCGAAATCCATGGACTAATAGGTGAGTCTGACTTAGAATGCCTGATTTACGTGGCACTGTGTAACATTATTGAGGGATTCATGACAGTTGACAAATTCAAAAATCGGAAGGGTATCAAAAACGTCATATAAATATTTTTGAAAAACTGCATTTTTCACTGAAGTCGTCTTTGGTGAATGGGCAGAGCTTAGCGGTTACTGTATTTTAACAATGAAGTACAGAAGAGAGTTAATTTGATGACGTACAGTCGTGAGATTATTTGAAGAATATTTTGTCAACCATGATTATGCACGCGTTACTATTCGTGCTGTGCTATCACTCCAGTTGTGGCATTGACACATTTTGTTTGAGGCATGCCTCTGTTTACATGAAAAATATACGTGGTCCGATGGCAGCGTATAATTATCTATTCAACAGTTTTATGGACGACCAGATGCCAATAATGCTTAATTCTAGGTTTTTCTTATAAAAAGCTTTTTCATTGTCGTGTTTTTGCTATATTGCATTCATTTTTCTTTCTCGAACGGCCGATGATATATTGGCGTTGTTACTAACGTTACGAAGGAAAAAAGTTCATTGGGAATGTATGACTTTCGTATACTGTACTTAAACCGTGCTCACATTTGCATATTACCTGCAAGTGCTTATAATTTTTCATACACTGAAATTTTTATTTCGACGCTTTTTTTAATCACTTTCGATACATTGGAGCAACCGTATCAAGTGCTTTATCTGATCAAATTTTTAGCGGCATATTTGTACTGTTTCTTTTTTTCCAATGATAACAAGTGTTTATGAATTTTTGTACGGGGGCGCCTTTCCGACGCCCTCTTTCATTTCCATCTGCCTATAAAAGATCTCGTCTTCTAGAGAGCCGTTTCATTAATATATTCATTGTTTTTGGTTGTTCCTCCATACGTTGTGCTCTAGCTGGCCGGGTTTGATACGACGAGTGGATTCATTGGCCGGGATCATAAATCGCTTCTCAAACAGTCTCGTGTGAAGTCAAGATTCCGGAATTATCCTCCAAAATGTGGACCGAATTCAACATTGGACACTAATGCAACAATTTTGGTGTCTAACATTTCAAAACTTTCTGATTTTTCTAACTTAAATTATTCGTGCATTATTCTTTTCTTATAGATATGAAACAGAAAAAATCTCGTTCAAGATTTGGAGTTTCCATGACGCAGTTGTTCATGTAGACATCCCAATTTCGTAATCAGTAACGTTGTCCTATTTCGTTGACAAATAATCAAGAAAATAGATCGTAGACATAATACAACTTCGATTCCTATGTAGTAAATTAAAATCTCAAAAGTTTGGAGTCTCGTGAGACAAAGTATTTTTCTGAAAAGTATTATGGTCGGAAAGCTGAAATTCATATTTCTCCGGACATTCTTTCTTTATAATTAAAAAAAATCGCTTATGAAAGTTCACAACACAAACTTTTTCTACCAATTATTTGCTTCCCTCATCTTTTATGATGCCAAGATAGAAAATGTGAGTATCAGAATTTGAAGTTTATGGGTCAACCCCGTTTTACAACAGTCTTTTCACAATCCTTTCCATTAAGAACTCTGGGTAATATTGCTGTGACTTTTTAAATCGCGATTTCCATCGATTATTGCTCCATGACTTTCGAAAAGCTTCTTAAATAAAATTTCTAAAAAGAAAATGGGACATTATTTTGAAATTTTAGAAAACTAATCGAGCAGAAGCACAGTATAATGGCTTTTAAAATCATATGGGGAAAATCTAATGTCACAACGCAACTTTATTGTGATGATATTGAAGGTATCATGCATAGTGACGCATGAAACTTATGCAAAGCAAGTAATTGAGCCTGTCAGTGAGAGTATTCTACTTGATAAGAAGGTGCCGGATTTGTTTTGTTCAAGAAAAGTCGCGTAATAATTATCGACTATGGCTCCGAGCAAGTTATATCATGAATATTTACAGATGAAAGCATTTATAATTCGATTGGTCATAGAATTGCACTGCTTAATATTACCTAAACTCAATTTCTTGACAGGAATTTGAATGACGTTTTGTAATTCCTCGCTAAATGTACCACCGCTGCATTTTCTGTTATCCTATGTATCTTTGGAAACTAAATGTTGAAAAGTGTAATTGTGTATTTCTAAACATGGAAATGCTCATGATTTGATGATGCAGTTCGTCATACAATCTTTGATTCGTTTCCTAAATACGAGATGTCGAAAAACAATACCTGACAATTCCGGGACAGTGTCAAATACGCAGTGATGTCTTATAACACGTAGCAGTATTCTGGAACACTGTTCGGTAACGGATCGTAGGTTCTAGCGGATTATAACAATCTTTATCTCGAGTTTCATTCGTGCCGAATTTGTTGTCAGTGGTGTCATATTTTGGAGTTCAGCATTAGCAAACGTAAATCTTGTGCATATATTATATCTGTTGTGAGAAATGGCGAATATTAACATGTTGAAGAATGTTTTCTTCACACGTGAGGGGCGGCCCAGTTTTACTAAAATTGCCTAGCTCGAATTGAGCTCGATCTTAGCACAATCTTTGCTCGGTGTTTTGCGGTCCAGCTAGTGGGCTCAGCTCGAGAAAACAATTTTGATGAGCTCTCGGTAGTAATTCATTCACTGATACAGAATTTTCGTTCACTTGTTTCGATCTATTGAAGAAACAGCTCGTATTACTGAAACAAATTTTTCCAGTATGCCACACTTATGCCGGTTATTTGTTTGATAGTGTCCCTATAGCAATGCACGAACATCAGTCTCGATGTCCGTGGGCCAGATAACCAAATGCTCTTCTCTTTACCATATTTGGTGTGCACCCCTGAACATGTATATGTTGAGGAGAGGAAGTCTACATTCGTACAGTGTCCGCTTAGTTTGGCCTATTCTAGTATTCAGATATCCGTATACGTAGTTTTAATGAAAAACATGCTATTCATTAAGTAAGTGACATGAAATGGAATATGACAATTGCTGTTTCTAAAATTCTCCAACTTCTGAAAAACCGATGAAAGGTGTAAAAAATGGAACGCTTGGAATAAATTGAAACAACCTATTATTATCAACTGAATGTTGAGTTTCGATTTTATGAATGAACAGAAGCATTGAATGGTAATTCTTCTATCAATATGGTCAATTTTCCGTAATAACTAAGGAATGCTGTAAAACAATGCACTTTGCGCAGCCATAACAGCACCGTTTTTCTTATAATCATCAGAATGTTTACCAGGCATTTGATGGCTTCTGAAGTTCAAGTTCGTTCGAAAACAAAGCTCGAAAGTGACATTTTGGCGACTATTAAGATTGAAAGGAGCAAAAGATATTATGAAATAACGATTTTACGGTGCTTCAAGAACACTCTTCAATGTGGTTCAAAAGTTTTCAGGTTGTTCACCTTGACGTCGACTCATCAACTGATTAATGTAGGATAAAAATATCGAGTGTTCCCGTCATATGACCTTATCTAACCACTCAGATATGAGTAATTACAGAACGCACGCTCCTCTACATGGAGTATAAGCAAAGTGACATGGAATAATACAGAATGGTCTTCCTGTGACAAATTTGTCGCTAGCCCTATAGTAGTGATTCAGGCAACATTACTGTCTTTTATAAACTTACTCCTTCTAGCGACCGGCAATCTGGTTAGTATGCTTGAGAATTATTTGAGAGTTCATAAGCGAAATTACAACAATTTACGTGGAAGTTATTGTCTTGCACTATAAGAAATAGTGTTCAACGAAAGGGAATAGCAAGCACTAATGACTAAAATAGTGATGGAGTAAAGTGGCTATCCAGAAGTTTGGAGTTACATGTTGTTCCACAATGAAGTGAAAAGACGGGCGTATGAAATGTGCTTCTAGTTTTTTCATTATTTGAACACGTTTTTCCTGACATACTAGTTTATTTTTAAAATAAAATTCTACTGAATCTTTTCCAGATTAAAATTGGACTGCCGAGGCAATTCCTAATAAAAAATTTCACCTTCTCTCTCCATGGAAGCATTGAGGTAAAAAATTTTATTCTCCAAGGGTTTCTCTGTTGGGTAACGTGATGACTGTTGAACTCTGATACCTTAATCACCATAATCAACTGCTGATATATATATATATATATATATATACTGACGAAGGTGACATTTGACCTGAGGGTCTATTTATGCTCAAAAAGCCTTGTTGGCCGAATGTTTCCCGGTTATGTATCGACTCTCCGCCCCCGTTATTGCGTGCTCTTTGCTTTTAATCTAATTCACCGGCACATTTTTTCACTCAAACTCTCACTGTGGTAAATGTCATCCCGTCTTTTTACATAGTACATTATCTCCGTGTTCAATTTCTAAAATTGAGCCTGATTAATCAAATTTCGCTCCGACGCGTGTAGAGGTATGTAGCGGCACTTTCAGCTGTTCGGTATAAACGAGGATCAGAACTGACTAGGCGGAAGCAGATACTTCGCATGTTCTTACTGTATCTTACGGCATCTGTTTGCTATAATGTTGAACCTATTTGTTATAGGGCCGAATCCGCCTCCCCATTCTCTTTCTCATTATCATATTAAATATGCAAATGAGTGATCTTTTTAATCATTGGATATTTCTCCTAGAGCGCAAATTGTAATCAAGAGGCTGTGCATTAGAACCTGTCCGTAATTCTGCAGGTCTAACTTTTTTATGACATATATAAAATTATACGACGAAAAATAACACCATGGAACCGGGACGTTTACTCGCCGTCTCTATCCCCGTTTACGTTTTCCTAATCCAGATTATACTGAGCGGGCTTGTGTCACCTTTGAGTCTGGAATACGGCCCTTACCAAGACGATCTATCGTATTACCCGGCAGAAAAAAGGCAGCAGGGTGAGAAAAGTTTGTCTCAACGAAATCACATAAGCTATTTGGTTTTTCGATTGTCATTTACTGTGGCTTTTTGTTCTAAGATTACGCACGCTTAAAAAGATACATTTAAGCTCTGCCAAATTACAATAAACTTCTAAATTTGAGCGCCAACTTTTGCATCATTCTTGATAATTTTTTAATTTCTCAAAATGAACTAGTGTTGCTTATAAGGACAAAGGTTGAGCTGTATTAGCTAGAAGACATCGAAAACAAATTAACCTTCATTATAGTCTGTTTTTTATAAAATGCTTCCAAATAGAAAAGTGACACAAATCAGAACTGTCGTCAAAATCGTTTACATAAAACTCTTACTGTAAAATTTTTCACTCGAAAAATTGGTAAAGGTTAGGTCAGTATATTCACAAATTTCCAGTCCTACATGGTATATTGTTTATCAGAAAATCGCAAAAATCCGAAATACAGGGTGGCCCACTTATCTATTTCCAATTTATTTTTTATATAGATTTGGCAATTTTTGTGAAGTGACCACGAAACTTCTCACAAACAAGCTTCATACATCCAAGTTTTTATTCGAAAAAAAATTTCATGATAAGAGCACCACTATGCGTTCAACCACGCGTTTCAACATGAGCACCATGATTTTCAATAATTTTGTACAAACGTTCTTTATATTCCAATAAGACTTTCACACGCATTTCATAAGTAACCTCACTGAAAGCAGCAATAATTCGATCCTTAAGCTCCTGAATGTTAGCAGGACGAGTGGTATAAACTTTAGCCTTAATGAAACCCCAGAGAAAAAAATCGCAAGGCGTCAAATCAGGGGATCTTGGCGGCCATGGCATATTAGGCGAACCGCGACCAATCCAATGTTGTGGGAACTTTTGGTTTAACCAATTGCGAACAGAGCGACCCCAATGAGGAGGAGCACCATCATGCATAAAAATAATGGAATCTTCTACCTGTCGCTCTAATAACTCAGGATAAAATTGATGCTGAAGCATGTCCAAATAACGATCACTGTTAACAGTCTCATCGAAGAAAAATGGACCAATCAAACCATGATGCCCAATTGCCGCCCAAACTGTCGTTTTGGGTGAATGCAATCCTTCTTCTGTGATCCACTGAGGATTCACAGGCGACCAATAACGATGGTTATGCCTATTAACACCACCATCCAGATGAAAATGTGCCTAGTCTGAAAACATCAAATTGACTAAATGATTTTCATTGTTATCCATTCGTTCGATTTCATCTTGGGCAAATTCTAATCGGTTTTCCTTATCCTCGTCTGTAATTTTTTGCACCACTTGAATCTTATAGGGGTGCCATTTTAAATCTTTTAAAATCCTTTGAATAGTCGTTCGACTAATTCCTAATGAATTTGAAGCACGTCGAGTAGAAGAATGCGGGTCTTCTGTAAAATGTTCCTGCACACGATGGGAATTTTCGACAGAGCTGGCTGATCGACTCCTCTTCCTTTTCACGTCACAAACTGATCCAGTTTCAATTAAAAGCTTGTGCCATTTACGAATGCTAGGGGCTGTTGGTGCATCATATCGGAATTCAGTTCGAAACTTTCTTTGGACCATAGTAACACTTCCAGTCCACTCAAACCACGCAGCAACTTTTGCTCGTTCCAAAATTGAGTAGGCCATGAACAAAGTTACGTAATTTTTCCAATACACAAGATAAAATGATTACACTTTTACTGATAAAATTTCTATGTTTACTTTACATTCTGTGAAAGTTTTGTTGTGTTTGCACAAAAACTTCGAATTTTGTAACAAATTTAAATTGGAAATAGATAAGTGGGCCACCCTGTACTACTTGCTTTCCACTTTCATTATTTGGAAGCATTTCAAAAAAAACATACTATAGATGGAATGGAATTTGGTTGAAATTTTCTGGTTACTGTATAATATTGCTTTTAGATAGGTTTTATTTTTTACCTTCCAACCTTCTTTTACAAAAGCTCATTAGTACGAAAAAAATCCATTATCAGAGCTATGTCACTAAAAACAATAAATGCAAGACTTTAGTTTCATAAAGCTGAATGAGAATTTCACCATGATTTCATTGTCAAAAATTATTTTATATTTTTCTATCTCATGCATATAGCCTGTTATTTTATTAATTACCTGGACTTGTTAATTTGAAGCAGTTTGATTTAAATCTCCTTGATGCACATTTTTTAGCCAGCGACTGCCCACCTTGGAAACCTTTCCCTTGCCATGACGGCAATTGCATACCGCTCAGTTACGTTTGCGACAAAAACGAAGATTGCCCCAACGGCTACGACGAAGATGTGCACATGTGCACTGCAAGTATACTTTTAAAGATTGAATTCTTTCTTACCTACGTCAAATCGATGTCTGTGAACATGAACCTATAGTACGTTTTTCTTGAAATGCTTCTAAATAATGAAAGATGTAAGCAAGTAGTATTACAGATTTTCACCATTTTCTAATAATCACTATATCATATAGCACTGGAAATTTGTGAGCATACTGATACTTTAACATACTTTAACATACTTTAATAATTTTTCGAGTGAAAAATTTTACTGTAAGAGCTGTATGTAAACTATATAGTCTGTTTTTTATAAAATGCTTCCAAACAGAGAAGTGACACAAATCAGTACTGTCTCCAAAATCGTTTACATATAGCTCTTACCGTAAAATGTTTCACTCGAAAAAAAATTTTAAAGGTGAGGTCAGTATGCTCACAAATTTCTAGTCCTATACGATATATTGTTTATCAGAAAATCGTGAAAATCTGGAATACTACTTGCTTTCCACTTTCATTATTTAGAAGCATTTCTAGAAAAACAGACTATAGCATTAAGCAAAATATGCAAAGCCCAGCCACAAAAAGCGATAAATTTCACTGCAGTTTATTTATCTGGAAATGATAGATGCGGCGAGAGTTGACAGTCACAGACTTGAAGATGGGGAATCATTACCGACAATCCACAGAATCTGGAATATGTAAATCATTATCAAGGATTCTCAATCATCATGAAAAAAACTTGAACTATGGTGTCTTTGTTACCGTAGCCTAATTTAGATGATTAGCTGAATTGCCTGCTCATGTCAAGAACGGCTCTCTCTTGATAGATCTCACACTATTACTGCTTTCGCTGGAAGATTTAGTTCATAAGTCGGAGCAATCTCCGTCATCAAGAGGTGTGTTTCTGAAATGCACTCCATTTATTTTGAAATGATCCATGCGGCGATTTCAAGAAAGTAATTTCAATACGGTAAGCTTATGACTGTAATCAACGAAATAAATTTTTCGGTGAGCAGTCAACAGGACAGCTAAAAGTTTCCTTCAATAATCTGATCAAGTGGTTAAAAATTCTCGAGTAGCACTCAGGTATCGAAGCATTTCTGTCTAAATTGACAATGGATAAACATGACGTTCTTCAACGATTTTGGCATTTCCCATTCTCATGAATAAATTTAGTGTTTTTCCACTGTATAAAGTTTTCCACAAATTTTTCTCTACCAAAAGTCATTTATGTTTAATTTCACTTTTGTGTGACAAAATTGAATTTTTTGCTGTTCAATAAAATACATTTCTATGTAGATTTTTCCGCTAGAAAGCCGGATGTTTAAAGTAAGGATTTTTCGCATGTTGAACCTTTCACCCAGCGTTTCAGTCATTCTGTCATTTGGGATTCTAGGGTCAATTCGGCCACTGCATCAGTCGCAGAAGCTATAGTAAAGTTTTTTTTAAATGCTTGGAAATTATAAATGTAAAAAACAAGTACTACATCTGACGTCTTCTGTTAAGCCACACCACGGGGGTTTTAGAAATTTATAACACCGCCATAGTAATTTTGTAGCTGAAAATTCTAGAGTAAAATCTGAATGTAAACGATTTTGAAGATGTCTTATTTTTGTAATTTTCTGAATTAACGAATGCTTCACAAAAAGACTGTAGATTCTTGCAGTTTTGCAGTCACATTTGTTTATTTGAGATATCTTCCCTAGGATATAAATCCCATCTTCTATTTTTCGTAAAAAGTTTCTAAATTATAAAACAGAAACGTAAGTATTCTTTCTGTCTGTACGATATTTTTGCTGAACTTTGTGTCACAGAGCCTGAAAATTTGTGAGCATGTTCAACTAACCTTTCGAAATTATTTCAATTCTTAACTACAGTTTCAGTTTTTGTCATTTTTTAAATTTATAAGTATAATAAAAGATAGGCTATACAGGTAAACCTCATGATTCACGAGTGAGCTTGTGTATCGCTGCAACACGTTAACAAAAAAAGTTGAAATATCAAAGTACAGCTTCAATGGGCTCCAAATGGTCCACGCGCAGTAGCAACTATTGATTTTATTTATTCTTCTTGCTATTTTACTCGATTTTTCGCTTAAGAAAGACGACCTCCGGCCGACTACACGGAAGACTTTTTGGGCAATTTGCTTAGGACAAACGGCGCTGACTTTTTCGTTAAATTTTTTGGGCTCGTCGGCGCCAACAACTTGCATGGTATGGGAGGGCCGCACGCAGTGGCCATCGCTCTAACAGGTTACAAAATTCTTTTCTGTTCAGTTGGTTTTTATTTTTCGATTTTTTAAAATATTTTTAATTATTTGATGGCATGCTCGTTACAGCCAAAGCGTATTTTGAAATACGTGTCAAGAACTATAGTCCGTTTTTCTTGAAACGCTTCCGAATAATGAAAGTGGAAATCAAATAGTATTTCAGATTTTTGTAATTTTCTGATAAACAATATATCATGAAGGACTGGAAATTTGTGAATATACTGACCTAACCTTTACCAATTTTTCGAGTGAAAAATTTTACAGTAAGAATTTTATGTAAACGATTTTGACGACAGTTCTGATTTGTGTCACTTTTCTATTTGGAAGCATTTTATAAAAAACAGACTATAGAACCTAGAGCGTAAACTCGACGTCAGCAAGATATTTCTCAGCGCACGAGAAAGTGTTGCCCAGCAAACGGCATTATGCACGAGCATCTGTAAATCAAAACTAGTGCCATTTTTCCTAATCTAGGTACTTACAGTGCTGTGCTGTTATTTACCTACTGTAAAAAGGAGTAATTGAAATCATGTTAATGTAATGACATACAATTCACTCACAATTTAACGTCATGCGAAACTATCATTTCCGAAATTTATTTATAGTTATCCTCTTATTGGATCGACATACTCACTCTAAACTTTTTGTGACGACGAAGATTTTCAAGTAAATTCGGTACCGTGCAAAATTTTTCTGACTATCGCATGCTGAAGATTCAACTATTATTGTAAGATCTCGGATGTTTTCTTACGTTGAAATAGAATCACAAACTTTCATAAAGTTTCATTTTATACAACTTTGACAGCGTTTTATGGACATATGTGTGCGGTATCAGTTGAGAACTAATGTCCGATCAATTTGGAAGAAAAATCCGAGACGAGTTTTCACAATAAGCCGCGAGGTGTGTTGTTTGACTCACTCTATTATTTGGACATCTTGAGGAAGTCATGACTTTTTCAACTGAAATACTTATTCCTAGTAATATAAAAGTTTATGGGCTTCGGACTAAGCAAAAAAATCCAATTTTGCTGTTCTTAATACTGTCTCGCTTTTTTCATGACACCTCAGTGCAACGAACGCACATGCTCTAATCTCATTTGCGTATGAATTATTCAAATATTGGTTGACGAAACACATGTGCGAAAAACACGGTTTTCATCTACTCTCTTTGATTTATTAGCTATTTTTTCTTTTTATATTTTTAAAATGAGCTTTCATTCTCATTAGCTGCAGCTATTTTATTATGCATTAAATGCTTACTACTAGCGTGTTGTTGATTATAATTTTTTCCCGTAGGTGAACCGACTGTAAAAGAATTTGCGCAGAAAATGCAATTATCGGCCGTTGATACAGATCATTTAGCTATGGTGAGATGAAAGTCAACATATTTTTAGAAAGTACTAGACAAGGTATGAAATATGAATCGGAATTAATAATAAAATTACCCGAGAAATAATTTATGAATGACTCGAAATCAGTTGTTGCATTTCAGATCACCTATGTTGAGGAAAGTTACAAAATTCAAGTTCAGTGTCGTACTAAACAGCATAATAGTGTAGTAATTGAAAAACTTGACAGGTCCATAGAGAACAGGAGCCAATTTTTTGTCATTATGGGCGTACAGGTTGTAATGCAACTTTACGTAGTAGTAGTAGTAGTAGTGGTAGTAGCAGTAGTAGTAGTAGTAGTAGTAGTAGTAGTTGTAGTAGTAATATTTTTAACTCGAAAAATTGCTAAAAGCTAGTTGAGAATGCTTTCAAATTTGGAGTCCAATAATTCAGCCGTAAATCGTACAAATATGGAATCTTTTATTATTTAGAAGCATTTCAAAAAAACAGACTATAGTATTAGTAGTATCGTATTAGTAATATTTTTTTTCATAAGTTATTTTTTCATAAGGAGTATCTTCTCCAGAACATGAGATGCTGGATGAAACTGAATGCATGCGTCTTTTTCCTATATAATGCCATGTGTACTCTAAGGTTCTCAAGGCTATCGCCGGCAACGATGCGGCCGTATTGTCGAAAATGAATTTCAGACCACAAGAACTAGCATCAGTGAAAATGTACGTCAGTAAATTGGTGGACACTGGTTTTTTGAAGCCTTACAATTTTTGAAAAGAATATGTTAAAATGCGCCAATTTTTCAACTCGAAATTGTCGCGTCACTGTAAGACTTTTGTGAAAAAATTTTTCGGCAGTTTTGCAATGTGTTTTTGCTGTATTGTATTGAAAAAACTTTTGATGCACGAAAATAAAATCCAAAAAATTTGACAATTTTTCAATCACACGACAATTGCATGCTTATCGAAACATATGAGCATCAGCTCATGGATAGGATCATGCAATTTTGACTTGTACGCATTCATTTTACTGTAAAGAATATCGTGATGTTTTTGGAGAATCGTGGGATAATCATGGAAGTATTATAAGAATCCAATGATTTTACTTCTGAAGAGGGACAAGAGTCCGACTTTATTAATAAATCTACAAATAAATGAAACTCAATTTGTTTCTAAAATGCTGGCGATTTCCAAAATGTGATAAGCAAAGTCACTTGATCTTTTTCCTGACAGCACTCGATGATGAATTTTCGAAATAAAATAAAACAACTTGAAAATATAGCACCTGCTTTTCACACATTGTAGTGCAATGGGTATCATCGGATTGTGGAAAAAATTAGCAGCAACAACAAAAGCACATAGTCATGTTACACGGTTCACACATGCAATCCCCGCAGCAACCCCTCCTGTGCCGGGCGTATTCGGGGATCTTTACCAGTTTGAGGCCCCGAACTTTAATTTCTCGTTTGTTTCTGAAATTACAAAAATTCGTAGCAAAATTTCATCGTTATCGGGAAAAGTTTTTGAATGATAACATTACTAGAAAGTAGTGAATTATTAAAGAACGTCATAACGTCCTACTGTAAATTGCTGCTCATAATTGTATGCATTTCCCTCGTTCAAACGACGTTTCGTTTATAAAAAACGTTTTAGTCAACAAGCCTACAGACAAAAGTAAGACAAGCATAATGTCTAGCTACATAAACAGTAAACCCTTACAACTTCTACTTACTGATATCAGACATGTATACTCTGTTTTTTAAATTGCTTCTAAATTGAAAAATGACACAAAGTAGCACTCTCGCCAAAAGTGTTTAAATAAAGGTTTTACTGTAGAATTTTTCGCCCAAAGAAGCCGTTGACGTCAGTTAAGTAAGCTCACAAATTTCAGTCATATGTGGCATATGGTTCAGCAGAAAATCAAAAAAATATGTAATATTACTTTCCACTCTTGTTATTTAGAAGCTTTTCAGGAAAAACAGATTATAAGATCAAATTGATTTAAATTTTCATCAGCACAACCATACATGCACGTGGGAGGAGGTTTGCGGGGTTTTGACCCCCAGCAGATTCTCGCTGACCCGCAGCAGATTTGACTCCCAAAGCAATGATTGAGAAGATGACGAAGGAAACTGAGCAAGAGAGGAGAGAAAGCCGTCATAAAAATAGGAATGATGGTGTAGTTTAACAATTTCTCTCAACAAAGCATACTTGATTCCAAAAAAGTAACACTAAAACTTTAAAAAGTACCGTCTAAGCAAATCATTTTACATATCTGATTAATATAGGTTGAAGAATTTGCAGCTTGGATGTAAGAAGACCTTTCTTTTCGTTATGAAGAACGAAAAAAATTTTGTGCTCCACCCCCTGACCTGGCTGACCCCCAGCAAAATTTCTATGCTGTGCACGTATGAGCACAACGGTAAGCAAAAAGCTAAAGGGCGGAAGCGTTATAACTGGAAAACTTTCAGAAGACTCAGATTATGTCAGGTTCAAAAAAAGAAATCAATCGTGTTCATCTATCACCTGCGGCGTATCTTCGAATAATCTACTTTCATGCCATTGTCACTGAAATGAAAAACGTAACTTTAAAAAACATAAATCGAAGTTGAAGTTGTACACACTTTTTGCATACACACGATTCCGGTTCTTGGTACTTGTAAAATTTTTCCTTTCCACCGAATGTGGGGTCACAGTCGGTCAATTCGACCTGCTTTTCGACTAGACCTTCGTAACCGCAAACGGGCAACTTGTTCACATAGTTACCGTATTCTTTGGTCTACAACGAAAGGCTTGAGTCAAATCCGATTAAAAATCCAAAAGCGTAAGGGAGATATGCCATGTGTTGAGTATACCCTTCTATTTTCTGGAACTGGCAGATAAAAAGTTGATTTCAAAAAGTATGATTTATCATTTTTTGCGACGCAGCTTGAAATATTCGGAATGCAATGAAAATAATTTTGAGCATCACTCTGATTTTTTAAAGAGGCCCTTCTTGTATTTTACATAACAATAACGAGAAATTGGTCAGTAAAAAGTATAAACCGACGACGAAGGTGTCGTGTCGTTCTGAAAGTTCATTTTGCGCAATGACTACTGTCACTCCAAAAATCTTGCTGCGTGTCTCCCGAGAAAAAATTGATCCAGAAAAAACCTAAAAAAGCAAGCTTTGGTGGTTCATTGTACTTCCAAGAATAAAAGTTGTCTTCCACCTCGATAAGTTCAGTTCGGATTTCAGAATGAATTAACAAATTTATTCAATGATGGAGAACAGTTTTTCTTGAAATCATCATATCCACATAAGCCTATTATTTTCTTTCTGATTTTTCGGTAATAGTAAAAACTTTACGCCCAAAATCTCTAAGACGCTGCTTGCATTTTGTAATTTCGGATTTAGAAGCATATTTTTACGGTGGATTTTTACACCTCCTCCGAATGTACACAAGTGGAAGTGGCGATTTCATACTGGAAAAAGGTCAGCGGACACATCGAACATCACGTAGTACAGAATCCTATCTGATATGTGTCTGTTTGGTGCAACGATTAGATGTAAGCCATTCCATATAGAGCAGGAAGTGCAGTAACTAAATATATACTGTTGAGGAATTCTCCGGAAAGAATATTTAAACAATGTGCAGCACTAACGCTCGACCAAAGCTGTGAATTTTCCCTGGTGCCATATTTCAACTTTTATTTGTTTGCCTTATTTAGAAATTTTTGTATTTTCAACGGTCAGAATCTCATAATTGGAACAAAAGTCAACAAAACAGTTAAAAGTAGATTTTTCAGTAGATTTTACACGTGATTGACGATATTATAGTCTACTTTTTCGAAGACAATTATGAATCAGAAAGTAAGTACTCTTCACAATTCTTCATGGTGCAACAGCTTGTTATTTCTGTGAACAATGAAATTGAAAAGCAAGCACAATTCAAAACTATTTTTTCTTGAACCAAACCTTGGCATTTCCGAAATCAGTAAAAACTTATAAAAAATATTCAGCTAGAGATCTAAATAATCTGCATGTCATCCCAATGTTGTCCCGCGATCTCGATGCATTCAACTGACTTTACCCTTGATTCAATGTCAGGGACACGAAAAGTTCAATTTCCGAAGTTCATTCATGGCTACTAGAAAATTTTCACACAAATATGAATTTCGCATTGTATAAGGATACGTATGTCTGATCCAGTCCAGATTTCGTTGGTCCTCAAACTGTCATTGTGCGTGTAAGCTTACCACATACGGGTCGCACGATCCGAAACACGCTTTCGACTCAACTTTTCCTCGACAAACTTTTCCATCGTAGTCGGTAATGTGGGCCGTAAAACTGTAACTTCTTATCTGGCACGCGAAAGTACTGTTTGGACTTTTGGACGCTGCATTGGCCGTCTCGTCGCTGACGGCTCGTTTAGACTTATTGACCGCCGGCGGTGTGGGCCTAACGATCACCGTGGAGAGTGTGATCGGTTTCATTGCAGTTGTCTTTTGAATCGTGGAGGAAAAACGGATGACGGTCGATGGGACTTTTTTCGATAAGACAGGACTGTCCTGCAGGGGCTTCTTCGTAAGAAATGGCTCGGCTCTAATCGTAGGTGGCGCTAGTGGATCTGGTGGCTTTGCCGTGGGCAACGGGATAGCCGCTGGTTGTATGACCAGTGTTTGTGGTTGTTGAACCATGAACGGATTGGTCATCAAACTGATGCCCAAATCAGTTCTCACAGAGAAAAGATAAGTCACTAGGTTGCTCAAAAGAGCCATAATTTCTGCATCAACGGAATGATAAAAAATATAATTAATGAACTTTTATTTGGCTAATTTTGCATATAAATTAATTCGAATCAAATAGGATAAGCAAATTAGCACTGTAACAAAAAAGTACAGTCAGTATATCGTGTCATTCAGCAATAATCGGTGCCGACCAATTTGCGGTTTTTTCACAGAAAATAAACCATGTTTTCGCGCCTTTCGCAAAAGACGAACTTTTTCGTTTGTTTTTAATCGTGTCAATACGCAAGCTTTTATGAAAGCCGGATATGACTTAACATGCGACGTTTTGAGCATAGCACGTTTTTTAGGATAAAAATTCAGGAAATTCCGTTCGTGAACAGGCGTAAGTTGACAGAATTTCGAAAAAAACCAAGCACAGTCGTTCATTTAAAAATATTATAGAATAGCTCAAAAATGACCTGCTTAGTAACCAGTCAGGTTTTACTTTTCAGCCTTCGATAGCAAAATTACTTCAGCAGCACATATTTTCATCTCTTTTCGAAATTCATTAGTCAGTGTGACCTTAGACCTACTAATGTGAGTTTTGTAGCATTATCATGTTTTTCATTGATTGAAAAAATCAGCAAATTTTAATTGAAAATGGCGCTGAAGAGTTCCATTTTGAATAAAAAACACATAAATTATTATTTACAAATGTTTGATTCCATCAGATTTTGTGTATATATTTTTGATACATCTGAGTGAGTGAAAGGTCTCGAATGAAAAAGATTACTGTCAGTTTCGGAAGTGGCAAATTTCAATGAAAACAACACTGTTGTTGCACAGATTATAAAAATAAATGATCGCAACTCAGGAACTGGAACTTTGCCGTCAAGTCACTTTTATATTAATCGTTTTGCGTTCAGGTTTGCATAGAGTCAATTAATCCAGAGAGTTTATATTTTTGTATTCGATGTTCCAACTACTGTACTTTTCAAGTCAGTTTCACTTGTTCGGAATTAATAGGTATAGACTTCACGGACCAAAGGAGCTGTGAAGTCAGCAATATGGTTGTATGAAAAAATGATTTGGCTTTATAAACTTTACCACGACGGAATGAGCGTCATTTGTGATCCGTAAAACCAAACCAAAACGATATCATAGGTGGCGTGATAGGATCAACCTATAATATATTTGGACCCCCAAAGTTGGCCTCTTCCCCTCTAGAGCCAAAACGCTAAGAGCTAGAACCTTGGGGATTTTTCATAATTTCGGGCCTATGGACAAACTATGGGGTGCATGTGGCCATTTGGCCTCTATCTGCAAACAGTGCTCGGTGAGGCCCCAAGAACATGAAAAAACGGCCTTCTTTGAGGTCTTCATTTACAGCATGCCCCACATTGGATGTAGCATTGCCGAGCTCCATACTACGTTCCATGCATCTACACAGTGTCCCTCAGATGACACCTTTTTCTTTTTTGAAAATATGATCTCAATCTAGTTACACTATGGACCAACGTCCCGGGAAGCCAGAAAATTCTATAATTTTGTTAAATAAAGTTTATGGCTTCAAAAAAATAATTTTTTTGCATAGTTTTTGCTGTACGTTTTTCTAAGCATGATGCATTCATGCCCACATGTCTGCATGCATAAAGTCGTAGATGGGCTACCGGAGCTCAGTAGTTGGCCCTGCCACCCTGACCCGCAGTGGTTAAGGATAGACGGAAGAGTGGTCCTCGACTACGTGGCCACATGACCATGAGGGCGTTCCGGTACATTGGGCGGCATCTACTGGCGCGGGGGCGGGGTACATGGTCATTTTAGCTACCGGGTCACTTCAACCATCAAAGTCATTTCAGCCACAGGGCCATCTTGATCAATTCAGCCACCAGGTCCTTTCCGCCATTGGGTCATGTCCTCCACCGGATCATTTCCACCACTGGAACAATTCCGCTATTGGGTCACTTCTGTCACCGGGCCATTTCAGCCATCGTGCTACATTGCCGTATATGTCTTTAACCTGAAATAAAATCATAGGCGGCGTGGTAGTTCATAGGCCTAGGACTGTGCAATCGCCCGCATGCGAGACTCAGACGTCTGCAAGTGACACACAGCCATTCGCATGCAGCCGACCGCCAGTGAGACGCAGCTACCCGCAAGTGAGACGCAGCTTCCCGCAAGTGAGACGCAGTTGCCCTCACGTGAGACGCAGCTGTCCACAGGTGAGACGCTGCCGTCCAGTGCAAAGCGCAGCAGTCTGAAAGCAAACGCGGCCGTCGGCGAGTGAAACAGTTGTCCGCATGTGAGACGCAGCTGTCCACAGGTGAGATGCAGTCGTCCACATGCGAAACGCAGCCGTCTGCAAGTGGAACGCAGTCTTCTGCAGACATGATGACTATCCATCAGAACTTAGTCAAATTATCGAGTTTCAACTAGTTGGAGCAAAATGAACAGAAGAAAAATATAATATATAGTGAAATGAAAACTAAAATTAGTTTTCGACCATATCTGACTTTGTTTATAGTGTGTTTTGAGTACTATGCAGTTTACACATCTGTTACTTTCACGGGAATTGAGAATTCGTAGCTTTAAGATTGTTTTTTATTGTTTCTCTGACCAGAAGACTGTCGAATTTAAAACTTCAATTTGATTGCCTCAATCTAGGTTTTCATACGTGGTCAAGGCCCACTAAAAAAGGGTGAACTAGCCGGAAAATGCCCCGATGGAGCAGAACAAGGAGAACATACTTGCTCGGATAGTTTCCAGGCTGAAAAAACGGATGGACAAGGTTTTTGAGAACTTGGATGAGAGTTTAAGGCGCGATTTCTGGTAGGATTCAACTTGATTGTGATATGCAAAAAATCAACCCCACCACAAAATCACTTATTTGGAGTGTCTTTATGCGTTATGAACGAAAATGATATTCGTTTCGTCTGAAAGTCAAATATTGCATAGCTACAATAAGATAAAAATGGGAAGTTTTCAATTTTTTCGACTTATGACATATACTTCTTTTAACTCTTCCAGGTTTAGGTGCGTTGGAAATCGGATTCTATAAATTTACCCCGTATTATAGTCTGTTTTTTATAAAATGCTTCTCGATAAAAAAGTGACACAAATCAGTACTGTCATCAAAATCGTTTACATAGGGCTCTTACATAGGGGTGTAAAATTTTTCACTCGAAAAATCGCTAAAGATTAGGTCAGTGTGCTCACAAATTACCAGTCCTATATGATATACTGTTCATTAGAAAATTGTGAAAATCCAAAATACTACTTGCTTTCCACTTTCATTATTTAGAAGCATTTCAAGAAAAACAGATTATAGAATGATGAACAGATGACAATTTAAAACACGATTTCTTAGAGGATTCGGCTTGATGGGGATAAGTAAAAAATTAACCATACCTGAAAATCACATATTGTGTCTAACTTGGTGCGCCAGGAACGAAAATGAGGCTCATTTCGTCTGAAAATCAAAATTCGCATAGCTACAGTAAGTCAAAAGTTGTCAATTTTTAAATTTTTCGATTTTTGACATGCACTTCTTTCAACTTTTGCAAGTTTAGGTACGTAAAACATCAAAACATCGTGCTCTGAAAATTTACCTAATGTTTACTGTTAAACCCAATTTACTGTAGAGTGTAAAGTAGTGGTGCTCAAAACATCAAATTTTGAGAGCAAAAATTGTCATTTTTCCACAAAAATCACCTTATCTACCATTAAAGCTCTGAAGCAGCAAAAAATTCTCTATACAATAGATAGTTTACGATGTCTTCTACCTGCTGACAAAAAATAATGGAAATTCGTGTACTGCTTGAGTGTTGCAGGACTTGGAGTATGAATACCATCTTATAATTGCATTTTCTGACAATCGCGACCTCGATTGTGGCAGAATCACAGCTTGATAAGTTTCAAAAATCAGACATTAGATCAAGTTTTGTATACTGAATATCGATGTAATTCTCATATTGCATAAAAAAGTCGCATAGCTACAGTACCCAAAAGTTGGGAATTTTCGCATTTTTTGGCATTTTTCTGTCTATTTACGAGACTTGAGATGCATTGGCCGATACATGACCTAGCTTTATGGTTGAGCATTCATTAGATGCGGGATACAATGCTCTATAACGGGGTGTAACATTTTTTCCCTAATTTTGCATTATACACTTTTCAGCAAAATTTGAAGTGTCGAAAATAAGACGACGAATTTGTTTAAAAAGCTGTTTTTCCATTAAAATGACTATATCCACTGCTGAAGCTCAAAAAGACCGGTAAACTAACCGTGCAGTGTACAGTTCATAATGTCTCCTAGATGCATAAAAAAGGACTGCTAGGGGTTAAATCTACAAAAAACTGCTAACTATTTTAGTCGGTAAAGTTTGACTTAGTTTGACTCCATCAACAAAAATTAGCTTTCCTTGAAATTTTTATGTTTCAGATTAAAAGATAGTAAAGCATTGGGAATGGACATAAATAGAAGAGCAAAGCATTAAATGCTTTTGAAGCAAATAGGCCTCTAAGAAATTACTTCGGCTCACATAGTGTTGGGCCATTCATATCTCCTGTTTCATATTGCTCACCTAAATTGTCTACTTCAGTAAGATAGTAGTAGGTTTCTCTGTGTTCAGGAAAGCGACTGAACATTTTTCCATGACCAGAAACTTGCAACTTGTTGCATTGTTAGAAACTCCTCTTTGGGAAACAATTGTAGCACATAAGACTGGTAATGATTTCGGCATCAAGCTTTTGTTTTAGATAAATTCCTTCATCAATTTTTCCTGCAGAAACTGCTTCTGCTTTATTTTGAACGTTTTACCTGTCATTCGACTTTTGAGTGCCTATACCTCTTTTAAAATACAGAATATTCAAGTCAACTTTGGATTAAGATTGTATACCTTTGACTCCGCCGCCATTGCACATTGAATAAATTCTTTTGGGTCGGTGCATTCATAACTAGTTTATTAGAAAATGCCCCATGGGGCAGAAAAAAGAAAAATATACTTGCTTGGATAGTTGCCATGCTAGAAAAAGAATCGGACTAGATTTTTGAGAACTTGGGTCAAAGTTGGAAAAAATGGATTTACATTCTTTTTCAAAAAAAAATTCCATGTCTGTGAAAAAGTACATTCTGCTGCATCGGGCATTTTGTCCATCCCCTGGCATCAACTAACTGCAGTAACATTTTTCTATATAAAAATTACATGCACATGACTTCAAATGTAAAGAAATGGTAAACCAATAGCATTCTAACTCCCGACTGATTCAAAACTTCTGCCTCTCACACTAGCTGAAAAATGGCGAATTCAGAACTATAAAGAAACCTGAGATTGGTTGCACTAACCCAACATGAAGATAATCTCAACACCGGAATTAAATTGATGATCCTGAGTTTGAGCTAATAGCAATGCCCATATTATTTTCTTCCAGTGCACAAACAATACTCACTTCAGGATTAACTAATACTGAGGTTTAAGTTCAAATTGTGGAATTGCACAATTTTTTTTATTTATTTGCTTTAGGGATAAGAAAATTATGCAAAAATGTTAGTGCAACCCTACAGCTCGAGTTGGGGATAATCCCAACATTGAGCTCGTTATAATCCCGATGACATTCAAATTATACCGAACTTAAGATCAAACCGATTCGCCTTTTTGTTCGACATAATCTTGAACTCGATCTTAGACCAACACTTTTAGTGCAACTGGGCCTTGGTTACAGTCATTGGGCACCGATCCGCAAATAGGAGAACAGGGTAGAGCATACAAAAATGCTCCTGGTTCAACCATGCCTATATTAGGGGTGTACACCAAATCCTGTACCCAGTTCTCCCACACTATACTCGCACTCCCTCGGCAACAGTATGACTTTTTCGAAAGCAGGACAGGAGCAACAGGGATGGGTGAAATCGCTTCCCATCTGCCGTCCTACAAAAAGCTTGCACTCTTTCTGCAAATGTCAGTTTAAATCCAAAAACTGCGAATGATGCTATTTTGTTGAATAGTTAAATCGAGGAGAATAAATTTGTTTATAGCTTGTAATCAATAGAACTTACGGAGTGAATTCTGTACGATATGTTATATAAAATGAGTGAATGGAACGTATCTTGCACAATCGATTTAGTTCTTAGAAGGCTTTGTGCTGTGGCTTTCTTTTCTAAAAAATTGAGTGGGATTTTATGTGCCACTTTCCTACAGTTGATTCCTTTGTTGAAACCAAATTCAGTAAAAGAGTTTAACACATTTGGAAGCACACATTTGTGATGGGGACATTAGGGTATAAACTACCCCAAAGGTTTTGAAACTGGAAAATTTCTTATGAAAATATTTTTTTGGTTTTTTTTTGTCTCAAAGAACACCAAAAAAACAAGGTCCACCCCTGCACCCCCCTAAAAATTTCAGAGATGCACATGTTTGGTTGGAAAGTGATGTTGATGCACTCAGCTGCAGAATATACTTTTTCACAGACATTGAAAATTTTTTTTGAGAAAGAATGAAAATTCAATATAAAGAAAGTGTATTTTTTCCAACTTGAACCCAAGTTCTCAAAATTCTAGTCCATTTCTTTTTCTAACATGGCAACTATCCAAGCAAGTATATTTTTCTTTTTTCTGCCCCATGGGGCATTTTCTAATAAACTAGTCCACTGCTTTCTAGTGGGCCTCAGCCATGCATGAAAACCTTCGTAGAAGCACATTGAAGTTTTAAATTTTTCTAAACTTCACACCAAAGGAACAATAAAAAACAATCTAAAAGCTACGAATTCTCACTTTTGGTAAAAGTAAAAGATATGTAAACTACATAGAACTTAAAACACGTTGCAAACATAGTGTAAAGTGACCATTTCCATTGAATTCCCCATGATCAAGAACCCGTCAACCCAAAAAAACACCGTAGAAATACCTCGGTTTACACACATAAATTTTTTTCTGTGTGAAGTGACTCTGTCCATTGAATTTCCCATGCTCAGAAACCTCTTCCCCCAAAAATCGCAAAAATACATTGTATACACTGAATATAATTTTGTGTGTAAAGTGGTCGCATTCGTAATTCAGCATGGTCGAAAGCCACTTCCATACAAAATTATGAAAATAAGCTTTTTGACACCTGGGATAATTTTTTTATGTAAAGTGATCGCGTTCATTGATTTACCCGTGGTCCAAAAGTCCTCCAATCAAATTATCACAAAAATACGCTTGTTTATTCCCGAGATAATTTTCCGTGTAGGATTACCGCGTCCATTGAATTCACAATGGTCCAAATCCCTCCCACCAAAAAATCACGCAAATACGCTTATTTACACCCACAATAATTTTTTTTGTGTAAAGTGACCGCATTCATTGAATTTCCCACGGTCAAAAACTCTTTCCACCAAAAAATTATAAAAATACGCTTGTTTACACCCAGAATAATTTTTCATGTAAAGTGACTGCGTCCATCGAATTGCCAATGGTCAAAAACCCCTTCCTCCAAAATTTCACAGAAGTACCTTCATTGACATCAATGTTGATTGGCACACCCATTGCTGGGCATGGTGAAATTGGGGGCCTCAAAAAGTGCGTTTTTTGCATATTTTTGGGGCCCCACCGAGCACCACTTGCAGATGAGGCGAAATGACAAAAGGCACCCCATAGTTTGCCCCTATGTTCGAAATTAGGAAAAAAACACGAAGGTTCTAGCTCTTACCGTTTCGAAGCTAGGGTGGGGGGACATGGAATTTGGGGGCCAAGTATATTATAGGTTGACGCTATCGCGCCACCTATGATGAAGCAGTTCGTTTGAGGTTATTAATCCCACATCCTCAAGAAGCATTACAAGATTTCTACACTGCAGAGGGCACCAATATTGTAGGATGGGGATGAGCACTCAAAACTCAAAGAACATGTAAAGTCTCATGCCACAGCAAAAGAAGTTTCTGCCTAAAAGATTTGATGAAAGTTTTTGTCTCAAACAAGAGTTTTACCCTGAAATGATGTTCAGACTGGTGAACAAAAAGGGACAGTTTCCAAAGATGAATTCACAGTGCAACAAGTGGCAGGTTTCTGGTCGTGGGAAGTAAGCTGCGTTTGTGAAGACCAACAAGCCTACTACTATCGTATTGAAGCAAACGATCTATGTGAGGAAGATGTAGCAGAAGTTATGAGATATCCCAAGCTACGACCTGAATTTGAATTTGGAAAGTGGTTTATTTCCAAATCGACTGCTTTGTCCACTCCTAATACTTTAAGATCATCTAATCTGAAACATAAAATTTCGAGAAAAGCCAACTTTTGTTGATCAAGAATTGAAAATATAAATATATAAACTAAAATAGTTCGCTGTTTACCCCGTAGCAGTACATGAAGTTTTATCATTTTTCGTTGGCAACTAGAAGACATCGTGAAATATTCACTGTATGAGGAATGTTTATGGTTCTTTTGAACTTTAGCAGTAGAAACAGTCGTTTCTGTGGAAATGATGAACTTTTTAACCATTTTTATCTTCTTGTTTTCAACATTTTAAATCTTGTTGAAAAGTTTAAATTGCAAAATGGGCAAAAATTTTTATACCACATTATAAAGCATTGTATTTTGCATCTAATGAACGTTCATCCATAAATCTAGGTCATGTCTAGGCCAATACATTTTAAGTCTCGTAAAAAGACTGAAAAATGCCAAAAAATGTGAAAATTTCCAACTTTGGGGTACTGTGGCCATGCGAATCTTATTTTTTATGCAAGATGAGCATTACATTAACATTTAGCATTGAAACTTGTTCAAATGTCTCATTTTTGAAATGTATCAAGTTTTCATTCTCTCACAATAGAGGTCGCAATTATCAGAAAATATGATTATCAGATGGTATTCATACTCCAAGTCCAGCAACCCTCTAGCAGTACATGAATTTCTGTAATTTTTTGACAGCAGGTAGAAGACATCGTAAACTACCTATTGTTTAGGGAATTTTCTGGTGCTTCTGAGCTTTAATGGTAGATAAGGTGATTTTTGTGAAAAATGACAATTTTTGCTCTCAAAATTTGATGTTTGGAGCACCACTGTATTCTTAATACGTACTTTACACTAATAAATTTTACAGTAAATTGTGGCCCATTCATTGGCCTAATATTGAGTAAATTTTCAGAACACGATGTTTCACGTACCTAAATTTGCAAAAGTTGAAAGAAGTGTATGTCAGAAATCGAAAAAATCGAAAATTGTCAACTTTTGTCTTACTGTAGCAATGCGAGTTTTGATTTTCAGACAAAATGAATATCGTTTTAGTTCTAGCGCATCAAGTTACACCAAATATGCGATTTTCAGGTAGAATTAATTTTTTACTTATCACAACTCTCTGTATGAGAAGCTGAATTTTCTCAGACATTGACTCTTAATGTAGTATTTATTAGCCTAAAGTTTGTATTAAGAGCATAGAGATGCTCAAAACATCAAATTTTCAGAGCGAAAATACTTTTTTCTCACAAAAATCACTATATCTGCTGCCAGAGCTCTGGAAGACAAAAAAAGTTTTTCTATTCCGTTGATAGTTTACGATATCTTCTGAAAATTCATATATTGCTTCGGGGTTGCACGACTTGAGTTTGAATACCACCTTGTAATTGAATTTTCTGACAATGCAACATTCATTGTGGGAGAAATACAATTTTTTAAATTTCAAAAATGAGGCATTTGAATAAGTTTCGCATGCTGAACATCGATATGGTTCTCATATTGCATTAAATATAGAGTTAACATACCTACAGTACCCCAAAGATAAGATTTTCTCATTTTTATCCTTTTTCTGTCTACTTACAGGACTTGAAATGTATCGGCCCAGGCATGAGGCAACTTTAGCATTAAACATTCATTAGGTTTGGAATACAATGCTCTACAATGTGGTATAAAAATATTTTCCCTGTTTTGCATTTCTCACTTTTTAGTAAGTTTGAAAATGTCAAAAATGAGACTGTAAAAAGGGTGAAAAATATGCTTTTTTGCGCAGAAATCGCTTTATCTTCCTCCAACTCGCAAGGGCCGAAAGCTTCCCCCCCCCTGTGGATAGTTCACGATGTCTCCTAGTTGCCTACAAAGAAACACCAAACTGCATGTGCCCAGTGAGCTAAATCTACAAAAAATTCTGCCATTTCAGTCGATAAAGTTTGTTTTCAAGCTTTGATCAACAAAAGTTGACTTTTCTCGGAACTTTATGTTTCGGATTAGATAAAGTATTTGGAGTGAAGTTTAATAGAAAAACAAAGCATCACGAGCTTCTGAAGAAATCTGTTTGAAATAAAGCAGTTTCCATTCGAGTCGTTTGGTGTTGGGTTGTCCGTCGTAGCTTCTGCTCCATTTTTCTCACATTAATCGTCTGCTTCAGCACGATTGTAGTAGGTTCTTTGATCTTCAGGATGGTAACTTTCTTCAATCGACTAAAATTTTGCAATTTGTTGAGTTGCTACAAATTCATATGTTCTGTCTATTTGTAGGCATCAGTTTGAATGTCAATTCAACCACTTTGCCGTGGGCGTTCTATATGTTGTTTGACTTGGAATGCACATCCCCCTTCAACAATACTGATGGTTCCTGCTGTGTAGAATGCCTCTAATGCTGTTTGAAAATCTGGGAGCAAATTGCGTCAAACAGATGGTTTCAAGTTTTCTTCTATATGCTTTTGTAGCATTGTCTTTTAAACTGGCTCTTTGTGGTATCAAATGATGATTACAGAAGCTATACATACGACCCCAAATTGCAGTGGAAAAGTGATTTATTTCAAACCGATTGCTTTCAAAAGCTCGATGCTTTGTTTTTCTATTTATGTCCAGAACCAAAACTTTATTATCATCTAATCTCAAGCATAAAATTCGTAGAAAAGCCAACTCTTTTTGATCAGGAATTTAAAATTGAAATTCATGGACTGGAATTAGTTATCAGTTTTTTGTAGACTTAGGTCATTGGCAGTAAATAAAGTTTTGTCATTTTTTGTAGGCAACTAGGAGACATTGTGATCCATCCCCTGCAAAGGGAAATTTTCGATCCTTTTTGAGCGTTGACAGTACACGCAGTAATTTTCGTGGGAAGTAGCCAGAATTTTTACCGTCTCATTTTTGACATTTCAAAACTTCATAAAAAGTGTAAAATGCAAAATCCTGAAACGTATTTATTCCACATCATAGAGCATTGTATTCCGCATCTAATGAATGCTTAATGATAGAGTTTCTTCATGCCTGGGCCGATAAATTTCAAGTCTCGTAAGTTGACAGAAAAATGCTATAAAATGCGAAAATTTACAAGTTTGAAGGTGCTGTAGGTATGCGAATTCTATTTTTCCTTTCTTTGATCTTTCTCGGTCCTCCTTCCTTTTCCTAAATTACCCTTCTTTTTTACGCTTCTCTTCCTTTTCTTCGTTTTCTCTTCATCTTTTTTCTTTCTATGCCAACCGTTCCTTTTCCGTTTCGACCCTGTGGTGGCTTTCATGTCTGCGCTTTCTGTCTTTGGCTGGTGATTCGGAATCTTTCTTTGTTTGACCGTAGCTCGACTTTTTTGTCCAACGCTTGGACACCTTGTGTTCACAGTCCTGATGTTGGACTGACAAATTGTATCCAATCTTTACCAACTTCAAACCCTTTTCGACTTCCACTATGTCTTTTGCGTTTTTTTGGTCTATAACTTCCCAGAACCGTATTGTTGAATCCATATTGTCCACTTATTTTTATCAAACTTGGATATTCATATAAGTAGGTTCCGGATCCTTTTTCTCTTCCAATACTGCTTTAGGCAATGGGAAGGCTAGCCCAGATGCTCTCGCTTGGCAGGACTGATACATAGCCTGATAGCTATTCTTTAATCTTGGGGTTCTTGTGTTATATTCTCTCCGTAATTTCATAGCTATGAACGCATGTGCCTGATAATGGAATGGAAACCCACGAAATTTTGCGGTATTCAGCTAAGACGAGACAATTTCATAAAAAGACACGCACAAGCCCACACTGCGGCTTCGTATGCCTTCCACGGAGGGCGCATTGTAGTTCACTCCAATAATTGCCTTTAGAAAATATTCCTTAGTTTTTCTGGGAGATTTACCTGGAGCACGTGGAATTGTAGCTCGTAGTACCGAATTGTTTCAATTTCCGCTCCCGCTTCGTCGTATATTTTATTCATAAGCTTTGGTGTCATTACAGCCACTTCTTCATCGATAGTTGGAAACACATGTGCGAGACACTTCTGAATGCATGGGCTTGACAAGGCCACTCTCCTGTATTGGAAATCCACCACATATTTTCCCTGAGCTAAGGCCTTATTCAGAGCTTTGCCGCATTGTCGAGACCTCTTCTATATTTTAATCCATCGTTTGGATTCACCAGTTGAGGGACTTTACTGCTTCTAAAGGGTCATTTATACTTGCTTTTTTGGATGGAACAGAACGGAACCGATCGTCAACAGCTTGAAACGTTCAGCCTGAAAAGCCACTTTCAATCAGAAAGGATAACTGCAATTTTCTTAAAAATGATTATCATATGGTTGTCGTATTGCGTGCTCGTATGCCCACGGCTACCTAGCTGCGGTTCTTGGGAGATCCAATCTGGTACGGCCCCTGAGGCTAACCCGGTACTAATTACTACTGCACCTACCTGAGACTTGATGTACGAAGATATTTATTTTGAGCAAAACGAAAAGTGCAGAGAAATACAACAGTGAAAGTAAGTGGGAAACGAATATGCAAAATGCCGAATACATGAACACAAATGCCTGACTCCTCCCTGCTTTGCCAATCCTTCTGTTCGTCCCTGTGCACAGAGCCACAGGGACTTCAGGATATCTCAATCCGCGGCCTAAGCTGAAACTCGTGGAAAGACAAAACAAGTGAACCTGACTCCAGAACAACAACTCACTAATTGTCTTGATCAAAACTGAGCATCGAAACTCCTCAGGCTGTGTAGGCTCTCAAAGCTAACTTGCGACGTGAAACAATAATACACGAATAAACGTAGGCGGCAGAATCGACCACGCTCCCTTCCGAGTCACCGCGAATATCGACAAAACGTCCGATCCTCATGATAGGATGACAAAAGCGTACAAAAGGAGACGTTTCTCCAAAAATAATAAAAATGACAATAGTGAAAAATGTACACTGTGACGCGCCTAACATCAACTTGCAAGTAGTATTCAAAACTTTCTCGCTGACCATTTATTTGTTTTGGGTCAAAAATATGTGTGACACAAACCGTTTTATCAGTTTGTTTACCTAGTAATAAATGGAAACACTTTAACAACAAAGAGACTTTAGGAAATGAAAATGAGGTAATTAGAGGACCAAAGGTCAGAGGAATTGACCCTCTGACATCCCTCCCCCCGCCCCCAAAGGCAAGACTTTTCCCGCCGGCGAAGGGAAAAGTCAGGAGGTCCCCCAAGGGCCCCAGACCAACGATGCCGACAACCGGTGACTCCCTTCGTTCGAAAATGATGCTACGCGCCGTTGACGCAATAATACAAAAAAAATAAAATTGTCCGTTTCGAATGGTATTGCTAAAATTATGGGGCCAATGTCACCGGATGCTACCCCGACCCGAAAAAGTTCACCAATAAAATTCCCAGTGGGCCCGCTGCCCCAAATAAAAAGGATAAAAAGTTTGAACGAACAGCGTTCGCGGCACTCGGGCCGAATTTGACAAATAAAAAATAGAAATCGTTTGATCGGCGGCGACCCCCGCGGTGCCTGTTTTAGGTTGTGGGCCGCTCCCAACTGCCGTTGATGTATTTGATATCGGCGGCGCCTCCATCACCTATTTTGGCCTTCGTCTCCGTCCTCTCCGGAAGGGGGGTTAGTAGATGTGGTGAGCCCGCCAGACTTTCCATTTTTCCACCGCCACTACTCCACTGGCCCCTTGGCCGGACACTGGCCCCCCCAACGCCTTTGGTATTATCTTCCCTGAGGGAGAAAGGATGCCCAAAGAACGAATCCTCTGGCCCTTTGGCTGTCTAGATTTTGAACCAAAATATTAATGGTATTTGTTGTTAAAGTGAATCTGCCTTATTAAAATGTAAACTTAAACCCATAGCACGGTCTGTACCACAAAAAAAGGTTTTGAAATGAAAATGTATATGTTTTGGAAAAAAAGATAGAGAAAAATTTAGAAATGGTAGTGCAAAGCTGCCTACCACATGTGCGATGTTAGTTGGTGACTACTTTTGGAAAGGAAAAAGAATAATCAAAATTTGCAAAAATACAAGAATTGGGTGATAATTTACACAGATTCACTGAAAAAGGGATACAAGTATTTTCGTACATTCAAGTAAAACAGAATGCAAATGAGAAAATAAACAAAACTAATTACTGAGATTAATAAGAGAGGCAATTTTAAGGCATGATAAGATTGGCACAACCGGTTTACATTTTGGAATACTGATGCTCGAAAAGAAAAAATAAATGACTTTTGAAATATCGGGAAAAATTACAGAACGAGATACTTATTTTATGATGACCTCACGAAGAGCGAGGTCATTTTTAACATGAAAATTTACTTTCCTCTCTGACCACTATGGTCCCGCCCAGGCTGACCAATATCGGTTTCTCTCTTCAATGGCGAGATATAATTGGGATTTACCGTCGACGGAGGTCTTTGGGGTGGCTGCGTACCTGTCGAGGTCCCGGGGATGTCCATTCTCTCCTTGCTTTGTACGTTATGAATCGGCGGGATTATCGTAGGTGGCAGCATTTGGAGGCCAGGCGGAACCAAGAATGGCTGATAATATTGTGGTTGACCCGGTTGAAATTGCATAATCGGGAATTGCGGCACTTGGAAATGAGATGGCGGAGGTACCACCGTATTTGGCAATATTTGGCCTGAAAAAAGAGGGCGACTTAAACAATCAACTCCTACCATCAGCAGTCCCGGGTAATTCGGCAGCAAATACGGTAATTGTTGTTGCTGCGCTTGAATCATCGCGTTTGGGTCCGACATTGGTACTCCTTGTTGAGACATTTCGTTGCCTCTAGCCCTATCCAGTGAGGCTGCTCGACTGGAGTAGGACACATCCAATCTATCATCGTGCTGGTAGTAACCTGGTGTCCTCTTTCTACTTCATGACTTTCAACTATCTTTGCTTTCTTTCGAATCTCTTTTATCTTTCTGCTTCTTCCTACTTTTCGATTTCTTTACGCCAGCTCTCCTCGTTGTTCTCCCTTCTTTTCTTTTCTCTCGACATCAATTTTTCGTGGCGACTTTCCTCTCGGTGCCGACTTTCGTGTTTCCGTTTCCTTTCTTTATCCGGTGTCTGGGATTTTTCCTTCCTTCACACATCACTGTCCTTTTTGGTCCACCGTTTAGATACCCTACTTGCCGCAGGCCTATTGTAGGCGTGCTTAACTCGGTATCGGACTTTCTTTTTCAAACTTTTTTCAACTTCCAATATATCGTGAGCTTTCTTTCGGTCAATAGCCTCCCAAAAGCGTATACGGGGATCAGTGTTGTCAGTTTCTTTTTTCCATACTTGGATATTCGCATATTTCGGCTCCAGATCTTTCTTATCTTGCAGGACGGCTTTGGCAATTGTATTCGCTAATCCGGCTGCCAGACTGGCATGAGGCGTATATAGCGTGAAAATTACTGCCTAGTCCCTCCTGTCTCGCATTAAATTCGCGTCGTAATTTCATCGAATCGTAGGCCTGGGCCTGATAATGAAACCCCGCAAAATTCTGAGGAATTCTCCCCAATCGCGACAATTTCATGAGCAAACAGGCGCAGGCCCACACGGCGGCTTCATATGCTTTCCACGGAGGTCGTGTCATAGTCCACTCGGCTAATTGCAGTTCGAAAATATGCCACAATTTCTCCAGTAAATTCGCTTGCAGCACGTGAAACTGCAATTCGTAATATTGTATCGTTTCTATTTCAATTCCCGCTTCATCGTATATCCGATTTATCAACTCCATTATCATGAGGGCTACCTCTTCGTCCAGCGTGGGAACCATGTGTGCGAGGTATTTCTGAACACATGGGTTCGAGAGAGATACCCTCCCATATTGAAAATCTACGACATATTTTCCTTCTTTCAGGGCCTTATTCAAAACTTGCCTGCATTTTCCAAGGCCTCTTCGATATTTTATCTTGTCATTCGGGTTTTCTGCCGGCTGTTGGAAGTTTCCGCTCTTTACCTTGTCTAATTCCGCTTTGTTTTCATCCTGAGCTATCCGTTTTTCTTTTTCTTGTCTTTTGGTCTGCATTACTTTCGCAAATTTTCCAGGGTTCGTAATATTTTCCACATTTTGCCCACCAGCCTTAGCATATACTGGCAGAGCGGGCAAAACAGGATCTTCTTCGTCACTATCAATTTCGGACACGACTTCAACGCGGCTCCTCGCTAGTACCTTCTTCTTCCGCGTTCATATTCTCTAGCTGCTTTGCCAATTTGATTGCCTCTTTCCCGTACTTTTCTTTCTCCAACATCTCTATCTTCTCCTTCATTTCCTTGATTTGCTCGGTTAGCTTTTCCACTTCAGGTTGTTTGTCGCTTTCAGATTCAACGATTTCCATTAACTTCTCCTCCTCTGTGGCACCTTTACTCCCAGTAGCGGGTGTATCGGCGACAGGAGGGTCTGTGATGATTACCACTTCTGGCTTTTCTTGCTCCATTTGGTTACCTGAAACATTCAAAATATCCATTTTAGTGGGTACAGTTTCCGTCTGTTCCTTCGAAGTTTTTTCTACTGGCTAGCCGGGACCACAACTTCTACTTGAGGAATCAGATCAGAGTCATCCCATTTGGTTACTGATTTAAAAGTGGTAGAAGTGCTAGGGACCCATAGGTCCTTAGCCTCGAATATAGATGCGGAGACATTCCAATAAATCAGGTTTTGGCTAGCGGAGTGAATGTTCAAAAAGTGGAAAACGTTATAAAAATTACAATTCATAAAATATACGGAATTTTCACGTAAATTTGTATACTGTTCTTCCATGGGCTCCTTCAAGGATCGTAGTATCCATCTTATTGGTAGTACGCTAAAAATATTTTGGATCGATTTTTGCGTACGTACCTTTGGATACCTTTCCAACATCTGTTCCATTTGATCGGTTATCTTGTTGTTCAATAGATCTTGGCCCATCCACTTCATAAATTCGATTCTTTCTTGTTCATTTCTCCAAACGGAGGACCACATACCGGACGTAAATCCCGGTACCCATGCTTTCCATTCTTGCGCCGTATGAGGCCACAAGAAGTAAATAAGAGGATTTATGTTTTTCTCATATAGTTCTTTGACTATAGGCACAATTTATCGGTTAATTTTAGGGTGGTAGTAGTCCCTCAGTTGCAATACCTGGTCTCGTATATTGTTCGTAAATTGTACCACTCTTTTCGGCCATTTTCCTTGCTTCATTTCAATTTCTCTGGGTTCTATCAGCCGTCCGAACTGCCGCCCAGCCAAAATGTCCTCCAGATCCCAGTCGTTAGTCAGCTCGCCTTCCGAATCTTCTGTACTTTTCCTCTTTCTTGGCCTCTTTACTTTTCTTTCCACCCATGGGTACCAACTGCGGGGTACTGGTTGCGGCTCGATGTCGCTATTCGAAAAATGAGGGGGACAATAAAAGGTCCCTGGCGCCTGTTCTTCCGATAATTTGTAAGTGGCGATGGCTTCTCCACACATCATAAAATATAATGCATTATTGTTACCAGTCATTTCTTCAACGTCATAAGCGCCTTTCCACTGCTGATCTTTATATTCATCTTCAAATGTTTCCCGAAACCTTCGTGCTAAATCGGCCACCAATTTGGGCTCCATTGTATCATGTGGATATAATTGGAAACAATTTTGTATATCGGTGGCCAATCCATAGCGAAGCAACACTAAAAAACATAGAAGTGAACCGCGCGCGTCGAGCGTCGTGTATCGCAAAACTTCCATATTAAGTTCATCCGCTTCCATAAGCTGCCAGAATTCCAGAGAGCTCAATTGCCCCCACGAGATTTTAAAAGCGTCAGCCCACAGGAACAATACTTCCGTCATTAGAGCTTTTAAGCTTGGGGCTTCTGGGCTTATCCCGATCATTCGTGTCTTTGGTTTATCTTTCATTTCCGCCAATACGATTTCCAAGTCGTAAACACAACACGATAGAATGTAGTCGATATTATCACGCCTCTTTCGAGCTAACTCTCTCTCCTGATCTAAATAACCGAATTTAGTCAGGACTAGGGTGATATCTTCCCGAATATGGAAACCAACGATAATATTTTCTTGACGAAAAATTGTCCCGTATATCTTGTGAAAATGCTCCTTATCCCAAAATTTCAAGTCTACTATGAAATTTTTTCTGCACATAGAGATTGTTAGGAGCCTTAATGCGTTGCTGAGTTTCGAAGTCGGTGTTTTTGGTTTTCATCCGCTCTCCGTATCCAATGCTATAACTATCCATCCTCTATATTTCGATTGATTTACCGCTTTGGTAAACGCTTTTATATTTTCTCGCGCAAGAAACATGGGTTCCTCGATGGCCGTGTGTGGCCCACGGAACAAGGATGTAAAATAATTAAAAATATCTGTCGACGGCACCAATCTTCGAATGTTATAATCTTAAAATTTCCACACAATTTTTTAACTACTCCTTTTCTGATAACAATTCTGAAACAAAAATGACTCAAATGCTCAAGAATAAATTTGGACATAGGGGAATTGATCAGGCTCTCAAACACCCAAAATCCTCCGCATATAAATTGCCGGCCGGTCAATTTAGAGTCCCATTTCGAATAACGTTTCTACTATATATTTACCCTTTTTAAAACTTACTACTAATTAGAAAATTGGTGTTATCCTGGCAGTCTTGTGGCTGCCCAAAACTGCTATCCGTTTGGACGATACTGGACGTAGCCATAATGCGTTCGAATTTGAATTTCGCGAATTCTCCAATCGACGAAAATAATCAATATACTAATATTTTGCAAATTGAATCTAAAAAACAGCTCCATAACACCTCGAATTTATGGGATTTATAACTCTAGGAGGACTTTCTCGGGACTTATAAACATTTTGATTCTTTCACACCAAGCGTGTGAGAGAATATAATTTTGCCCATTAAATAAATTTTTCCGGCGTCGTGACTTTCGATAAATACCTAAAACTGCCATAAAATTGCCAAAAATAAGTCAGAACGATTAAAAAATTTGAAGGGAAAAAGGGGAAAAATGGGGAAAAATACAATACATAGAACATTTAAAAAAACACATAAAACAAAATTCGAACACAACGCACAAATAAAACGATAAAAGTAAATTATGAGCTACAGTAAAAATCGGGTGTCCGCGTAACAAAATGCATTAAGTGATTAATGGAAACTATCTGTACTCCCGAATCTAGTTTCCCAGCGCGGCGTATTTTTATGACATTTTAATCCAAATTTTCTGTCTCTATTACTTCGTAGGGGCCGTCATTCGTTGTGTCAGCTTTCCCTTTTATGATTCCTTTTTGGTAGAGCACAAGTTCACCAATTTGGAATGTTTTCTCACGAGCCTTCTTGTCGTACTGTAATTTTCGTTCAGCCGCCGCTTTTTTGTGATTTCCGTTTATAGATTTGTACGTGTTAAGGAGATGTTCCGTTAACATGTATTTATACGTATCGTAATTATTTTGCACAATTATTGGCCTTGCAATATCATTGTCAACCTGAAATCTCGCCTCATGACCATACAACAAACTATGAGGGGAGCCTTTTGTGGTTTTATGGGGCGTAACTGGATAAGCAAATAAAATTTGCTCCAGATAATGAGGCCAATCATCTGGATCGGTTATCGCCACCCTCCTAATTTGTTCAATTAGGGTTCGATTAAATCTTTCCACCATACCATTGCATTGTGGGTGGTATGGTGTCGTATTTATCTTCTTTATTTTCAAAAGATCCCAAACGTCCCGCATTAATTGAGACATATATGCTGAGCCCTGGTCGCTCAGCAAATGTTTTGGTGTCCCGTGGGTATAAATAACTTTTTCCATAAATGCTTTTACTATGGTGTCGGCTCTCTGGTCCGGGATACATTTGGCTTCGACCCATTTTGTAAAATAATCCATAAATACGATGACATATGGTCTTTTTTCCCGTAGGGGCTAAATACTAACCACATCTGTAGCTACTATTTCCCAAGGGTAAGAAACGGGTATGGGATTAAGCAGTTGAATCGGGTTTGATATGGGGCGACATAAATTGGCATACGACGCAAGATTTTATCCACTTGATAATATCTTCCTCCATATTCGACCACCAAAATTTATTTCCGATTGCGGCGATAATTCTGTCTATTCCCTGGTGCCCCATTAGGGTGTCGCCGTGATATTGATGTAAAACGAGGTGTCTAAGTTTCCAGGGAATTACTAATTGGGTTTTTCCGTGAATATTTTCTCGGTATAATACTTCGTTTTCTAAGTGAAAACTATTAAAGTATTTTTTCGAACTACTTTCACCAAGATTTTTGAAAATATCCACCAATTTTGAATCTAGTCGCTGTTGTTTCTTAATCAATTCCAGAGAAAATAATTTGGACACCCTTTTCGCTTCCTCCGGCATTTGATCTATTTCTTGCTGCGTCGGCAGTGGGGGATCGATAAATGTCTCTTGTGTATCGGGTTCAAGCATTTGTTTTGTCATGGCTCACGTTACTGCCATGCATTCGGCTTCCATATTCGATTTTTCGTCCTCGATTTCTTCGTTACTTTCTTGCTTTTTGCTTCGGATCTTTTCTTTCTCCTCGGATGGTGATAAGAAATCTGCGAATGCATTTTCACGTCCCGCGACATATTCAAATGTATAGTTAAATTGTCCGAGATATAATGCCCATTTCAGCAACCTTTGATTCTGTTGTTTTTCCGCTGAAAGCCACGTAAGAGGTTTATGGTCAGTTCTAATTGTGACCCTAAACCCCATAACGTAATGTCCGTATTGCTTGAACCCGTAGACTACAGCTAGACACTCTCTTTCCGTTGTTGAATATCTTGTTTCGGCGTCATTTAAAACTCTACTCGAATAGGCTATTGTCCAGTGATCATTTTCTGTTTCCTGGTACAAAATCGCACCTATTGCTGTTCCTGAGGCGTCGGTTTGAATTACAAATTTCGCCGATCCATCGAATACTGGGTACCGAAGGAAGGGTGCCGTCATTAGGGCGTTTTTTACACCTTCAATAGCTGTTAACTGTTCTTCTGAAAGTTCAAATTTCTCCTACCTATTCTTCTTTACGAGGGCTTTAAATAGAGGTTGGGCGATGAAAGCTAAATTATGTATGAACCGTTTGGACCATTGTACCAATCCCAAGAACTTCTGTAGCTGCTTGATGGATTTAGGTACTTCAAAATTTTTGACTGCTTCTATTTTCTGTGGGTCGACTGACATTCCATTTTTGTCCATGATGTGGCCTAAAAATTTTACACTGGCTGGCATAAAGGAACATTTGTCAGGTTTCAACGTGAGGTTCGCATTCATTAGGCATCGGAATATGGTTTCTAGGTTTTCCAAATGCTCCTCGATTGTTCTTGAAAAAATTATTACATCATCAATATATACCAAACATATTTTCCATACGTAAGGATATAGAATTCGCTCCATGAGACGCTGAAATTCTAGGGGAGCATTTTTAAGCCTGAATGGCATTACTTTAAACTGGAAAAGACCGTCTTGGCATATAAATGCTGTCTTTTCTTTTGATTCTGAATGCATTGGCACCTGCCAATACCCGGACTTTAAATCCAAAGTCCAAAAATAGCGTGGCCTCCTAACGCGTCTAAGTAATTGTCGATTCGTGGTATCGGGTTACTTGATTGATTCCTCTGTAATCGACTACTGGTCTCCAGGTGCCATCTTTCTTGCCCACTAAAAACAATGGTGCAGCCCAAGGGCTTCTAGAAGGCTCAATGACACCTTTTTCCATCATATCTTTCACATGTTCACGGATTATATCTCTTTGCATGATGGGAGCTCTCCAGTAGTGTTTTTGAACCGGTAATGCGTCTCCTGTATCGATTTTATGCTGTGCCTCGTGGGTCATTGTTAAAGGGTCGTTTTTCATACTGAATGCATGCCTATATTTGAGTAGGACATTCATAAGTTGTTGTTGCCCTTCTCTATCGATACTCGATTCTTTCACTAGCTGCGTCACGATCTTGATGAATTCTGGTTCACTCTGCTGTTGAATTTGAGGTTCTGTCTGAAGTTGATGGATTTTTTCGTCGAATTCTGGCCCCACAAATTTCGTCTTGGATTTTGCTATTAGCAAGTTGCTGCGCAGCTTTATCCCTTTATTCGTTTCGTTTATAAGTAGAATTCGGAAATTGTTGTCTCTAGCATTCACAATTGAGGCGTCGACGTCGAATAAGGTATCCTTCCCCATTTCTTCTACCACTATAGGACTCTTTGTCCAGTCTTTCTGTGGCCAAACCACAGCTTGCACAAAAGAAGTGGTATTTGGGGGAATATATGTCCCGTTTTTTGTCCAAATAAAAGTTTCCTCCTCCATTTCGGTAATTTGCATTACTTGTTCTTGATCATCGTCGCTTTCTAATTCAGGCAGATCTTCGTCCTTAACTTTCTCCTGTAGAGGTACATAATCCAAGACCATCGGATTTGTAGGAATTGGCAACCGCGACGGTATTTGCGCGTCATTGAATAGTGTCTTACTAATAATTTGTCTTTCTACATTGGCTAGGGGTATGTGGCCTTTTCGAAAATCAATAGACGCCTGTATACTAGGATGGGTTAGAAAATCTAGACCCAATATAATACCTTCGTTCAGGTTATCTAGTAATGTGAATCTAGCGAGAAAATTTCCAAAACCAGTTCCAACGTATATAAATGTAGGACCATATGTTGTTACGCATTTTCCTACACCTGTTACTACTGAATTTAAGATAGGAAATTTTGTCTTAGGTGTATTCAGTAGTCTCGACGCTGTATCTGTCCTCATAAAGCTAGATTGTGCTCCCGTATCAATTAATGCTTTAAATTCTTCTCTACGTATTTTAACGGGTATTAATAACGGTTGACATTTACGAAAGTTTTCCAAAAATAGATGTTCATTATCATTGGCGAGTCTAGGTTTCGCTTCTGAAGTATAATTGATAACATTCGCCAAATTTAGCTCGTAATTTTCTATAAGAACTCCATCTAGAGCTATAATTTCCAGTTTATCTTGCTTTTTAGCCTCCTGAGAATTTATGACATTTATGGAATTATTCGGAGGATTATTGGTCGGTTGCGATGAGGTTGACGATGCAATATTTGGCGGTGGCTGCCGGACGTTATTTTGACGATAATAATAGGCCACATTTGGATTCTGTTCCATGTTATTATTGTGGTAGGGCACCCGTTGGCCAAAATTAGCAAATCCCGCTCGTCCACAATTTACAAAGCCACCTCGATGGTCAAAATTCCGATTATACAGGTTGTTGCCACAATTCCAAGACCTCCCATGATCCGTTGGTTGAATCAACTCAGGGTGGAGAATAAAACAATTTTTGGATGAGTGGCTATTCGATTTATGGTATGAACAATATGGTCGGCGATACTGATTTCCAAAAACTCGATCAGGTAAATTATTGTATTGAACATTATTAGGATTACTATTGACTCCCCAACGATTAAGAGCTGGAGGGCCCTGATTCCTAATTGCCTCATTAACCATTTTCATAATATCCTGTTGAGATAAGGGGGCCTGAAATGCTGGTGGCGGTGGAAAAATTTGCTGAGGCCGTGGAATTTGCTGCTGTTGACCGGTACTGCTATCCTGCTGACGAATTTGTAAATTATTAAATCTTCTATTTTCATAGACTCGATTCAACCGATCGTCTTCTCCGTCTTCTTGATCTTTGCTGAACTTTTTCCAGGCCGTCATATCGGCTTTCAATTTATTTACGAATTCTGCCAAAGAGGCGATATTTTTGAATTCGTGAAGCCGACTCTCCATTCGAGTTTGAATGTACACTGGAGCCTTGTGAAAATATGTCTCGATAACAATTCGATTTCATTCATTTTCCGTTTTTTCGTAATTTAATAAATGGACATAAGACTTTATTCGTCGCAAAAAATCTTTCGTAGATTCCCCTTTTCGCTTTTTCATATCATGTAACTCCCTTCTGAGTGCAGGAGTGTCCATTTTGGGGGCGATCATTCTAATTACGCTTGCTTTTCCTTCTTCATAGCTGCCGTTCTTGTCCACATATGTTGAAGTTTCAAAATCGCAACAAGGCCAGAGTACCTCAATTCTTAGGTCTTCTGTGTCTTCAGGCTTGAATGTGCCTTCCAAACACACGAAAAAATTGAGTATTTCTGCGGCTTCCATTTTATCAGATATTTCCTTATTTTTCATTCGACTTAGAATTATCTTCATTCTTTTTTCGGGATCTTCGCAACATCGTCCATACTCTTGCCGATTTCGAGGAATGCCTCCTGCTATGGGTTGTTCTGTTCGGGTATTCCATGATGTCGTTGGTATATCATCTTCAATATTTCGATGTTGGGCACCTTGAGCCTGGGCCTGAGCGAAATGGTTTTCGAACCAATTTACTTTTCTTTCCAAACTCCTGTCTAAATTGTCCTTGACCAGTTCAGACGGAAGTATTTCCATATCTCCAGGATTCGATATTCTTTCGTCGGGTTTCTTGTCCATTTTCTTCATCAATTCCCGCATTTGTTTCTCAACTTCTTCCATGATTTTTTTCGCATTTTGTTGCTCCTGTTCTAATAATCTTTCTTCCAGTAATTTTCGTTGTCCACAGCCCTTTGCATTGATTCCAGTATTGCTAAAGTGGCCACATCCTGTATATTACCGTTCATTACCCTTTCAGTTTCGTTCTTCGGTTTTGTTTCGATGTTGATTTTTGCGTCAATTTTTGGTATTGTCAGCGTATATCTTGAATTATAGAATGATACCACATTCGTTTCTGGAGGTACACTAATTTTTTCGAACGATGATATTGAACCTGAGGAGGTCTGTATCCCCTGATCCGCATAATCATATATCTCTGCGTCAATAGTTTGATCTTTGTCGCTATCCTCGGGCAAATTCACGAATTTCTTTGCTACTTGTTCGATTGTTGCCTCCATATTTGCCATTCTTTCGGCATGATCTTCTTTGGCCAATTCAGTTTGCGATAGCATTACTTTCAGTCATCTTCCAGGCTGTTTCCGCACCATTAATTTCGGTTTCGATAATTTCTTCATAATTTACCTTTGTAGCTGTACAAATCACCAATGTTGTTGCGGTTCTTGGGAGATCCAATCTGGTACGACCCCTTACGCTAACCCGGTACTAATTACAGTCCTACTGCACCTACCTGAGACTTGATGTACGAAGATATTTATTTTGAGCAAAACGAAAAGTGCAGAGAAATACAACAGTGAAAGTAAGTGGGAAATGAATATGCAAAATGCCGAATACGTGAACACAAACGCCTGACTCCTCCCTGCTTTGCCGATCCTTCTGTTCGTCCCTGTGCACAGAGCCACAGAGACTTCAGGATATCTCAATCCACGGCCTAAGCTGAAACTCGTGGAAAGACAAAACAAATGAACCTGACTCCAGAACAACAACTCACAAATTGTCTTGATCAAAACTGAGCGTCGAAACTCCACAGGCCGGGTAGGCTCTCAAAGCTAACTCGCGACGTGAAACAATAATACACAAATAAACGTAGGCGGCAGAATCGACCACGCTCCCTTCCGAGTCACCGCGAATATCGACAAAACGTCCGATCCTCAGGATAGGATGACAAAAGCGTACAAAAGGAGACGTTTCTCCAAAAATAATAAAAATGACAATAGTGAAAAATGTACACTGCTACGCGCCTAACATCAACCTGCAAGTAGTATGGAAAACTTTCGCACTGACCATTTATTTGTTTTGGGCCAAAAATATGTGTGACACAAACCGTTTTATCGGTTTGTTTACCTAATAATAAATGGAAACACTTTAACAACAAAGAGACTTTAGGAAATGAAAATGAGGTAATTAGAGGACCAAAGTTCAGAGGAATTGACCCTCTGACATGGTAATGGTAACCTACAACCGAATCTAACGAAACGAAAATTTAAGTTTTGTTCGATAACCTTGTGTCGATTGCATTCCGTTCCGCCGAAAAAGGCAAGTATAAATGACCTATAACTCTTTGCAACTCTTCTTCGTTTTCCTGTTTATTCAACTGATGTTGCTTTATTCTCCACTTTTCTTTCATCACCCTTGAGAATTTTTCCTGATTTGTAATTTCTTCTACACCTTGCCCACTGGCCTTTGCGTAAATGGCCAATGCGGGTAAGGTGTTTGTTTCAGCAACATCGTCCTCTTTGCTTCTGGCTTTGGACAAAACTTCTACATCTGGTTCCTTGTTCGTGGGTTCCTCCTCTTTGTTCGTGCCTTGAATTTTCTTTGCCAATTCTATAGCTTCCTTTCCAAAATGATCTTTTTCCACTTTCCCTTCCAATGTTTCAATCCTTTCCTTCATTATCCTGACAATATTCATTAACACATTCAATTTGGTCTGTCTCTTCCCTTCAGGCTTGCTGATTTCCATGAGCCTTTCTCCCTGCATTGTACCTTCACTCCCGGTAGCAGGTGTGTGGGTGATAGGGTTATCAGCAATAATTACTTCCTGTGTGGGTGTTCTTGATCCCTGGTTTGATCTAAAATAAATCAAGTTTTGATATTATTGGTTGTAGCAATTGTCTGACCCAAAGAAGCTACTGTATTTATTTGAATAAACACCGTGGCGTTTATTTTTTCAATGGTACACTTAGTGCCATGTTTATTCAAGGGCGGCGTTTATTCGAGGGCGGCATTTATTTAATTTTTGAGTTTAACACCACAAATTTCAATAAAATTTTTACTTTTTCAACAATAAATGCTTATTTTTATTACTTATTTTATTACTTATCTTTTCGATATTTTTTTCAATTTTTCCAATTATAAATGCATATGTATTACTGTTCAAACTACAACCTACTGCAAACTGTTACTTATTTTTTCACTTTAAACTAAGGATAGTAAATCCTCGAATAAATGCCAGGGCGTTTATTTAAGGGCGGCATTTATTCCTTTTTTCAAACAAAAGTGCAGCGTTTATTCGAGGGTGGCGTTTATTTAAGGGCGGCGTTTATTCAAATAAATACAGTATATCTGTAGGACCCTGGCTAGCCAGGACCATAACTTCTACAGCGGAAATCAGATCACTCTCATCCCATTTAGAAACAGACTTAAAAACTCTCAACTTTGAAGGTTGATGAATATTTTTAGCTTCGAATACGCAAGATGATGCGTTCCAATATATCAGGTTCTCGTCTGTGACGTGGATGTTCAAGAAATGGAAAATGTTGAAAAAATGACAATTCATAGTATACACATCATTGTCGTTAAAATTTATTTGTTGATCATCTACTTGCACTACTGGCGTTTTAGGTACCCACTTGATTGGTAACACGCAGAATAAATTTTATATTGATTTCTGCGTGCGTGTAGCTGGGTACCTTTCCAACAAATCGGCCATTTCGGGGGTCAATGCATTTTTCTGCATAACCTGACGCATCATTTTTGCAAATTCGAATCATTCCTTGTATGTTTTCCATAGCTCTGCCCATTTCCCCGACATGAAGTTTGGTATCCAGGCCTTCCATTCCTGCCCTGAATGTGGCCACAGGAAGTAAAGGATGGGATTTACTCCTTTTTGGGCTAACTCTTGCAATACCAGCACAATTTCACAGCTGACCTTGCTTTTATAGTGCTCTTGCAAGACGGCGTTTTGTTCATGAATGCTGTTTGACAATTGGTCTACCCCTTGCGGTAATCTTCCATCCTTGATGTCCTTGGTCTCTTTGCGTGTGCCCACAGATCTCGATGCCAAAAAATCGTATAGGTCAAGGTTGCAGTTGGTTCCTTCATCTTCATCATTCACTTTTTTCTTATTGGGAGTTTTCACCATTCTTTCTATCCACGGATACCAACCTCTTGGTACTGGTTCCACTTGAGCGTAGCAATTTGAAACATTTGGTGGGCAGAAAGAGTCTCCAAAGCTTTGCCTCTTGGCTATTTTCTAGGTTTCTATCCCTTCCCCCCGCATCATAAAGTACAATGCGAATGTATTGTCAGATATTTCGGGTGTTCAATAGGCCCCCTTCAAGTCCTCTTCTTTTTCTTCGCCTTCAAATGTTTCGTGAAACTTTTTTGCCAAATCAGCAATCAATTCGGGTTCGATTGTGTCATGGGGGAATAGTTGAAAACAATTTTGTAGATGTTAGACAAATCCGTATCGCAAAAGGACTAAAAAACACAGCAATGACCCTCTTGCGTCCAATGTTGCATATCGCAAAACTTTGGCCGATAGTATGTCTGCATCCATTAGCTGCCTGAATTCCAAGGAATTCAATTGAACCCAAGAAATCTTGTAGGAATCAGCCCATAAAAAGCTAATTCCGTTATTAATACTCTGAAGTTCAATGCCTCGGGGCTAATTGTTGCCGTTCGCGTTTTTTGTTTATTCTTCATTTCATTTATGACTAATTCTAAGTCATAAATGCAACAGGACAATATATAATCGATATTATGGCAGCGTTTTCTTGCTTGTTCTTTTTCAGCTTGCAAGTATCCGTACTTCATTAATAATAATGTTATATCTTCTTTAATATGGAAGCCAATAATAATGTTGTCTTGACGAAATATAGTCCTGTAGATTCTTTGAACATTATCCCTCTCCCACAATTTTAAATCACTAATGAAGGTTTTCCCTCTCATTGAAATAGTGAGGAGTCTCAACACGTTGGATGGTTTCGCACCTGATATCTTCAGTTTCCTACCACTCTCTGTATCAAGGGCTATAACTGTTCTTCCTCGAAACTGCGCAGCATTGATGCTCTGAATAAATGACTTTAAATCCTCCATACTCAATAGTATTGGATCTTCAATCACCATCTGTGATGAACCGAATAAGGAAAAAAAGTAGTTAAATACGTCCATCGAACAAACATACAATGAACATTATAATCTTAAGATCATTACTCAATTTTTAGACTATCATTTTTTGAAGATTTTGAAGCTAAATATTATTTTTAAAACGATTCAAATTCTCAAGAATAAATTTGGACATAAGGAAGTTGATCAGGCTCACAAACACCAAAAATCCTCGGCATATAAATTGCTGGCTGGTCAATTTGGGAGTCTTCTTTCGAATATTTCTTCTTCAAAATATAATTTTCTTCCTCAAACGTACCACTGAGCACAAAGTTTGTATTTTCCTGGCGCTCTTGAGTTTGGCCAAAATTTATATCAGTTTTGATAGTATTCCATAAATTGTGGTTATTTGTAATTGTTGAATTCTCCAATTTATAATTAGGATTGAAAAATTAAAGTGTCAAAAATCGAATCTAAAAAATAACTCCACACTGAGGGTGATGTACTAAAATAAAAATGTCAGGAGCAAATTAAGACTTATAAACATTTCTAAATCTTTCACACTAAGTGTGTGAAAGAATATTATTCCACCCATAAATTAAAATTTCCCAGCACTCACCCTTTGATCAGTGCCTAAAGAATGTCATAAAATACCCAAAACTAGATTTTAGAATCAAATGGATACTGAAATGGTGAATTTCACGACTTTTTCACACATAAAACAGAAATAAAATGAATTAGAATAAAACGCAAATAAAACAATTAAAATGAATTATTACATACAGTAAAACTCAGGCATTTGTTCAAGGAAAGGCATTACGCAATTGGTTGATAAAATTTGTATGCATGAATCAGGGTTCCCTGCACAATGTATTTTTATTACATTTTTATCAATGTTTCCGATATCTATCACCTCGTACAGGCCATCATTCGTGATGTCGGCCTTCCCTTTCATTTTACCTTTCTGGAAGAGAACAAGTTTTCCTACCTGGAAAGTTTTTTTGGTCGTACTGTAATTTTCTATCTGCAGCTGCTTTTTTGAAATTTTCGTTAATGATTTTATATGTGCTAAGGAGATTTTCTGTTCGTAGTTGTTTTGAATGATTATTGGACATGCAATTTCCTGGTCTAGTTGGAAAACTGCTTCGTGATCATATAATAGGCTATGTGGCAAATATTTTGTTGTCTTGTGGGGGGGGAGGGTCACTCTGTAAGCAAACAAACTTTGTTTGATATAATGTGGCCTATAATCGGGACGCATTATCGCCACCTTTCGAATTAGTTCGATCAATGTTCTGTTGAGTCATTCCACCATACCATTGCATTGTGGAAGGTATGGTGTAGTGTTGATTTTGTAAATTTCGAGTAGAGTGCAGATGTCCATCATTAATTGAGACATATAAGCATACCCTTGGTTGCTTAAAAGGCGTGTTGGCGTCCCGTGAGTATATACAACTTTTTCCATGAATGTCTTCATTATTGTCTCAGCCTTTTGGTATAGTATACATTTCGTCTGGACCCACTTTGTAAAGTAATCCATGAAAACAATAACATAAGGTCGTTTCTCCGTCAATGGTGAAATGCTAACTACATCAGTGGCTACAATTTCCCACGGGTAGGTTTAAAGGCTGTAAGGGATTCGTTATCGGACGACACCATTGGCATACTACACATGATTTGATCCATTTGATTATATCGTCTTCTATATTGGACCACCAAAACCTATTTCCAATTAGAGCAAGTATACGATCAATTTGCACAATCGATTTAGTTAAGAAGACTTTGTGCTGTAGCCTTTTTTCTAAAAAAGTTGAGTGGAATCTTATGTGCCCCTTTCCCACAGTTGATTCATTTTGTTGACACCAAATTCAGTAAAAAAGTTCAACACGGTTGGAAGCACACATGTGTGAGGGGGGTCATGAGGGTACAAACCTACCCCAAGGGTTTTGAAACTAGAAAATTTGTTATTAAAAAAATTTTATTTGGTCAACCTATTTTTTTCCTTCTTAAATTTCGGAGATGCACATGTTTGGTTGGAAAGTGTGTTAATGCACTCAGCTGCAGAATATACTTTTTCACAGACATGGAAAATTTTTTTTGAGAAAGAATCCAATAGAAAGAAAGTGAATTTTTTCCAACTTTAACCCAAGTTCTTTAAAATCTTGTCCACTTCTTTTTCTAGCTCAGCAACTATCCAAGCAAGTATATTCTTTTTTTCTGCCCCATCAGGGCATTTTCTAATACACTATAGTCTGTTTCTTTTTAAATGCTCGTAACCGAAAAAAGATGAAATGATGTATTCATTTGCTTGTTCAATTACTGCGCGTGCGCACACTATACTGTATTACAATAAAAAACGTGATAATTGAAGTTATTGACGGAATCGAAGGCTGTTTGTTTAGAAAAAAGTTGGAAATTAGAAAAAATTTTCGCACATGATTCTCATTTACTTGAAATTTACTTGAACTTGAAACTTGAAATTTGAAAAAAATTCGGGAATCAACACGTTGTAAACAGAGTGTAAAGTGACCCTCTCCATTGAATTCCTCATGATCAAGAACCCGTCAACACAAAAACCGCAGAAATAATTTTTTTACACAAAAACCAATTTTTGTGTGACTTGACTGTGTCCATCGAATTCCCCATGGTCAGAAACCTCTTCCCCCAAACATCGCAGAAATACATTTGTATAATCTTAACATAATTTTGTGTGTAAAGTGATCGCATTCATTAAATTCCACGTGGTCGAAAACTCCTTGCACGAAAAATCGCAAAAATGCACTTGTTTACATCCGAGATATTTTTGTGTAAAGTGACCGTATTCATTGAATTCGCCGTAGTCGAAAACCCCTTGCCGCAAATAATCACGAAAATGCACTTGTTTACATCCAAGGTATTTTTTCGTGTAAAGTGACCGCGTCCATCGAATTTCCCATGATCGAAAACACTTACGTCCCAAAAATCCCAATAAGACTACCGGTTCAATTGAAACTGCAAAAAGTTCTGGCACCGAAGTGCATTATGCTGCAAAAAATTATTTTTTTGAAGCCGTAAGTACTATATAACAAAATTGCCGAATTTCGTGGTTCCCGGGACTTTGGACCACAATATAATCGAATTGAGGCCATATTTAAAAAAAATGAAAAATCTCATTTGAGATTGAATCCCCAAGATTCTTAGGCCGAAGTATGGAGCTTGGATATGGCACACCCATTGCGGGGCATGGTGGAACTGAGGGCCCGTAAAAAGTGCTTTTTTGCATATTTTTGGGGCCCCACCGAGCACCACTTGCAGATAGAGGCGAAATGACAAAAGGCACACCATAGTTTGCCCTTATGCCCGAAATTATGAAAAAACCGCGAAGGTTCCAGCTCTTATCGTTTTGGCTTTAGGGGGGAGACATGACATTTGGGGGGCGACCGGTATTGACTTTCATAGCTTTTAAACGGATGAAGCTTTTTTAATCCGGTTTCTGCCGTCGATAGATAAAACATCTGGCATGAAAACTGCAAAGTTTCAGCCAGATTGCTCGTATATTGACTGACTAGAATAAAAAATACTAAATGTCGGTTTTTCTGCAAATAAATTTTGAAAAATTGACGAAAATTTACAAAATCAACATGTTTTACAACAGAAAAGTGCACTAAATCCAATCATGAGAATCATAAAACAGCTGGAAACTATAAGAGAACCGTTTTGTCGTGTCCTGCATTCTTTAACACCAATAATTTCAATCGTTTTTTCGATCTGGTCAATGACAGAATTGATTTTGTTTTGATTTTGGTTTTTTTCCAATTTCAAAACGAAAGCCCTTGATTTTGGCAAAATTTTGCCCCATATTGAAACATAAAGTTAATACTTTAAATTACGTGTAACTTATGAATCTGGGTGACTTTTGAAGTATTTTTGTGCGTAAAAATCTTTACAAAACTTTTTTCACAATAGGACATCTTTTACTTTGATTTCACAATTTTTATTTTTTGAAAAATGACCACTTTTACTAAATTTCTGTTTGTACAGTAACCGTTAATGCTAGGAGCATAAAATTTTGCCTATAGAGCAAAGATAAACAGGGCATTCTAATGCAGAAATCCGCATTGAAAAAGCTTTATCCATCCGAAAGTTATAGAAGTCAGCGCCAGAAGTTATTTTTTTGGCTCACCCTGTATCATAGGTTGACGCTATCGCGGCACATGATTATCACGTTTGTTCCTAAAATATTCGCATTCGAAAGAAACCATACTACAAAAGCTCGACACACCACATCCTTAACTTCAAATTTGAATAACTGACTACCAAAAAAGGTAATTATTATATTTCCCACCAGCAAATTGAAAATTTAACGCTGGATTCAATGAAACAAATTTTAGGCTTTTATGTTTAATATTGGCAAAGTTATACAACATATTCCACGAAAAAAAAATTTTCGGAAAAAAATTATGGCCAAAATTTGCCAATAAATATTTTGGCGATAACGTAAATTCCAAAAAAAATAACAATTGAACTTCAGATTCTGATGTAACTTTTTACGGGGAATCTAATGAGCGTAATTACTTTTGTTTGACCAATCGTTCGTTAACTATCCGACTTTTTTCGAAATTTCGACGCTGAAAAATTATCCTTTTTTTCTGTCTTTCGAATTAGATCTCTCACAAACGACTAAAGCTAAAGCCATGAAAATTCATGAGGTTGATAAACTTTCACTTTTCTTTCATATGGTGTTTTATTTGACGAAAAATGTCCAAAATTAATTGAGGTATAACGTCCGACATACAGCTTACTGTAAAAATAACGAATTTTCTGACATATGACTCCGGGGCGATACCGTAGTTTACAGTTTTCTCTCGACATGTGCCTGCCAGATTAAAGAGTTCTACATTTTAAGCTAGATTAGGCTTTTTCGGGATATTGATGGAGCTACAGGCGGAAAAAGTATATTTTCGAAACCACTCGAAATTTTGAGACACCCTGTTCAACGCGAATATCGGATTATAATGTTCAATCAAAAGTAAATGGAGTACTTTTGAAGAGCTATCGAATGACCCCTAAGTCATCTCCCAGAAGCAGCTAGATGTTGTGTAAAATATATTCACACTTTTTGATTTTTTCTGTAGTGTCAAGTGAATAACTCGAGATGTAAACGTAAGTTTTGATAGTTCAAACCATTATGGAAGTGTATTCAATTACACCTCTAATGGTCTTTTTCAGTTCTCAACTCCTTACCGTTCTTGAAATTTTTGAGTTCAAAGAAAACGAACTCACTTTTTCGTACAAACATAATGTGCTAGCGTTGCTACCGCGCGCTGCACGATTAGCTAATCTCTCCTTGTCAGTAATTATAAGAAACTTCATCACACAGACGAGTTCAACAAGTAGAGTTGCAGCGACTATGCAGCTGAGTCGGCTAGCAGTAGCTCAAATGACACAATTGACGATCAATAGCAGAACAATACCTGCAAAAAATAGTGGCTGAATTGATACAGTGGCTAAAGCGACATGGTGACAAAACTGACACACTTATTCACTAATCACTAAAAGTATGAAAATTTGCATACAATTTTTATCGTATCTTCGCAGATCTGCGAAAATTTCGACTGGTTCACATAAGTGATATTGAAAAAAATTTTTACGTTGACTAGTCAAAAGTCTTTGTGTGAAAGAAGGAAAATTGTCGCATTCGGTGTGTCACATTTTCACAGAACCATGAAAATTTTCACCGTCTTTCTATAGATGATTTTCGCCATAAAAAGTATGAAAAGTTTTATAGTTTACTATATTTCACATCTTTTCAGATCTGCGACAATCTCGATTGGTTCACATCATATGTATTGCAAACATTTTTTGTCTCTCCGGTGGGACAGATATAAATTCTTCAATCATACATACTGTACTGCATCCGTTAGTCAATGGCCAGTTGAGTCGTATCAAACTCTATTTCACGAGGTTAACCATATATGATACAGTTCTAGAAATTTGTGAGCCCACCATAGTCTTTTTACTCTGGAGTGATATAGACACTGCAATAACGAAAAAATAGGTTCAATTTGACGAAAAATTTTGCCGTACTAGAAAGCTTTGTTCAGTAGAAAAACGCCGTATTTCTTCTTCATGAGTGAGACCGAAATCGCGAAAGAAACATCGTGCTTGCCCACGTTTGATTTGTATCAAACTGTGTCGATATTTCAGCGCTACTCGAGAAATTTTGACCGTTTAACAAGCTTATCGAAGGAAGCTTCATTTTTTAAAAATAGATTTTTCCATTGATTACAGTAACGAGCTTATTTTGATCTTACTCTCATTGGGATGAGGGTATCCATAATTTTAAAATGAATAAAGTATACCTAACCTTTAAAAATTTTGAATGGTTCATTCTTCAAGTAAGCCTCGCAAAGCAAAATAATCCGTAAAAATCGATGAACAGACTGTAAACCCGCATTGTAGGTTGAAGTCTCTTCTCCCATTTGTCATCTCGAGAAAAAAGCTGCCGGTCAATGCATGTTGCTTATTATTTGCATGAACATCTTTCTGTGCGTCGAGGCTCGTTTGGAAAAAATAAACTTCAGTTAAAATTTCGAATAGTATAAGCTTTCCGTAGATGATTTTGAAGATTTTAACTTATTCTTGTTTTGAAGTTTACAATCCTTTTTAACCGACCATACATTGTTTCAGAAGGATTTGTGAGGTGGCTTCCATTGAAAAAATAGGTGAAGGTGCTTTTTCAGTGAGTGTCCACGCACCTACAGTCTGTTTTTTTCAAATGCTTGTAACGCAAAAATTCTGAAAGTAAGTACGCATGCAGAATTCCGAGTCGAGATAATATCGTTGTTGACTGTATGTTAGGAATCGATTAACCGGCGGAGGTAAACTGTGACCGAACTCTTAACTAAACTCGATAACTCTTTTAAAAATAATCTCCGTTCAGTGCGAAAAATTTCAAAAAAATTTTCACATAGCTAAAAAAATATATTTGCTCTGCGCAGAAAAAGCTGAGCAAATGACCAGCACTGCGGCGCGATGCGCCGGATTTTGAGATTTCAATTTATCAAAGCGCACCAACTGTATCACGATATTAACTCCCAAATTTTCGTCATTAAATAAGAATCATGTGCAAGAATTTTTTTCTCATTTCTAACTTTTTTCCTAACAAAAAGCCTTTAATTTCGTCAAATTTCAATTGCCGCGTTTTCCACCGTAATACAGTATAATGTGCGCACGCCCGGTAATTGAACAGGCAATACATACTTCATTTTATCTTTTTTCAGTTACAAGCATTTAAAAAAAGCAGACTATAGATGGGGGAAACGCATGGAAGCCTCATAAACTTTTGGAATATAGGCTACCAATGATTGATTATATACTAGTATATTTCGTTGTACTTTTTCAGAGCTAATCAAGTCTAATTTTATTCTAAAAACTGTTTGAAAATCTCACACTACAGTAACATCAAGCTGATGACGGAATAGTGGGTTTATTTCCGCTATTGTTCCCGGTTACCGTCGTCTTGGAAGCCATCACCGGCGCCGTATTATGTCTGGCCATCGGGTTTTGGTAGAGCGCCACTGATGTTTGACTGCTCGATTTCTTATAGGCGCAAGTCAAAAGTTCGTAGAAATTTCTTCGAAACAAAACGTTGCACAATGCGTAGCACACCGGGTTTACTGTACTGTTTATGTAGCACAAATAATAGCCGAAGGTGTACCAATGGGGCGGTACAGTATCGGCCCGCAAGGTCTCCACGCACACCATAACGTTGTAGGGCGTCCAAGTGAGTATGAAAGCCAACAAAATTGCGCTCAAAGTTTTGGCCGCTTTTCTCTCCTGCTTTTTGTCACTCGTACTGCTTTTGGGTGTTGCAACAGCTGCAAAGTTCCGGCCATGGCTATTGCTCCTGTTCCTTGTGTTGGCGCCCCAAAGCTTCGACGACAAAATCGAATTGTTCCTACTGCGAGGTTGGTGCTGTACATTCCTGACTAGTGTGGCGCCTGAAACCGATGCTGGCGATTTGTTCACCGTCGACGGTACCGTTCCATCAATGATGCTGAAACTCCGATGTTGCGTATTTGGCGTGGTCGCCATCAGGTTGTGGTTTCTGTCCGTGGTCACTGTACAAATCGAAACGCAATCGTCGGCCGTGATCAGATGGGAGACGTCGGGCGAAGTTTTACGCCTATCGTCAGTAGTTTCGGCAATTTTTAACGTGCAACAGGGTTGCTCGAAGATCGTCTCCATGCCGCTATTGGAATCACTATTATTATTATTGTAATTGTTCTGGAGACAATTTTCATTGACGGTCATTTCTTCATTGTGGAGGTCATCGTTCATTTTATTGGGGAATAATTTGCGACCAATTTTTTTGATTAAAGTTTCATCACGATTTTGTTGCCGTGGTGAATTTTGAAAATCGTCGCATTTGGACGAATCCTCGGCAGAATAAATAGTATCATCGGCCGAAAGTTCAATTGCTTTTTCGGACAATGTGGTCAAAACTACTGGATTCCTCAGCGTTGAATTATAATAAGTGACCTTTTGAGTGCGGGATTTGGGGGCGGCATTTTGGGTACTGGTCATGCTGTCCTTGTTTTTTGCATAACTACTGCCCTTATGGAACCCTTGCAATTCCTTGACGGCCTTACGCCGCGTTTTGGTCACGTAGTAGACCCTGGAGTATAAAACGACCATTATTGTAACCGGAAGGTAGAAAGCTAAAACGGCCGTTATAATGGTGGCGTAAGCACTGGTCTCTAAAAATTGGATGGCGCACTTGTCCAGTGGCACAGTGAAACGACCGTCGATGTAGGGCCATGCAATAATCCATGGGGGCCATAATAGCAAGGAAAAAATGTAAGTCATTGCTATCATGAAGATCACTTTTTTCTTCGTACGTTTCGGCCTATAGGTCAAAGGTTTAGTCAAGGAAAAATATCGATCCAAACTTATTAACAATAAATTGCACACCGAAGCATTGCTCATCAAATAGTCTAAACTCAACCAAAATTGACAGGCGTTGTAGCCTAATGTCCATCTACCGATGGCCGAATAGTGAGTCATCAGTGGGATGCTTATGCAACCAATAGTCAAGTCAGCGGCGGCCAATGATATCAGAAAATAATTGCTTATAGTCTGTAAACGCTTATCCTTTTTGAAAGAAATCAATACCAATAAATTGCCAAGAATGGTCACTAGACTCAATAGGCTGCCTAAAACGATGATCAACATGTTCGCCGTCGTGACCTCGACGTCGTGGTCGAGGTTTGATAGATTGTTGGACGTACTGCTACTGCTATTCGGTAACGTGGCATTGGACGACAACTTTAGGACCATAACGTCGATGGCAGCTCGGCGCCGAGCTACACCCTGGACGACTGTCAAGGATGGAAAAAGGAAAATATTCGGAGTATCTATTTTTTCCGATATTTGCTATAATGGTTCTATAGCAGGGAATGACGTGCTGAAAAAGGAAAAGCATAATGATAATTGTTTTAAATTCAAAAATTTCTACAGCAATAAAGATTCACATAATAACACTTCTTTTCAAGTCAAAAACAACTTACAGTGTTTGATTTAAAAAAAGTTTCCACGAAGACAATGAGTCGTTTGATTCCTTTGGTTCAATGTAATTTATAGATTCCGACCAATTACGGAAATATTGATTAACATTTAAACCGAGAACACTTTTGTAAATTCGAATTTTTTCCCCAAAAACCAAAAGATTCCAGCTGATCGAGCTTGTGACCATCTCGTAAAGTTCGACGTAGAAAATACAGTTGTGTTGTCATAAAGCATGAAAATATTTATGAACAAAATTACGTTTTGCTGACATATAGTGTGATCCACGCAAAAGACTCCCCAAACATGCACTTTGTTATACGACAGATGAGTTTTCCTGACGTGCGAGTATTTTTTTAGTTGTGATGTTTCAGATCTGGGAAACTAAACCATAAAAACCTGAATTAAAGTTACTTCTTGTAAATTAAAGATAATGCATGTAACTACTGATCGTTAGTATTTAGCAGCATTCAGAAAAAAGTGAAAGCTAAGAAACACTAAATTTCGACTCATCATGTTCGACAGATTCATGATAGTGACGGTAGAAAATCCAGATCGCCCGCCTTTTACAAGCAACATAGTAGCTGCATGAAGTGTCATCGCCGAAATATAGAATTTTGATACTTGATCTTGGATCTTGTGGAGGTTTTTGCCGACGTCATTTTTTCAGAGCATGCCATAATCGATTGGTCAAGGATTTCATATAGAAGCAAGATCCCAATAAGTCATGTGTGTTCATAAGAGTGATTTATAAACTCAGTATGCAAATTTCAACAGGAATCTTTTGCAAGAGGAAATAAGTTACGACGATAAAGTAAAATAATTCGAAGAAAGAATGGTTGTGTGAAGGCGATTTGATGATGAACCAAACAGTATGTGGTACAAACCTCAATATTGTTTATTGTCAAAACGTGATGTACTGAGCGGCTTCTTGTTCATTGAAATGACAGATTCGGTAAAGAAGGATTCAACTCAACTTATTTCATGTTCACTTCATGGCACTGATAAAGTCGGTGCTTGTAACGCAGAACTGTTGGCTAAAAACCATTCCTTGACGGTCTTTTTGAAGTATTCTTGTTTTTAGCACAGTTGGAACAATTCTTATTGTTTTTTTACAATACGCTGGTAAAATTCTTATATCTGTCGAAACATAGGAAATCTTTCAATAACAATTTTCTTACTTCAGGGAATGTACGGCTATCGCAAGTGATCAGTTTCAGAGCCTACACGACTGAGGGGTTTCGATTAGAAAAATTTATGGCAAACAAAATTTTTGAAATGATAGGATCAAAACAGTCCGAAGTTGTATCAAAATGGTGTCTGTTTGCTTCTAACGGTGGAACAGGACCAATTTGGAAAAATATAGTCAGTTTTTTAAGAAACACTTGTGAGCCTCAATCGGTCAAGAAACAAGTTTTATTCAAAATCGTTCGGATGATATATTTTAATTTTCGAAGTTTTCAACTGAAATATGTTACAGCTTAACGACACGTGTTTATCAGAAAGTAACAATAACATAAAATAATAATTGCTGTGACAATTTAACGATTCAAAAAATTTTTGAGAAAAATGGACTATACAGTAAAATAAATTGTATAACATCCATGTTCAACCAAGAAAAAAGATACTTTCGATTTTGTTCGAATTCTTAAAACAAAACTTTTTTCAAGTGAAGTAGAATCTACTGCAGTAAGAGTAAGGGAAGTATCTTACTCTGATGAAGATTCAAATATATTTGAGAACATAAGAATGTTCCTTGTAAAAATACTTTAATGGTTAAATTTATTGAAGTAAATTGACGATTTTATTTCAAGACAACCTGTGTCCTAGTGAATCATTCTAAATGAATGTCCCTTGTCCCTCTCCGAACATCAAACGTCTTTTGAATCTGTTCTATACTCATCATCTTTGAGGCAAATAGTTCATAAAAAGAGAAGTCACTTGGCATTTTCACACATGTAAAAGCAAGCATTCACTCCATTAAGGAATCTATCTTCAATTTTAAGAATATGTTGGGAACTGAGACTCTTCGGACTCATTCCCGTATTGTTTTCGTAATATGTTCCAAGTCGAATGAGGCAAAAAAATTTCCTAACCTCGAAGCATTTGCATCATTTTTTGTGAACAATTGCGTACCTGACGCATCAATTTTCTGATTGCGTAAGAGTTTATAGAAATGGCACAAAAACGTGACTAGGAGGAGAAGGTGAGGTGACTCTTCACTCTATTAGGGATAATACTGAAAATTTCATGATAATAATAGGAACTATATCAAACAAGAGATGTCACGGACAAGCACAAGAAACTAATCCATTGAACACTAGAAAATAGTGCTCCAATGATTGACAGCTGTTTTTTCAGCATTTCATGCTAATTAGCTATGCGTTACATACCATTGTTTTTGGCAAGACAGCGAAAAGTTACATTAAAAATTAATTGATGCATAACTCGGTACGATAACCGTAGCTGAAATGTTCTTTAGTATTTAACCAGATGATTATTTCTGTATATACGTTTTAGAAAAATTTAAAGATCGGGTATCTATTTTCTACGTGCAAAAACTGATTGTGTAGCGAGTGGCCGACTGTGCCGTCTGGCCGACTGTAGCAGCTGGCCGACTGTACCGTGTGGCCGACTGTAGCACACATGGCCGACTGTACCGGGTGGCCGAATTCAATTTGGAATAGTTTATATGCAAGTCGAACCTTATGTAAAATGTTTTCGCACAAAATGTGAATAAAGTGTTGCTAAATATAGGTTTCAATGCACAAGATATAATCAAAAAATGCAAGAGCGACGCAAAAATATGCTACTTAGGTGCAGAAATATGCCCTTCTTAATTTTTTGATTCATTATGAATGCCTAGATTGATTGATTTTATTGACTTTTTCTAATATTTTTGTAGTAAAAAAAATGAATAAAATATGTTAGAACTTGGCAAAAAATAGAATTTTCAAAAAAGATAGAACAACAACAACGGAATTTCGTCTTTACTTGAGTAAATTATCTAAGGGTCGTACTCTGGAATGTCTCTGACTTATTACTTTTTTCGATATATGGGTTTAGCTGTGCTAAAAGATATGGGACCTTCACACATGTGGAATATTAGCATGATGCATTTATTTGAAAAAAAATATTGGTGAATGTTTTGTATTTTCTGTTGATGAAAATTGAAAATAAGTACTCCAAACTTAAGATTTTCTTGTATATAAATGCCAAGTACGGCCCTGAATAAAAATAGTTTCTATAAAACGTTTTAAATTCAAATGTTGCAGTGCTCAAAACTCCAAAATCATTTTCATTCATTTTATAACAAATATACTCAACAAAGTGAACGGATACGAGGGGCAAAATTTATTAGAAAATAAAAAACTTTTGAATTCAAATAGGTATTCTTGTGTGCATTTACTTACTTACGATATTTTTGCGTTGCTCTTGCATTTTTTGATGCCTTTTACATTGAAACCTATATTTAGCAACATTCTATTCACATTTCGAGTAAAAACATTTTGCATAAGGTTCGACTTATACCTATAAACTATTTCAAATTGAATTCGCCCACCCGGTACAGTCGGCCATGTGCTACAGTCGGCCACTCAGTACAGTCGGCCAGTCGCTACAATCGGCCAACCGCTACAGTCGGTCAGACGGCACAGTCGGCCACACGGTCTACAACGCAAAAACTAGGACTGCCAATTGGGCACATGCTGTACAGCTTCCATGACTGCAGATTTTTCGTCTGTTTCAGTTCACATTTGAAAAGCTTTTTCTACTCAGTTAATCACAAGTAAGTATTATGGCTTGATTGTGATAAAGGGCGCGCTCGAAAAATATTGTTGAGTATTGTTGCATATTTCGCTAAAGCTCACGGATTCCCGCAATGATAAATTGAGTCTAGCAAGGGAGGCTGTCGCACATTGGGCAAAGTTTAGAAGAAAGTCTGTTGGACAAAGAATATTGAAACTTTTTCATGTGTGTATGTAAGTATGTATAAACTTTAATCTTAAAAAGTATAGGCGCAAGGTACCATGAAATTTGACCGTTTCGTCATTTTCATGCCTAAAATAACCGTTTTATACCAAAAACTATGCATTTACTGTTTTTTGCGGTCGATGAAAATAGGATTCCCCATATGATCGACAATGTCTAAAGGTATTGTCATATGACTGGCCATATGGTCAAAAACTTCTGGGTCAACTCCCGATCAAAACACAGCTGCCAAACTATGTGGATTAAACAACAACTTCGAACAAAAGCATCGCAAGATAAAAAAGATCCTGAACGTTTTCGATACTTAATAAAAGCGCTTTCAATATTTTCACTCAACCGTCGACAGGGTATGACTCACGTCAGTTTAAAGGTCTCAATTCTGCTTTGAGAATGGTTCCATGTTTTCAGCAGAAAGCATTAATCGAACGAGTTTCTGAGTCAAACATTTTGAACCCAATATTTATTCTTATTATTATTTCTGGAGTTGCTTTATCGCATTGCATTCAACATTGGTGTAACTTTATTAAGGATATTCTTTCAACCTAAAATACTTTCAGGAATGAGCTCACTTTATATCGACACAGAAGCCTTAAGAAATCTGGTTATGTGCGTGTTGAATTATTGATGGTACCAATATAGTTTCAAACCGACTTTTTCTCGCTGAAAGTAAGTATGACTTATATCAATCTTGCATCAACAAATTCTGTTTTGAACCAAACTTATATGAGTTGCCCTGTCTCCTCGGCATTTCATTGATGTAATAAATGAAATCGTTCATCAGTTTCCTATTGTTTAGACTTTTCAATTTTCTAAGATGATTCAAAACAATATGAAAACCTGGAATTCGAGCGGACTGTAGTACAATATTTCATTGCTGAAATACAACATTGACATCATTTTCGAACTGCCCGGTGTTGATTTCCTTAGAAATTATTTTACGAAAACGAAATTCGTACTAATTCACGAAAAGGTGGAAATTCGGAATTCGAGTGTATTGTAATGCAATGCAGGATCATTGTAGAACAAAACTGACATCATTTTCAAACCGCCGATATTGAATTATCCCGTATAGTTAGTCAAATACAGGTGGGAGTACTATGCTGATGTCCATGGACAAGAAGTGCTACCTTTTTAGACTCCGAATCAGACAATCACCCCACCACTTTATTCCCTAAAAAGGTTTTCCATCGAGCTACTCAGAAATAGTGATATGAATCGATCCAGATAATTCGTTAAATCGCACGTTTGCGTCTCTGACTATTGATTCAGATGAAAATTTGTGCTTCTAAAACCCCGTTAAAAAGAAAATTTTGAGAGAATACAGCGGGATTATCAAATGAGTCACAAGATATCGAATACTTTCTGTTAGTGTAATGTTTCACTGAAATAATAATCACAGGGTTAGTTATTTTACACAACTTTGGGAGCATTTCATAATTGCAGCTTTACAGAATCTTTCGCCGGAAAAAGTATTGTAATTGCTCGACTACAACATAACTCATTAAGTACTAAGCTTCTAGCCAACCATGGATCTCTTAGTGCAACCATTTTTCTAGTCATGGAAAATGATATTAAAATCTCTGAAATATACAGCATACGTATAGAATAAAAAAAGTTATGAAAAAAGGACGTGACATACGTAGACCAAAAGCGACTAAAGTAGCATACATACTTAACAAGAAACAGTTAGGATTTTCTCCCTACACTCCACTAAAGCTAACGTCGCATAGCAAAAAATCTGGATTAATGTCCGAAAACGATGCCTTCGATGCAATGCTAAAACGAGTAACATACAGGAAAAACGCGAAAAGCTAGGTAGGAAATACATTATTAGTAGTCGAGAAAATGCCACCCACAAAAACGAATGAAAAAAAAATTTCACGGCAGATTAGCCGATTAGCCGGTGTTGAAATCAACAGAAAAAATATAATTTAGGCTAAAGTTGTTGTTTCGGAAGGCAACGCTCCATTCTAGCAGTTCTGTATTTCGCGCACGACATAGTTTGCTTTCCAACGATGGTTTCCTTTCCAAGTTTTCGACTCACACAGTAAAAAGGAAGGAATGTCGGATGCAGACCTTAACTATAGTTTTAAAATTGATAGGATGAAAAATAAACGTTAAAATTGCGCCAATGTACAGCAATATGAAATAAATTTCTCTATAAATTTCAGGCTTCTGGTCAATCTATATAAAACACTATGAAGCCATTGTCGCAAAAATTCCGCGTGTGTTGAATTTTTTCATATTTTGTACTGTCGCTGCAAAGCACTATAAATCATAAGCCGGTTTCATCAAAGAAAATTAGGGTCGGTGCCAGATCCGCTACCTAGTGCACATCCGCTACCTAGTGCACAACCGCTACCTAGTGCACATCCGCTACCTAGTGCACAACCGCTACCTAGTGCACAACCGCTACCTAGTGCACAACCGCTACCTAGTGCACATCCACTACCACAGTCAGATCCGCTACATTGCACATTCCCTACTTTCTGCTGAGATAAGTAAAGGCAGATTCATACTTCGTCCGGCATCCGGCGTCCGGCATTCCCACGCTGATGTCTCATTTTTTTGCCGGAAGACTGGAATTTTGCCGGATGGGAAGAGTAGAAACAGTTTTTACTTTTCCGGATACCGGAAAGCATATTTTGTATGTAATTTTAATTGAAGCGCGTGTTTGATTGATTTTTGCATATACAATGTATGCGAGAGATATCGATTTTTTTAGTTGACAAAATTTTTTGTTTTTATGCTGAGTATTTTGTATGTTTTTTTCGTTCTTGAAGGCATATATATGTGCAGGATAGTCATATAAAGAATTTTTTCTAGGCGTAATTATAGTTTAGTCACGCCTAGTGAAAGCAAGAATAAATTGTCATCCGGAATTTCCGGCGCCGGAAGAAGTATGAATTGCCATCTCATCCGGCAACTTGCCGGAAGCCAATTTGCCGGATGCCGGACACTGAATGCCAGAAGCTAAAAATAGCTTGCCGGATGCCGGATGCCGGACGAAGTATGAATCTGCCTTAACACTTTACATTTACTTCTTGCGTTGAATAACCTATGCAGGATTTCATTATGGAAGAATACACAGTATGCATTTACAAATTATTAGGCCCATTTAATTTTTTTACTGATTAGATGGCACATGTATCGTGAAAATTAGAAATTTCATTCATTAAAAATTGGGAAATATGCGGTTGCAACCGATGCGACTCAACATTTTCTATTTTCCCCCTATTTTCAGAAGTAAATGCAAGAAATTGTGTTCTGCCAAATGCGTGCCACAAACCCCGGTGAGATGCAGGGGTTTGTTGTTCTAAACGCAGGGTTATCCCAATAATTTCCGATAGAAATGGGATAATTGCCATGGATCCACGTTTGCTGAAAATAATCAGTCCTTGGTCTACTCGGGAGGTATATTCAACAATAATTTTTTTTTTAATTTTGAACTCAAAATGATAAAATATTTGAAAATAATTAAAAAAGTATTTGAAAAAAATTAAAAAACAAAACGAAAACGATATTTTCATCACCCGGATTGGTACAGGTAAAGAAGGAAAAACGTCCGTCTAGGCTGATTGTTCTGTCACTTGAGGTGCTTGTGTGGTCACTTTGTTATGTAAATAAGAATTTTTCACGCATTAGAATGTGGTTGCGTGGACATTTTTATGATTTTATTACGTATCTTTACTCATTAGTGACTTATCTTTAGGTAGATAGAGTAGTATTACGTTTTACGTTTTTATCTTATCTATCTATCAGATAGATAAGATAAAAATATGATATATTTGTTTTATCTTACTTATTTTTTTTATTACGTGTTTTATTACGTTTATTACGTTTTTTCTGTAGTATTACGTTTTTTAACCATTCTTGCGGTTCCATAAAAGTGGCAAACAAAATATTTTTTACCGCGCAGAACGCCTACCGTATTCCATTTTCTTTTATTCTTTTGTCTTCGAAAAACCCTTATGAAAACAATAGCAAAACCTTTTTCACATTTTTTGCTGTCTAGTAGCGGATCTGACTATGGTAGCGGATGTGCACTAGGTAGCGGATGTGCAGTAGGTAGCGGATCTGCTACTCAATCGAAAATTAAGCTCCGGCAGAGCTGCAAGTGAAACTTAACTCTACATGCTATACCATTGCTTCAGCTTAGCTGCAGCTTAACGGCAATAGTATAACAAATGGGGATAAACTGCTGCTGCAGCTGAGCTAATGAAACTGGGCCCTGATATCAGTTTAATTTCGATCCGAAACATTTTCAACAATCTTACAGAAATAGGAAATCAAAGCTTGTGTAGCATTTGTTAAAGCTTGAGGCATTTGTTTATCAGTGAAGCAGCAATGCACTACATGGAAGATGATCAAAGCACACGTTATCATGAAATAGTACCTCATTACTGTTCATTATGTGCTGACAGAACTCAATACCTCGTGCGCGCGTGATTTTTTACCAAATGCTAGCGTTAAACACCACCCGGTACCATTCTGAAAGTGAGCATAGTTAGAAGATAAGGTTGATTGACCAATGCTTTCAAAAACCCGTTAAGATAACCGATGCAGCGGTCGCAGTTTCGGCAAACGCAGCCTTACTAGAGATCAGGAAATCAATGTCGATAATATTGAAATGGTTGAAAAGAGTGATCATCAAGGAGTCTGACCACAGAAGAAAAATTTATCGAGCGGAGTCGACAAGCCTTCCATGATTTTTAAAAGTTTCGCTGGGACCTCGATGCATCGATCATTTCAAAATGAATGGAGTATAGTGCTTTCCACTTTTATTAATTACAGGCATGTCAAGTAAGACAGTTTAAAAACTCGTTAAGACCATCGGTAATCTAAACGAACAATAATTGAGTATGACAAACACGTAAACGTTTCTCAGGAAAATTAACATAGATACATGAAATATGACATTTAGCCATATGTGGAATCTTTGAGCAATGATTTTGAAAAGCAACTGGTTAGTTTTGCCTGGCGAGAATGTTAAAAAACTTCTAACTTGTAAATAACGCAAATTGACAGAAAGATCGAGACGTCTAACTGGCGCATTATTAGCATATTTTCCCAAAAAAGCATTGATTGAGGAGTATTTGTGGGAAAAAACCCTAGTGCAACAATATTGGAAAGAATGAGGAAAGGATAAACATAATTTTGGGCATATGCAGAAAAAATAGACTTTCCCGAGGAGGCTTAGTCTTAATTCAAGCGATGCAACGCCATGAACGAGACTTATGACCCAGATCAGGAGAAGAGTAGTTTTAGTCACGTAATGTCAGAAGTTTCTTGCATGTGCAGTAACCATTAATACCTACCTGACATTATTTTCGGCGTGAGAGGCATATTTTCAATATAACACATGTTTATATAGTCTCGTCCCATTGCTCGAGATTTCAGAAAAAGTTAGGCTGGGTCTGGGGCTGGAATCCGGGACGGCTAACGTGCGCGCGATCTAACTGAGCCAACCGAGCAACGGGAAAGGCGCTTCCCAAAAGATATATAATTTGCGACAATTCGAAGTAGTTGATGTAGCTGCCGTGGCCATTCTCAACAAATAAAGCTACTTTTTATATTGAGTGTTGTCAGAATTTTTTCAGAGTTAAAATTTTGGATAACTCAAATTGATTATTGATATTCTATAGTCCAAATTGTGCTTCAAGTACATCAAGTCAGTTCGATTCTGAAAGGCGATCTCAATGAAAAAAGCAAATATTTGAAGAGGATAGAACTTTCATCAGTGGGTGGTCTTCATGATTCAGGGAGAGGAAAAGTATTTTAGCTTTCGTTCAATCCATTAACTCGCCAAGTTGAACGATCCTTAATATGACACGAATATCGCGCACAACCATTGAAAGGAATATGCATCGATATCTCACCTTTTCATTTGTAATGTAATTCCAACTGGAAAGAGCTCAGATTGATTACTTATAGTTTATCTACATGAAAACTGATCTGAAATTAAAATTAACTGAAAACTTATTTCCACAACTTTTCATGGAAGCCAAACAAAAACGCAATAAGAAATTTATTTTTTGGCTTCCATTAATTCTCAATCTGCCGTTATACTACACGCTACATGAAACTGTTATTAAGATGAGCAATACATCACGTCACGGTGATGTAAAATTCTTCTCGATAACTACACTAAAAATCTTTCAGCTCTATGGAAAGCACGCCTCAATGTAGCTTATTCTTGGCTGCACAATTTTTCACAGAGAAATTCATAAATGGCAGTTTATCAGAAGCAGAATATCAAATCAAAAACGAATTATTATAGAAAAACAAGGTACAATCTTCTTCCTGGTACACCACAACCGTCCAGAGAACCTTTATTGAGGTTGATGTCGAGAACTTCAGCCACCCAATTATACAGGATTTTACAGTAGCATAGACATTATTCCAAAAAACTACGTTTCTTCGTCACGTCGTCGTCGACAGCAGACTGATGTCTAAACATTGTGCCTCCGAGAAAAATTTCAAATACACTGCAAACGATGTATACTAATGATTCACTGGTAATTCTTCCGATTGTAAAGTTCAAAACATTGATTTTCGGGACAAATGCGGTCTGCGTAGATGGCAAAAAATGTAGATACGATACCAGTTTCATGTTTCCGCCTGAACCACGTGAGTGGTTAGCAACACTTTTTAATTAATGCGAACATAAAAACCTACCATCGGCAATTTAGTGTTTATTTGCCTCAAATTTTCATCGGGATAGTTCACTAGGGTGTGATTGAATCATGGCTGATAGACGCGAGAAACTGGATTGCGTTTAATTTAGGGCAGTGGCAGAATAGCTGACTATGCTACTTTTTTCAGAAAAGCATGACTGTCCGAATATGAAGAAAGGAATGTTTCACAAGTTATTTTAGGGGTACCTAAAACTTGGACAAGAATCTTCCTGATACAGAGCATTGAAAAATGTCCATGACAAAGTTTCATGTAGAAGCCTAAAAAGCTATCATTGCATGAGGTTATGCTTTTGGTGTTTTTATATTTTCACTTTTTTAACTGTATTTGAACCTCTAGTACCTTGAAACTACATATTGGGGCATTTTCTACAGGGCTGACAATAATTAACTTTTGCTAGCAATTACTTTTCAAACGATTCAATTTTGATCATATCAATAATTCGTCTGCTAATAAAAAACTTTCTATTGGGCAATGAGACACTATATTATAATAGCGAAAGTTAGTTTCAAAAAATAATCCACTCTTCCTTCAAACATCGCAATGTGGTTGAATTGGTTGGAAAAAGGATGATTTTGTAAGAGAATCATGCCGACTTCCGATCCCTGGATTAAGCTATTAAATATATTGCCCACTGATACAAGGCTACAAAAATTCATAAACTGTAGTTATGGAATGCATGGATCGATACAGCGCCACGATATTTTACTCACTTTAATGATGAAAATTGTAGGTTAAAAAATCTCGTCTGAAAGAGCATATAATCATCTTAACCTATACAAGAACTCGACTCAAAAACGAAAGATCACCATCATAATACTAAGATTATATGCAAAAATTATGTCCTTGTGAAATGACATAGGCAGTAACGATTTCTCAAGATGAAATTCCGACTTGCCGTCTCAAAGCTTTCAAGACTTTGTGATTTTTCTGATCAACGGTCAATGCATAATTCATTGAGCTTGGTCGTTTTCAACTTAGTGATAAACTCCTTAGATGTAGCAAATCATGAGAAAATATTCGCCATACTTTTCAATGGGATGAATTACATAAGTTCGACCTGTTGCAACTCATAGAGATGTGAAGTCATCGGACTATAGTCCCTTTTTTATAAAACGCTTCTAAATTTAAAAATGACAAAAAATTGTGTCATGCTTTCCATATTATTATTTATTGTAGAAGCATGTCAAGAAACAATGGCTATTATGGTCTCTTTTTCCAAATAAGCCTCGGCGCGCAGAAAGGTGTTCATGTCAATAATAAACAACCTGCGTTTACGGAGACCTTTTTTCTCGAGCTGATTGTAGTATTTGGACGAAAAAATTGAGAAAAAAGATTTTCGCTGATGATGCAGGTTTATTGCCCGTTCGCCGATTTCTGTAGATTATTTTAATTTCCGGGCCTCATTCAAAAACGAACAGACTATAATTCTTGAACTCGTTTGGTATACAGTCCCATGATACGACAGTCATCATTCCACTTAGTCCTCCGAAATTGAATTGTGGCAAAGGATGGTTTTGTTGAATCTCCGATAAAAAAATAATTCAGGATGGATCGTAATATTAACTGTGCGATTTATTGTCTAAACATCAGATTTCATATAAAAACCACGTTCTGCAGTATGGTTTTTCGCTCAGTGGCTATCAGCAATATCACTCTTTTTCTTAAAGTACAACAATAAGGAGAGCATTAAATGGATCAAAGACGCATTGTATGCTTTGCAGCTTATAGCAGGGAGGAAAATGTGGATATTACACATTTTATAACGTGTTCACGACGCAAAAAGTCGAGAACTTCGAAAAAGTAGTCATTTTTGGTTAGTTTCAAGTGAGATTTCAACCAGTGACGCTTCAGGAACAGCAATTTACATAATATCCACTGTAAGCATTTTGGGATATATGATCTGCAAAAAATGCAAGGTAGTGGCACTTCTGAGAAAAAACGCTGTAATGAGCTCAGGAGTGTCCAAAAATTACACCTCATAAAAGTGTAACCTTTTAATAAGCAGAACAGATATCAAATTACAGAATTTTAATTCGATAACAATCATATGTTTGATGAATTTTTACTGTTTTCAACGCTTTCATGCCCGACTTTATTTTAGCTTGCCTGACATGCCACGTTTCATCACAATAGGCGGATAAATTTTCAAAGTCGCTTCCACAACCATCTATCCACAATGTGTGGACATTGCCCATTGCCCCCGTGTCTGTGCTATCCAGTAAAGAGGCCCCATGATTTATGATTTTATTAACAACATACTAACATCATTTGAGGAAAAGCCCATAATACCATCCAGTTTAATGCCTATGTACAAAACTACGATGAGAATTTTTCCCCCTTAACCGCTTTTTCGTCCTCCGACCGCTGTCGAAATGAGGAAAAACACCTAACGAGTAGTGGCTGCTTGATAAATAAGCTAAATTGTTCCTTTAGTATACGAGAAAAATACGAAAATAGTTTGAAACTGCCGGCGGTAGCGAAAAAATTAAAGAAAAAGACACAAGCACAAAAAGGAAAAGCAAAATATAGTTAATGAAAGCAAGAGAAGACAAAAATTTTCCAAATGTTGTTTGTGATTGGTTGTAATAAGAATTCACTGTCCGCTATTATTGGCCTTGTGCTTGAGGAAGTTCCTTAGGGGACGCAATGGCCCACTAGAGCTTAAATAGAAGATCTAACCAGGCGAATATTGTCTTCGATGGCCCAGTGGGTACTGCTCTCGACTCACAATCTCAAACTTCAGGGGTCAAACCTTAGTGCAAGCAAGAATTTATCAACAATTATTCTAGTTGTCATAGCCTGAAGAAGGTAGTAGATACACTACCCAAACGTCGCTCACAACTGTATTATTGTGTCTTATATTGTGTTATATTCTAATAAGAGTGTTTCACATTTTTATGCGATTGTAAGGCCAATAATAATAGCCGACAATGAATTCTTAAGACCAAAATTATCAAGATATAAATAAACATTAATCTAGCAAAACAGGTAAGAAAATGAATATGCAACATGAAACACGAATAAACATAAATTCTCATGTGTAGCTCGATCGACATTGCCTGTGAGGGTATATCCTTAACTCCATGCTCTTTGACATCACTTAAATGTTGTTGGAATGTGTATCAAAAGTCTACGCCCCTGGGCCCTGACAATATAAGCACGATTCAAAATTGACGAAGTTTTTGTTAGTTTGTTTAAAAAACCCAAGTTTCATGCATAGCCTACTTTTTATTGATGCTTGCAATTTGAAAAATGACAAAAATCTCTATCTTTCAAAAAGCTTTTTTTTGTTCGGAAATTATTGGTGGTTATTCGTGTGGGCTCATAGATTTTTAGTTCCGTATGAAATTTGCGCAGAAAATGGAAAAATTTGAGATGGTACTTGCTTTCCACTTTGATTACACACAAGCAGCTCAAGAAAACGGACGATGGACTTCTGCTTCTGTGGAAATGATATTATGGTTACACCTTGAGCTTGAACCACCTGTCCTAATACATCGAAGTCTGATATTAAAGGAGGAACGTTTCCCCCAATATGGAATAAACAGTGCCTTTGACAACAATTACAATGTCCATTTTATAGCGAGCTGTATTTACAGTGAAATTAGCATAAAATTAGCTAATAATGGTAACTTCACTCGGAACACATTGTCCTAAACCATGACTACTCCTTACATAGAGTCTACATAATGGCGTACGTACTCAAACTTCGGTAGAAAAGTTAAGGAAGGAATAAGATCTTTGTAAGAACATTGGGTGCATTTCCTTGTGTCTACATTTTTTTGGTCATTGGCAGTGTTAACGATCATAACACCACTCGTGCCTTATGTATTCAAATTTTAGAGCAATACAGTAATGATTAATTTCTTTACGAAAAGCGTTATGTGCTTCAGTTTTCACGGAAAAAGTTCCCTGTTCTGCGCTGTTCAATATAAAAAAGGGATATGAAATGTAAAAAAGGAATATAAATCTTCGTGAAAGTTCTCATTCCACGATTCAACACCTATATTTTTTCGTACAATAGGTAACTGGCATTTGAAAAATCTGTAGGAAATCCCAATTACATGTAAACTTAAACTTTACCCGTTATTATGATTGAGTTTGAAGACAAATCAAATAGGCTTCAAGTTGCGTAAGTTCGAATAAATAGTAACACTTTTGGTGAATAGGCTAACAAAAATCGAATACTACACGCCGGAATTCGGAACGGTAAAAATAAAATGAATAATTTTGCGAAATTAGGTTAGTGCAAAAGTGACACGGTAGACTTTGATACAAAAATTGAAAATGAGGAAGGACAATTATGGGTAACTGTGCGACTGTGGAAGATTTCAAAGTAATAGTACTTTTGTAGCTAGGCTATGCATTCACTTTGGATTGGCAGTAGCAGTCAAAAAGATGTTCAATTTAACTCGTAATTTTTAGGAAATGGTATACTTAATTCAGTAGCAAGAACACCCGATTTCTCCTTGTCAATAGGAAGTCAAAGTCATAGGAGCAACATCCTACTTGTTCACTTTTGATTTGGATAGAACTGTGTCCACACCAAGTTGCACTTCTTCATGAATTGACCGTGTAATTGAAGAAAAAAATTTTTCTCGTTGACTGTAGTAATAGCTTACTAACTTTTCGTGTGTAACTATTTAAAAAATAAATGTAGATTCTCGGGACTACTCTACATTTCAACTTAACGAAAATAACTTTGACGTTCAGTTCTTGGGAATGTTCAACAGAGTGAGAACGATTATCGGCCAATTTTTGCGCACTTGTCAAAGATAAAGATTGTGATAATAGTACTGAATTGGAAAACGACTTTAAATCCGTTTGCACGTCAATGGAAACATGTATACTTATTAAAGAATCCTATCAAGAGAACGTTCCTGTAGTCGTAATTTCTGAGATACTTATAGGTGAAATCCCCATTTCTGATAGCTTTTATACAGAATTAGTGTGAGCGGGCTCCACTAAGACAAATGATAAGTTTAGACTACGAAACGCAATATATAGGAATCTCCAATAGAAAAATCAACGATTTAAATATACAAACATCACCTCATCATTTGTCTTCCGGTAGCATTCAACGTAGGAAGATCATTGGTAGTTTCTAATGTGATTGGTGAACTCGTATGGGTAAAATTGATGGCTTATTCAATTACGACCGTGAAAGTAATTATATCGCCTCCGGCAAGCCCAAAAATCAGCCTCTGAGTATGTGTGCGTTTTCAATGGTCCAAGTTTTGTGAGGATGATCTTGGGTAATTCTTCAAAAAAAAGCCGAGAGTTAACCCACCTCCAATGGGCTTTGAAGCAAGCCTGTTTTATCCGATTCTATACCACTGAGGTGCAAATGAAGAAAAACTTTATCTGTATGTTAGCATTGATCCGGATTTTATATGAAAGGAGGAGCGAAAGAAAAAAAAATTATATCTGGTTCAGGCAAAAAATAGCAATAGAAGCAAGATTTAGCGGTCCCCAAGAACATATCGCAGCCGGCGGCCAGAAACATTGGATCTTTAAGAAAAAGGTAGTATACTGTAGAAATATTTCGGCTGCGGAAAAATAATTATATTTTTGGCATAAAAGCTAATATCTAGAACCACTTCCAGGCATTTTTAATCGATATTCTACAGAAGATCCAGAAAACTTGTCCAGAGGCTCACAAAAAAATTGTTTCTATCATACATAATGACAAAACATAACTTTTATAATGCTTTTTAAAATGATTGTAATAAATGTTGAAAGCACAGTGTCTTGAAAATTTTCTCGTAAGATTTTAATTTAGAATTTTTCGAGAAGCTCTGCCTGACCAGATGAGCGACCTAAGAACCATTGCCATCGGAGACATAGAAGCGAAAGTGTGAAATAGAACTTGCTTTCCGATTCTATTTGTACGCTTTTACGTAGATTCCATATGAGCGGAACTTTTCTAAAAATCAAAAACAATGTAAGAAGAAGATGCATTATCCTTTTTATAATTTTAGAAAATGATTCGACCTATAGCTCAAAATTTCAAAATCCTTGTAATTCCGATGATTTCCCTAGCTAAAAATTTTTTCATATTTGCTCCCGGGACCAAATTCTAGCTACGCCGGTGACAGAGAATTGGTTTTTGAATCCTCCTGTAACTAACAGTTCAATAAGCAAAATATGCAAATGAGGAAAACATGAAAATAAGCTCAACTCAACGTGCAGAATGTTCAGTCACACATTAATGCTGAGCAAACGAACTTTTTCTCGTCACAGGTATCGAGACCGCTGAGGGAAATGGGTTTAAAGGTGCTCTCGTCGATTTATTCTGACACCGTAGTAAGGCGGGTGATAATGTAGCATTCCCGGTACACAAAAGACAAAGCACCGATACGAGTAGGTTCGCCGCAGATCGCGAAAGTTTCACTCTGTTGGCCAAAGAGGAGAAAAAATTCCCAAAATTCCAGAGTATAAAGTAGGAACAACTGACGGTCATAAATCAAAAAAACCTAAAAATCCACACAGTTCATCGTAAAATAAAAAAAGCTCTCTGAAAATTTAGGTGACAGGTTATGCTTGTGTGTGTGTGTAGTGTGCACGTAATAATAAGCCACTTCGCCGATTTTTTCCCAAAAATTTCAGGATCCCTAATTATGTGTTATATAACAATGTGGAAAAGCTTCAAATTGCAGACAATAGTTATAGAGCCGGAAAACTCCCATAAATTTGGCGAAAGTGGCGAAACTGGAGAACATTATCTGAAAACATTTAACACAGTAAAATTTAAATATTACAATAAGGGAAGAGATAATAAATTGGGGAAATGGAACTAATTGCTATAGTGAGACTTGTCGTGAGAATGAGAGATGACATGAATAATCTTTTCATCGTGCATATTCATCATTGTACTCAGTAAATTTGGCGTGAATCAATGTCTTTCGATGTCAGCTATGTGATGGGCAAAAACACCTGGGCTTATAATTTTATGAAGATTTTCTCCGACCCACCGACTGACCTTTAGCAATTTTTTGAGTAAAAAATTAAACGGTAAAGGTAAGTGCTTTTGATGACAGCACCAACTTGTCTCATTTTTCAATTTTTATGCTTTCAATTAAAAAACAGGCTATAATAAATGTTGCCTCAATATGAATAGAAACATGTTGCGTTTAAGTAAAAACAATTGAGGAATAGAGAAACGAATTGTGCAATTTTTCAATGGAAAGACAACACATAATTTATAATTTCCTACTTTGATATTAGGTGATATAATTTCTACTTCCCGTATGTGCTGGGTTTCTGTCAGAAAGCTTTTTGCAGCTTGTCATGTCATCAAATATCGACAAGTTCAAGTTCCAGAAATAGAATGATGCCTTGGGGGTAGTATTGTCAAGAACACCGTGGGATTTTATGATGTTTGCTTATGTATATTTCCAAGAGATAAATGCTGCTGCTAAATGAGCCACCATTCTTTCTGTCCTCATGGCAGTGGATCTTATGCTTATCTGAACAGTTTTTTGTCCAAAAAAGGAACAATTTGATTCAAAGCCCAAACGGCTTACGGAGTGTTGATAATAAATCGACCAACATTTACTCGACGATTGATCGATAAATATTTAACATTCTAACTATAGTACAGTATGATCGTGAAAACTTTTCAGATACTTCAGGCAAAACTTTCTCGAAGCAGTAGAATTTTTTCAAAGTGAGTTTTTGGCACCGCAAAATTGATTCGTGAGTTGGTGAAAAAAGATGAAATCTGAAATTCAGAGGAAAAACTGTAAAAATTGGATCAGTGACCCTACATTATCCCGAATCATTGTAACGATGAATTCGTCTGAACTATTACGTTTTAGGCGATCCCTGTATGCACCATTCCATCAAAATGAATTACCAACAACTTGAGGATGAGCAAATTTTTTCATTCATAATTCCTAATACAAATTCGAGCATTTTGTGCATGTCCTACAATGGCAATGTTGTCGTTCATAGCCCCCAACGAACTGGCATTAGTTCACATTTCGCTTCTTAGCAACAAGTCATTTTGTATGCAATTGGGTTCTACGCCGTTCGAAATTGGCCATGAAATATAACCAAAAGACTAGATTTTACTAAATGTGTATTGATTTTTTCAGCGGTCTTTTGTCGAAAGATATCTACTTTTCCTGATGTGACTGATGAGGGTATCCAGGAATATGGTCGATCAAACATTGCAGTCCGGAGCTCAGATATACCCTCAATCGGCGTACGGTAATAGTCTTGATGCAGTCTGATACGGTTCCTTGGAGTGACCTCTCTGATCGCTTTGAATTTTCCATGAGAGATACGAAATCAAGCTTGTATGAAATTCAAAGTCCAGTTCCGTGTAAACTGATTTTCGAACAGGCTTCTTCAAACATGGTTTTAAGCAAAGTTTTGTGTGAGCTTAGTAATTGATTTTTATCTGACCTGATATATTTTTCAAAGCAAAACAAGGAATTTCATGACATTGTAAGCAATTCCAAAACTGTGTAAGAATAATAAAGCAGAAGAAAATGAAATGCCGGAACATTTTTTTTAGAACTGAACTTGGTCGCTTGTTCAATCAAGATGGCTTTTCAAATCATCTAGAAAATTTGCATATGGGAGTTTTTGTGTTGTAAATATCATTTAGTACAAAGGTTTTGGTTTGCTTAGTGTGAATCGTTTGATTGCAGGTGTAATGAAGGCAAAGCAAAAAAGCCAAACGACTCAAATAAACGTTGAACCCGGTTAGTTCGAATGCCTGAGGTTGTAGAAGGACCATTTCCCGACCTTTCTGTCGAATTCCACATCGGCGGCTACGAGATTAACCGGCACTACAAACCCGTTATGAAAGTAGGATTGAAAGCTGCTTCAACCGGCGATGCTATCGCCGAACTCAAACGATCGGTCAATGTCTGTTTTGACAGTGCACCGTCTATGATAGTAATGAATTCTGATGCCAAAATTAAAATATCCTCATCAGATATTTTCGAACTAAAAAAGAGTTAATGTCCTACGATAATTCAGTATACTGTAATCCTTCAATTGTGTCTGTTTTTTGGATTTGAGGATAAGGTTGTGTCGCGTAACTCCAAGTGTCCCGTTACACAAAATGTCCCGTTACTCCAAGTGTTCCATTACTCCAAATGTCCCATTACTCCAAGAATACTATAAATTTTTAAAATTGCAATAAGATTGAAATGATCATTTTGCCGCTATCATTTTAAAAGTATTTTAATACGCAAATTTGACTCTATGGTCCAATAGCTCGTCCTAAAACTTCCTCTGATATGCGCGTTTATTCAGACAACAAGAAAAGCAGGTATTCACATGAAAATTTTTCAACTCTACTTGAAGTTTTAATTTTGTAATCGTGATGAACATTACAATGTAATCGTGATGAACATTACAAGTATAATCATTCTCATTAGATAGATGGCTAATTTTAAAAATAATTTTTTGACAATTAAAAATTTATTACAAAATTACGACAAAATACAGATGATTTGACTTTTTAAAATTAATTTTGTGAAAGCTTTTATTGCACAAAACTTCCACCACTTCTGTATCCCTTGGTTCCATCAACTTTTACGCACCACCTAGTCCATCTACTTCTCTTTGCTTTGCACTAAACCGCAAGATTCTAGAGCACACCGTTCAAAAGATTACGACAATATTCTGAACCATACTCAAAAAATATAAATGTAAATATAGTGTGCAAGTGGTGTAAACACAATACGCATTGTTCGATAGTATATCCAAGTGGCTAACATGTATAAGAATGTATGTTTTAAAGTGCGCTACAGAGGAAACAAAGGGTCCTGCAACAATGCTTCATCAGAAAATCAGGGTGTTTCATTTTTCGGGAAAGTTATATCACAGGTGACGCGATAGTGTCAACCTATAATATACTTGGCCCCCAAATTTCATGTCCCCCCCTCTAGAGCAAAAACGGTTGCAACAGGGCCTTTAGAAATCCCTCTGTGGAAAACTGTCCAGTTTTGCACATCAGTCTGTATATCACTTCAGCATCAAACTTTTGTTTCAGTTGAATTCCCTCATCGAATTTTTCCAGAAGAAACTGCTACTTCTTCGCTTTGAGCATTTAACATGTTCTGACTTTTAAGTGATGAAGATTGTAACTTTGGCTCTGTAACGTACCTGCTAATGCAGTACTGTAAATATATAGCATACTGTATGTGATAGTCATTTATTAAATATTATTTCATTTTCGTAATTTATCATCTAAAGGGTGTCTGGGATTCACACCCAAGCATTCCTGTAAAGTCATGTGAAGTACTTTATTTTGATCCTTCCACACCCCCATAGCCGCTATTGACCCAATTAAGACGCCCCAATTAATTTGCACAAACGGCAGCTGGTCCCCTAGAACCTACACTAAACTACACATTCCACGGCTACCGAAATTCCTCATACAAATCGTAAACAACACCTACACACAGTAAAAAGTAGAAGCCCCGCCAGACAGTAGTCTCAAGTGCAACGGTAGCGACGGTCCCACAAAACATGTGTACACAGAGGAAATAGATACAGAAGCATGCACAGAAGCACAGAGGTGTGGCTAAGCCCACCGTAGGAAGCAAGCACAGAGAAGGCACGAGAAGCATACAGATCTAGAAAAGCATTGGAGGGCGTAACTAAATTAGCAAGAATAGTAAAGCAGGAAGCGGCAATTGGCGGAAGAAGATGGACAGAAGCAAGACCTCCTGCAACGCCCAGGGAGTAGCCAAAAGCGCCATATTTAAAGAGAAGCAAAGCATGATTTAGTTAGTTCTTGTGTTCATATCGCTTTAGATATCTCGCGCCATTTTTCATTTGCAAGCAATCCGTTTTTATTCGAAAGCAATTAAACCGAGCTGTTATTATATTTGCAAGCGAGCACGCAGTTCATTTTCATAATCGACGATCAAGCGACTGTCGACTGTCATTTTATATTATCATTGCTACCACGTCCCACGCCCTTTGTCCACCGTAACATCCGTTGTTTCCGGATCAAGTAAAGTGCTTCCCAAAACTGGTCATTACAGCTCCATCAAGAGCCGTTGCACATTCGATAAATTCTTTTGGGTCACTGCATTTATTATGGAGCATTCCATTTGACAATTACAATATCCCCACATCTTCAAGAGACATTACAAGAACTCTACACAGCAGGGTGCATTGTAGCCTCGGCTTATCCAACTGAACAAACTGATGTTCTTTCTAAACTTTCATATTATATAAGGAGTTCATTTTGTGATGTTATAGAAGAAATAAATGATGAAAATAAAGAGAAGAAATATAATAAATTTTAAAAAATATCACTTCAGTTGTTTATTCTTCCATTTTTCCTGCATGTATTGTGCGGAAATTGTTTTGTGCTTGAGTACAGATTTACTGTAGTTACGGTATAATATTTTCGATCTGTGTTTTTTTGTACACGCGAGCAGCACCGTTTTTTTCTTCAAATGAGGTCTTTTGAGGAAAAACATTTCGCAGTGAGGAAAAAAATTTAGGGTATGTTTCTCATCGTGGAAAAAATTTTGGGACATTCAAAACCGAAAAAATGCATTTTGGTGGACTGAAAAGGGTCAAAATCTCAACATTTTCCGGCGCTTCGCGCCGGTCATGGGTACAATCTTTACTATATTCTATCAGGCGCGGCCGTTAGCATATCTACTTCAACTTACTGATTAATGCTCATCAGTTTCTATCAATCAAGTTAGCTCGTTTCATTTTCTAATCGTTAACAGTCAATTATGTCGCCCAAAATTCAGATGTTTCGTCAATTCCCTCAATTTTTCTCTCGATTCTTGGAATTTTTTAAACGTTTGTAACTTGATTTTTTACGTTTATTGAAGATGGAAGTTGAAGACATCATTCTAGACTGCGATTTTAGAACTTCTGTTCATGATATCTTCTCACTAATTCTTATAAAACTTACTTTAGGCTTGTGTTGGAATCAGGGTTGGCAAGGCTTTGGTTTTTTGGTTTTTGGTTTTTTGGTTTTTTAAAAAAACCAAAAAATTGGAAAATCTCTGGTTTTTTGGTTTTTTTGGTTTTTTCCCAAAATCATTGGGAAACTGTTTTTTGACATTAGTCGATCTTCTAGGCATGTATTGGTGTCTATCTAAATCAACAAAACAATTAATTTAGTTGAATTGACCTCACTACATAGTTTTTTTTTAGCATTTTACAAGCCATGGCTTGTTGGACTGACAAAATGGCTTGTAGAATTTTAGTCCAACAAGCCAAAATGGCTTGTCAGAATTTTTTGAGTCATGTGTTTGATCATATCGGATACAGAAAAGATGCATTTTGGTGCATTTTAGGAGGTCGTAATCTCAAAATTTTCCGGCGCTTCGCGCCGGTTATAACTTAAATAAGTATTATTATTTATTTCCTAGCTCAGCCGCTGCTCCTAACACGTCTACCTTCACTTATCATTTAATCTTAAATAGTTTTAATCATCTTAAACGTATTATCTCATGTTTTAATTGGTAATCTTCAATATTTCATCTTGATATTTAATGAAGATTCACATTTTCCCTTGACACATTTTTTGAGAAAGATCACGTCAAGTCTGTAAACTTTTTGAAGCGATTATTCCTTTCTTAATGTAAAATCAATCCAAAAGCTTCATGGAAGTAGTTTTCGAAAATTTCTACTCTTCTTACTTATATCTTTTCGGCCAAGTTCATGAGATTGTGTGAATAAATTAATGGTTTTAAAATTTTTCAAACATAAAATTCTAGAAATTACGACTTTTGAACAGAAAATTCAAATCTAATTCTTCAAATAAGTGTTTGTAAAATTGATTTTCCAGCATCGCAGAATGTCAATACCCAAAAAATTTTTCCAGTGTTTCAGGCAGGAAAGATTAATAGCTTTTTTGGGCTCTCACTTGTCATCATAGAGGACTTAACCGTCGATTTCTCATGTAATTCAAAGTCATTATGTTCTTGGATAGTTTGCTGGAAAATTTGTTCCACAATGATTGTAGATATTAGACTTCGATCAAACTCAAAAATTCCAAATGTTTCCTGAATTTTAATGAATTAACAGCTCTAAAATGTTATTGAATAATGTTGAATGACATCTCTTTTTTGATCAATTGCCGTGATGCTCAATATATACATTTCTTTAAAAAAATAACCTAGCATTGGAATTTATTCACGTATACTGATATTATAAAATTAGCTTGTAAAAATTTGGAATGGCTTGTAAAATTTTAGGTCAACAAGCCACTTGGCTTGTGACTCGTAGGTCAAAAAAAAACCCTGCCTCACTACGAAGTATAAAAAAGTCGTATTTTCATGATACATTTCGTACTCAAAAGATGTAATATGAATCAATCGATATCCGTTGTATCCATCTTGCAAGCACACATTTAGTACATGAGTCAACTTTGCTATAATTTGCTCACAAAAAAGTAGACACTAAATCTTTCGTGGAGTGTACTTCGACCATACGGGGTGACATCCATTGATCCATATCATCATCAAAATGTTATAAAATATGATTGAGTTTAATATCCTGAATTTATTGTTACTTTAAGCTTATTAATTTTCTTAGCTCGAAATTTCAAAATATAAATGAGACAACAATAATAAAATTTTATACAGATCAGTTAAGCATACTGTAGGTTGACAAAGAGAAGAGCTTTTGAGTGGCTCATTTTTATGTGACTTGACGTCGCTACTAAATAGAAAAAATCATACAAAAATATGTATCTATCATGCAAGCGAGAATAATATATATAATAAGACCCATTTGCTGTAGTTATAGCTCGCAGACACGTTTGAAAAACAAAAATTTGGAAACATCAGAAATGTCCATGTGTGACCTTAAAGTGCAGTTTGTAATATTAATAACATGTAATAATCTATCAATTTAAAACCCTCTTATCGAAAACGGTATGCTTAAAAATTTTGTCATTTCAACTTTTCTGTGCATATGTATATGTGATGCATTGATAAAATTCTGTAGTTGATTTCTTTTGAGTTTTGATCACGTACATTCATACCTGTAAGACCTCCGACCAGTTGGGGGGGGGGGTAGGAAAAAGTCGAAATTTTTCCCAAAAAAGGCCAAAAAACATACACTTTATTGAAAAAAAAATTTTTCTTCCAAACTGGGGGGGAATGATTTTGGGTATAGGGTTGGCCGAGTTGGGGGGGGGGGGTCCCCCCCCAACCCCCCCAAGTACAGGTATGCGTACATTGTGTATTGTATATTCCTCTTTATTTGTAATTTTTCTTCTTTCCCTTGAATTTACCCCATCGCATGCTCTGTTCCATTTTTACTTTTCTTATGTTCTTCACTAATGGTTCCTTTCTTATGTGCCCACTATTACTGTATTTCTATTGCTATAATAGGCATTTCCTATAGCATAAAATAATGACACTTCCGATAAGATTAATACTTATAGCCGCTATTTTAAGGCTCCCTAACTAGTCTTAGATGATACAGGGAGCTTCCAGCAGTTTTTTACATAGTAATTTTGATGTACCAAACATTCTAAAGAATTAAACCAGAAAAAAACCACTAAAAAACCATAGAAAAACCAAAAAAACCATTAAAAAACCAAAAAACCAAAAAGTCGAAATTTCAAAAGTTTGGTTTTTGCCAACCCTGGTTGGAATACGCCTGTTTAGTCCCCTCACACTTAACATGATGCAGCATTGATTGAAAAAGTTCAGAGATATTTTACGAAACGTGTTCTTGGTTACCCTGAACATGATTATGTGGATAGGTTAAAAATAGTCAAACTCGAAACGTTAAAAGGAGAATCAAGAATGATTTGGTCATGTTAAGATCATAAATGGAGGAACTGATCTTAATATTCATTAATTTAGTGCCGTCGTACATACAAACACCAGATCCCAGAATAATATAACGTTGAAAATAGACATCCCGAGAACTGACCTGAAAAAATATTTTTTCATGAATCTGTACCACTTTGAAATAAGTTACCTGAAAACATCGTCTCAAGCAGAAACAGTAGCGTTTTTAGATTAAAACTACAAAATTTTAGTATATAGGTCAAATATTAATGCTACCACAGCTTTTTTGACCTTGCGCAGCATTTTAATTCTGCTTTAATTGCATTTCGTTTAGCTTTAATTTTATCCTTTTTTGACGTTCATTGCTTTTTTCGTTTGAGGAATTGTTTTGATGTATCTTAATGTATGTTCAGTTTGCTTGCGCTAATTAAACTTTTTTACTTTTTTTACTTGAATATCTGTTGGAGAGATTTATTTTCCAGCGTCGTTTTAGAATATAAAAACCCGAAAAGTGTTTCCGGCGCTTCGCGCCGGAATTTGTTACAAATCTCACTTCATCAGTTTGATTTTAATTTATTTCTCAACGTCTTGAAGGTTCATTTTCCAGCGTTTTAGAAATTTAAAATCCAAAAAATTTTTCCCCCTTTCCGCGCCGGACCAAGAAAAAATAAAATTAGATGATTCTAATCGGAAGCACAGAAATGTTAATAGCAGATTCCTGAGAACTCTATCGTTAACATGCTTCACCCACTCCTGTAGAACATTAATATATTCTTCATGAGCTTATTTTGACTAACATAACCAGAATTTTCTCAATTTTTTCCTCATTTTGCAGGTTTCTGACTCTAAAATGCAACAAAATGCTTGGGTATGGTCGTAAAACGCATATAAAAGCATCCGTAGCCACATTATAAGCGTTTTTAAAAATGTGGAAAATTTTTGGAAAATGAGGAAAAAAATTTTGGGTCCGGTTCCCATGTAGAAAAAATCTTCGAGGAAAAAAAACGGTGATGCACACAGTATATCCGCGTAAGATCAACATTTTCTGGGGCTATTCAGTGAAAAAATCTAGTCCGCCCCCCCCATTAAAAAATCCTGCGCACGGCCCTGCTTGTAACTGTTAGTTTTTGTTATTCTTACTGCTTACAGTCATTAACAGCTTAACAGCTCGTGAGCTGACTTGAGCAGCCCTAAATATTTGAAGGAGACAGCAGAACCCCAGGAGAGAGGGGCAGCTGGCAGCTTTTCGCGTCTGAAAATGGGCTGAAATTGAAGGAGTTTGCCATTTTTTGGCGGCACTAGGCAGCTAAGTCTAATTTCAGTTTTTTAGATCATTTTTCATTGATTTTATCGGAAATTCATGCTCAAAAATTAAGATCCAGCTTCCCGAATCCTGAATTGTTTAGCGAATGGGTTAAGGCTGCCTTGAGAGTACGTACTTTAAGACTAATAGTGACAAACAGGCTGAATTTATTTTGTCATGTTATAATCAAGCGTATTCCTTGGTTGGTGGTCTCCACTGGGTCATCAGATCGTATTTTTTCTACATCTGGTTTTGTTCACATCAAGTTAGGTAATCGATTGTCATCTGCATCATAAAATTTAATGCCAACAATTTTGTCGGCCGTGTAGAGGGATTTTATCTATTATGCTGACTGATTTGTGTATTTTTGTTTTACAATCAGGTAATATGATCTGAAAATATTTTGCTTCATGAAAAATAAAACTTAAGTGAAGTTGCTTTTGCTTTATTTTTACTTGGTTCAGATCCACCATTGTGAAATTAAAAAAGAACCCTGATAAAACCACAGAAAATCCGAATTTGAAATTTGGTAAATGGGTTTTTTCCCAACTCTGCTCAAAAGTGTCGTAACTATCATCGCGGAATTCAGAATTTTTGGCTACAGTAAACCACGATACCGAGATGAAAAAAAACGTGAGTGATATTCAAATACCGCAACGATATGTTGAAGACAGATTCACTATCGTACGCTGAAATTGTTTGCTTCTTTGCTGAGGTTATGTATAATCAACTGAAATAATTTTTATTTCGTTACTGCAGCAACGCTGTAACGAATTTTAATTTTTCCGCTAATGAATTTACGTGAATAAGGGGAATTTTTCAGCGTTCCGCGCCGAATTCAAAATGATTTATACTTTTCGCTGTATTTCTAATGCGCGGTTAGAAAATGTCGCCTTAGCTTATGTTTATAGCTTTTAAGGATCAACATATTATGGATGAATGTTTGGTCTTGTATTGTTTTCGGACTCATTTGACGAAAATCAAGACTTTGCTCGATTATTTTTACACAATCTTTTTAAGGTCTTTAAATTTTTCTGTATTTTGTGAACATAAACTTTTCGCATTTAGACTATTCAAGCATCATCAGAGTAGGACAATGACAGATGTTATTGCTGGAATCCAAATTATTAGTTGCTTCCCTAATTTTTAAATTTTAGTTGCATGTTCCTAACATGATTTTTGTATTTTAATCGACCGAAAAACTCATTGGATTCGCTGAAAATTTAGACCTTTTATCTACATGGAATAAATGTTGGAAGGTTTCGTTTTCCAGCGTTCAAAAATGTCAAAATCATAAAAATTTTCCAACGCTAGGCGCCTAACTAACAGTATTTCGATCCAAGATTGAATGTCTGCCGCTAAATTTTTTTGAAGCCTTCATTTTTATGATGTAGATCCGTTGGAACCAATCTATTTTGACATTATCTGACCGTAAAAGTTGAAAAGTTCAACTTTTTTCAGTTTTTGGTTAATTGCTAGCTCCAAATATATTAGAATGTTTATACACTCCCTATAGAGTAGTCTGTAACTCACCATTAGTTCCACATGAGATTAATGTTTGACCAGGTATAAACAAATTTTCTAATCAAATCTTAGATAAATCTTGTTCTCCAGTCGATAGAAACATTCTACGTTTCCAAGGAATGAGAAATGTGGAGAAAAATTTTCAGTGTTTGATAGTAGGGATCTGATCAGACTGCCCCATAGGGAGGTGTATGAGGTGGTATTACCCCTACCTAAAGTCCTAAAAATTGGTCGCTGGTTGCCCAATTTTGTGACAAATTGACGTGTTTAGTGAACATTTAGCTACACTACCCAGGCAAAATTCCGAATTTACCCCTACCTTAAAAATCTGACCTTGGGGACGTCTGGACCTGATAGATATTATGGATACAGTTCATTAGCCAAAATACAGTTCCAATTGAATATCGATTGAACAGTTTTTGTCAAATAAAAATTAATAGCTGCTTGATGATTCAGATGACAAGCTGAAACTCAAAACAATACGAGAAGTAAACTCCTTCAAATAAATTCGATTCAAACACAGTTTCACCAAGAATTGTACGAACTCGGTTATGATTTCAATCTAACAGCCCAACTTCATATCTCCAGCATCAAAAACTTGATCTGTTAATGTTATTCACAAGAACAACTGTTTTTGACTTTGTATAGCAGATTTTCATGCACAATATGTTTCTTGACATTTGTTGTTAGCCACTTTTTTTTGTTGAAGATTGTTTTTTAACTCACTATAACCGAAACCGCGGCATTGGAATTAGAAAAACCATAAACTGCAGATTCAGAAATTCAAAAACCGAAACCGACAAGCCTCAAAAAAACTCAACTAAGTTTAAAAATTTTCCGGATGATTTAAAAGCTTTTCGTGAATTTAGAAGAAACAATGTGTCTGATCTACGGCTACATTTTTAGTAATGGTTTTTGTTTTTCCAGGGATTATTCGAAACCATGAACAAACTTTTGTTATCCAAAACCTGCCCAAGACGCACGGGCGTCCGATTGGCCCACGATTTAAAGGCCGCCGATCCTCAGGCCTACTCAATGCCCGAATGTTACAAAAAGAAGTTGAAAAGCTCGTGGTTGACGAACGACAATTACGTTTACAAGGAGTACTCTTTTCCACCGTTCGAAATTCCGCCCCATCCTCGTGCTATGATCGAACCATTTACGTCAACGGCCAAACTTCGCAATTCACCTTGGCGTTTCATTTGGGAGCATAATAACCAATGCCGATATTTCGTTTATTTGGGACCTTTCCTCATATACCTTTGGTATTATCTACTGGCGCCCTGTAAGGAAAAACAGTCTAACACTTTACAGCATGCGTAATACCGAGTGTCAAGCGTTTTTTCGCCTATTTTCATGAAAAGATGATTCGGTTGTTAGGAATGATGTTGTCCGACCTGGAAACCGAATTTTATTGTTATTATCTATCTGACGCATTGAATCACAGTATGTTAAGTTGAAATTATCATTTTGAATACAAAAAAACACGAAAAAAATATTTTTTGTCGATTTTTCCAATTCCCTCCTCCGTCCCTTTTAATCTCATGAAAGATTTGCTGCTTTTGGAAATTTTATTAAATAATACTGTTCCTCAGGTAGGCTTCTGCAGCCACGATAACTCTTCGCACATTTTTATGCCTTTGAAAATAAGTGGAAGTTCTGAACTTTAGTGTCACCGTGATCTGTCATCTAAATATTTACCACTTTTTCTGTTAAAATATATAAATTTGTGAATTATCTGCCCCGTTGTATCCTTAAAATTCTGTGATTTATATTTTAACAATTGTTTATTGTGGTACTATTTCTAGTGAGAACTCCCGATTGGAAAGCTAAAGATGAGCATAAGGAACACGTCGCACATCTAAGTAAGCGAAATATGCTATTTTTAGTAATGCCTCGGATAGTCGTACTTTCCATGTTCGATATGTGCTGCTACGCACTCTTGAAAATTTTGGTCCTTTTTGTATATTTTCCTTTGGAATGAATCAATTTTATTGTTATTGGGCTAAAATAATTTTCATCTGTACGGACCAGAGATGTATCGGGTCCAAAATTTTGAAAATATCGGGTCCGGCTGCAGCAAAATATTCAGGTAATTTCGTGTCCGAGTCCGTTATGTTTTTCCGCACGCTATTCTGTGTGACATCATTCAGACACGATTTTTGAAAGATTTGGCCTACTGCTCGATTGACCTACGATAAGTTGGAAATTAATAATATCTGAAAATTGAGTGGTTTTACATGCTGAGTAGGTATTTACTCGGCACAATTCGCGCACCTACAGCACTCCAAAAGTTGGAAGTTTTACATTTTTTGGCATTTTTCAGTCTGAGAAATTTGCTGACATCTTACTTTACACTTTTAATACCATTTTAAAGTGTCAAAAATCAAGTTGACGTAATCTGAAAGAGTCATTTGTAGCCTTTTTTATGCACTCTCCTATAAGATGCGGTGGAATTTTTTCTTTATTTCTGTAGCCACTAATGTCTAGCACATTGTATTAAAATTTAAATCAGGTTTGTGTACCGTTTTGGAAGCCGTGGAACTCTCCACATCTTGAAGGTTGATACTAAAATAATATGCCATCAATCGGATGCAGGAAACATTAAAAACGTTCTGATTGAATGAATAAAAAGAAGAGATGTTGATCGAAAAACTGGCACAATTTCATCGATCTATTTGTAATGATTGTGCCGCAGGGTGTCTCGGAAAAGATGCAACATAATTTTTTTCAGTAATTGAATCGAAAAAAGTCGAACCTGCGAATAATGTTACAAAATAAATGACCTCTGCCTGACTCGGGCCTATATTGTAAGGTGTTGGAAAATTCTCTAGAGTAGAAGGCACCCCGTTTCACACCACTTGAGGTTAGCCAGATACAGATGAATGAAATGATAATCGATAGTGCCTTTCAAAAACAACAAAGTACGGTGGAATAAGTCTTGCGTTTTCGCGTAAAGAAACTTCAAAATGACTCGATTTCTGAAATTTTATAAAAAAATTTAAATTTTTGACCTTTCATTTGAATCATGTCGTTGAGTAAATATCAAAGCTAGATAAATCAAAATTTATCTAGCTTCCAAGCCACATTTTTCTTTCAATTTATTATATAGCTGATAGCGAATCCATTTTTATCAGAACTTTATTGGCTGAGGATTCATTCAGATTCAAAAAAAATATATTCGAATGACAGTGCTGTGTGTGCCAATCGCTACAAGTCAAAAAACGGTACACAAATCGTATTGAAATTTTAACGCAATATTTTTGACATTAGTACCTACAAAAATGATGAAAATATTCTGCGGTGTCCTATGGCAAAGTGTCCGAAAAAAGGTCTAGATGATTTTTTCGGCTTTTTTCCACTTTTTTTCAAGTGCTCGTTTTGGGCACTTAAAAAAGTGTAAAACGTGAAAAGTACATTAGAAAAAATTTTTCAAACGCAGTATGTAAAACCACACAATATATACCTATTTCTGGCTATGATTCATTTTCAACTTATCATATTCGAGATCGAACTTCTCAATAACTGCATTTTAAGATGGATATGAGAGACAACATTATATCGAAATCGTATGGTTTAGTTGAAGTACAATAAATCGATTTCAGCAACTTATCTCTCATGAAATATTAACGACTAAGCATCTCTATAATTTCATTTTGGATCCTTAGGTTAATATCATTAATAAACATCTAGACTGAAAAGACGACAACTACATAGAAAACGGCCAAAAAACTATTTTTGAAATATAACTTGGTTGCTGTAGACTTTAAATCTGAGCCAACCTCAAAATGATCCAAGCAATAAAGTGTTGATTTGTTATTTTTCATATTTCATCAGTTATTTGATGTACCATCACATTCTTTATCGTGGGTATTTGTTTTAAGCTGAATGACTATTTTGTACATCAGACCCGAATCAAAATTGTAACAATTTCTTCGGGTCCGATTCCAACAAAATAATCGGGTAATTTCGGGTCTGGGTCCCCGATACATCTCTAGTACGGACAACTAGTGAATAACTTAAATTTTTATTAGTCGAGTTGTTTTCGAACTCGTCGCCTATTTAAATATAGTCAATTGTAAACAATGTGACCAAAATTTAACTAGTAATGCAATTTTTTTCTATAATAAGATTAAGATGAAAGTTATGCGGTTTGGTTAAAGAGAAATTAATATTGATCGTACATGCACATAGGGGTAGAGGGTAAACCCTCCTGCCAGAAAATCTGGAAAAGCATGAACGTCATCAAAAAAGCTGTCTTGAAAAAAGTTCAGGGGGTTGTTTGAAGTTTTTTTGGGCCAGGGGATGTCTGGGGTCTCAGGTAGGAAGTTCACTACCCTCCTACCCCCTATGTGCATGTATGGTATGGTAGTGTTTTCTTTATGAAATGCTTATAAATTGGAAAAGGACCGTACACAAGCACTGCCCTCAAAGGTTTTAACATAAAGCTCTTGTTTTTACTCAAAAAATATAGTTAGTTGAATAGTGCCACGGTCCTGCACAACATATTGTTCACATGAAATGGCAAAAATATGAAATCTATACTTGCTTGCCACTTAATATTTACAAACATTTCGAGAAAAGCGGACTATAGATTGTTCTCAAATGTTCTGTTTTTAAGAGGAAGAAGCCATGTCCGGTTGGCGTCAGAAAGAAGCAGATTTCAAGCATTTCAACTGGACGAAAGGCGACTTGGACCCAGTTTTCGACTACGAAATGGCCCACAGTCGCGCTCATCACTGACTTATTTCATTTTTAGAACTATTATGGAAGATGTTTTATTTTTCGCGCGGTTTGGTTATTAATCCATGGAGATAGAAGAAAATTTGTTCAAATTATATAGCTTTTTCAAATTAGTTTTGTCGAAAATGTATTGTTAGTATGGAATCGGAATAAAACGCTAGTTATTTCTATCAAAGGACTACACATCTCAATTTGTGACATCTTAGGGAGGTAAAGCTGTAAGGCAATTGGATTTGTGAGGAGTTCGACAATGTATTGTATCGCTCAGATAACAAGCTGAAAATTTATCATATCTTAAAAAGAGATACGATGGGCAGTTTGACGCGCAGAACTTCTATATAACGTTCATTTCGGCTGAAAGTCAAAATTCGCATAGCTACAGTATGTCACTATTTGAAAATAGTTTTCTGACGTTTTTCAGTGGTTCTACTTGCTTTGATATTCAGCTCAGGAAAGACGTTCTTCAATTGAGGAATATCCATTTTGCTCCGTAGATATTCATCTATCGAATCGTCTTGAACTATTTCTCAGTCACGTACTCACGCTTAGAGACAAAAAATAAGATGTAAAAAGGGGATAATGACCACCAAGCATCATCATATAGGATGCCGCAGAATTGGATCTTTTCACTGGATGAGGTAAGGAGTCTTACGGTAGTTGCACTAGTTCTAACCCGATTTACGTTCCCTGGATAATAATAACTTCAAAGAGTACCTACTTTTTCAGAATTGCTTCATTTGATTGCTCAGATTTCCGCATTTTCCGGATTCAATATGATAATTTTACACAGCTGATATCAACTCATTTCGTTGTTAAAAACTACACACCGTTGATTTTTCTACTTGCCATTTGCCATAAACGTTCTAAGCAACGAATCTGAGGGGGAAAATGAAAAATCTTTATGCACACCATCCAGCATCAACAGGACCGCAATTGCAATAAATGTAAAAGCTTCATTGATATATGTAAACCCGGTCGGGCCCAGTACCCAGATGTTAGTACCCCAACCTCCGGTTACACAACAGCCCAACTTATAAAATTGGGCAAAAGTGCCTTTTTTGGAAAATATTTTCGCCAAAAATCGAGTTTTTTCGACTTTTTGTGGTCATTCTAAATGGTCATTTAAGGGTCATTTACACTTACCTTTTTCGGCGGAACGGAACGGAAGGCAATCGACACAACGTTACCGAATGAAAGGAAAATCTTCTTCTTGTTCGGTTCGGTTGGGGATTATCGTCGGTCATTTTCTAGAAAATTGCAGTTATCCTTTCCAATCGAAAGTGGATTTTCAGGCTGAACGTTTCAAGCTGTAGGCGATCCGTTCCGTTCCGTCGGAAAAGGCAGATATAAATCACCCTTTATACTTGCCTTTTTCGACGGAACGGAACAGAAAGCAATCGATACATGGTAATCGAACGAAAGAGAAATTTTCGTTACGTTCGGTTCGGTTGGAGGTTACCATCGATCGTTTTCCAGAAAATTGCAGTTATCCTTTTCGACCTCAAGTGGATTTTCAAGGTGAACGTTTCAGGCTGTTGGTGAACCGTTCTGTTCCGTTCCGTCGGAAAAGGCAAGCATAAATGACCCTTAAGGGTTTCAGAAAATTTGGGTACAGCCCTATGAATTTTGGATTATCCCCCAAGCCAACCTGATGTCTTTTGGGTATGATTGATAATGACACCGATGTTGCAGGTTCACAAGCGAGGTATTAATCACCGAACACCTTGCCTGAAATCCGGCTGTCTCAGCCAGGTCCACATAAAATTTTAAATACGTTCGTGGAATGTACTCAATAAGTCATTGCTGACTACACGGTACACATTGAACGGTGACGGTATCTTTAGTATTTCCTGCCGTGCTTACTAACATATTCCCTAATGAATATTGACCTATATATAGTGCACAGATAACGAGTACGAACGAAACGAGAGAATTTTCATGTTTCAACAGAATTATGTGACAATCAAAACTTAACATGTGTTCATCGACCACTCCTTTGAAACTAAACAGCTAAAAATAAAATTGACATAAGCATTGTAATTTTAGCACAAATATTCGTCTTATATATAATTGTCTTTAATAACTTGAAATTTTGTGCTGAAAAAGTAGAATTTTTCACCTGCTTTATCATCAGGCTAGAATTTTGTCGCTTTTCTGCGCTCTGCCATAATTTTTATTGTAAGGGAGTGTGTTTGTAGTGGTGGTTACAATCCTTTGTTTGACAACAGGAGTCCCCTGTGCAGAAGTGGCGCCTATGTGACAAGCAGGCCCGTTTCCCCTCCATTGTTTTTGAAGTCAATTTTTCACTTTTTTACAGGCCAGTGGTGCACCACTGAAGGCATACTTGTAATGTTTGTTTAAGCGTTGTTCATTGTGCAAGACCATCTAACTCGTTCTCTTTGTTCATGTTGTGGCCAATTACGTGTTTCTGTATGCGTGTGGACGTTGGTCACAAATTTTCGAGGCATAAAATTGTAGTCTGGTGTTTGACTCTGTTGTTCGGCACATAATTTTGTGATGAGAAAGTTACTGTACTTTGTGCGCGTTTTTATGGCTTGTTTGACATTTGATACTGTAGTACTGCTTCCAGCCATGCACAGGCCATGTATCCACTTTTGTGTGTGTATCATGTTTACGTATTGTGTGAAGGTTTGCTTCTAGCCAGTATCAGATAACGTTATCGGGAGTCGGAAGGCGCACTTTAGCTTAGATATATTTTCGTCTGTCTACCTCTTTTCTTTCTCTCACTCCCACGTTTTTCATTCATGAAATGAAAATTTGTCATCAATCAAATATTGCGGTGGTCATTAAAATCGTGATACCCCCAAAAATGATATGCAAATCACCGCCCGGCTTATCTGTTTTTGAATGTATTAACTGAAAGCTTTTCCGCTTCATTTCATGATGTGAAATCTGTGCCCCACATGGCGCTTTGATTGATGGCACTATGAGCAAATGGACGACGTCCACTCAAGCTTCAGCTTTCCACTTTTTTGCTGCTGAATTTTTGCCATTTTATGTGCTTTTCAGAAACGCCCAACAACAAGGAATTGGAAAAACTTTCGATGCTTCTTGCGACGAAATAATTTCAATTTTCATTGATCCATTAGCTCTCTGGAAATATACTTATACTTACATATCATAAACGAAAAACCTTATTCAGTACCAGGCCCCAACTCGCGTACCAAGTTGCGACAGCGGTCGACCATTACTCGTATTTTGTGTGCAAGGCACATTCGAATTTTTAAAATCGGGACTAATTAGCAAATTAATTATGCTAATTACGCCGTTCATTTGTTGCTATATTGTATTATATTCTCATTTCGCTGATGCTTTAGTGACGATTGATACATCACAGGAAGTGAGTGTATGACTTTTAGAACTTAACTTGAGTTTGGGGCTCCTAACTCACATCAGAAAAAATCTGTTTGCCGATTCTAAGGAATGAATAGGCAATTTGCAGAAAGCCCAATTCAGAAGTGAAAAAATCCTTGGATTTTTGCCGCCGATTCCTTGGATTCAATGGGTGACAATCGGGGACTGCACTTCTGAATTGGGCTTAACTGGCTTTTATTCAGACTTTCTTCCATGACAGGAATTTAATAATTTCGAAAATATTGCGCATTTTAATAAAAGTTCCGCTGGAAGTATTTCAACCGACTAAATTTTTCGAAGGAATCTCATCTCTTATTGGTACATTCAATTAGATTTTGACCATCGCGTCACTTTCAGTAGTAATCCAAGAATTCTCATAAGGTGGCTATAATCTACTCGGAATAAATTTTTCTCAACAGTTACTGCAGCTAATTTATGAACTATGGTCTGTTTTTACCAGGAAACTTTTTACTTTCTCTAGTGTTTGTTGAGTAAACTTAAAAATGTCTAGTCATATATGAAAATAGTAAAAAAATGGAAAAGTACTTGCGTTCTATTTGTCATTATAGTTTCATTATGATTTCAAGAAAAACAGGAATCTCGGAAACAATTTGTTAAAGCTGCATCCATAAATCATTTTCCATCTTATTTCTTCCTTATCCCACAAAAATTGTCACCCCTCAATTCTTGTCACTTAGCTACCATGAAGATATGTTATAGTGTTGACCAGACGTCGTCTACTATGATTTGATAGCTGAACTATGCTACGCTTAGACGAATTTATAATTTGTTTAGAAGAACGTTTTGAAATTAATCCATGGCCACAGCTCTGATATAGTCACGTGATTGTAAAATTTCTGATGTTTCCCGAGTAAGCACACCTTCCATGCTCAAATATGTATCATGTTTTCAAGATTCCTGAGCAGGTCAAGTAAAGACTAATATCGACATATTCTATCAATAAATAGCGAGTGGAATCCACGTGTTTTTCATTGATGAGAACTCTACATGTTTCATATGGACTACTGCCCAGTTATAATTTCAAATACTGGCAAGGTAAAAATCAGCTTTTAGTTTGTTTATCTTGTCTCTATTTGAAAACTGAAAAGGTCCTGTCAGTTTTACGTAGTTTTATGTTCAGTGAAAAGTTCTTGATAGGGTGCATCAACTCAAGCAAATAGCGTTTACTCGTGCGTAGAACAGCAGATGTTCATGTTAAAGCACATTTGATTTCAACAATGAGCAAAAATGTCTCATCTTATACCGTGGGATATAAATGCATATTGCTGACGTCAAACTGACCTTCGGAGTTTCTTGACTCACTTTTTTCTTGAGAAATTTGAAATTCCTGTTTTTCGCTTTTTTGCGCTTGCACATTCAGCGAAGTTGACATTGGACTGGCTTCGTTACAATATTTTTGTCCAATTTCAGAGCATAGGCTTACACTTATCGTCGCCTAGGCATAAACGTCAAGCTTATCCGGTTTTCTCGGCTTCGGAAGGCAAATTAGTGATTGACTCCGTCGGTCAAACCGAATCCGGTCCTTGGGAAGACTGGACCGATGGTGGCGCCGAATGTTCGAGAACGTGCGGCGGCGGCGTTAAAATCGAAACCAGGAAGTGCAGGTGGGATTTTTTCGTCAGGTTGTAGTCAAGGCAACGACACTTTCCGTGGTCTGACTACAGTTTTCGACGCTCATATTGAAGCATTTTAAAATTATACTCGGGAGAATTACTTTTGAGCATGATAAACCTGCAATTCAAGTGGACGTCTTCTTTCTCAACTTGAAGGTCTATCTATTACAGTCAATTTGCGAAAAAAGATGATCACGAATGTTGGCTGTTTTTTCTGCATAGGTAATTTTTTTCGCTCAAAGTCAAATCTAAAGAAAGTGAACTATAAAAGGCACGGCACCATTGATTTTACATCATTCGAACAACCGACGGGTTTCATGATCCGTCTCAACTTTCCCATCTCTTTCTTGAAGCCTCTAGTGGACGAAGACACAATTCCGCGACTTCACATCAGTATGACCTGAAAACTATCAATCCTATGGTTTGACCCCCAATGTTCCTACTTTTGTTTTAAAACATTTAGAAATTAGAAGGTATGGTACTCTCTAATTTCACATCATTCGGATCGGATAGTGGACAGATTTCATGATATGACGTCCAATTTCCCACTGTCGTGACTTCATTACTTCATGGTCTTGAACACAGATAGATTAGAGAATATAACTCAAGTCCCTGCTTTTTGCTGATATCTTGAAACATCTTAGATGCACGACTCCATAATTCTACAACTGTCTGTACCATACCTGTGCATGGTCCGTCAGCCTGACAAGGTTAAACTACGATTTTGTTTGTGTAGTAAATATATATTCTGGTTTTGTATAAGAAAACCCAAGCAGAGAAAGCTTAAACGGCCAAAATCCTTTAGTAGTTACTGGGATTCTATCAAAAAGGTACAAGTAGATTATCTTCTGGATTAAAAAGACTGGTAAATACTTATCCGCCCAAAATCAATGGATAGTAAACAGGCATTAGCCAGGACTGGTAGGGATACCCCAACCATACTCTCCAATGCACAGGTAGGACCAATACAACGGATAGATTCCATTCTGGCAGCAGGGGCCGATTTCATCCAAAAGTTTTAAGCTACAACTGAGCTGCAGCTTAAGCTGTAGCTTAACTCTATATGCTATACCATCGCCGTTAAGCTGCAGCTGAGCTGCACCTTAACGACAATGTTATAACATACAGAGTTAAGCCACAGCTCAGCTGCAGCTTAACGGCGATGCTATAACATATAGATTTAAGCTACAGCTTGAGCTGTAGCTCAGCTGGAGCTCAAGTCTCTTTGATGAAACTGGCCCCATGTCTCTCGAAGCATCTGGGAGGTATGATTATACGAGTACTTACGTTAGTCTGGTAAATCCCGTCGAACGACCCAAAGTCTCCGTATTATGAATCCCACTATAGTTCCACTTCTTTCCTGATTGTCAATGTTTCTGCATTTAGTGGATCCAATTGTGTCGGATCGCGAAAACGATACGTTTCATGTAATACCGAAGTAAGAAAGTTTGCTCAAACATTAGCAGCATTTCTACACACATTCATTATCTAGCCATGCGAAAAAGGAACAAAAGACTTTAGGCACCAACAATGTTCGGTCTACGACGATAAACCTCTGGAAGGCAAATATTACAAGTGGAAAGCTTATACCAAAGGTTTCCAATTTTTTCGTTTGTGATAGAAAGCAAACGACAACTTTTTTACGTAATTTAGCACCCAATAAATGCGAATTGACTTGTATGCCCATAGGAGAAAATTTCTACTACAAATGGGCCGATAAGGTAGTCGACGGTACGAAATGCGACGATTTTTCCAACGACATTTGCGTCGAAGGATTTTGCTTGGTGATTTTTAGTTTTGTCGGCTATGATTTCGTTTTCTTCCAAAGAACTCTTGATTTTTAACCCAGAATGTGAATTTCGGATGGAAATTGATTTTTACTTACAGTTCTGTTCGGCAGCAAATTTAAAAGAATGTATTTGTTGTACTAACAAACGAATTATTAGGTTTTTAGTTTTTAAATGTTTCCATTCTCCCGAAATGATGTTACTAGAATTTTTAACGTTTTTTATTGTTCATAAGCATTGCAAGGTTTGTCCGTATCTGAGTAGGATTAATAATCTTTCTCTACAAGCTTTTTTACGCTGAAATTTACATACATGTGTCAAGCAAAACAGTACTCTATATAACAATGTCAATTCATGTTTCTTGGACTTACGTTCTCAAACTTCTTGAAAATCCAGAGATAGGTATTACAGAGATTACTCAGAATTTACTCCTCGACAACGTTCGGTTGCAACAATGCCTTCCGCATTCCATGAAACAACAGTGAAACCTTGACCTTTTGGAAAAATTCTAGATGAATCGCAATAAATCAAATAAGAATGTTATCATCAGTTACAGCAAACAAGAACGAAATTCACATTTTTTTCTTCTTTTCTCAATTCATTCTTGTGAGAGTTTTATGACAACTCGTTATTGACGAAGTTCTATGAGTACAAACTATAAAATTCTTCAATTTTTGTTTATGCATCACATTTTTTCAGCCTCTTGGATGCGATAATAAATTAGGATCTTTGATCAAAGACGATAAATGCGGTGTTTGTGGCGGCGATGGAACTACTTGTAAAACCATGAGAGGATTTTTCGACGAAAAACATACGGGGCCCAGATATGTGGACATTATCACTTTGCCAGTTGGAGCCGCTTCTATAATGATCGAAGAAATGAAACCGACCAATAATTATTTGGGTACTTACTTTTTATGAGAAATTTCATGCCTTTCATTTTTAGTTTTACTGCTTTTAATTTTTCGTTGTTTCACGACGTTTTACGGATGAGTTTCAGGTATGACGTCAGCAAAATCGAAGACTTGAGTACCTGGAATTTTTTGCATCTTGCAAAACACATTTCTGATTGCATTGCTTTTCTCGTTTTTCCTCAAATCCACTTCAGCGTTAAAAAACGAATCGGGTAATTATTATTTGAACGGAAATTATAAAATCGACTTTCCGCAAACACTGGAAATCGCCGGAACATTGTTCGAATACGAAAGAAACCGCCACGGTACGGCTGGTCAAGAAAAAATCTTCTCCAAAGGTCCTCTGGCCGAACCGGTCGTTGTTGCCGTAAGTTTTATGCTCACCTTGACAATCTAATTCCAGATCGTAAAAACTTTTGAATGCAAATTGATGAGAAAAGTCCGGAAATAGTATATTTACGAGTGAAAAAAGGCGAAATACCGGAATAATAACTCATGCTTGAGAGGTTATAAAGGTATTATAGGTTTTGAACCTTATTTTCGATTTGTTACTATCTAATTTAATTTGCATTCCTCCATCGAATCCAGAATCCTAAATATTGATTTATTGCTGTCTTTTACTGTAGAATATTTTACATTTGATTCCTTTATATAATTGCTAATAGAAAAGTCCTGTAAATCGTAGTGAAAGACGGTACATTTTTTAATTTTTGTCTATATTATACGCGATTCTGGAATAATGACATTTTTTGTGAATTGAAAAAAACGTGTCGACCTTGCTGAAAACAAAAGATGCAATGATTATTAGCATTGACCAGTGCTTTCAAAGCGACTGCCTTAGATTGCCTGTTATCAGTAGTAAGATGCAAATAAATTTATTGATAAAAAGAACCATAGAAATGTTATCATGCGTTTTTTGTTACTACAGGATGATTTCTCCATAGAAACATGCTAATCCTTTTACTTCCTGATATGAGAATAACCGTATTTTTTCCTAGTCAACTTGTAGGCCTATAATTTATAGCGCATCTCTGACGACTAACAGAATTCAATAAGCTGTAGTCAAAGTATTTTAAAGAATACGCCCTCATTTCGATTAGTCTCGACTGCAATTTTTCTCACTTTTTAGCTCTTATATCAAGCCGAACATACCGGTATCGCTTACGAATATACCTTGCCGTTAGATGAAACCTTACCGTATCATTACGTGGTCGATGCTTGGGAGCCATGCAGTGCCACTTGCGGAAAAGGTAATCAAGAATCCGTCGTCATATTTCATGTATAGTGTGCTCTCCATTTCTAGGGGTCAATTAACATTTCAAATGTCATGCTTAAATCCGTTAGAGGCCACCCTTTGTTATGTTTATTCTTTGCTTATGTCAAGTGAAGTCAGCAATATACTATACGGCTAACTGCTAGTACACAACCAATAACTGCAGGTCACTCAATAGAGTTCCTTACGAGTAAGAGTCAGTACAGTGCAACAATTGTACGCAGACCAAACACAACCTTCAGTCACAGTGTAAGCCAAGTTTGTTAGTAAATGGAAGTTAGAGACCAGCTTACAATAGAAAAGCGTGTAGAGTTTCATCAAACTGCTTCCTGCAGGCTACGTAAGAAAGAAATCACCAAACTTGACGCCCGTAAAGGGCTAGATCCCCTAAAGTAAAATGACGAAGTGTCGAATCCTTGGGACTCTGCTTGCATTACCAGAATATCAAATGCCATGAGTCAGCTGGATGAACGTCCAAAAGATGACTCAGTGGGTCAATAAATATTTTTCCGTTATATTTTTCGGCTGAAAATTCATAATTCTTTTGATATCTTTTTATTTATATAAACACCAAACATCCCTAGCTTTATACTTTTCATCTTTCTCGTCTTTTTCTCAACAATTTTCTCCATTTTTTCTCTATGATCGTCCAAAATCTTCGGGGGGGGGGGTCAGTCAAGTGTATATGAGAGGTATAAAACCGTGAAACCCTCATTTGCGCATATGCTTACGTTGTTCTGGATTTGCTAGAATGTTTAAAAAATGAAAGTGGTAAGCAAGCACTATTTCATGTTTTTTAATTGTCTGGTAAACCAAATCACGCGTCATGTGGAGCATGCGAATTTGCGTGAAAAGTCAACTAACTCTAATAATTTTGTATCAAAAATTTTACTGAGAAACCTTCGTGTAAGTGCAATTTTGAAGACAGTACTTAATGTCGACAATTTTGATATGGGAGCAGTCTACAAAAATCAAGCCCAATCTCGTTTTTCTACGTATTTTTCTAGGTATACAAAGCCGAAAAATGACCTGCGTCGACAAAGCCAGTCAACAACCGGTCAGCGACGATTTATGTTCCAATAGTTCGATACCCGAGACGAACCGGACATGTAATTCTATCGATTGCGAAACTGAATGGTGTGCAACAAAATTCCATTTTTTACCCATTCAACAATCCACCTTGCATTTTTAGGTTTGCCAGCGAATGGGAACAATGTTCGAGCACCTGCGGTGATTCGGGTGTCCAGTATCGCGTAGTCTATTGTCATAAAGTCTCAGCCGACGGAGTTCGAATCACTGTCGACGACGAAGAGTGCGCCAATATGACCAGACCTGAAGTGAAACAATCTTGCAACAGATTCTCTTGTCCCGAATGGCAAGCTGGACCTTGGTCGTCGGTAAGTTTCCGTTTCAGTGTGGTCATTTGCCAATGCCAAAAACTCTCGCAGTTCATAAAATTTTCACTCCATGGAGCATGTTTTTTCATTCATGTTTCAATTATGAAGTAAAGCTGGATACGCTACGGATCATACAGTGAGCCATTATAAAAGTTTGTTGTATGGTGACATACAACATTCCACCTGATTGATGTTTCAGCCAATCTACCGGTTCCGATCCCGGCCATAGTCTGTTGAGTCCTGGTCGGGATGGTCACGCCTACCCCAACATTGGCCAGTGTTGGGATAGCTCCAGCGCCACCCTTTCGACAAATTTGCACTACTCGAATCTGTCGGACTAAGACGTTTGAGCTGTTTCACCTGGCATTCCCATGCCGTATGCTTGCCAACAGTAGTAATATGTGTTAATTAGCATAATTGTCCAACTCCAGTATTTGGATCAATGTCATTATATCTGCGGGTGAGGGGCTTCGACCTCGCGCAGAATGGTGTTTTGTGTGTAAGCATTTCTTGCTTCCACGTGCTACTGATTGGAATTGTCTACATTTCTGACGTATCCATGAGCAGTGAAAACTTGGTTAAAATTTTGTTGACTCAACCAGATTTTGCTTGCTACTGGTTTAAGATTAATATCCAACAAATAACTTACGTATTCTAATGTAGGAACGATGTCAGTCAATACCGTGTCACAACTAGGAACACTTTGAAACATGCAGGTTTTTTTCTCCGTTGTTGTGCTTCGTTCGCGACGCAAAACATTTACTCAACGATATTATCATTTTTTGGATTTCGAGATCACATTTTTTATCTCCGATTCAAAAGTTACATAAAACTGAAGGCTGTGTTTATTTTTTCCAGTATTACTTTGTTAATTTTTTCCAGTTTACTGGCATTTCCTTACATTTTATACGTTTATTTTCGAAGTCTATCAAAAACTTAAAAACGTCGCATCAGTACTGCAATCCTCAAATTAGTTGATTCTTCGTAGGTTGGAATGTGAAATGTTAGCAGTCTGTCGGATTTTGAATATGGGAAGCGTTGAGGGAAAAACAGCTTATCCTGCAGCCGAATTATCTCATGCACTTCCGTAATATTTTTCACATCACGCTATACTTCATACATTTTGGAATGGTCAATACAGCGATCCAATACAAGTAAGTTCTATAAGGAAAAACTAAGCTTATTACTGTAATAAACGAAGAAATGTTCGTCAATGAGCGGCAAACAAACGGCTGAAAACTATAAACTGCTCAAGTATCAAAGTTGACTGTGGATGTGCATTATATTTTTTCATTGATTCTAACCTTTACCATTTTCATGAGGAAATTTAGTGTTTTCCTACAGTATAAAGTTTTTCACTGGGTGAAATTTGCGCAGAAAATCAAACCTACTTTTTTCGTTTTCGCTGCGTCTATCATTTTAAATGAAGTGGTCTATAGTTCTCAGTTTTCCTTTGCAGTGTAGCAAAGAATGCGGCAGCGCCCATCAGTACAGGGCTGTGACCTGCCGGTCGGAAAAATCGGGCGAAGAGGGCAAACTTGTGCCAGCCAAGCAATGTAACAGTACTTTGAAACCGACTGACAAAAGAACTTGCAACTTGGGTCCTTGTGAAGGATTACGATGGGCTACCAGTGAATGGGAATTGGTAAACACTGTCTTGCTCGACTTTTGAATATCATAACTATTTCTGTTATATTAATTCCAGTGCTCGAAGTGCAACGACACCACTGAATATAGAAACGTGAGTTGTGAAGATCCAAATGGTAAAAGATACCCCGGAGAAAAATGCAAGGATAGCCGACCAGAGGATAGCAGAAAATGCGTCAACGTCGTTCCATGTGTTTACCAATGGCAGGCTTCTCAATGGTCTGAGGTACATTGATTTTCGATGCTTATTTCTTACTGTACTTTGGCGACTACAACCCACATTCTAATTTTTCAGTGCTCTTCTCACTGCGGACATGGTCATCAAACCCGAAAAGTCTACTGTACTATAGACGAAAACGGCTATTTACGAAAAATGGACGAAGTGTTTTGCGATGATAAACTTAAACCTGATGCTCGACAAAACTGCACGCATGAAGGCGAAAAATGCTCTGGTACATTTTATTCTACTCAGTGGAGTACAGTAAGCCACGAAGAATTGTAGTTGTGAGCTTGGGAACAGAGTCACGCGACATTTTTTCAGTGTTCGGTCGATTGCGGCGGTGGAACACAGAACCGATCAGTGGTATGTTTAGACTACGATTTCAAAATCAGGTCAGGCATGTGCGACGAGAGCGAAAAACCAGAAGAAGTTCAGAACTGCAACATAGACCCATGCCTAGGTAATGGATGGCCTAATGAGTTTGAGTTGAAATCATACGAATCTAATATTGCATGTTTTGTGGTTCTTGACACAATGAATGAATTTTGTGGTTCTTGACACAATGAACGACACTTGCTGCGGTAGTCAAAAATGCTCGTATCCTATCCTAAGATATCCTAAAAGTCGAGATTATGTCTTACCATTTTGATCGGAATACAGTTTTCTATCAAATAGGGTAAACTTGTTTTCACTACTTCGAGTTTATCTCCAAATTTTTCCGGAGCACATTTTTTGATCCTATAATCTGTTTTTCTTGAAATGCTTCGAAATAACAAAATGGGAGAACAAGTACTGTTTCATATTTTCACGATTTTCTGCTGAATTATATGTCACATTGAGCTGGAAACTTGTGAGCATACTCAACTAATCTTCACGAGTTTTTTGAGTCACAAATTTCATAGTAAAAGCTTTCTGATAAGGATTTTGACTGTACCAATCGTTGCCATTTTTCAACTTACGAGTAAAAGACTCCATACAAAAAACAAGCTATAGTTGAATAGCACTTTTCAGATCTTTCCTCCATAAAGTCTGTTCTACTAGCTACCAGCATTTGGATGCAATTTGTTGCATTACATCTGCTATCTGATGCTTGGCAAAAAATACGTAAAATAATGCCAAAATAATTGCTGCTCTGAATAGCGAAGACGCGATTTTATCATTAGTGAGAATAAATACTCGTTGTTGTAAAAGCCATTATTTATGTGATTTGAAGAAAATTTTTTGCGTAACTCTAAAACTTTCATAAAAATCATGAAGTTATCGTGCAAAACGATCTAATGTGCTTTTCCCGATGGATTCTGCACAAAATCAATAGGTGATCGGTGTATCAGTCAATTCCGAGAGCCTCGTTTCATTGGTCAAAACTTTCTCAGCTTGTAACGAAACCGAATTTGGCTGCTGTCCGGACGGTGCCACCCTTGCTACCGGGCTTTACCTCGAAGGATGCAGCAACTGCAGCGAAACGGAATTCGGTTGTTGCCCCGACAATTATACGATCGCCACCACCGAAGACATGTCCGAATGCCCGCTACTGACAACGCTCTCTTCCGAAGGTGAGTTCAACGCTACTGAAATTGAAGCTTCGGGTGACGGTGAAATGGTCACCGAGACACCTGACGAAATAGAAGAAAAAGAAGAATCAGCGACAACGACACCCAATTGTAGCGCCAGCGAATTCGGCTGCTGTCCCGACGGGAATACGACTGCTACGACGGAAGATAAATCCGACTGTCCAGAAATTCTATGCAATTATACTAGCGCAGCGGGCGAATCAGTGTTCATTCCATGCGCCAATTTGACATTCATCAATGAAACGTCGGATCTACTGTAAGTATTGTTATATCACATATATTATGAACATTTGCATTAGATAGTATTCGTGGCAGCAGTAGCAGTAATAGTGTTAGTCATTGTGGAAGTAGCAGCAGTATTTTTTGACTTTGGCTAGGACGCATAATTTTCCGAAAATTTTATTGAAAAGTCACAGTAAAATGTAAATGTATACTTTCCTACAAATTTTCATGCTGCAGAGCCTATCAATTGACAAAAGCAATATAGGTTATGTCAGGGACATTCTTCTCATCGACTTATTAGAATTTTGGGTAAGAGGGTGGTGGAATTAATTTTCGACCGTTTCGTTCAGGATTCAATTTTCTATAGGAAAGTGCAAAAATAATGCGGCCACTTTAGGTTTTAACTAACTTTTCGGAGGATAATGCTGTCTCTATTGCGCTTAACTAGAGGAAGCATTTGGTTGAAGAAATATTCTTGTGGTTTGCCTGTATAACATCTGTTGTACTTAAGCCTCCTGGGGGTAACTTTTTTACATCACATGTGTTATAAATGTCTGCATCGAATCAGCGTTCTCTCAGCCAAATGATACAGAAACAACGCCAATAGCAACGCTAAAACGTCCAGAAGGTAATGTGACGAAGAAAGCTCTTGCTGAATCGACTAAGTCAGTTTCGGACTACGGAAGAAAATTTCAGCTTCAGCGAAATAGTAAAGAGTGCATCCCAATTTCTTCATGATAATTTTGAATGTGAATAACAAGAGGGTGTTTTTGATCTACGATTTTCCGTTCTCTTTTGTTTCCAATGTTATTGTAAGCATTTGTAGTATTGCATCAACATGGTCATGATACTCTTGAAGTAATATTCGAAGAAAATGTGTAACATCGTAATTGCAGCAGCTATGCGCGTGATAACTATTACAACATAATATTTAGCGTATGGCGGCCATTACACTATATCTCGAGAGTGACAACTATTAATACATTTTAGCTTGCTTGTGTGTGGTAACTATTGCAACACGTTTAGCGTGTTGCGGCTATTAAATTATACGTTGTACGTGATAGCTACTACTACACATATTTATCGTGTTGAGACGATAACGCTAAAAGGTCATTTATACTTGGTTTTTCCGACGGAACGGAATGCAATCGACGGAACGTAACCGAACGAAAGGAAAAATTTCGTTCCGTACGAGTCAGTTGGAGGTTACCGTCGGTCGTTTTCCGCAAAATTGCGGTTAAGGGTCAATTATACTTGCCTTTTTCGGCGGAACGGAACGGAATGCAATCGACACAATGTTACCGAACGAAAGGGAAATTTTCTTTTTCGGCGGAACGGAACGGAATGCAATCGACACAATGTTACCGAACGAAAGGAAATTTTAAATTTTCCTTACGTTTCGAGCTGTTGGCGATCGGTTCCGTTCCGTTCAGTCTGAAAATCAACTTTAGATAGCAAAGGATAACTGAAATTTTCGAGAAAATGACCAACGGTAACCTCCAACCGAACCGAACGGAACGAAAATTTCCCTTTCGTTCGGTAACGTTGTGTCGATTGCATTCCGTTCCGTTCCGCTGAAAAAGACAAGTATAAATGACCCTTTAACCTATTCGACCAAAAGTGGATTTTCAAACTGAACGTTTCTAGCTGTTGACGTTCCGTTCCGTCGGAAAAGGCAAGTATAAAGGACCTTTAATGACTTGTGTATACTTTCTAGCAATATTACCGATGCGTTTTTGAGCAACGAAACCGAATCGAATGTTACCGCCGAAGTGCATTGTTCTAAAGCTGAATTCGGTTGTTGCCCGGATTGGTACACGGCCGCCAACGGAACGGAGTTCGGCGGCTGTCCCGAAATTGAGCTCGGTAAAAATTTAGTTTTTTGGACGTTTTCCAAGGATTATACAGAATTTTTCTAGGCGCCTGCAACGATACTAAGTACGGATGTTGTCCCGACGATATGACATTGTCCCGAGGTCCGAATTTCGAAGGTTGCGGCGATCCGTCTTGCGCCGCATCTTTATTCGGTTGCTGCAAGGATAGGATGACCATTGCTTTTGGAACACATTACGATGGTATTGAATAGTATGCACATTTTCCGGGATCATTACAAGAATTCTGAACCATATGCAAAATTCTTTTGGGGTAATGAATGGATGGAAAAAGGCCAATACTCAACAACCTGCGTGAATGCTTCTATGATTAATTGCTTTTGACTTCGTATCTAACAAAAAAAACATGCATGCTCCAAAATTGAGAAATTCGGACGTTAGTTGATTGGTCTTGCCTAAATCTGTTCGAAAACTTATCTAAATTCTCGTAATTTCATTTTTTACAAAGTTATAGGGAATAAAAGGTTTACTGGCGCTGTGAAACTTCCCCAATAGTGCATGGATGAGACTAATACAATTAAATGCAATTCATTAGCAGCGTTTTTCACTAGTGCAGTCATCCGAAAAGAAAATTCGTTTTTTTTAAATGTAAATGTCTATCGCCCCATCAAATTTGCCAGCTGAAAATGCTCGTAGTGGATGAAGAAAAACGAATCCGTTGAGTCCTTGCTATACTTCGCCTTGCGCACGCCGACCGGCGCCTGTTTGGCCATATCAACTTAATCGGAATTTTGCGAACCGGTGCAAGCCGGCGTTAATGTTATAACCTAGGATGCAAAAAATTATTCATTGCTAGACTTAATTTTGACTATAATTGTGAGGATTTTGACCGAAAATACTAATTTTTACATCAAAAATTATATACCTATTCGTTTTTTGGACTTTTTCAAAAAAAAATTCCAAAAAATTCTCAATTCTTGCATCAAAACATTCAGGAAAATATTGGAATGCTAAAAAATGATAACAATAATAAAAATCACACGAATTGAATAACTAAAGAAAAGAAAATTCAATTACAACCTCTCACTTGCCGGACAGCGCTGGCTGAAGTATAGGACCAAAAATTTTCTAACCGGCGCCAGCCGACGAAGTATAGCAGGGGCTTTTGTTGTACCATTTGTGCACACATTCCAAGACGAACATGTGAATTTTTCGAGAAAATTTCGGACATCTCATTTTTTTAGTTCAGAAAATTAATCAATGAAATACGAAATTTTGGCTGAGATAATGTTCTGCAAAATTTGGCTGTCGAAGAGTGTGATATGGCATTCTGTACAAGTCGTGTTGACGTAATGTTTTTTGCTGCCAATTCTGAAATGCGGGTTGTGACTGGAAACGTGAAAAATCTACAGTATCTACAAACACCCAGCCTCCAGCATGTGCTGTACTGCATTGTATATAGTGTAAATTTTCAGGGTGTGAAAGAGCTAATCAACCGTGCGAAACCAGCAAATTCGGTTGCTGCGCCGACGGTATGACCGCAGCCCTTGGCACGAACGGAGCCGGATGCGACGAAGACTGCCGCTTGACCAAATTCGGATGCTGTCCAGATGGAGAAACTGTTGCAAAAGGTAAACTTGTTTGATCAATTCGTTGTCTGTTTCTTATGAAAAGCCTTGAATTGAAAAATGACAAAAATGAATACGGTTTTCAAAATTGTTTACGAAAGCTTTCATTGAGCCCATTTCATTTGAAATTATAGACGCAGCGAAAACCAAAAAGTAAGTTCGATTTGATACGCAATTTTTACTTTGAGAAAAATTTTATACTGTAGAAAACACTAAATTTCTTCGTGAGAATGAGAAGGTGAAAATCATTGAAATAGATCATGCTTATCACTATCGATTTGGACAGAACTTCGTCGATACCTGAGTGCTACTCGAGAAATTTTGAACATTTAGCCAGGTTATTTGAGAAAATTTCCAGCTATTTTGATTACCGCTTATTGACGAAAATTTTTTTCCATTGATTGAAATAATAAGCTCACCATACCTGTAATTGGAGGGGGTTAGTGGGGACCCCCCCCCCCAACTTGGCCAACCATATACCCAACTCCCCCCCCCCCAGTTTGGAAAAAATTAGAAAAAATTGGCAAAAAAGAGTATGTTTTTGGCCTTTTTTGGGAAAAATTTCGACTTTTTTCGACCCCCTCCCCCAAAATTTCGGATTTACCCCCCCCCCCCCAACTGGTCGGACCTCTTACAGGTATGAAGCTTACTAGTTTTTCCTTACGGCACTAACTTTAATGAGAGTGCAGCATCGACCATATCGAAACTAGTTTATTAGAAAATGCCCGATAGGGCAGAAAAAAGAAGAATATACTCGCCGCTTGAATACTTGCCAAGCTAGAAAAAGAAGTGAACTAGATTTTTGAGAACTTGAGTTAAAGTTGGAAAAAATTCACTTTTGTATTATTGAATTTTCATTCTTTCCCATTGAAAAATTTTCCATGTCTGTGAAAAATTATATTCTGCAGCATCGTGCATTTTGCCCTTCCTCTGGCATCAACTACAGTAAAATTTTTCTATATGAAAATGATATACAATAATGCCGATGGCTGACTTCACTCAAATGTATAGAAATGGTAAACCAATAGCATTCTAACTCCCGACTGATTCAAAATTTCTGCCTCTAACACTAGCTGGAAAACAGCGTGGGAGGCATATTAGAGTCATTTTCAGAACTATAAAGAAATCTGAGATTGGTTGCACTAACCCAACATGAAGATAATCTCAACACCGGAATTAAATTGATGATCCTGAGTTTGAGCTAATGGCAATGTCCAAATTATTCACTTCCAGTGCACAAACAATATTCACTTCAGGATTAACTACTACTGAGGTGTAAGTTCCAGTTTGAGAATTTCAGACATTTTTATATTTATTTGTTTTAGAGATAAGAAAATTATGCGAAAATGTTGGTGCAACCCGACAGCTCGAGCTGGAGATGATCTCGACATTGAGCTCGTTATAATCCTGATGACATTCAAATTATAGCGAACTTGAGATCAAACCGAGTCCCCTTTTTGTTGGAGATTATCTTGAGCTCGAGCTTAGGCCTCTTTAGTGCAACTGGGCCTTGGTTGCAGTCATTGGGCACCATATGCAAATGGGGCAACAGAGTAAAGCATAGAAAAGTGCCATTAAAAAGCTCCTGATTCAGCCATGCCTATATGAGGGGTGTGCGCCAAATCCAGTTTTCGCTTCTCCCCCACTCTACTCGCACTTCCACGGCAACAGTAGGACTGTTTTGAAAGCAGGACGGGAGCGATCGGGGTGGGTGAAATTGCTTCCCGTCTGCAATCCTGCGAAAAGCGCTCTTTCTGCATATTTCAGTATACAAAAACTGAGACTGTCAAAAAAGCAGGATCCACCCCTTGTACTCTCCTCAAAATTTGAGATGCATATGTATGGTTGGAAAGTGTGTTGATGCACTCAGCTGGAAAATATACTTTTTCACAGACATGGAAAATTTTCCAATGAGAAAGAATGAAAATCCAATATTACAAAAGTGAATTTTTTCCAACATTAACTCAAGTTCTCAAAAATCTAGTTCACTTCTTTTTCTAGCTTGGCAACTATTCAAGCGGCGAGTATATTCTTCTTTTTTCTGCCCTATCGGGGCATTTTCTAATAAACTAGTTCACCTCTTTTTATTGGGCCTCAACCATGCATGAAAACCTTCAAAGAAGCACATTGAATTTTTAAATTTGGTCATCTTCACGTCAAAAAAAACAAAAAGAAATAATCTTCAAGCTACGAATTCTCACTTTCGGTAAAAGTAAAAGATGTGTAAACCGCATAGTACATAAAAACCTTGTAAACAGAGTGTAAAGTGACCATATCTATTAAATTCGCCATGGTCAAGAATCCCTCAACTCAAAAAAATCGCAGAAAGACCGATGTTTACACACATGACTATTTTTTGTTTAAAGTGACTGCGTCCATTGAATTCCCCATAGTCAGAAACCTTTTCACCTCAAAAATCGCAGAAATACATTTGTTTACACTCAGTATAATTTTGTGTATTAAATGACGCATCCATTGAATTCCCCAAGGTTAGAAATCTCTTCCCTCAAAAATCGTAAAAATACAATTCTTCACACTCAATATAATTTTGTATATAAAGTGATCGCATTCATCAAATTCCCCGTGGTCGAAAAATCCTTCCAAAGAAAAATCATGAAAATACGCTTGTTTAGACCGGGGATATTTTTTTGTGTAAAGTGATCGCATCAGTCAAATTCCCTGTGGTCGAAAACCACTTCCTTAAAAAGATCACTAAAATATGCTTGTTTACACCCGAGATAATTTTTTTTGTGTAAAATGACGCACCCAATGAATTCTCCGCAGTCGAAAACCCCTTTCACCAAAAAACCACGAAAATACGCTTGTTTACACCCGGGATAATTTTTTTGTGTAAAGTGACCGCATATATTGAATTCCCCGCGATCGAAAACTCCTTTCATTAAAAAATCACAAAAATACGCTTGTTTACACCCGGATAATTTTTCGTGTAAAGTGACCGCGTCCATCGAATTCTCAATGATCAAAAAATCTCACAGCCCAAAAATCCCAATAAGGCTACCGGTTCAATTGAAACTGCAAAAAAATAGTAGTGCATGCAGCAAAAAATTATTTTTTGAAGCCGTAAGTATTATATAACAAAATTGTGGAATTTCGCGGTTCCCGGGACTTTGAACCACCATATAATTGAATTGAGGCCATATTTTAAAAATTGAAAAATTGCATTTGAGATTGAATCCCCAAGATTCTTAGGCCGAAGTATGGAGCTTGGATATGGCACACCCATTGTTGGGCATGGTGGAACTGGGGGGCCTTAAAAAGTGCGTTTTTTGCATGTTTTTGGGGCCCCATCGAGCACCACTTCCAGATAGAGGCGAAATGACAAAAGGCACCCCATAGTTTGCCCATATGCCCGAAATTATGCAAAAAACCTGAAGGTTCTAGCTCTTACCGTTTTGGCTCGAGGGTGGGGAGGACATGAAATTTGGGGGCCAAGTATATTATAGGCTGACGCTATCGCGCCACCTATGATGAATATTGAATGGACTGTAATAGTAATCATTATTTGCGGTCATTTAAAGGCAAAAAGACTAAGAAAATAATTTTTATGTAGCCTTTACGCTTTTATTTTGCTTGGATATGACTGGTGATAAATACCAAGAGAACAACTGTGAGACAGAGACTGAAATTCCCATATCGTATAGTCTGTTTTTCTTAAAATGCTCCTAAATTATAAATGTGGAAAGCAAGTACTATTTCAGATTTTTATAATTTTTTGCAAAACGTTTCGTCACGTGAGACTGGAAAGTTGTGAGCTTATTCAATCAGCTTTTAACTATTTTTTGAATGCAAAATCCTACTGTGAAAACTTTGTGTACCTGATTTTGACGACATAGTTGATTTTCGAAATTTTTAAATTTAGAAGCATTTTATAAAAAACAAATTTTTGAGGAACAACCCGCACAACACACAAATATTACTGACTGAAAAAAATATCAACCAGATAACTTCCAATTTTAGTTTACAAAATTTCATTTTTCTTCGACATCCGCCAACGAACAATTTTGAAAAAAGTTAAACTTTGTTCAATTTCACTCAAATTTTCTTGTCAATAACATTACGCTGCTTATTACTTAGAAATAATCCTACGCATTACAAACATAACTGATGATTTTTTATAAATCAATTGCAAAGTTTGAGTTTATAATTTTTGATTTTGATTATAATTTTTGATTTTCTGATTTTGACTTTTTTAAATTGAGTTTTGATGAAGGACTGTTGTCCCTTCTAAGTTCAATGACATATATGTCCAAAAATGGAATATGCTTATCCGAAAATGTGTGGAACAAAAATGATCAAAAATAAATTTTGTTTTCATTATTTTACTTTTTGAGACAATAAATTTTCATTGAGACAGTAGAAAAAAAGTTTGCATTTTATTAAAGTTTTCTTATTGATGGCGCGCTATACTTCATGAAAGGTAGTTCTACGAGTATGCGTTGGCAAAGCGATTCGAAGTTTTTTGATAGTCTACACGACCAATCAATCTCGGTTGATCTCGGTTACGTTTTTCATAGACAGCTTATAAATTAAAAATGACAAACAGAAGAAATGTACTCAAAATCGTATATACAAGCTTTAAATAAATAATTCTCAAGCTGAAATCACTAAGGTTTAGCTGATTAAGTTTCAAATTTTCTAGTTTTTCAAATTTTTTAGTTTTTTTCAAATTTTCGCAAATTTCTAGCACCATATGACGCGTGGCTTAGCAGAAAATTGCAAAAATATGAGAAAATGATCGCTTTCCTGTTTCGATTTCTGCAGGCATAAAAAACGGACCGTATACAGGTTTTCTTTCGGAAAGTTAGTGATATTTTCCGAATAAGATTCGGAACAACGCCTCTTCATGCCGGAACTTGGTCGAATGGGAGAATCGTTGCTTTAAAATTCGACATCAGAATCTTTTAAATGTTCACGAACACAGGGTTTCTTACTGAACCTCAATATTATTCAAATTTTGTTGTTCCAAAGTGAAGCTGAGGATAGGAGAAGTACTTTTATCTTTTCGCAGTAATAACTATGGTATATTTTATCAAATGCTTGGAAATAGAAAAATAACAAAAATTGGTGTACTATCAAAATCTTTTACATCATGCTTTACTATAGAATTATTCTACTGAAAATTGTTAATTTTCCTTCCTATGACTAACACAAATATCTAGAAGACAGGCCACAGTAAGACAAATTTTGCCATTTCGTAAAACAACTTTCCATACACTCAGGCGCCAATAACGAAGGCTGCGGTTGTGCCGCTTCCCGTTACGGTTGCTGCCCGGACGGTAAGTCGCCGGCAACGGGCGCCAATTTCCAAGGTTGTCCGGAAACTTGTGCTCGTTCCTATTACGGCTGCTGTCCGGACGGCAAAACCAATGCCCAAGGACCCGACAACGAAGGTTGCCCGTGCACGTATACCAAGTTCGGGTGTTGTCCCGATGGAGAAACAGCCGCCCGTGGACCCAATATGGAATCTTGCGACGACTGTCGTCTATGGAAGTACGTAATTGTTGGAGAGAATGATCAAACATGATGGTTGATCATATGGATCGTACGAAATTCCTAATGTTTTTGACGCGCGAAAATTGAATATTAAATCTGTAGTTTTACTGCAACTACGAAGCTTTTTGTGAACATTTCCATAAATTTTTCGCCTAGTACATTTCAAACTCTAATATCTCGCTTAAAATTTGAGAATCATTATGAAATTCGTATTTTTGAATAGCATAAGTCGAGACTTATTCATCGATACAAGGTTTATTGTCGGAAATCTTATAAAAAACAGCAGAAAAACGCATTTAAAGGCAAAACTTTTTTTCTTACATTTAAGACACGGTTGCTGTCAAGATGGAAAGACCAAAGCCCTCGGACCCAACAGACAAGGTTGCGACTTGCTGGTCGAAACAGTCCCAACTACAACTTACGTACCGCGGGTCGTCTCACCTTCCCGTATCGGTAAATTATTTACATAAGAAAAATTCATCCGATCATGCAGTCCTGTTTTTTAGCCGCCTGCACTTTACCTAAAGCTGAGGGTCAAGTTTGCGCCCAGTACGTGCTCAGTTGGTTCTACAATGCCACCGGTGGAGTATGCAACGCTTTCTGGTACGGCGGTTGCGAAGGCAACGATAACCGTTTCGGTAGCGAACAGGAATGCAAAGACACATGCGTCGAGCCCATAGGAATAGGTAAAGCGTTATAAAATAAATGTTAATCAAAAAAATGCCAAAAAGTACTACTGTCGTTAAAATCATTTGCATAAAACTTTTATTGTAGCTCAAAAAATGTTAAAGATTAGTTGTGTATGCTCACAAATTTTCAGTCCCATGTGACATGGTTAGGCCCTATACAGAAGTGAAAAATCCTAGGATTTTTGTCGCCGACAATCGGCAACTGTCGCCAATCCTTAGGATTTAATCGGCGACAGTCGGCGATTCTAAGGAATGAATATGCAATTTGCAGAAAGGCCAATTCAGAAGTGAAGAAATCCTAGGATTTATGTCAGCGAAAATCGGCGACTACACTTCTGAATTGGGTCTTACGTAGAAAATTGCAATAATATGAAATAATACTTGTATTCCGCTGAAGCGTTGAAAGGAAAACAGATTATAAAAAAGATGTGATCTGTGGAGTTAGGTGTGTAACTATCTGGATCAAGAAACTGCTACTTATGCCTTTACTATGGAAAGTTGTCTGTTGCGAGGAACAATTAAAAAACGACAAATACTAAAAGAAGTATAAAACTAATCATAAAGAACAAATAAGGCGTGCGTCAAATCTTGACGCGAAGTTTAAGAAAAGTAGTGCTATAATAGAGAAACAGTATCCGATAGAAAATCGAAAAGACAAAAATTAAAAAATAAAGAATGGAACGAGACTTGATGAAAACTGAAAGAACTTCAATGAGGAAATTAAGTCAGTACATTGCGAATCAGAATCAAAGAAAATTTTATTCGAGTAAACTATAAATGATGTATGCAAAACTATTTAAATTAGTACGCATAAATAGTATGCAAAAATAAATCAAAAAAACAAGTCGGTTAATCTACGATATAAATGCACCTATGTCTTATTGGGATCGCATTTGTTTAATCAAAGCTCTCCAACATTCCATTTTTTTTTATTTCAATGCTTCTCTATATGGAAGGTTCATTCTATATGATGAAACAGCCACAATTACAGTAATCTTGCGGGAGAAAAAAGTTTGATTTATGAATAATCCGTACAAGTTGCACACTTTTTCGTCGCTTCCAGATTTAAAAAATGGCTTAAAAATTAAAATATGAAAATAAAAAATTCCTGAATTTTTTCCATTTGCATGAATGTACATGGTATGCACGGCCTTTTTTGCACTCACACTCCGGCGCTCTTCAGGTGTTTGTTACCTACCCAAAATTGTCGGCCCCGAAGACTGCGGCCGGAAAGAACCCCGCTGGCACTATGATATCTCCCAAGGCCAATGCACCCCGTTCTACTACAATGGCTGTTACGGTAACGCCAACAATTTCCCACACTACGAAGACTGCATGTCCCGTTGTCAGACCGTTCGGCTAGAGCAGCGGCCGACGGAGCCGCCGACTAGCGGCGAACGTCAACGGATGGCCACTACGGACTTGATTACGCAGAGTTACCCTGCTACTGAAGATTACGGCACAACGACACCTGCACTCGGTATATTCTTTACTGGGTTTGTTTTATTCAGTGGTCTGTAAAATGGAATGTTCACAGTGCAGTAAGATTTTTCGCATCTGGTCATTTTTCACGTATTATGTTTCAGGCGACGTGTGCGACTATAGGCCGGACGCCGGACCGTGCAACAATTTCCAAGAATTTTGGTCTTACGACGATTCCGCTCATCAATGCACTATTTTCCAATTCGGGGGCTGCGGCGGGAACCCCAACAGATTTTATAGCAGGGCCGAATGCGAACAAACTTGCCGACATAAATTGATCGCATCAAGTAAAAATATTACTGTAAAGCGGTTCATTGAAACTTTGTTTTTTTTATTCAAAGGTTGAAACAACAACATTTGCAAAAAAGATGATAAAATACATTTTCTTTGGGGGAGGCGAGTGTAATTGTAATTTGTTTTTTGCCTGTATTTCCTTTTATGGATATAAAAGAGTAAGAGTTGAATTAAAAATAAATTTGTACGTACTCGTACATTAGTGGAAAAACAATTCATTCGACATTTCGGACACATTTGTCTTATTTTCGTCATGCTGCATTATATTTATTACACATTTGAGGAAATTCATAGATACTTTCTGGAGCAGATTTTCTTCTGCACTTCTTGTTTGATTCATTCAAAGTTGACACAAACAGATAATTTAAATTGTACTAGACACCAGATAATCCGTAATCAGAGACGTTTCGGTTTTGCTTCTCTCAAATTTTTCATACCGTTAATTACAGTTCTGGCATTTTCATTTTTTTCACCACGAAAAGGCTGGTCTTCTAATTTCTATGGTATACGTAATATTGGGACTGTGCTGAAGAGATTTTTTCATCTGAATACGAAAAGATGCTAAATCCGTTCACGTATATGCAAATTTTGATTTTAATTGAGCCCAGGTTGGAAAAACTAGTGTCTGCTAATTTTTTTATAGATAACGAAATCAAAATGGCAAAACAACGTTATCAATGAGTACAGTTTACTATTCACTGCATAGTTCAACGTATCAACTGCTTCTTATGTCTTCTTTGCAGACCGTTTTTTAGAAAGTCTCATCATCGGATCGTCGACTCAGACTCTGATCCTTCATGCATTTAATCGGGAAAGTTGTCATAAAAATGTGAAAATGTAGCTCCCAAATTATGTTTCACCGTATATTTCTTTAACATTACTATCTCTCGCACAATTTTCAGTCTTCATCGCTTTCGAAGCCTATGTTTTTTATGTCAAGAAAATCCGCTTTCTACGCTTTTTAGCGAGCGAAAACGTGTGCTCTTTGCCTTTACAAAGAGGCTACTGCGACGAACGTCTGCCTCGATGGTATTACGACTCGGCCAGCAAACGTTGCGTGTCGTTTATTTTCACTGGTTGCGATGGCAACGACAATAATTTTGAATCGGAGGAGTCGTGCAAAGAATCGTGCGAAAAAGCGGCCTATGAAGTTGCCGACGGTAATTCACATTTGCCTTCTGATCTGGAGTCGCATTCAGAGTTGTTTTTCAACGATTGCAATATTCACATTCGCATTATTCCATACTTCGGAAATGACTGAATTCATGGAAGTTCGTTTATATTAAAACGAGTTCGAATGAAAAATAATTAGCAAAGCAGATGATAGATCAACATTTCATGCAGGAATCTTTTTCCTCAAGTTATTCTCCTTACTGCCACCGTCAGCTAGCGAAAAAGTGTTCGTGTAAGCGGGCTCATTATTATTTCCATAAATATATTTGCTGCGCTCCGAAGCTCATTTAAAAAAATGGTCTATAACTGTACTATCTAGTAAAACTGGGAGTGAAAGTTTTGATATTGAAATTTTATTGATATCGATCGGACTAACGGCTAACTAACATTTATTTCGTAAAATTAAGGTGTTAACTTTTGAATTATCTGCAACGTGAGTGAGAGATCGTTTTGAAATGGTTTTTATACAGGTCAGTGCAAAATAGAACGCTAACAAATAACTACACCATCATCCCAAGATTGCCATGTTTTTGCTGTAGTCTGCTTTTGATACGGTTTCCTGTTAAACCATATGTCACATAGAACTGGAAATTTATGAGCACACTTAACTAAACTAAACCTGAGTGAAGAATCTTACTGTAAAAACTCCTCTTGTAAACGGTTTTGATGACATTATTGATTTTTATCATTTTACGATTGAGATGCAATTAAAAAAACAGCCTGTGGAGCTTAACACCAGCATCCATGCGACAAATTTCCACCAGTTTCATAGAATCAAAAATTTTGGTTAATTAAAAACCATCTTCATTCAACATGATTTTTACTACAGTAATCAACTCTCGTGGATTTACGAGATGACTGAACATACTTACTCTCAATAAGTTTACTCAAAGATATTTAGCCTTTCACGTGTAAACATAGAAGCTGGGCTAATGATTCATTTCTTAAAAATGCGTTTTCCAACTATTTGATTATCAAACAATACTTTTTGATGTGGAACTGTGATTCGAGCATTGCTACATTAACGGAAAAAGTTCAATGGTTTCACTGTGTTTTGTTTTTGAAAGCTCATAAAACTTGGCGTTATAAGTTCTTATCAGTCAGATTTTACAGTATGATAGGCAGAATCAGCATTTATCCGGTTTCTAGTGTAGTATTAATTGCGCGGCTATAATCGTTTGTATACTACAGTAAGACTGCATCACAGTGGTCGAACACGCATATCAAGCTCTGCAAATTGTTGTTGCGCCAGCAGTCTGTAAACAGATGGTACTGACCTAGTGACTTTTTCCGGAAACGCTCTCAAGGCAATAAAGTGGAAACTTGAAAAGTGACAAATTTTAGAAAATTCCGGCAAGTGGAGTAACGGTACGATGCTTTATACGTCTATGGTTGGATTATTACATTTTTGCACTATCCAATTATTTTGTCTTCTGTCTTTAAACTAACGAGGGACATCCTCCGATGAAAATTCCGAATTTGAATCTGCTGCAGTGTTAGGTGTAGAGTTAGAGTGCCGATCAACGTACTAACAATCGTCTTTCCCAGTGGGCACCGGGATTACAGGAATTCGGAACGGAAAGCATTAACACAATATCCTAGAAGTAAAACTATGTAGTAATGACGGTCCTGCCTCTAAGTTTTGATTCCGATGGCGACAGGTTCGATTCCGTTCATCGAAGGATTGTTTTCTTATTTCATGTATACGTTTGTTCCGCAATGTTGGCGAATTCTAATCGTAAAATTTTCTAAATCGAATACCCGACCGCTTCTAGAGTGAAACTTGACATCTTTTTAATTCACTATCGCAAGTCAATGTGATAAAAATCGATTCAAAGAATTGTCATTCAAAATTCAAAACTTAATTTTCAAGAAAATGATCTTTCGAAATTATCACTTTCATATTGAAAATCGACCGCAGCAACCCGGCTTAGAACATATTTTATCTTCAGACCATGTGTTCTTTTACCATTTTCGGGTCCAAAGTCTTGTAATGTCGAGAACAACTGCGGAAGCCGATTGTCAGAATGTTGATCAAAAGGCCTTACTCCACAGGCCACTGGAAGATGTTTCCACGTAAAAAAACTATGATATTGTCTAGTGAGTTTTTTAAAATCGATGCACAATCAAATTTTAATTTTTAATTTGATATAATTTAATTTTCTATTAAAATTTGCATATCAAAATTTTTTATTGACTTTCCTATACATTTTTTTCCATTTCAAATTCAGTCCAGATGCTCAAAGATACTTCCGTAAATATTCTGTTATGAATCTTGTTTATAGATCTTTGTTTACTGGGCAAAGACTCGGGGCCGTGCGATAAATTCGTTCCTAAATGGTTCTTCAACGCCGCCGACGGCACCTGTGGCCGTTTTTACTACGGAGGCTGCCATGGTAACAAAAATCGTTTCGATAAATTAGAAGAATGCGAAGAAAGATGCGCCAAAAAGATGGGTAAAAACATTTTTGTAAAATGAGCCAAATTTTTCATTTTTGCTCGAAATTACAGACCCCTGCGTTTTACCGCCGGTGCCTGGCCCATGCAGTGGCACGAACGTCCGCTTCTATTGGGAGTCCAATGGCCGGCAGTGTAAACGATTCAACTATGGTGGTTGCTTGGGCAATGGCAATAGATTCGAAACTGTGCAAGAATGTCAGGCCAGGTGTTCGACGTCCGGCTCAAAATCGGAACAATTGAATGTCCGTGCGACCAGGCCGCCACCAGTTTTTCAACCAACGTCCCAAACGCCGCAGCCGGTCCGTACGGGTAGGTGAAGTTTTCTTTCTTGTTGGATGAGGATCATCACAAGATCTTTTTATACTAGCATTGTGTTTGAGAGAAATACATTACTGTTGTCAAGAGGGAACTCAGATTCATATCCACCACGGTTTTGTCATTTTAAGTAATAAAAAGGTATGAGGAAGTTGTGAACTTTTGTTACAGTATAGTATTTTTTACATCAAATTAACTTTTGATATGCAGAGCATTGTTTTCTTTCCACAAATGACCTATTTGTGGAAAAAAAATTTCAGAACGTGGAAAAAATTTAAAAGTCTTTCCACAAATGTGAAGCAAATTTTTGTGACTCTTGACGAAGTCTTTTTAATTAAAAATTTAGATTTATAGATAAGAGAAAGAATGAAGGTCTATGACAACATTCATTTCCCAAATTAACAGTTATTTAGGATCATCATCATCATTATACTCATTCATCGTCATTGTCCCCATCATTACTTTCATTGATGTCTCTATGAAATATAATTAGGTTTTTCAAGTGTTTCGGAGTGCTGGAATAACGCAAAATGTAAAAAATTTTGCAAAAAATTGCGAAAGTTTTTGTACACAACGCAAAAAATAATTTTTTTAAAGTCATCCCACAAATGTGGAAAGAATCTCGAAGGAAAAAATACTGATGCAGGGTGCTCCGCAAAAAAGCACTCCTAAAGCCTTGTTCTTGCATTATCTTAACCAGTTAAGCTACAGTGTTAGAGTTTTACAACAGGTGGTGTATGGAATGAACTCAAGTTTTTTGATTTAGAATTTCATACACTTCGATTCAGTCCACAAAGTACCGCACTCTCAGCTTTTTGATTGATGGGAATTTTGATCAACATTACACGGCTATGGTTCTATAAATTTTGTTACGAAAAATCCCATATCATATATAAAAACTGGATGGACTAAACAGTAAACATGTTTCTGAGCTTTGGTCATTTGGCTAACTTCCTAGAACAAAGTGAATGTTCAAAATCTACAGCTTTCCGAAAATTTTAATGCTTCTATCGTTGGAAAGCTACAGATGATCAAAAAGTTCGATTCAAGTATACTAAAATCGATTTTTCACAGATGAATATTTTCTCAATCGTTTTTGTTCCGAACTTGACTCGATAACTATTCAATTGCGTGCTTTTTCATAATCAACCTGGAGCAGTTTGTTCATTCCAGGTACAAACATATTTTTAGCAATTGTAATCTAGAGTCATTCTGTGACCAAATGGGAAAACGGAACTAAGGTCTATTCTGGTTTCCTTGATGTAGCAACTGCATTTGGAAATTATCTTTTTGATGCCCTGTTTAGGTGAAGTTTGCCTCATGAGTGTAGATCCGGGTACATGCCACGACTATAACTATAGATTTTATTTCAATTATGGCTCGAGACGTTGTGAAGCTTTTATCTATACCGGGTGCGGCGGGAACGACAATCGTTTCGAAAGAGTTGACCGTAAGTTTAACTTCAGAAATTTCTAAATATTAGAGGGAGCAAGGCAGCATTTTCTTGCACTGCTGTTGATGTTCAAACAGCAAAATCAAGGAAAATGCCAGACTTGTATTCAAACTTTCCCTGGATCACGTAATGCTGGATCATAAAAGTTAGTTTGCTCTTTAAAAGTATATCATTAATTCACAACTGCTTAATTAATGCAGTTTTTGATTGAAAGTCTATGCACTCGTTTACAGCAAGAACTAAACTGCCCCAAATACAGTGAAATATTTCATTTTGGCATAATTTCTGATTTGATCAGTATTTATTTAGGCATATCAGTATCAATATACATTCCGATCAATGCTAATTTCATGAGAAAATATTGAGCCACTTGATTTTATTGCGCGTATGTCTCGACTTAATTCAAAAATTAGTAGAATAAAATGACGAGTTTCATAATTTCCGTCATTCAAATGTGTTCAAAGTACCCGGATAAAATAAAAGATGCGGGTCGAATCACTAGTAAAATTTCATCGATTTTATAATGGTTGTGCAACAGGGTGTCCAGAAAGAAATGCTAGAAAAATTACTCTCTGTAGTAATTTAATCGAAAAAATCGAACTTTCATATTACAAAGCAATGCCTGCTGTCTAACTCCATCTTGTGCTATAAGTTACGAAAAAGTGCTCTACAGTTGGCGGCACTCTGTTTCACACCACGTGATATCAGCCAGTTGGAAATTAGTCAAAGCATATTAGATTCCAGCGTTTTTTCAATATAGCTAAGGGCTCTTGAATGACTCATGTCATTTTCGTGGTCACGAAAGAAACACTCGATTTCTGAAATTGAAAATTTTCAAGATTTTCAAAATCTCATTTAGCAACCAAAAAAGCTAAGTCAATGAATTTTTGTCAGGACTTCGATACACATTTTTTATTCTAGGCAAAGTCGCATTTTGTGTTCTCCTGTGTTCTTAGAACGTTATTGGTCGAGCATATTCAGTTTCAAAAACATTTTTGAATGAAAAATCTCTCCAGCTGCCAGTAAAGGTACGGAAATCAAATTGAAATTTTAACACCACTGGACTGGTTAAAGAAATAAAGAAAAAAAAATTAGACGGCGTCTTATGGAATGCCCAAAGGCTCCAAATTATTTTTTTGGGCTTTTTTCCACCTCTTTTTAGACACATTTAAAATAGCGTGAAAAGTGTAAAGTTCGGGATTATAGAAATTAATCGATCCAAATGATAGAGAATATCTCCTGCGTATTTTGAACTGAGACAGACAATAATAAAAAATTCAAAATTCATTTTGGGATACTGTAGCTACGCGAATTTTGATTTTCACACGCAATGCATGCCGTAACGATAGTCAGCATGCAAAACTACTCAATATACAGATATAATTAAATTTTAAATTATCATAGTCAAAGTTGAACATCTCAGTGCGGTTTAAGATATCCAAAATGTTAGAAATTTGGATCAAGGTCAACTGCAATAGAATATTTTATATTCGTAAGATATCTTGCCATTCGCCATGTTTTATTTCGGGTTTTTATCGTATGATTTTGTTCGGGTTTTTCAAATCTTTCTAAAACGACGCATAGAAAAACTGCGAATAATCTGACATCAAGCTTCCACTGTTTGGACCTCAGTTCTCAACAATAAACAAAACATCAGTACAGAACTACAGTAAAACTTTAGTAAAGAGCTTTTTACATCAGGAATTTTAATGCGAGTTTAATATATTGCCATTTTGACTCACCTGTGACATCCAATACAGAGGGAATTTTGTTTTAGAGTGTGAATCAACCTGTGCCTATTATTTGCGAAGAAACGTTCAAGCCGATGTTTTGCTCACTCCTGATGACGATTTGCACCTATTTCGGCCTATATCTGTTTCGCTCCCGAAGCCGCAACACCAGTTGTCGACCCCGAAAATGCCCCCTTTAAAAGAAGCGGCGAGCACTTCATCTGTCATTCAAGAAAATATCGCCATCGATAGTAACGGTAAATAAAAATAATCTTTCGGGATTTATTGACCGAGAATAGAAGCTCCACGTTATCAAAAAATCGAAATAAGATCCTATCGAAATGAGATATTTCAGAATATCATTGTTAAAAAAATCACAGTTGAATGAATCGACAAATCTGGATATATAACTCCGAACATCGGTTTTCTATTGTCACTATTTCTTAAGTGAGTGAAAAAATGAAGTGGTCCGATTCGAGGGCTACCAGAGGATAAGGTTCATCTGTTGGAAGTTGCACAGAAGCATTAAATTCTTTCACGATTGCTAGCACAATAAACAAGCAATGGGTCGTGATCGGACATTTGGGCGCGGGACAATAGAGCGCGGATATTGGAGCGCAGGGACATTAGAGTGCATTTTAAAAAACTGATGTTTTCGGATCGACGTTCCTTGGTCCGCAATTAATGCGAATTTGAATTGTTTTTTAAACATGAAAAAAGAATAAAAGAAATGAATAGCTTTATTTCAAAACCTGACAAAAAATTGCGTGTCATTTTATATACAAGTTAAAAATTCAAGATCAATTCGAAAATAACAAAATGAAACAATTTGATTCAAAGGTCAAATATTTGCGATTTCGTGTGTCTTCCGCAATAAATCGTCCATACTATGAAGATTTGCATACCTCACCTTTTTACTAACAACTCGAACAAGTATTGATTCCGCCGTTTATCCACTCAAAAAAGTTTTTTTTTGCAAAATTGATTCCCATATGAGCGATTGAATAACAAAATGTAAAAAAATATGAGTAATGAGGAGTGGACGAACAATGAGGTATAAAAAGAATAAAAGAGAAAAACACAAGGAAATGAAAACAAAGGGAAAAATATATTATATAAAAAGTATGAGACGGAAAATAGTAAAAGAGAAAGAAAAGTGAAATAAAAAAAGAGAAAAAGGGAGAAAAAGAACAAGAAGTTGCAAAAATACTCAATGATGGAAAATCCTTTGACCTGAACACCTAAAGAGTCATGAAAAAATGTAAAGAAAGCATTTTTGAGCTGAAATGCTATTTTTCAAATTATTTCATTTTCGACTTTTTTATTTTGCTCTGATCTAATGTTTCTGTGCTCTACCGTTGCGTTCTACTGTCCACGCTCTATTGTCCAGCGCTCTAATGTCTCGCTACCAAAGTAGCCACCTAACTTTATTTAAAAAATGGAGATTCTGTTTAATTTAGTTGGTATCACCCCAGTAGGTCGATCATCGCAGTAAGTTAATCATCCCAGTACATTGACCGTCACAGTAAGGTCGACCAATGATATAAGCATCATTTTTTATGCATATTAATTCTCAGTAGATCGGTTGTCCCAGTTAATCGACCTTCCCAAGTAATCATCGACCGTCCCAGTAAGTCGGCTGTGCCGCGAAGTCGACTATGCTCATAAAATCGATTACAACCGGACTGACCCAAATTCCACGACAGTTTAATGATCCAAAAGATTGCTTTCAGGGCTTAGGCTTAGGGTTGGACTTAGTCTTTGGCTCAAACTTAGACTTGGGCATAGGCTCATGTGAGGAAGACATGTTGAAATGCAGTACACGGAAGGGTCGACTTGCTGGGACAGTCGACTTACTGGGATGGTCGACTTGCTGGGACAGTCGACCTAGTGGCACACAATCATTCAGTTTACTTTTCCATACAAAATGACTTAATCCGACTCAGACGGTATTTTCGCATGCAGAAGAAAAATTAGACTCAAGATGCTAGATCACACCTTCCTAACTAACTTTTCACTTAAATAAAATTGTACTGTCTGACACCCAAGTACAGAAACTTGGACTGTGTCGCAACTTGGCGCCCCTCTCACTACGCCCGTCTTACTTTGGCGCCTAATAAGTCCTGGTATGGAAGTCATCTATGCAAATTTAACGCGCAGTTTTACATCACCATAATGGCTATAAATAGCTCAGGCCACTCTGAGTAGCCGAGGCTCGAGTTGGCATTTCTCGTGCCAAATATGATTTTCTCAAACGTCGTGCTGGTCTAGAAGATGTGGAGAATCTCGCTGTTTTGTTTGAAATTAAGCCTAACTTACGATATTTTAAGTATTCCCTAGGATATTCATAAATTTGGATATAATTTAGTGTGGCAATAAAATAATGTGGTGGCAATTGCCTCTTACTTAAACAAATGATTAGTATACAAGTTAAAATAGCAGAGTACACAAGATGGGACGCCAAAGTGAGGCGGGCACAAAAGTGAGACGAACGCCAACGAAAGATATCTAAGATAGATTATTACTAAACCATAAGGGCCTAATTGATGTGGGGCCTGAATCCAGGCCTTTCCTTTTTTCGTTATATCTTTTCTGAGTTTATAGAAGACATATGCAATTTGCCACCCGACAGTGGAATCTGCAAGAACATGACTACCCGATGGTACTTCGATACAACTCATAAAGACTGTCGCCGATTCAATTACGGTGGTTGCGCCGGAAATTTGAATAATTTCGAGAACTTGCAACGTAAGAATATGAGTTACGTTCTTGTGAAAATTTTGTATTCATCCGAAATTTTAGTGTGCCAAGAATATTGTACGGAGGATCAAGTTCGCGGAAATTTAGTCGATAATAGCCCGAGCCCAAAAATCGGCAATCTCGGCTCCCCAATCGATAATACGATCACTGATGAAAGTTACCCGCCTCAGATTTATCCACCGCCAATGTCGCTTTTACCAGGTTATTACTACTGATCTAATGATACTGATGTTTATAGTATAATATTACGAGGAAAATCATATATCGCAAAACACATGATAGAATGTTTGATTTCGTTCCTTATGTAAAATAGTATAGTTACAGTAATGCCTTCACGTTGTCCACAACATCTACGACATATCGTCTGCAAATTTTTTGAAACGATCTCACAATAGTGGAGGGATATGAATCCAATGATCTATAGAATGGATTTATCTGTTTATTTTCAACAATGATTTATTTCGTGAACTATGAGAAAATGTATATTTTTCTTGGTGAAATCTTTTCATATTTCTATAAGCTGAGCTTCACCTTTCTGACCCCCTCATTAACGCCTCCAATTTTTGAAAGCCTGATATGGTTACCATTTTTTGCTGTAACATAATTTTTTTTGTTACCTTGAAACAATAGTTTCAAAGCAAAAACTTTCCTTGAATCACTGGGTATGCATTAAACTAAATTTTTCATATTGAAGATATGTGCAAGCAACCCAAAGATGAAGGTGACTGTTTCGAAAGTCAACTTCGATATTATTACGATAGTGAAAAACAAAAATGTCAGTCATTCCAGTATACGAATTGCAAAGGCAATTCCAATCGATTCACCTCAATGGAGGAATGTGACCGCGCCTGTGGTCAATACAGGGATCCTGGTAAGTAAAAATGTAGAAAATGACTTTTGCTTGGCAGCTATTGTGCTATAGTCTACCTCGTAGATAAAACTTGAGAAGCTTTGCATCAATTACTTTATAAACCCATCATATAATAATTTCTTCACTTTCCAGGCCCATCATGATCTTACAATATAGGATGATTTGAGGTCCTGACCCTAGATGTTAGATAGAGGACATTTCAGGATACAGGAATCTGAGAAGTTTACTTTTGTATCGACTGATGTTAAGACACGATTTCTGAGAAGTTCTCCCTTCCCTATGGTAAGTTGAAAATTAATCATATCTCAAAATGAAATATTTTGGGTAGTTTCCTGCGCTGAGTTTCATGGTACATACACTGCACTGTCATTCAAATGTGTTTTTGAGTCTGGATTAATGTTCAATAAATAAAGCTCTGGGAGCACAGGATGCGTGTTCACCCAACATGTTATAAGGAAAAATGTGGCTTTAAGTCCTGGGAAATTTTCATTGATCTAGGTTTGATGGTTTCTGAACAAAGTGCTTCAAATGAAAAATCGAACATTTGGAAAATTTCCCTTAAATCCCAGAAATTGAGTGATTGTTTGAAACCCATTTACAGAAAAACGGCAAGAGGTATTCGGCTACTTTTTGCTTTGCTGGAAAGACACTGCAATATACTATCATTTGCAATATTTTCGTCTGGCTAACGTAATGCGGTGTGAAACAGGGTGCCGCACAGCTTATAACATAGGCCGGAGTCAGACAGTCGACATTTATTTTGTAACATTAAACTCACAGCTTCGATATTTTTCCGGTCAAATTACTGAATAGAGAAATTTTTGTTGCATCTCTTCTGAGGCATCCTGTTGAGCAACCATTGTAAATTGGTCGATGAAATTTTACGAGTGATGCGACTCACACATTTTCATTTTATTCGTCTAATCTGAACGTTTTGAATTTTTCCTGTGTCTCGTTGATGGCACATTTAGTCGAATTGATCAGCATTTTTGTATAAACTTTCAGAATGTGCAGGCACCTACAGCTCCCAAAACGGTACATTAATTTGATTGAAATTTTAACACAATATGCCAGACATTAGTGGCTACAGAAATCAAGAAAAAAATTCTGCGGCATGCTACGGGAAAGTGCCCAAAAAAGTCCCCAACGGCCTTTTCCCGTTTACTTTGACTTCCACTTTGACACTTTAAAATGAATAAAAAGTGTAAAGTAAACGACTAGAAAATATTTTTCATACCTGCATATAGAGCATGGTCTTCTGCATGCAATGAACATTTGGCTTCAGTGTCATGTCTTTTCTTAGCTGTGATATTTCGATACACAAGTACAGACCGAAAAATGTCAAAAAAAGTAAAAATTCACAACTTCGGAGTACTGTAGCTATGCGAATTTGGATTTTCATGCGGAATAAATGCTGTCACGATACTCAGCATGTAAAACTACTCAAAATATCTCTTTTTCAAACATATTTAATTTTCAACTTATCATAGGTCAATGGAGCAGAAGGGTTCTCTCAGAAATCGTGTCTTAAAACTTTTCGTAACATTTCTTTTGTCAAAGGCGTCTGCTCCATGCCGGTCGATGGCGGCAATTGCCTGGCTTCCGTCATGAAATGGTTCTGGAATCCGTCAAAAGGTAAATGCGAGTCTTTCGTCTATAGCGGTTGCGGTGGCAACGGCAACCGTTTCGGTAGCAAAGAAGACTGCGAATCTTTGTGCCATAAAGAAAGCGAAAGCTTGTCAAGTAAGAAAATGGTTGAAAAACAGTTTCAATAGATGTCGTCTTACAATACTACGATTTTAAATATGATAAGCTTGAAAATTTCTTTTAACCAGTATTTTCTGGCCAATTTTCTACAGTGGATTTGCATATTAAAAAATATGGAATTTGATCGCTTTTTCCTTTTCTCTTTCTCACTTTAGTTGACGCGTGCTCTCTGAAACCGCAATCTGGATCCTGCGACGGTTTCATACAAAGATATTTTTTCGACGTGGATTCCAAATCGTGCATGATTTTCAATTATACCGGATGCCAAGGCAATGAGAACAATTTCGAAACTGCCTCAGCATGCGAGTTGAGATGTTCCAGGGCTATGGCTGATGCTACAGGTCAGTTCAAATGACGTGGAAGTTTCTGAATGTTGCTCTTCTGGAAACATCTAGCACAATTTTCTTATTGCTGCGATTTACTGTAATTTAAATTCTTCATTTTTTTCTACTTTTCAAGCTTGCTATCACTCTTACAAAATGAAATTTGACAAAAGATAAACTGTATCATGCATCGTTTATCACAGATTATTGTCACTTGTCGTACGATTCTGGGCCGTGCGGTGAAGCCATAACTCAATACTACTATGACAAGAACGCTGGCGAATGTAAACTTTTCACATACGGTGGCTGTAGGGGCAATAAAAACCGCTTCGACACCAAGATCCAATGCGAGCACGATTGCAGAATATCGGATGCGCCAGTTTCACTGGTGCATAACGAATGTAGGTCAAAATTCACCGTTCATACGTTTTGTGTTTTGAACACTTCAGTTGTCTCCAAAAGTGCCCAATCCATATTCGAATATGATTCCATCATAGTGAAGTTCTGCTCAGCCTTAGATGTTTTAGAGACTGATCTCAATGGCGATTTCAGCCGCGGACATTTATCTTGAGGAAATTTTTTTTCAAAGTTTTATCCAGGATCTTTGAACATATGCTAATGATGTTTTACTCTGAGTTGTCTGCAAAATCCTGATCCTTATTTTCTAGAATTATAAATTCTATGCTTTCTAATTTTTCCAGCCGTTTGTCGTTTACCCATGGACGGAGGCGACTGCGACGAAAATGAAGTCCGCTACTATTACAATTTTGGATCGAGGAAATGCGAAGTTTTCACTTTTACCGGTTGCGGAGGCAACGAGAACAAATTTTCAACCGAAAGCGAGTGTTACGAAACGTGCTTCGATATGCCGAAGTTGGTGACGCCACCGAACACCACTCCCTTCATGGGTGAGATGTTTAATCATGGTTCAGGATGTGTTCATAGATGTACATGCTGCCTCTGCGGATTATAATCGACCCTTCAGCCTGAGCCAGGTGTTCAATTTTTTCAGCCAGTCGGTTCTTCTTGAAATGCTGTCAAATAATGAAACTAAAAAAGTGTTTTTGAGCACAAACAATTAATCTTTACAATTTTTTGCTTGAAAAATCCTACATTTAAAGCATTGCGGAAAATATTATGACGACAAACCAATTTTTTCATTTTTCAATCTAAAAGCATGTTACGAAACACAGGCTATAGATACTGCCCTCAACCAACTGAAAATTAACCATTCTTGATCAAATAGAGCTGAAAAATTTATTAATCTCGAGATGGAAACTTTCACAAATCAGGCAACTTGCAAACAAATCGATTTCTTCGACCAACAATAACATCTGTCATTGCTCGAGAGAGTCCGTATTTTGATGGTAATTTACAAAATTTTCCAACTTTTTTCAAAATGTATTTTCTTAAATTGGAGAAATATTTTTTTCTTTAAAATGTGTAAGTGTCTGTCTTGCCAAAAACAGAGCCGACCTATAGAGCAGTCTACGACATGTTTACTGGCCGCCATGGTCTGACCATAAACATCCATTGTCGCTCTACGCCTAAACTGACGTCGAGTGAAGAATCAAACAAAATTGAACCCATTTATTGGTTCAACAATGGTCAACCGCTGGATATGAAAGTTCACGCCCATCTGACGGTAAGTCTGAGTGCACGATTTTACACCTCCTTGCCTGAAGTGATTATTCTTCCATTCTTGAGGTTCTAAAAAATAGTACACTGCATATTGAACCGGCGACCGCAGAAGATTCCGGCAATTACTCTTGCTCCCATATGCAGGTCGTAGCCGACACTATGAAAAGCACAGCTGTCGCAATTACAATCAAAAGTAAGGAAAAGGGGAAATCTAGAAAGGTTGTTTTTCCTCCAACGACTAATGATGAAAGGGTGCTTTTGAGATATAGTTTTCATGTTCCCAATGAGCTAGAAATTTCATAACTCAACCACTAATAGGCTAAAAACCAAATAATAAAAGCATTAAAATTGTCGGGTTTTGAAGTAGAATTACAGAGCATGTTCTGTACGGAAATTTTATTTTTTTGGATAATAAAAATTTGCTAAGCTTCTTCATTTGTGAACGATAATTTACTGTATTCATGCAAAATTTGTTAGTTTTTAATTCGTTTCGTTAAAACGTAATTTGAATTTCTTGTCGTGATAAAAACTCGTCATAAACAACGTTTTCTACACCAGTGAGCTTCTGAACCACTGAATTGGTGCAAGCGGCTCCAGACCGTGATTAGGATCTCAGATATCGCTATTATAAATTCTAGATGCAGATTCTATAACTAACAAAGTGATGCTTTCTGCAAACTTTCTATGGTACAGTTACCATCGTTATCGGAACTTGGGTAACAATCAATATATGTTTCCTTTACTGGTACGAAGCATATCATTATTATTACGGTAGGCTTATCACTACTAATAATAGTTGTACTACTATTTCACTCCATTCATTTTGAAATGATCGATGCAGCGAAGTTTCTGTTTTTTAAAACGACCTTGCCGCCAAACTTTTATTCAAATTCATTGAAGGCTTGTTCACTCTGTTCGATAAATTTTTCTTTCATGAGTTAGACGCCCTGATGATCACTCTTTTCAACCATTTCGAGATTATCGATATTGATTTTGCCGAAACTCCGACCGCTGAAGTGATCATTTCAACATGAATGAAGTATAATAATGTTACAAAGACCAAGTCGCACTAAAGCTAGTTGTGGTATTTCAGCATCAGGTACAGTTTTAAGTGCAGATTCAGTATTCCTTGCATCACTTGCAGGAATTTACATATTTCATACCCCTGAAAAATTTCAACTTTGCAAAGATTATTGAGTGAAAAGTAGTTCATGTCAAATAAAGCCATAAATCAGGGTGCTCAATTGTATTATTTTCAGACCTTGGACTAAAGACTATAGTCCATTTATTTTAACGTGTGACACGGAACATAGCAAAATGCTATTGAAGATGAAGATCTGCAATGCCAATCGAAATCTTTTTTCCCAAGTTGTACAGCTATCTGCTAGAGTCAATTTACGCAATAAGGGTGCCCGCGAATGTAGGTTTCAATTCTCACTTCGAAAAATGCAGCATAACAAAGCCGCGAGCGTTATGGTTTCCAAGTAGACCATTACTATATTATTAAACTTGACCGGATGGCATTTCTCGCTTGTCCATTGCTAATGTCCTGTGCGCAGCATGTTTCTGTCTGAGCCTGTACAATGGGCTGTTTTTATAACGTGCTTGTAAATTTAATGAAAACAATTATACGTCGTTAAAGTCGTATGCACAAAGCTCTTATCCAAAAAATTGTTCGAGTTTAGTTAAGTATGCTTGCAGATTTTTAGTCCATAAGACATGGTGTAGCGGAAAATCGTATAAAAATATGAAATAGCATTTGTTTTCCGCTTAGGAAAACAGGCTATACGTGTAATTCAAATCCCCAAAAATTCTCGTTACAACTAAGAATGATAAACGTAATAGGGGTCCTGTTGACTCCTTAAATTACTGACATTTGGTTAATTTCATTGCGTCAATTTTTTATCCCTGTACGATTTAGCAGTTTGATCACACGTTCTTTTGTATTGTCATCTGACATTGTCTTACTCTTATTACTTTTTCAGCTCCCAGATCAGAGGCAACTGACATCAAATGTGTGGACGATTCTTCAAAAGCCAATTGTGAATTAGTCAAACTGGCTGATCTGTGCGATCACTTGTTCTACGGCAAATTCTGCTGCCAAACATGCAAAGAGGCCAAAAAACAAAAAGAATTGAAGCGGTTAAAACTAAAAGTTCGATGAATTTAGAGTTCGATTTATATCTTTCCCAACATTTTTTTGAAAAAAATGGAAAAATATCTTTCGGGCGTCAAGTATTTTTATACCATTTTCGTTGATTTCTGTTTTGTATAAAGTGCGTACAGTTTTTTGGTTTTATGGAGTTTTCGTGGTGCTATTTTCAGCGGTTTTTTCTTGTAATCATTTTTGTTACTATTATTTACCGCTTAACGAAGATCAAATTTTCCAAAACGCTGAGTTTTCGTAATTAAAATAGAGTTATGCTAAATGATTGATAAGGCCCTATTCAGAAGTGAAAAATCCTAGGATTTTTGTCGCCGACAATAGGCAACTGTCGGCGACTCCTAGGATTTAATCGGCGATTTAAGAAATGAGTAGACAATTTGAAGAGAGCCCAATTCAGAAGTGAAAAAATTTTAGAATTTTTGTCGGCGACTGTCGCCGATTGCTAGGACTCAATTGGCGACTGCACTTTTGAATTGCGCTTAATAAGCAAATTTTCCTTGAAAAACAAGGCCTACCAACGTTAGAAAGAGTCTACGAAACAAAATAAAGACATTTGCTGTTTGAGTTGGATGACTGACTGTTTTTTCGTAATCGACTCTATCTATAATATTACACAAGAAACAAATTAGAAAAATGAATCATATTTTACTTACCGTAATTTATAGAGGTTCGGGCCTCCCAGGAATTTCTTCGAATCTGGAAGACACGTTTTCAAGTAATCTGATTTCAATCATCCCATAGCGGCTATGGCCTGCTTTTCTTACATTGCTTCTAAATAATGAAAGTGAAGAACGGGTCGATTCCACTTCCGCTATCTAGTGCATAGCGCCACCTAGTGCACATCCGCTACCTATAGTATATTTTTTATAAAATACTTCCAAATAGAAAAGTGTCACAAATCAGTATCGCAGTCAAAATCGTTTACATGAAGCTCTTACTGTAAAATTTTTCGCTCGAAAAATTTTTAAATGGTAAGTCAGTATGCTCATAAATTCACAGTCCTGTATGATATATTGTTCATCAGCGAATCGTGAAAATCTGAAATACTACCTGATTTCTGCTTTCATTATTTAAAAGCATCTTAAGAAAAACAGACTATAGTGCACATCCGCTACTTTCTGCAAAGGAATATAAGTAAGAAGTCACATTTACATCAAATAACGTAGGCATTATTAGGCTCATTTAAAATTATTAGGCTCATTTAAAACAACTCACGATTTTTTACCAATTAGATCACGCATATACCGTAAAAAATAGTTAATTTCATTCATTAAAAATTGGGAAGCATGCGGTTGCAAAACAATTGCATCAACATGTTCTACTTGCCATACATTACCCGTATTTTCAGTGAAAGTGTTACATAAATTAGGAACAAGTTTTGGATCAGTGTCACTTGATTTGTTTCCAATTTTCCAATTTCTGTCTTTGTATTTTATTACATCAATTTTAATTTTTTAGCGATTGCTTCATTTTGAATAGAGGATAAAACACATGAGGAATCTACAGTATTACCTATGCAAGACTATGATGGCCAACGTCAGGTTTTTTGGATTATTCGACCATTAATCATCGAGAGTGGCCACAGCAGCCACCTCAACCACGAATTGTTGCAAAAAGAGAGACCCTTCCCGTTCCTCGGTTGGCTCAGTTGGTTAGAGCGTGCGGACGTTAGCCGCAAGGTCTCGGGTTCAAGTCCCCGACCAAACCTAACTTTTACTGAAGCCCTGAGTAGCGGGAACAGGTTGCCTCAACACGTAATTCGACACAGTCTTTCTCGGTTTTTGTCGCCATTTGCTGTTAATCTTTCGCATTCGACGCAAACCCAGTATTAAGTTTCGCCATTACGAAGAATTTTGAAAGCTTTCTTTCGAAATTCATAAATCCGTCCTTGACCAACTTGAGACACATATTGAATAATATTTTTTTCAATTTTGAACTCAAAACTATATTTGCAACACCAAAGTTCATAATTGTACACGTTATGAATGAGAAATGTCCGTCTGGACTAATTTTTCTGCGACCCGAGGGCTTGTGTGGTCACTTTGATAGGTTAGTTATATTTTTTACACGCTAGAATGTGTCTGTATGGTCATTTTGATGGTTTTATTACACTCCTTTACTCATTAGTGACTTATATTTCGGTAGACTCTCCGTAGTATTATGTCTTTTTAACCATTTTTGCACACAGTTCCATAAGAGTGACAAAAGAAATATTTTTCACAACACAGATTGCTTACCGTCATTCATGTTTTCATTTTCTTTTAATCATTTTTGTCTTCGAAAAACCCTCATGAAAATGACAGCAAAATCTTTTTTGCATTCTTTCATGTCTGGTAGCGGATGTGACTATGGTAGCGGATGTGCACTAGGTAGCGGATGTGTATGCGTGCACTAAGTGCTCACTTGCTTTAAAATCCTAAATCAAAACAAAAAACAAAAAATTCATAGATTTTGCCGTAGTTGGAATCTTTATAATACAAGATTCAACAAATTAAGTAGCTACTGATTTTGGAAAAATAGAATAAGAATCAGAGTAAAAATTTTGATTTTTGTCTCTTGATTTTTGATTTCTGAAAAACAAAACAAGAATCGAGATGAACGTTTTGATTTTTAAATCTTGTTTTTTGATTTTTACCAGGCAAACCAGAATAAAAAAAATGCCTTGGTTTTTGTTTGTTGATTTTTGAAAACAATACAAAAATCAAGATATATTTTAATTTTTGTGTTATGATTTCGAAATATTAATCGAAATAAAAATTTGAATTTTGTTTCTTGATTACAAAGCAAAAAAAGCGCTGCAACGCGTTGCGTATCCACCGCGTTGCAGCGCTTTTTTTGCTTTGTATGTATATGTATATTTAATATGGGACAAACAAGAATCAAATGTGTAATCTTGATTTTTATTTTGTTATCAAAAATCAAGAAACAAAATTCAAATTTTTATTTCTATTAATATTTCGAAATCAAAACACAAAAATCAAAATATATCTTGATTTTTGCTTTGTTTTCAAAAATCAAAAAACAGAAATCAAGGCATTTTTCTCGATCCTGGTTTGCTTGGTAAAAAATCAAGAAACAAGATTCAAAAATCAAAACGTTTATCTTGATTCTTGTTTTGTTTTTCAGAAATCAAAACTCAGGAAACAAAAATCAAGATTTTTACTCTGATTCTTATCCTATTTTTCCGAAGTCAGTAACTACCTTACATTATTGAATCTTGTATTATAACGATTCCAACTATGGAAAAATCTATGAATTTTTTGTTTTGATTTAGGATTTTAAAACAAGTGAGTACTTAGTGCACGCACAGATGTGCTCTAGGTGGCGGATCTGCTACCCAATCGAGAAAAACAAGTATTATTTCATATTTATCGCTTTTCTGCTTGACCATCTGTTACACATTGGATTATAAATCTGTTAGCCTATCCAGTTAACCCAACAATTTTTTGAATGAAGAATTCTACAGTGAAAGCTTTGTATAAACCCGTTTTCACAGCAGCACTGATTGTTGTCATTTTTCAATTTAGAAGCATTTTATAGATAACAGACTATAATTATATAGTACGCCTTTTATTGTTCCTTATTAAGTTTCTGTTGCCTTGAAAATTTTTATGTCCCAGGTTCATGGAAAAACGGTTAGTATATTATTCCACTTTGGGCAGCCGAGTGCACTATAACATGCGCAATGTCGGAATTAAATGTGCCTTTTCCAGTTTCAATTTCAATGATTCGAGGCCAGAAAAAAACTAGAATTTAGACAAATTAGAATAAATTGTACTAGTTTATTAGAAAATACAAGATGTTGTAGGAAAAGGAGAATATACTTGTTTGGATAATTGCTAAACTATAAAAAGGGGTGGACTACATTTTTGAGAACACGGGTGAAAGTTTAATATTGGATTTTTATTCTTTCTCATTAAAAAATTTCTCATGTCTGTGAAAAGTATATTCTGCAGCTTCGTGCATTCTGTCCTCTACCTTGCATTGTATCAACTACAGGAAAATTTTTCTGAATGAAAATTATATGCAATGATGTTGATGGCTGACTTCGTTCAAATGGGGAGAAAAGGTAAACTAAAAAACTCCATACTATCTTTCAGTCAAAATTTTCTGGTCAGGAAACATGATTTTTACTCACGGAAGAATTTGTGACCCAGAAAATATAAATTGCGACCTGTCAATATTCAACTCAACCCACCCACACCCGACCCGTAGGTACAGGGAGGGTCAAAACCCACCTACTTACATCTCTAAATTAACGAATGTTTGATTTTACATTAAACAAAATCGTATCAGGCATCCATATATGAAACGCTATTCACCAATTGCTCATCTATATTTCTGTTAATGGGCAACATTGCTCTGCTCTGTGCCATGAAATCTTAATGTGTTGTAGTCATTTTTGATCAGCCTCTGCATTGAATTGTATGTCACGTTGAACAAAAAGGTATGCATGACACCAGTTGGATAAAAATGCAATATTTGCAAGCAAATTTTCATCTACTTTTTGAATTTCAGATTTTTCCTCATCTGCACAAAATGATTGGATTGATCCAATTGATTTATTTCTAAGAAGACATCGTGCAAGCTCTTTCTCTAAAAAACAGTTGGATTTTAAGTGTGACTTCCCACAGTTGATTTTATTGACACTAAATTTATTTTAAAAAGTTGGGGATTTGGGGTGGCTACATACCTTCAGAATTTTGAAATTAGAAATTTTTCATGTAAAAGACAATATTTTGCCGATTTCTTTGGATTGTCTCAAAAAACGCCAAAAAACCAGGGTCCACCACTTGTGTCCCCCTCCAAATTTTGGAGCTGCAAACGTATGGTTGTAGGGTGTATTGATGCACTCAGCTGCAGAATATTTTTCATTGACAAGGAAAATTTTTTGATAAAGAAAAATGAAAATCCAATATAAAGCTCTCACACAAGTTCTAAAAAAATCTAGTCCACCCTTTTTCCAGCTTGGCAACTATCCAATTTTTTATGCCCCATCGGGACATTTTCCGATAAACCGGTCCACTCCTCTTTAGTGCTTCTTGACCATGCATAAAAGCCTTCCTTTTGGCAAATTGGAGTTCATATTTTGGCCGCCTTTAAGTTAGAGAAGCAATAAAAAATTATCGTAAAGCTACGAATTCTCACGTTCCGTAAACAGATGTGTAAACTGACTTAAAACACGTTGTCAACTAAGTCAGCTTGGTGTAAAATTACTTTTATAGTCTGTTTTTTATTAAACGCTTTTAAAGTGAAAATTGACAAAAATTAGCACTTTCGACGAAATTGTTTACAAACATTTTTGACTACAAAATTTTTCACTCAAAAAAAGTTAAGGTTAGTTTAGTACGCTCACAGATTTTCAGTCCTGTGTAACATACAGTTCAGCTGAAAATCTTAAAAACCTGAAACACTACTTGTTTTCCACTCTTTCTCAAGTGAGCGATTCCCAAGTGAGCGATTCCCTAGAGAGCGATTCCCAAGTGAGCGAATTCCCAAGTGAGGGAATTCTCAATTGAGCGATTCTCATGTGAGCGATTCCCAAATAAGCAAATTCCCAAATGAGCGAATTCCCAATTGGGTGATTCTAAACGAGTGATCGAGAATGTAGTAACACTTTCTTCATACTTTCCTTCTTTACCTTGTGTTTCTTTGTATGTATTTCTTTTTTCTTCGTTTTTTTGTGTGTATTGTTAATGTTTTCGTTTATGTATGTTTTTACGTTTTCATCTTTTGTCTCTGATTTTTTTATTTTCGTTTCTCTTTTCATCTACTTTTTTCTTTTTTGCTCAGGAAAAAACAAATTACAAGTTGTCATTTTCAATAAGCATACTCTCCCGTATAATTCTTATACAATTTGGCCTGCTCTATTTTCTACATAGTTTTATCCTTGGTGATTTTTTCTTCATCACTTTTCATCTTAGTTTTTTACTTTTAATCTCTCCTGATTCTTTTTTTTTTGTTCTTTTTTCACATTTTTGCTTTCTTTCTTGCTGCTTTCTCTATGTTGCTCCTTCTTTCTTGTCACTGTTTTCATGTGTTCTTTCTTTCTCTAATGCTTTTCCACGTATTTTCACTTATTTTTAATGTGTTCATTTTTGTCGACGTTTCTTTTCTCTTGATGTTTGGTTTCTTCAAACATTATTTTGTTTAGGTTTTTACGAAGATTTTGACACTTAAAACGATGAAAGACGCAAGCATGTCGAATTGTACTAGAATTATACAGGAGACTACGGTCACTTAAAATAACAACTTGTAATGTGTTGTTTCCTGAGCAAAAAAGAAAAAAGCAGATGAGAAAAAACGAAAATGAAAGAAAGCAGAGACAAAAGATGAAAACGTTAAAACATACATAAACGAAAACATTAACAATACACCTAGAAAACGAAAGAAAAAGAAATACATACAAAGAAAAATCTAAGGTAAAGAAGGAAAATATGAAGAAAGCAATATTACATTCTCGATCGCTCTTTTGAAATTCGCTCACAATTGGGAATTCGCTCACTTGGGAATTCGCCCAGTTAGGAATAGCTCATAGGAATAGCGAATTCCCAAACGAGCGATCGAAAATACAATAACACTTTCTTCATATTTTCCTTCTATTTCTTTTTTCTTTCGTTTTGTGTGTATTTCTTTTTCCTTTCGTTTTGTGTGTATTTCTTTTTCCTTTCGTTTTGTGTGTATTGCTTATGTTTTCGTTAATGGATGTTTTTACGTTTTCATCTTTTGTATGTGATTTTTTCATTTTCGTTTTTTGTCATCTACTTTTTTTCTCATGAAACAAGACATAACAAGTTGTTATTTTAAATAACCGTAGTCTCCTGTATAATTCTGGTACAGCTCGACATGCTTGAGCCTTTCATCGTTTTAAGTATGAATATATTCATAAAAAATATAAACAAAAGATGAATAGAAGAAACAAAACATCAAGAGAAAGGAAACGTCGACAAAAATGAACACATTAAAAATAAGTGAAAATGGGTCGAAAAGCATTAGAAAAAGAAAAAATCATAGAAAGAAGAAGCAGGATAGAGGAAGCTTCAAGGAAGAAAGAAAAAATAATAAAATCAAAAAACTAAGATGGAAAGTAAGTAAGAATGAAGAAAAATCATAAAAATAAAACTAAATAGAAAATAGAGCGTGCCGAATTGTATAAAAATTATATGTGAGACAGTGCTTATTAAAAAAAGCAACTTGTAGTGTATTGTTTCATGAGCAAAAGAGAAAAAATTAGGTGACAAGACAAAAGAAAATGAAGGAAAGCAGATACAAAAATAGAAATGCAAAAACATACATAAACGAAAACATTGATAATACACACAAAAAACAAAGAAAAAATGCATATACAAAGAAAAATATAAGGTAAAGAAGGAAAATATGAAGAAAGTGTTATTACATTCTCGATCCCCCGTTTGGAATCCCTCAATTGGGAATTTTCGCACTTGGGAATTCGCTCACTTGGGAATCGCTCACTTAGGAATAGACGATCGCTCACTTGGGAGTCGCTCACCAGGGAATCGCTCACTTTAGAATCGCTCACTTGGGAATAGACCGTAAGAAACGAATTTAGCGGTGAGTGCTTACAATAAAATTCCTTCTTTCTTAACACAGTGTACATAATCGGAAATGTTCCACCAGACTTGCATTGTGAGTAATTTTTGCCCAGTATTGGTTCTATTCGAAATTCACAATAAAAATTCATAGGAAAAAGTAAATGGAATGAAAAATTTTCATCTACACGGTTTGTGCTACGATAAACTCCGCTTCTCGGCTTCAATACTTCCTGAAATTTGTTTCAATTTTGAGATTTCCGTATCAGCAGGAGGTGGCGGATGTTTGAGGCATTCGCTCGATTTTGCCAAATAAAAAACTTCCGGGTTTGAGTACAGAATGCGTACGCACCGGCGCCTATTGCCTTCATTAAGTGAAACGAACCGGTCGGGGTAAAATCCCGGTTGATAATAGGGTATTAGGCCCCCGTAGCTGGCCGGGGCGCAATCGCACGGTTCGCCTTTCCACGTGGTCTGCCAGTTTGGCTGGTAACTTTGGTTTTGCGATATTTGGTCGAATTTTTGAGGCATCGTTTTGCAGGATAAGGTTCTCTCGTCACCGCCTACAAAATACTCCAATTATCCTTTGACCATTCAAAAACCAACACAATAACGAAAGCGTAACAGTAATCAAAATCTTATGGGGAGAAGACACATTTGTTTAACTCGAATAAGATTTCTTTTTGCCTCATGAGTTGAAATTTTTTCTCGCATGTTGCTGCCGTAATAATTTTAACTAATTTTTTTGAAATTTTTCTGACAGCTTTGTTTCAACGAATTTTGGCGGCGGTACTTAGTTTGTGTCATTTTTGAGTTTATGAGCATTTTATGAAAAAACAGACAAAAGGAATTGCGGTTGGAAATACTTGCGCAGAATGTCATTCCCTAAAAAAATTAGCAACTATTTTGAAAAACTTGAATCAAAGTTGTTTCACTTGGATCCACATGTCAGAAACATTGCATCGGAATCGTTGATGTCGAAAATTTTGATTTCCTATTAGGTAATTGCAGCTGTTTATTGGAGTGCGTGTGAATTTAAAAATGACAAAACTTGGCATGTTACAAAAAACAAAAATAAGGAAATAGGGAGAAAATGTTTTCGGCCGGTTTTTCTCGTAGATCACTAAATCGGAAAAAGTATGTTCTACACTTTCGCCATGCTCAAATTCATAAATCGAGCCATCTCACTTTTCGATGAGTTGTCAAGAAAGTAACTGCCGATTTTGCTAACACTTTTTCAAATAAGTTTGTGTGAAAACCTAGCAGGTATGGAATGTCCGCAATGGTATAGGTACATTAAAACAAACGTTGTTGTTCTTAATAATGAAGCCAGTTTGGCGTTTTCTCTTGTTGAGCAGCTTTTTACAATTAAATGTTCCACGCCGAAACACATTTTACATTTCCCCTTATGCAAAGTAATTTGAGCCGAAATGCTGATGACGCAAACTGAGCTATCCAGAAAGCTTGTGGATAATCTTATGAGCTGAATGCACAAAGCAAAGTTATTTTGAAAGATCCAGTGAGTAGGAGTATAGAAAGTGAATCAAGAAGTGGTTGACCAGATAAAGCATCTGACCAAGTTATTTATTCAACAACAACATAATTTTGTCCAGAGGCTTTTACCTGTAAAACAGGTAACAACATCTCACATGTAACAGCCTGGAACCACTTGAGATGAATCAGCAGATTTTTCAAGTTTGGTGCCTCACAATTAACGCGGATAAGAGAAGCAGTTTGAATCTCGAAAGGCTGCTATACTATTACGATCAGTATAGCTTACTTTTGATTCCAAAATGAAGCCTTTCTTTGAACACCTTGTTACAGGAGATGAAAAGTTGGTTCCTGTGCGCCAACAACATTTGTTGGACAATGAGTCAGTGAAAGCTGATAACCAGCCTCAGTACCATGGCTAAAATTACCCTCACATAAATTCATATTACATTTGTGATAATCAACGCAAGAAATCATATACCTGAACTAGTATAAGCATCACTGCCAAATCTAAGCAGAATAATTTGATTATATGCGAAACGCTTTTCAGAAATAGCCAAGCTTGCTGAATCATAGAAAAGAAATGTGAATGTATGACAATGCTCGACCATATACTGCTGCTACAGTTCAAGAAAAGATTCATGTGCTAGAGTTGGAGCTGCTATGCCTTACGATTACAATTTTTTTGCATTGTGTATCATAACTGAATCATCATCATGTTTTCTCGAGGTTGGAAAGTTCCGAATTTGTTTTATGGTACATTTTTCGAAATACGAGTATGTTACAGAAAAGTCGGCAAATTCAGAGCATACATCCGTTGAAATTTGAAAAGACTAGCCCGAAGTAAAAAGGTCAAACAATATCAGTTCTGCTACGTCTTGTAACCGGCTTATTTTGAAGCATCTGAAGCCGGAAAAACGGAACTATAAGCTTTCCCGTTTAACTCACAAAATTTTCATTACACACAAAACATTGGTACTGTATGGTGTTTATGATTCGAACATCATGTACTTTGTACAGACTGTGAAGCGAAATTCTCAGCAAAAAGCATTGATTTACTACAGATAACAATAATAACGTCTCAGCAGCCACTGGAGTTATATTTTTGACATAAATACTAGAAAGTGCAGTTGATAATTCACCTGGGAAAAAACACTCTTTTTAAAACGTGCCTCGGAATACAAAAAAATCCGAAAAAAGGACAGATATGACTATGCATCGTAAGCTACATTTTCTTTTATCAGGTCGTAATCCTATAATCAGCTATAGTCAATCTGAGAAAAAGGCGGCGGCGTATACAGGTTGCTTATTATTTTCGTGAGAATCATTTTTTCTTTCCGAGGCTGGAAAAATGGACTACAGTTTTGCTTACTGGTTAAGGATTTTCAAGGCGAGAAATTTTCCTGGGTCGGGTTGCTTCCGTAAGAGATATACGAGACAGTTTATGAATGATCACAAAATATCTGACAACTTACCGGTATCCGGAGAAACGGCGGGCACGCCGAAATATTGGCAAAACCATTTGAATGCTTTGATCCGTCGACTTTCACCTGGGCCGCCGGGCGTTTGACGATCTTCGCCGTTGCATTCGTTGTTTATGACGAGACTGGACGGACCGAAAATGGCGCCGCTATAGCCTTTGGCTATGTTCAGATTACCCGGTTGCCAGTTGCCTGAGAAAATACTCTATATAGATTGTATGTCCCGTGTCCATTTTATCCTGTCACGAGGTTTTTACGCATTGGAAATGCATCTACAAGTGTGAAAACTTGACGGTCTTCTCGCCAGCGATGATCAAGATTTTTCATGAAGAAATTCGTTTCAACATGGACTCTAAAAAATTTCTATTGACAGGCGGAGCCTTGACTGCATGACGTAAAATATTCCAAATTACATGAATATTTTTTCTGAAGATATATAGCAGAAGAAGCGATCTGTCGTATTACGTTTGATAATTGAAATACCTTATCATTTTTTGAAATTAACATTGCTGATGTCTTATTTTGATTATTGTTTCAAATCGGACCAGAAAGCATCATGCAGTTACAGTAGCTACCTGAATGGAAATCTGCTGCGAAATATGATTGTCTAGAAAGAACAGCTTGGCAGAGATAAAGTTTTCAAACCTCTCATACCCGTAAAACCAGTTTTGAACAGCCAAACGCATGGAATTTTGTTTCGAGTTGAAAAGCTTGGTTTTGTTAAGCGCCATCTAAATATTTCTCCCATCAGTGACTCCAAACTCGTGTCCATTTTCGAATGGTCACTTACCCATCAGTATATCGTGTATGGACGGTTTGGGTGGCTGTGGCGTCATATAGAACCACAACGAAGCCATGAAAGCCAATGGCGGATCGGTACTGGTCAAAACGGAATTCGGATTCTTCAACAAATCAACGTCCGCTAGGCCTTGTTGACGCAACCACGATTGAAATTGGCCGTAGTTGAAATTGTACGATATTTGCAATGGGCCACGGCCGAAGTAACACCCTTCGAACAAAGAACCAGAAAATGTTTCTCTGTTGCAAGGGAAAAAGTAGTCAAAATCGACCCCTTTGACGCAATATTGACCGCCGCTTTTGCATGATTGACCGTCGGACGGGTTGGAGCCGGTTTTGTTTGAGGGCAAAAATGAACTGACAGGGCCGCCTAGAAGCAGAGATTAAGTTACCGTAAGAATAGGCTGACACATTGTAATTTTTTTCTTGAATTATGACGCCACAAGATCATTTTGACAGAGAACACATCCGACGGATTAATTAATTTTACGCAATGATACGGAAAATCTTTTGGGAAGCACTGCGGTTTGTGAACGGAAGCTTGTGCTTAATCTAACCTAGAAAATGTTTATTTTTGTCTTGCAGTCGCTAGTTGATTTGTTAAAAGATTTAGAGGTGATGTTACTTTGTATATGTTAAAACCTTGGGATTAGGATAAACCCTAGCTCGTGCTCTGGTAGCATCTACCCTATAGTAGCATCTACCAAGCAGCTACGATCTTTTAACATATGGCTCCTATTCACATTCCTCTCAAACTCTTAGACGTAAAATTTTGTTTCTTATCAAATACTTGCAAGTTTCAAATTCCTCAAACAACGATTATCTTTTTCATTTACGGTTTAACGGTAGAATTTTCCACTCAAAAACCGCTGATTGTCCAATTACAAATTTCTACTTCGCGTGCGTATTTCAGTTTTATAAAACTAAAAGTATTCCAAGAAAATAGACACAGTCGTTGCAGGCACGAGAAATCCATCAATCGCTCATGCTGGTCATTTTGTTCAAGAAAACAATACCTTGGAAAGGATAACAGTGGAACAGTTGCGAGAAAATGTCTGGTTTAGCACCACTGATATTTCCTCAACACGGATTTGACTACTCTAAAAAAATTTGCAATGACCTCGAAAAAAGTTATAATAAAATTATATGATCATTATATGAAATCCAGAATCTACGGTCCGCTTGTGAAACTTTTTTTGGCATTCCGAAACTCCGAAAACAGATGACCTCAAATCCTTCTGGCGAAGCTTCTACTGCAGAATTTTTGACAACCTAAATTCATAATTTCATTGAGCATTACGATATCGGAGAACTTTGACCTTACACTATGGAGCATATCAACAATTCAAAAATTTTGTCATACCAGAAAATAACTTTCGTAGTTTCAGGTGCTGATCACAGTGGTGATTCCGCTCAAATAAGCATTTTACATATAGTCTGTTTTTCTTGAAATGCTCCTAAATGATGGAAGTACAAAGCAAGTAGTATTTCAGATTTTCAAGATTTGCTGATGAACAATATTCACATATAGTTTGTTTTTTATAAAATGCTCCTAAATTCAATAATGATCAAACCATTATTGTTGTCAAAATTATTTACAGAAAGCTTTTACTGCAAGATTTTTCATTCAAAAAATTGTAAAGGTTGGTTGAGTAAGTCCGTCCTGTGTGACTCATGGTTCAGCCAGAAATCGTAAAAATATCAAATAGTACTTGCTTTCCATTTTTATAATTTAGAAGCATGTCAGGAAAAACAGACTATAGGACTGGAAACTTATGAGCATACCGACCTAACCTTTAACAATTTTTCGGGTGAAAATTTTTCGATAAGAGCTCTATGTAAACGATTTTGACGACAGTATTGATTTGTGTCACTTATCTTTTTGAAAGAATTTTATAAAAAACAGACTATAGTCACAATTATCAGAAAATCCGGCTTTCTAAATTTTTCGTCAATTTTGAATAGTTTCGCCGAGCACGTTATTCGACTTGAGGGAATATGGTGCAATGTGTTTACAACTGCTTTGTAACCTATTACATTTAATAGAGTAAACCATGAATAGCACTTTATACATAAGACAAAAGTGTGGAAAATTCCTTTCAAAATGCATCAAAAAGTAACATTTATATAACGTAAGCCAACTTTTTCGAGGAGCATGCAGAATTTCTTCCTTTTATTTTGATGGATTCTGTGAAATCTTTACGCTTCCCTGAAAGTTCTATCACGAAAATGTATTGTTTTAGAAGTTGCTGAGGTTTGCACAATCAACCACGGTAAGAAAAGATTTTAGTGCTAGGGAAAAAGTTAGCACAGCAAAATCAGAAGGGCAGATGGGCGAGAAAATACCGCTGAGTTTCGTTGATTTAGCTCGATTGATTACAGAGCACAATAGTTTGATTTTAAAGGGCGAAGTGTGGCAAATTTAGTCAAAACCTGAAAAATCGTACGGCAGTTTATTGCTGATTTAATCAAAGAGCAACTTTTATGCTTTGTGTTGCATTGGGAGTGCATACCAGTATGCTACGTCTTGCTCAATTTTTATTTACGTACTTTAAATAGGTGTTACCTCTAACCATAATCAATTTTTCGCACCTTATTGTAATAAGAGAAAGTCAGAAGAAGGTTGATATTTGTTACATTAAAATCCTGCTTCAATTTTTGTCAATTTTATCTAGGTGTTCAAGCATTTCAGTTTAACAACAACTCAAAGTTCATCTATGAAACTTTATCTGAGCTCCGTTGGTCATTTTCTTTTGATTAGTTCCATCGTATAATTACAGTAATAAAAGGTATATCAACCTTTTTGCCATCCTCTCGTTAAAGTAAAGTTTACGCTTTTGGTGCATTGTGAAAAGAATTTTCAAAGCCCTCAACTCATGTGTAAACAGCCGTTGCTGTAATCGTTTATTCTATGTAAAAAAGAAAACTGTAGGCAAGAAAACAGTAGTAAACACACTGCACCATATATTTACTAGTTTATTAGAAAATGTCCCGATGGTGCAGAAAAAAATAATATACTTGCTTAAATAGTTGCCAAGCTAGAAAAAGAAGTGGACTAGATTTTTGAGAACTTGGGTTAAAGTTGAAAAAATTCACTTACCTTATACTGGATTTTCATTCTTTCTCAAAAAAAAATTTCCATTTCTGTGAAAAAGTACATTCTGCAGCATCGTGCATTTTGTCCTCCTCCTGGCGTCAACTACAGTGAAATTTTTCTATATGAAATTTATATGCACATGACTTCAAATGTAAGAACATGGTAAACCAATAGCATTCCGACTCCCGACCGATTCAAAACTTCTGCCTCTCACACTAGCTGAAAAATGGTGAGGGAGACATATTATAGTCATAATCTCGACATGAAGCTCGTTATAGACCTGATAACATTGAAATTATACCGAACTTGAGATCAAACCGAGTCGTCTTTTTGTTCGAGACTATCTTGAGCTCGAGCTTAGACCCCTTTAGTGAAACTGGGCCTTGGTTACTTACAGAGTGAATTTCATATGATATTTTATATAAAATGAGTGAATTAAACATATCTTACACAGTCGATTTAGTTTTAAGAAGACTTTGTGCTGTAGCCTTTTCTAGAAAAATTGAGTGGGCTTTCATGTGTCACTTTCCCAGAGTTGATTCCTGTTTTATTGACACTAAATTTAGAAAGGAAGCTCACGCAGTTAGAAGCACCCACGTGGGAGGGAGGACATGGGGGGGGGGGGTACAAACTACCCTAAGAGTTTTGAAACTGGAAGATTTGTTATGAAAAATAATTTTTTGTTCAACTTTTTTTTAATTATGTCACAAAAAACGCCAAAAAATTAAGGTCCACCCCTGTGCCCTCCTCAAAATTTCGGAGATACACATGTTTGGTTGGAAAGTGTGTTGACGCACTCAGCTGAAGAATATACTTTTTCATAGACATGGAAAATTTTTTTGAGGAAGAATGAAAATCCAATATAGCGGAAGTGAATTTTTTCCAACTTTAACTCAAGTTCTCAAAAATCTAGTCCACTTCTTTTTCTAGCTTGGCAACTATTTAAGCAAGTATATTGTTCTTTTTTTCTGCCCCATCGGGACATTTTCTATTAAACTAGTCCACCTCCTTTCAGTCGGCCTCAGCCATGCATTAAAACCTTCGTGGAAGCACATTGAAGTTTTAAATTTGGTCACCTTCACATCAATGAAACAATAAAAAAACAATCTTAAAGCTACGAATTCTCACTTTCGTTGAAAGTAAAAGATGTGTAAACTGCATAGAACTTAAAATTGTGAGCATAGTGTAAAGTGACCATTTCCATTCATTTCTCCATGATCAGGAACCCGTCAACCCAAAAATCGCAAAAATTCCTTTGTTTACACACAGAACAATTTTTTGTATGAAGTGACTGTGTCCATTGAATTCCCCGTGGTCAGAAACCTCTTCCTCTAAAAATCGCAGAAATACATTTGCTTACACTCAATTATAATTTGGTGTGTTAAGTGATTGCATTCATTTGATTCCCCGTGGTCGAAAACCACACGTGGTCGAAAACCACACAGTGATCGCATTCATTTGATTCCCCGTGGTCGAAAACCACAGGGGATAATTTTTTCGTGTAAAGTGACCGCATTCATTGAATTCCCCGTGGTCCAAAACTCTTTGACCCAAATTATCACGAAAATACGCTTGTTTACACCCCAGATAATTTTTCTTGTAAGGTGACCGCATCCAACGAACTCCCAGTGGTCGAAAATCCCTTCCTCCAGAAAGTCACGGGAGTACCTTCATTTACATCAGTGATTTTTTCGTGTAAAGTGACCACATCCATTGAATTCGCTTCGGTCGAAAACCCTTCCACCAAAAAATCCCGGAAATACGCTTCGTTACACCAGGGATAATTTTTTGTGTAAAGTGATCGCATTTGTTACATTCCCCGTGGTCGAAAACCCCTTCCACAAAAAAAATCACGAAAATACGCTGGTTTACACCCGGAATAATTTTTCGTGTTAAGTGACTGGGTCCATCGAATCCGCTTTGGTAGAAAACCCTTAAACCAAAAATCACAATAACCCTACTGGTTCATTTGGAAGAGCACCGTAGTGCATAATTCTGCAAAAATTATTATTTTTGAAGCCGTAAGTTTATATAACAAAATTGTCAAATTTCGCGGTTTCCGGGACTTTGGACAACCATATAATTGAATGGAGGCCATTAAAAAATCGCATTTGAGCTCGCACCCCCAAGATGTTTAGGCCGAAGTATGGAGGTTGGATACAGTGTTTTTTTTCTGCACCCGGCTTTCTGCACGGTGCAGAAAATCCACAAAAAATTTTCTGCACTGCTTTTTTCTCCTGTTACAATAAAATAATAGTGAATACTGAATATAAGAAATTTCGATTTGCTGTACGGGTTCTGCTGCCGCCAGTCCTTGAACGTTAATTTTTTTTTGGAAAAACGAATTTATAGTTTTTTGACTAGACATTTCAAAGTCTTAAAATAAAAAATAATTGACTTTAAGAGTTCAGAATCAGTGACTGACACATAACAGAAGAATAAGTGTGGTCAAACACATGACTCAAAAAATTCTGCACCAGTGCAGAAATCGCCAAAAAAAGTTCTGCACCGAGCCTAAAAAGTCTGCACTGTGCAGAAAAAAAACAGTGGTTGGATATGGCACACCCATTGCTGGGCATGGTGGAATTGGGGGGCCTTAAGTGCGTTTTTTGCATGTTTTTGGGGCCCCACCGAGCACCACTTCCAGATAGAGGCGAAATGACGAAAGGCACCCCATAGTTTTCCCCTATGCCCGAAATTATGAAAAAACCCAAAGGTTCTAGCTCTTACCGTTTTGGCGCTAGGGTGGAGGGACATGAATTTTGGGGGCTAAGTATATTATATGTTGGCGCTATCGCGCCACGTCGAATAATATAAATTCTTCGAAATTGACGAAAAATTCATAAATTTGGATTTCGTATTATTGTAACTACCTGAAAATGCATTTTGGAGCGAATGAGTATCACTAATGTTATCACCTACTGAGACTACACACTATTTGTGTCATTTTCAAGTGTGATTAATTTTTGACTTGTCAAAGCTTTAGGCTTAACTTCTCAGACATTGTGTCAAAAAAATCCATTCGCATGTTTCAAGCTTGTTACAATTTTTTGGTCTCCCATTGCAAAAAAACTAACCTATTAGGATAATATAGTCTGTTTTTTTGGAATGCTTCTAAATTATGAAAGCAAACAAGTAGTATTTCAGATTTTCACGATTTGCTGCTAAACAATCAAGGACCAGAAATTTGTGAGCATACTGGCCTAACCTTTAACAATTTTTCGAGTGAAAAATTTCACAGTGAAGAGCTCTATTTTAACGATTTTGATGACAGTGCTGATTTGTGTCGCTTTCCGATTTGGAAGCATTTTATAAAAAACAGACTATAGATGATCATAGAAAAGGAAGTTTTCAAGACTATGTTAGAACTTTTGACATTTGTGCGACAAAATTGAAGGATTTTGAAAATAAAAATCACAGCTTGAACCTGTCATCTTTGATTCATATTCGTCCACATTCGACCATTTATGATTCAGATTTGGACTTCCATCTGGATCTCCTCCCTTCACAAAACAATCATCATTCCATGAAAATTCATCTTACCTTCGAACCAGTTGAAAAGTCCGCCTCGGTAAAAACAGGCGTCAGCTTTTTTCACGTCCGTAGAGGGACTTTGATATAGCGAAATGTCATTTTCGCCCGTTTCTTGAATAGCATGGGCGAAAAAGGCGGCCAAGTCTCGTTTTTGATTTTGTTCAGCGGTAAAACCGTTATCGGGCGATTCGGCTCCGAATTCCGGAAAATAACGGGAGGCCAAGATGAAACTTTCGTAACTGTACGGTAGACAGGAACTGGGGCCGCTTCCGATGTTGGCCTAAAATGTACTCAACACTGTTCACATGTTCACTGACGTCATAAATATGTGCACAAATATTGTAGTAGGACGAGAATCCACCATGGTAACAGCTTTTTGAAATATTACCTGCATGACAATCCGCTGTTAAAATTCCTTCGGTGAAAATTTACGACGAAGTTCAATTTAGATTTTTTAATCCTTCAGCCATTAACTATTACTATTTCATACTATGCATTGAAATGCGCTAATGACACCTGTTCAACATAGAAAAATCAGACTATTGAGGAAATTGAGAAGACTGCTAATGTAAAAAGTTTGCGAATATTTCAAAGACATTACTTTTGGAAATAGATCATTGAATACATCTTGAGTGAACCACGATTCCAATACGCTAGGCGGTTTATTCAAGGGATCGTCCAACGGATGACAGGAATCTGTAGACGGTTCAACTTTCCCAGGAAACTTGCAAGTTATGTCCAAGACGCAGTTGGTCAGCACACACTTGTAACCACTGGGGCAACCGTTACCGCATTGTCCAAATATTTTCTCTGATGTAAATTCAGAACATTGGTTTGATGAAAATGCGGCACGTTTCCTTGTGAAAATCCAAGTCTATTCTATCCAGATTCCGCTTACCTACACAATGCAAAGAAATAACCACATTGAGTAAACGCAACATTTTTTCTCTTTGCAGAAGAAAAACTTTTTTCTCAGACAGTCTGCCGTTTTGACCTTTATGGGCCGCTCTTGTATCATTTTTAATACCGTAGAATACCTTGGGGAAATTATCCTTGGCCTCGAAACCAGTTTTTCATGAAGTTGATAATTGTTGTCCAGGATATCGTTCCGAAGGCCGTCTTTGATGTCATGGATACAGTAAACAAGGCAAAAAATTGAAGACAAAATACGAATTCCGATATTTTTTATATTGCTGAGGTCGTCATTGTTGAAAAGTTGCTGGGCATTCCATCTAACAATGAATTCTAGGAAACAAGCATTTTGATTTTTTTCCCATTCAAAAGAAATATTCGTATAAAAGCCCGATGCATCTTGACCTTTTGAGTAAACGTGTTTTATAAAAATGCCGAGATTTTTATTATTTTTGATTTTTGGATTGTCGTTGAGCAAGGGTGATGATTAACATATATTTTTGAGTTATGTACGCAAACTGCATCAGGAAACTTGTGAAATTTTATAGCTGTCCTAATAAATGAAACGCCATTTTCTAAAGTCATGGAGGTTACTCTAAAAATAATTCAATTCAATGATATGTGAATAGCATGAAATAAGCGGTTACTGACGTGAGGGATAATATAAAAGGGTCCATATTTCAGAATGCTGCGGTGGCCTTTTATCTTCGTCATTGGGCGGTGGTGGCAGTGCCGGAGCAGCAGCCACAAGTAGTTCGACGACCGCAAGTAAAAATAAATTTCCCATTTCCCACTCTGATGCGTATTCTATAAAATAACATCAGGTACACTTTATAACGCAAACAAATATTATATTTATGATTCGTCTACGAATTACCATATTGAAATTTCATATTCTGCATTAGCATCGACCACAAATCCAGTCTCCTTCAGTTCTTCGACAACTACGTCAGATGGTAGTCTATGGACACCCAGTTATCAGTCAACTTTCAAAGCATATATCATTATAAATTGTTTGACCGAACAACTATTGACTTTTACTCCAGGATCGCGTTCCGTCACAGTTGCTGCTCCCAAGTAAGTGGAGCCAGCATGATTCTTGGTAATATTTTCGCTATTTCATTTAACAAAACAAAAATCATGTATAGTCTGAATTTTATAAAATACTTGTAAATTGAAAATGACGAAAAATAGGTTTACATTCGTTTATCGTTTACACAAAGCTTATACAGTAGGATTTTGTACTCAAAAATGCTACGGATTCACTCCTATGCGACATATGGATTAGCAGGAAATAGCAAAAGTATGAAATAGTACTTTTTCTGCTCGTAAAATCCACAAGCACTTTGAGAAAAACATACTATAGGAATATTTTCTTTCCAGCTGTCATTTTATCAATCAGTTATTTCCGACTTTCACAGTTGACCCTATCACCGGTGCCATGAACCTTGTAACATCGGATGGTCGTTGGCTTCACGGGTACAATGCATTATTGATCCTTATACCGACACTAGCCTACACAAGCAACACACTGCAAGTAACATCATGGAAGACTGTTTCATATGGTAAGCGGCCTCAGATAATAAAATATTCATGAACTGTCAAAGAAAATGTTTTCCAGCTACAATAATGCCAAATATAACAGATCCTTGCGGTGAGTTCTGGGTACGGGACATATTTGTGCAGTCAATAAGTGATAATCTATAATTTAGTTGACAGTACAATCACTACAGTGTTTAATACATCAATCAAGACTGTTTCCATTCGTTCCACTGTTAATCTGGTGACAACGACATTTGACACTATCACTTCAGTCGGTACAAACTTCCTTGAGGTTAACACTACACAACGTTCCGCGTTCACATCGGTTGGGTTTTCCTCAACAAATGCTGGAACTACAGTCGACAGTGGTACGTTCGTAAACCTAATCACGACAAAATTGGCTGGTCCCACAACAATAGGCTCTGGATCTGCTTTTGCGGCTGTCTTGCAAATTTCTGGAATGTGTACTATCGGAACAAGTGGTTCGACTGTTCCTGTCGACATTGACTCAGGAAGTACTGCGTCTACTGCTAAAATTAATTATACGGCAACGATAGGAGAGACATACACAAATAATCTGGAAACTGCCACCGTTGCGACAGATACGCCAATCCTTTCAACAAAAAAGATTTTAGGAGCTGAGACAAATAGTTCTACGCTGATAAAAAGTTACCAGACCAGTATATCTGGAAACTTGGAGAACACTAAAGGCGCGACCACTGAAACTGGGACCATTGGCAATGTTGTAACCAGTGACCTTTCTACAGCTAAAGCTGACTTAAGCCATCCTAAAATCAAAACAAATACTGCAACAGTCTCCTCTGGAAGTATCATCAGTGGTGTACTATCGTCCGCCACAACATGTTCAATTAGTACGACCCAAAAACTGACACTGCAGATGAATCAACACACTAATGCTAGATACTGTGGTGGTATTTATGCTTCTAAACTAGACACAAACAGTGTTATAGATACTGCGGTAGACTCAAAATCTATTACAATTAACTTTGTGGGCAGTTCTACATCATCCCCTTTAGCAGTTTGGACGAGTATTGTACCATCTTTAATTTCTGAAATATATACTGCAACAGCTAAAAATTACCTATCGACAACTGACATAGTAGGTAGCACTTTTATTTCGATTACAGCTGAACAGATTACAGCTGAACGTTCACTTCAAAATGATCAAGATACTTATGTAAAGTTTCTCTGCTATGATTTATACGAAAATAGATACTCATGCTTTCGTTTTAGCACACAAATTTAAGCAATTTATTGTCGATGGATTTTTAATTTGATTAGCTATACACCTAAACACAGAGGGATAATTTTTCAGGCCAATTTGATGTAGAACAAAGTACGTCTACATATATTGAAGTACATACGTGCATAACATGAACTTACATGTTTCGAACATGCATACCTTTTAGGAGGAAGCAGGAAGTTACACGTCCACTGTGATATCACAGACCGTGGAATCTGTACCCATGAGTAAGCTTTATTTCACACATATATATGTGCTATTTGTCTCTGAAAGGTTTTTGTTACAGATAAAATGTTTTTGTCGGACATACTATCCGGTTCTCTGCTGCAACCCATCTCACAAGTATAATTAGGATTTTAGCTGATTAGCTCTGAAACATTTTTCTTTGTTGAGGTTTCTCAACCCGTAGATGTCCCACAGTCTCTGTCCTCACTAGGTTAGTGGACATAAAATACATGTAGATTGGTCCAAATATAATAATTTGTTTTGAAGGATCAACTGATTGGATTAATAATATTCAAATTACTCCGGTAAGACATATCCCTTCATCAGTTTTCATCAACGGCTAAGATCATGGATTTTCAGAATTCATCCTACGTCTTGGCTAGAACTAACTTGCCCGGTAAGTTCTTATGGCTTGCCTCACTTCTTTCATGTTTGTTAACCACAGGTCACAATATTTTGCAATCGGGATCATTGTTCGATCCATTGTTACAAGCAGCACAAGAGGTAATTAACTATCAAGCGATTAGTTTACTCCACGTACAAGATTGGTTTTGTGATTGATAGCTTTTTAAATTTATATTCAGGTTAATCCATCGATAAGTGCTGGTCAGTGTGGTATATGTGGCTTAAACCTCAAAATATGAATATTACTTGTCTAGGACCGAATCTCACAAATGTTGCCCTAGGGCTGTCGAATACAATGCAGAATACTTTTACAGTGAGACATATTAGCCTGCAAAATTGACCTACTAATCTCTGTCGGTTTTACTTTTTTTGAATTTTACCGCATTAAACAGCATTAGCTTATTAAACACATTATTCGATATTCAAAATGTCTTGGTAAGATTCGAAAAACATTCGCAATCCATACACCAAGTAAACTGAATGATTTTTCAGAATCTGACCACTATTCCAAACCCCTCAACAATGAACATATCTAATGCACTAGCCAACCAAACTCAAGCCATTTCAGTAAGCGTTCCGCCCGGATTATGTAAATACCAAGTTGATCTAAATTTGATTCAGAATTCGTTGAATGTCGTAAGTGCGTTCGATACGCTTTCGTCTATGACCAATAGAAGTTAGAAAGTTTACTATCGAAAAAATTGTCAGTGATGTCCTACATACTTGAAATTTCGGCAGGCACATTGCTGGCTGTTCCTGGTTCACTTGTTAATACTTTATTGACTCCACTGGTTACGGTATCAAATAATACTGGATTGTTGCCAGTAAGAGAGACTTTTATAACGCTTCTTGACTTTAACCGATCATCTTTCTGATGTACTCAGCTTGTAGATCAAGTTATGAACAAGATTGATGCGAACCTTATAACAATTAGCCCGTTCTTGAATCTAATGAACAGTTTACAGGTTGGATTTAATTATGTATTGATACTTTAAGAACCGCATTAAATATTGTAGGATACCATTTTACCGGGAAGCAATTCACTGCTTAAGCAATTAGGCATTGGTCAGGTAAATCAACGTAACAAATGTTTCAAAAAGTAAATATAAGCTATGGATGTACTTTCATTTCACGGAGTTGAATGAACTAATTAACGTGATTTCTTGCCGTTAGAATGAAGAATTTTAAGGGCCCTAGATCATGGAGGTGATAATTTCCTGAAATAGAACTTCATCTAAAAATTTGAAGAATATTTCTTTGGAAGATAATAGAGAAAATTCTAATAACTGGACAGGAAAATGATTTTCTAAAGCAATAATTGACTGTTAGATGTCCTTTGAAGACGAGCACATTTTTGAGTATCAGATTCAAGACTCAGGTATCAGAAAACTTTTTGCTGTTGGTTTGGAATCAATTCATAAAAAATGCAACCAGGAACAAAAGCCAACTTTTTCTAAACTGGTATTACATATGTTCTTTAGTAGGCGATTTAGTAATGAGAGGGCTTTCGATTTGAATGTTTTCAGAAAAAATAGTGTGATCATGTATTTCAAGGACACATGATCACTTGAAGATAAATACAGAATTATAAGGGTATGTGATTGTATTGTTCTAGTTCTCATTCAATCTGAAACGATGATGCTTCCAACCATTCAAATTCGTGTACCTTTTTTTTCCACCTGACATTATTAGTTTGGTTCACGTACATAATCATTGCATGAAGGCAGTGTCTGAAGATTCGACTGCACTGTTGGGGGCCATAAGCGATAGCTTGCCATTCTTGACGGTACCACTGGATCAGGAAACTCGAACGATAATCGGATTCAATTTGACGGAAACCATGCAGATGTGCACGTTTAATGGCGATAATTGTTACGTCGATAAGTAAAAATTTCGGTGGTGTATTAAGGCCGATGTATAGTCGTCCCGATCCTTAAAAAAATGACCTTTCCTGAGTCAGGAAAGTTCGTTCCCTATATTTTCGATCCTGACGCAATCCGTAACCCTGAAAATCAGGATCGGGATAGCGTTCCCGACCTGATAAGAAAAGGTGTTCCCGATGTCTTCCTAATCGGGAAAGGATCAGCTTTTCTGTACAAGCCTTCCGTACTTTTTAAGTACAAGCCTTCCGTACTTTTTAAGTACAAGCCTTCCGTACTTTTTAAGGATCGGTAAAGCTACACGCTGCAGTAAATACTCATCAAATGCGTAACAGCTTTAGCCTGCGCATAATTCTAGTTACATTCTCCGGTAATTCGAATGTAAAATGAAGTGAAATTAGCAAAAACTAAAAATTTGCTAATAGATAAGATAGAGTAGTCAGCTAAGAAATATATTTTTCATGTTTTTCGGTGAAATATGCGAAAACTTTTTAAATTTGAAAATTTAAAATTGAAAAATTTAAAATTGAAAAATTTAAAATTAAAAAATTTAAGATTAAAAAAATTTAAAATCAAAAAATTTAAAATTAGAAAATTTATAGTTAGAAAATTTAAAATTAAATAATTTAAAATTAAAAAATTTAAAATTAAAAAATTTAAAATTAAAAAATTTAAAATTAAAAAATTTAAAATTAAAAAATTTAAAATTAAAAAATTTAAAGTTCAAAAATTTCAAACTATAAAATTTTAAAATTTTAAATAAACAAATTTTAAAAAAATATAAAATTCAGAACTAAAAATTTTAAAATTTCAAATAAACGAATTTTAAAAAAATATAAAATTCAATACTGAAAATTTTAAAATTTTGAATTAAAAAATTTTAAAATTTAAAAATAATTAAGGGGGAATTAAAATATGACAAATAAACAAAAAACACCGTAAAAAAATAATGGACAAAAAAATAATCAGAATAATGTACAAGATCAATAAAATGTATAAAAAATCTACTGTCTGGTCGTCTTTATTTATACAACTTACGCATCTCAATATCTAATCTTACTGTAAAATATTTGTCATGTACTCGTCCCGATCCTTAAATTTAGGGACGTTAAGGACGACTTTACCTGGTCCTATCCTTTCCTTGATCCTTATCGGGTCAGGAACTCAGGATTAAGGATCAGGATTACGGATTACTATACATCGGCCTTTAGCTGTCTTGCTCTACTACTTCTTTGATTAAATTAAGAGATTTTCGTTTGGTTTATAATCCAATAATGGGAAATTGCTATACATTCAACGCTGGATCGAATCCAAAATATTTTAGTCATCGGCCAGGTTTAAGTCACGGTAATGTCAACTTACTGTCTGTTTTCATAAAAATGTCCCTAAAAATGACGAAAATACCATATTTCAAATCGTTTGTACAATGATTTTATTGTGAAGAACTTTTTACTTAAAAATGTCAGAGATTAGTCAAATAGGTGCATAAATTAGTTCGATATTACACATTTTTCAGCAAGAAATAAACGCGGGAAAAAGTATTTTGTCCATTCTAGGTCTGAAGATACTACTGAGTGAAAGCCAAGACGAATACATCTGCAGCACTATGTCAGCCGGTTACAGGGTCGTACTTCATAGCGGAGCCATCAATGACCCATTCCCTGATGATATTGGTTACTTCGTCCCAATGGGCTTCGCAAGTTCTTTGAGTTCATATCAAGTAAGTTGAAAATTATTCATAAGTGAAACTGCGAAACTTGCGACAGAAATTTATTTTAAGAACACTTTCTACAAATCTGGTTGGCCTCACGATAATTGTCAATCTCATTTACCTGATGGAGAAACTTACACCATAGAAGTAGATTGAGTCTTATTTCGTTCATTTTCTGATATAATCACATTCAGGGATGTTATCGGCATTGCTATCAAGAACTGATGATATCAGAATGCGGTTGCGCTGATCCACGTTACGATATTCCAGAAGGAGCAGCTTACTGTAACACAAGTCGAAGTGAAGCTGTTTGATCAAACGTATGCAATCCGGTATCGGAATCAATTGTTTTTTCAGAAGAGTGTTTGAATTGGATTCAAGGTTGTGAATCAAATCTAATAAGCGTAAACTGTTCTTGCCCATCCCCCTGCAAGTATATTATCCAACTTTGGGACGAGAGAATCAAAAACTCTATGCAAAAATTTTCAGTGAAACGTCTTATATAGTATCTGAAATGGCCTCGGCATTCAACTACAGAAATTCGGTAAGAAACATTGGTCAGTATTGACGTCAGTTGTATTTTTTTGCTTTTGTATAAACTCATATTTTCACAATTTTCGATACTGGTTTCAATTCAGATCCAGAAGTACATTTCAAGAATAATCCACATGGCGAAAAAGTCTGAAAGAAGAATAACATTATTGAATATCTTAGATTATTTTCTAGTTCATAAAGACCGTTTCAATCAATGAAATGAATAAGTTATATACGACCGTTGAGGTTTATCTGCGCAGTATCAGTGCGACCGAATATGTCGAGACACCCTACTATGGTGTAAGTAAACCAGATTTTTGTTCAACATGTTGGAACTTTAAGCTTTCCCAAACATGTAATTTCAGCATTCTGCAGCACCTTGAATATTAGGCTATGAACCTCAAACTGTGAAATCTATATCACATAATAGTATTGAACCTTATTTAGAAGTCAAATCTCCGATTGTCGCTGATTCCAAGGATGTAATCGGCGACAGTCGCCGATTTATTAAGTTTTAATAATCATTGGGGGAATCGATAATGTTATTTTTTTCAGTATTCGGGGAATCGGGACATTCGTATAATAGGGACTAATGCATTTTTGGGTGTCACGTGAATTTCATTCATTATTCAGGGAATCCGAACCCTCGGAGATTAGGGTCTCGAGACATTCGATGGAAATGGATGTTCGGCAATAGGGACACAATCAAAGAAGATAACATTTTTGGAAAAATTAGTGAAGACATTTCCCTAACAAAAAACAAAACAGGGTTGTGTCAGGAGTGGGGTGTTGGGAGACTTATTAGTCCCATGCTGACAAATAGGTTGGGGTTTGTAACTTTACTAATTTACAATAACAATAATAGATAAATATTACAACTTACGTTACAACCAGTCGGATGCAGTCAGACTTGCGCCAAGAAATTCGGGGGTTTGGGTTTAGGCGGCGACGCTGGCGAAATAAGATAAGTGGGGCAACGTCCCTGCCTGTAGAAAGGAAGGAATACTGCGAAGGGCAGGCAGCCCTGAAAAATAAGAAAGGGGCACTATAGTACCCACAAAGAAACAATGTAAAATTTGGGATAGTTCGCTATCCACAATAGGACACGGTAATGTTCACGTTACAGGTCCAAGACCAAAAAGGGGATAGTATGCTATCCACCAAAACAGCGATAACGTTCACATTATATGCCAAAACGCACAAGCAAACAGTCTGGAAAAAACGACTCTCCAATGAGTGGACAATTTCTATGACTGAACGAGCGATTTCCTTCCCATCTTTCAGAAGGGGTCTATCTCCAAACTAGACCCGCCTACCACTTAGGAGGTAGGTTCTGTCACTACAGTCAAATGCTTTCTGTTGCATTTCCACACATCCTAATGGGCCAGAGTGGCCCATTTCCCAAAAACCCATTAGTGTTTTAGATTTGATCTGACCGCACCTGCTGAGAAATTTACCATATTTATTCCAATAAACGAAGCGCCGTTTATTATTTCAATACCTTATTTGCTGCGCCATTTATTAGAGGGCGCCGTTAATTAGAGGGCGCTGTTAAATATATTTTTCACGAAGTTTGGGTTTGCTTTTCCATTTACTAATTCATAAATAATGTGTGATGCAAACAAAAACGAGATTAACCACAGATTAACCACATTCTCTCTCTTTTCTCCCCTAGAAAATTTTTTCTACACACATACATATGGTAATGTCCATTGAAAAATGATTTTTCTTACTCTGGATTCCGATATATTCAATCGACTTGCAACTGGATGGTTTCCTTCCTTTTCCGCTGCAGTGATAGCTGAAAGTTTGAAATCCAAAGAATATTTCTTTTTTGACACCGTTTTATCGACATGAGTTTCGTCAATAATATTTTCCATGATAATAAAGAAAGAAATTCAACACATTAAGTAATGACCACAAGAAAACAAAATTTGCATTCACTACTGTTAACGGTTAATGCTGGTCTACAGTTTACACTGACATTTGGTACCTAAATTCCTCTATTAAACGGTGCACGGGATGTTGCGACATGGAATCCTCTAATAAGCGGCGCCCCGTTTATTGGAGGGCGCTGTCTATTACTTTTTCCAGCTTGTAGTCGCGCCGTTTATTAGAGGGCGCTGCTTATTAGAGGGTGCTGTTTATTAGAATAAATACGGTAAACATATAAAACAATGACGAAAATCCGGCAGAAAAAAGTGAAGTGTTGTGCATATACGTAATTTTTGGTGCAGGAAACGCGTAAACACCTAATTTCTCGGAAAAATTATGATCAAAAGTTTTACAAAAATACAAGATAATATTTTAAACTTTGTCACTTCTCGTGACAGTTGTATCTGACAACAGCCTAACAAAATTTTCTTCCCACACGTGTGGAATGTATACACATGCACACTGGAAAATTTTTGGGTTTCATATTGTCTAGGCAAAGCTGCTAAAGGTAACCTAGTGATGCCTTGAGCAATCTAGCAAATTTCTGTATTGTACGTCACGTGATGTAAAAGACGGAAATTCTGTTTTACGACTGATTATGCTTCATTCATTTTGAAATGATCGACGCAGCGATTCAATGAAAGTAAGTTCAATATGTTGAAAAGACTAGTAAGCTGATTACTGTAATCAATGGAGAAGTTTTTTCGTCAATAAGTAGCGAACAGAACAACAGAAAATTTTCTTCAATAAGCTGGTTAACTGGTCAAAATTTTTCGAGTATAAGCATTGAGGAACCGATGCAGTTTTATTCAAATCGATAATAATGAGGTCGATGTTTTTTCAATGATTTTGGCCTCCTCCATTCTCATGAAGAAATTTCACACTTTTCTACAGTTTACAGTTTTCCGATAAGTGCACATAGCGCATTAAATTGAATTTATTTTATTTTGGTTTTCATCGCGTCAATTATTTGAAATTAAATAGGCCATAGCCTCCACAGATTTTTACAGTCAATAGGAAGCTTTGTTTAGCCAAAAAATTATTTTCTCATTTAGATCGTGAATCTTTTGTCCGATTTCGGTGGTATGTCTGGAATCATGCTTGGTGTGGATGCTATCAGCCTCGTAGAAATATTCGTCCTAATAGCTGGCGTTTTCTCAGCTATGTTTCTATGAAGTTGTTGTCGTTGAAGTGATATCCTGATTTGCAATTTCTTGCTATTTGATAACGTAGGAAGTCTGGTAGTAGTGTATTCAATAAATATTTTTCCAGATTTTGCATGATGTACATACATTCTTGGTGTAACAAAGTTAGTATTCATAGTTAACTCAATAACTAATTACTGTATAGTCCAGGCGAGAAATTTGAACCTCCTCCCTCCCCACCCAGCGTTTTTTTTGTGCACGGACATTTGTGCCAATTGGCACAAGAGGCCAAAAAAATTTGTGCCAATGGCACAAAAAATTTTTTTTACTAGAGACATACTGAAAACTGCGGAAAACTTTTAGGCCAAAACTTTGATAAAAAGTTAACGTTTAACGCATTAATTTTTTGTAAAAATCGTGCCCAGTGTTTTTTTTTGTGCCAAAACATGGTTTTTGGCACAAAAACATTGGGAATGGCACAAAAAATTTTGAGCGTTTGTGCCAATTGGCACAAATTTTTTGGCTGGCCAAACATTAAATTTTATTGATTTTTAGACGTCTTTGGGGCTGAAAATGCAAAAATTTTTCGGCGCTTGTAAAAAAATCTTGCCACGTGCTTCCGCACCTTTTTAGCCTCAGCGTCAGATATAGCAGGAATTAAGTACTTTTTCAGTAGTGACTGACTTGACTGCTGGCTATGAGTACTGCCGTGAGACGGAGTTCGCACCCATGTATCTTCTTGACCCTTGACGACTGGAATCATGCATATGAAATTTAAAGTCATAAATATATTATTTTAAAACCCCTACCTTTTTCAGAAAATATGATCGACTTGTTTGCATTTATTCCCCGGTACCAATCAGGTCTATCAATCAGTTCGGTTCTTTTCATCAATTTCCGAAACGCAGAACACGTGTTCAAATGTTGACGAACTCTTTCCGATTTGCTGTAATATTTCACAATCGCCTTGCAGTTTTTACAGGGAGCAGATTGAAGCTTTTGTGGGTTTTTGGTTTCGGTGAAAAACTTCACACATCCACTTTCATACGCCCGCCTTTATACTTTTTTGCAATGGGTTCCAAATTATCGTGCGTCGAATCATCCAAAGCTTCTTCGTCAGTTGTCGAAATGGTCTCAATTGTGGGTTCGTCTGAGCCATTTCAGAAAATAGAATTACAAATCAAGTAAATAAAAAATAATTTTTATCTGAAAATTTAAAAGAATTAAGAAAAACCCAAAAACCCAAATTTTGTCAAGAAAATGCACCCAGAAAAACCCAAAAACCCAGGTCTTGCCAACCCTGCTCTTCATTCAGTCAGATTCGGATTTAAAACTGAAATTGTTACTTTTTTGTGTTTGATTGATTCAAATAGAAAAATCGATATCGTTGATAATGGCACAATGTTTCGATCGAAAATTAACGTGATTTTCGACTTTATTTTCTCTAGTCTTTACATGGTTGTTAAATAAACATAACATAGATATTCGTTCGTAGTCGAAAATTGAATCAATTTGAACTTCCTGAACAATTATAGAGCTATTTAAATTGTCTAAGCATTCCATTTCCTTCTGGGATTTCGTGAACTATTTTGTTGCACAGTTTTTTCTCTTCTCACTGACATGGTTAGCTGAAAAATAGATTGGGCACGATTTTTACAAAAAATTAATGCGTTAAACAACAACTTTTCATCAAACTTTTGGCCTAAAACTTTTCCGCAGTTTTCAGTATGTCTCTAGTAAAAAATTTTTTTTTGTGTCATTGGCACAAATTTTTTTGGCCTCTTGTGCCAATTGGCAAAAATGTCCGTGCACAAAAAAAAAACGCTGATCATGCCCAACCTATTTTTCAGCTAACCATGTCAGTGAGAAAAGAAAAAACTGTGCAACAAAATAGTTCACGAAATCCCAAAAAGAAATGGATTGCTGAGACAATTTGAATAGCTCTAGAATTGTTCAGGAAGTTCAAATTGATTCAATTTTCGACTATGAGCGAATATCTATGTTATGTATATATAACAACCATGTAAAGACTAGAGAAAATAAAGTAGAAAATCGTATTAATTTTCGATCGAAACATTGTACCATTATCAACGATATCGACTTTTCTATTTGAATCAATCAAACACAAAAAGAATTTCAGTTTTAAATCCGAATCTGACTGAATGAAGAGAGAATATTCAGAATTTCTTTTCACTCATCAGTCTTGACAGCCTATAAAGTTTGCTGCAACGATACTAATACACTACAAAGAGAAATCGTTTGCGTTCGGGTCAAATATACGAATGGGAAATATTATATTCATTGATTCGGCGCGAAGCGCCAAAATTTTTTTGCATTTTCAGCCCCTAAAACGCACCGTTTTTTTTCCTCGAAGATTTTTTCCACATGAGAACCGGACCCAAAATTTTTTTCCTCATTTTCCAAAAATTTTCCACATTTTTAAAAACGCTTATAATGTGGCTACGGATGCTTTTTTATGCATTTTAGGAGCATACCCAAGCATTTTGTTGTATTTGTAGTCAGAAACCTGCTAATAAATGAGGAAAAAATTGAGAAAATTCTGGTTATGTTAGTCAAAATGAGCTCATGAAGAATATATTGGTCTTCTATAGGAGCGGATAAAGCAAGTTAACGATAGAGTTCTCATGAATTTATCTGCTATCAACATTTCTGTGATTCCGATTAGAATCATCTAATTTTATTTGATTCTTGGTCCGGCGCGGAGCGCCGGAAAAATTTTTCGATTTTCACTTTCTAAAACGCTGGAAAATGAACTTTCATAACGTTGGGAAATAAATTAAAATCAGACTGATGAAGTGTAATTTGCTTCCCATTTCGGCGCGAAGCGCCGGAAAAATTTTTGGGTTTTTGTATTTTAAAACGCTGAAAAATAAATCTCTCCAACAGATAATTCGTGAACAAATGTTTTAAAATCGCGTTCTAGAGTAATGTCTTCAATTTCCACCTTCAATAAACGCAAAAGTTCAGATTGCAAACGTTTAAAAAATTCCAATCATCGAAATAAAAAATTGAGAGACTTGATGAAAAATCTCTATTTTCGGCGACATAATTGACTGTAAACGATTAGAAAATGAAACGAGCTAACTTGATAGAAACTGTTGAGCATTAATTAGTAAGTCAAAGTAGATATGCTAACGGCCGCGCCTGATAGAATATAGTTATAATTATACCCATGACCGGCGCGAAGCGCCGGAAAATTTTTAGATTTTGACCTTTTAAAGTCTACCAAAACGCATCTTTTCGGTTTAGAGTTCCCCAAAATTTTTTCCACGATGAGAACCATACCCAAAATTTTTTCCCTCATTCTGAAATTTTTTCCTCAAAAGACCCCATTTGAGGAAAAAAACGGTGCTAAAACGTCTGAAAATCAAGGAAATTTAATGTTTGACCAGCCAAAAAATTTGAGCCAATTGGCACAAACGCTCAAAATTTTTTGTGCCATTCCGAATTTTTTTGTGCCAAAAACTATGTTTTGGCACAAAAAAAACACTGCTCCCCCCAATGTTTTTTTTTGTACCAAAACATGGTTTTTGGCACAAAAAAATTTGGAATAGCACAAAAAATTTTGGGCGTTTGTGCCCATTGGCACAAATTTTTGGACTAGTCGAATGCCGAATTTCTTTGATTTTTAGTCATTTTAGGGGCTGAAAACGCAAGCCTTTCTCGGCGCTCCGCGCCCAGTCAATAATTTAGTCAAGTGTCAGGAATCTGAAAATATTATATTCGAATAGTAGATTTGTATGATTCCAACAAACTTTGAGATTGTCAATGATTGAAAAATGAATTAATCAACTTCCACTGTTCATTGGTGTGATTGGAAACCAAAATTTTTATTTTTGGTGTTTGATTCGAACAGAAAAATTTACCTTGTTGGCTCAATTTTTCAACCGAAAATTTACGCGACGTGACTTCCGTTTTAGTTTTTTCAGGAAAAATCATTTTGGACATCCTTTATTTATTTGGGTATATAAATTACGGATGGCAGTGGCCGCCGCAAATTTTTTTGTGCCAAAAACCATGTTTTGGCACAAAAAAACACTGATTAGGGACGCGCTTTATTGTCGAAAGTCAACGAATTTGGAAATCTAATTTGAGTTTATTTTTCCTTTAAAATTTTCCTTAGGCTTAGGCTTAGGGTACAGCAGCTGCGCCCGAAGGGCGCAGCGTTGTTGAACCTCTTCCAAATTTTGGCGCTTTTCCCATGCATAATTTCACTTGTTCTTTCTTCCCTTCATCATGAAAACCCCCAAAAACCGGCGAGATTTTAATCTACCATCTTTGAAACAGTATGGATATTCTTCCCATATTGACAATTTTGCCCTTTCACTGCACAATTGTTTGACAAGAAACGGTTTTGAGCAATTTGTAATGAAACCAACTCGTGGCTATAATTTTCTGGATTTAGTATTCTGTAATTTCCCTGGTCATGTGAATAATTGCACCCAGGCCCGTAACTAGGAATTTTTTTCAGGGGGGGGGGAATCATCAAAATGTTTTGACTTACTCAAAATTCGGCGAATGGAGGTCGCGCAGCGACCAACCAGTAGGCTGAGGGGTCCAGGGTGGCGCGCTTAAGCGCCCCCTGGTGGGGTCTGGGGCGAAGCCCCAGAAAAAATCAATTTTTAGCACTGTTAGTGCTCGAAAAATTTCTTAAAACGCTATATTTAAAATACATAATTGAGAAAACTCAAGATCAAAATTTATTGGCACTAAACAACTAATAAAATCTATTCAAAATTAATGAAGTGCTATTCTTTATTTTCTGAATTCAAAATTATAATTCATTGCGCATCAAAATTTATTGTTTGAATTGAACTAACCTGCTGATGATGCTACTGAAAGGTCTGCTGGCGTCGATGATTCTGTAGAAGCGGTAGTTGATGCTAGTGTTACAACTGGATTAATATTTAAATAAATTTTAACTCATTAGAACGATGATACAATTTTATTCTAACTAACCTGTTGATTCTGAAGGTTTTTGAGAATCATTCACAGCACTAGATTCACGTGAAGAAGCTGAATTTGATGTACACATTGACCTTTGTTGTTTAAATTTGAAGATGTGAAATACCTAGTGATACGCTTCATATTGTATTAGATTCAAAGGTTGAAACAATCCCGAAAAAATTTTCATGAACTTTAACCCCTACTATACATCCAATGCAAATTATAAAATACGTACAGCAAGAAATAGCGTAATATTATGTAGGAAACAGCGAAATGAAAGTCATTTAATATTCCACAGACGCATTACACTGTTAGACATGCAAATTTTATTATAAAATATAATATTTGTACCTTTAACCCTTCATTTTTATGATTCAATAAAGGAATAGAAAAAAATTCACAGGTGCCAAGAGTAGTCACTTGTTCACATACATGCGCTCGATCAGATTCGCTAAAAATTTTTTTCGGATTTCATTTCAGGGGGGGGGGAATTCCCCCCATTCCCCCCCCCCTAGTTACGGGCCTGATTGCACCACAGGGGAAAATTTTTCTACGAGTGAAAATTGTACTGTCAATTTTAGTATCAATGTTAGAATCAAGGATAAAATCATTTATGATGATAAATTTGATTTCAGGAAAGCTGATAATGAATCTCTTCAAATCTATTTGGCAAAAGTCGATTGGACAGATTTTTTTGAACAATGCATTACTGTTAATGACTTCTATCTTGTCTTTTTAGAACTAATGAAGAAATTAATACTGGAATTTGTTCCCAAAAAGAAAAAATTCTCAAAAACCTCTAAATTGCCAAAGTATCTTTTGAAATTAAAATCAAGAAAGAAAAAAGTTGTGGAAAAATTATGTTAAAAATCGTAGTTTTACTTACAAAAATAGACTGAAACTCAATTCCAAAGTCTTGAAAACTGCAATGATCAAATATTATGCTAGAAAGGAAGAATGTTTGCTAAAATCGAATAATCAAGAATTTTTATAGATTTATCAATAATAAAACTCAGTTGAGACACACTATCCCTGTTATTGTTTCTGGTGAGTCTGATATAACTGATGATAAAAAGATAAGTGAATTATTCAACCAATATTTTGGATCAGTATTTATCTTGGACAATGAAAAAATCCCTGAATATTCTCAAAAGCAGTTTAATAAAGATTTATCAATCAAATTTGATTTCTTAAGAGTCCTATTGACTCTAAAATATTTGAAGCCTACTCTGTCTCTTGGTCCTGAATGGTCTGTGTGCCTTTTTCCTGAAAAAATTATATCTAGTTTTGGCAGAACCTTTGAAAACAATTTTTGAAATTTCATTTAGAACTGGACAATTACCAGATATTTGGAAAACATCAAATGTGGTACCTATTTTCAAAAAAAGGACCCAGCAAAGGTAGAAAATTATAGACCAGTTTCTTTATGTTGTGTCTCATGTAAGGTTATGGAAAGTATTATAAATGTAGATATGATGGCTTATTTTGAGTCAAATAATTTTCTGAATGATAGACAATTTGGATTTAGAAAGAAAAAATCTTGTGTCCTTCAGCTTTTAAGTTGTAAAACATTATGGGCTAAAAATTTGGATAAAAAAGTAGCAACAGATTCAATTTATATCGATTTTCAGAAAACATTTGATACTGTTTCTCACGTAAAACTGTTTGGAAAATTAGCATCCTATGGCATACCTGGTTTTTTATCGAGATGGTTACATGGTTTTTTATTTAATAGGACTCAACAGGTAAAAATTGGCAATTGCTTCTCTAATCCAATTAAGGTTACCAGTGGGGTTCCTCAGGGTAGTGTATTGGGACCAACATTGTTCCTAATTTTCATAAATGATATATTTGATGGTATTAGCAGTGAAATTTATCTTTTTGCTGATGATGCGAAAATATTCAATGATACAAAAAATGCTGAAGTACTACAAGGCGATCTTGTCAAAGTTTATGAATGGTCATTGAAATGGCAATTGTCTTTTTCTCTGGAAAAATGTTCTGTTTTGCATCTTGGGAGTAATAACCCCAAAGTTGAGTATTATATAAACGATGATCTGATTCCTACTGTTTCAGAGATGAAGGATCTTGGTGTTATGTTCAATGAAATATTGTCAGCAACTGCCCATTGTAATTATGTGGTTAAAAAGCATCTATTGTGGCAAATTTGATTTTAAAATGTTTTCACTCTAACTTCAATGAATTAAAAATCAGGGCTTTTAAATCCTATGTTCTCCCTATCCTGGAATATGGTTCACCACTCTGGAATCCTTGTCTGGTTGGGGATACTAAATTGGTAGAAAAAGTTCAAGGAAGGTTTACAAAAAGACTTTTTGGATATAAAGATTTAAGCTATAAGGAGCGCCTCAACAAATCTGGCCTTGATGACCTTGCATTTAGACTATCTTACATGTTCTTAATTTTGAAATTTAAAGTTATTCCACCCGACTTATTTTTCACTTTGAGTCCATTCAGTTATCGCGCGTCTAACTTATTTAAATTATATAAATCGAAATATAACTCTAACGCTTTAAAACATGATTTTTGCTCGCGAAATATTGATGTTTGGAATTTCCTACCCAATGATATCATTCATTCGAACAATATGCCCTGTTTTCGGTCTAAATTGAGTCGTTTTGTAAAGCTCAATTCGCACGTCCATGAGCTTTTCTGTATTAGTCGCATTTACTCTTGTATTTATTCGCATTTAATAAATTTCTTTCTTTCTTTCTTCTTTATTAGCGTACAGCAGCTACGCCCGAAGGGCGCAGCGCTGTTGAGGCTCTTCCAAATTTTGGCGCTTTTCCCATGCATAATTTCACTTGTTCTTTCTTCCCTTCATCATGAAAACCCCCAAAAACCGGCGTCAGAGAAATTTCAGCGCGGCCACCGCCATCCATAAAAATTCCATTTATTTACATCGGTGTTAAGAAGAAATCCGTAGCCGAAAACTAAAGAAAAATATAAAACAGCTCAAAAATTGTATAAAAACATCTGAATTCTCGCAGCATATGATTTCTTTCCGAATCGTATAAACTGCTTTCTTCATCAGTTTTTCTTATCGCACTGACGTGCGTTAGATAAAATAGAGTTGGCACAATTTTTTTGCAAATTAATGCGGCAAAAGTAACCTTTAGTTATGTTTTTATCAAACTTTTGGCATAAAACATTTTAAAAGTTTTCAGTTATGTTTTTAGGCTGGAAAAAATTTTTGTGCCATTGGCACAATTTTTTTTGGCTCTTTGTGCCATTGGCACAAATGTCCGTGCACAAAAAAAAACGCTGCTCCCACCGTTTTTTCCCTCAAATGGGGTCTTTTGAGGACAAAAATTTCGAAATGAGGAAAAAAATTTTGGGTATGGTTCTCATTGTGGAAAAAATTTTGGGGAATTCAAAACCGAAAAGATGCGTTTTGGTGGACTTAAAAGAGTCAAAATCTCAAAATTTTGCGGCGCTTCACGCCGGTCAGGGGCACAATCTTGATTATTTTCTATCAGGCGCGGTCGTTAGCATATCTACTTCGACTTACTAATTAATGCTCAACAGTTTCTATCAATCAAGTTAGCTCGTTTCATTTTCTAATCGTTTACAGTCAATTATGTCGCCGAAAATAGAGATTTTTCATCAAGTCTCTCGATTTTTTCTCTCGATGATTGGAATGTTTTAAACGTTTGCAATATGAACTTTTGCGTTTATTGAAGGTGAAAATTGAAGACATTACTCTAGGACGCGATTTCAAAACATTTGTTCACGAATTATCTGTTGGAGAGATTTACTTTTCAGCGTTTTAGAATACAAAAACTCGAAAATTTTTAAGGCGCTTCGCGCCGGAATGGGGGGCAAATTACGCTTCATCAATCTGATTATAATTTATTTCCCAACATTATGAAGGTTCGTTTTCCAGCGTTTTGGAAAGTGAAAATCAGAAAATTTTTCCGGCGCTCCGCACCGGACCATTCTATAGAACACCAATATATTCTTCATGAGCTCATTTTGACTAACATAACCAGAATTTTCTCAATTTTTTCCTCATTTTTGCAGGTTTCTGACTACAAATACAACAAAATGCTTGGGTATGCTCCTAAAATGCATAAAAAAGCATCCGTAGCCAAATTTTTTGGAAAATGAGGAAAAAAATTTTGGGTCCGGTTCTCATGTGGAAAAAATCTTCGAGGAAAAAAACGGTAATGCACACAGTATATCTGCGTAAGATCAACATTTTCTGGGGCTATTCAGTGAAAAAATCTAGTCCGCCCCCCCATGAAAAAATCCTGGGCACGGCCCTGTGTAGAGGTGACGATATAAACAAACGTATAATACTGAATAACTATTTTCTAGATGCTGCTAACCATTAACTACTAACCAGCTCCTATCAATATTAAAAAAACGCATAAGAATTGATAGGTAGTGAAGTGATGATACATAATTGTAGGTAGTAGAAGTCGGTAGGTACTTACTCAATCGACACAACTTTCGTCTAACGATTATAGAGAAACACAATCGTTCCAATGTACCAATAGGCACATATAGGTGTGCCACTACTGGTGATTCATATAGGGCGTTTAGCAATTTTTAAACAAACAGCATGCATACAAATATTATGAATGGTACGTAGAAAATCTCGATCTCGATCTCGAATAAAATGAAATTTACAGCTCGATCTCGTTCTCAAACAAAATGAAATTTACATCTCGATCTCGATCTCGAACATACTGGAGTTCCATTCTCGATCTCGACTTCTCCAAAAATTTGATCTCGGAACAGCCCTAGGTAATACCCTCTCGTACTCCTCTCTATGGGACAGTCTGGACACTTTTGAACAAAATAAAAATGAAATTATCATGTTGAACGTGATTTTTTTCTCTGTACTGTTAGCCAGTTTTCCAATCAAACTGGCCCTGACTCAATTTTTGATCTGAGGCTACTTTCACAATTCACAAGTACGGTGGTTGAGTCGTACCTCTCACATGCTCAGTGGTGTCCGCTTACATCAACGACTTTTAGAATGGTTGATTTTCTAGTGTTTCAGTGTAGTGTTCACATTCTTCTTTATAACATGTAAAAAGAATGTAATAATGTATTTCTTATCACGTGAAGAATGTTGAAGTGCATTTTAATCTCATGAATGGAGAACTAAAATTTTGCATAATATAGCTTGCGAAGATCAGTAAATCATCCCTTACAGATAAAGTTACTTAGAAAATTGTTATTATCCGTAAAGTAAAATTCTCTGTAACTCTGTTTCAAATCCACAACAAATTTTTTCTCCCTACATTATTCAAGCGAAATACATCTACTGTAAGGCTTTAAGCAGAGCACCCCATAGGGGGAAACGGGATATTACCGCAGTCTCATGTTTGGATATTCATTTACCACCCCAGTAAGAATGACTTACTGGTGAAATGAGACAAAAATGGCCACAGGTACACAAAACTTTGGGGAGTGTCATAAGGAGTAAGCCAATTTTAAGGAAAGGAGTAAGCGGACACTTTTAGAAGAACTGCTATTGGATATTTTTTTAAAGTTCGTGGTCAGTATGAAAAAAGTATGTTTATCGTGTCCACAGGTTTGAAAATGTATCTATTGCATAAATGATTTTGATATATGAAAGTGAAAAATTTGACAGCTGTACAGAACCACTGGCTTTTGTGGGAGACAAACATGTTTCGCTCCGTACGAAGATTTTTGTGGTATGTTTTTAGAAAGCACAAATACAATTAGTCAGAATTACAGTTTTCTGGCGCCTAGTGCAGGAATCTATATTGTAATTCTTGGGATTGGAAAATCCGCTGTTTTTTCCAAATTATGCTTATTTGGGCAAAATGTTTAAAAAAGCTGAAAATGTTAATTATCGACGCACGAAAAACAATATTGGTGCGTTTTCTAACGTGAGCATCTGAAATTGGTTAACGTAGTGAGAAATAGTGAGTTGTTTTTCGAACATTGCTCTACACCTACTCTGGTTGTTAGTGCATAAATTGTGAAATTTCTATAGCTCATTAGCTTGGGTACATGAAAACAATTATCTAAGTGACAACTGGAAATCTGCACAATAATGTATCACTGAACCGCTACATTTTGTTGCAAGCAAAACCTTTATAGGCGTGCCCTGAACTCTTCTAAAGGTTCAGTGGTTCCTATAAATAGAAGTAGGTGCAAGAGAAAACGTAATTCAATTAGTCTAGTTCATTATTATTTTCTGTGGTGCAGTGGTGCAGTGTGTGTCTTCTGTGGTGCAGAGTTTGGTACAGGTCAATTTTTACGCCACTGAATCAATTGAAAGGCTCAGATGCGTTTGGTACATCTAGCCCCTTGTCTGGTGCCGAGAACTAGTCCGTCTGGTAGTTGCCAGTTGAGCTATTTTCCATGTATATGATACATTGACCATTTTTTCTAGTGGTTACTTCATGTGATTGTCCAGAATTTAATGTTTCCGTCTTGTAAACAAAATATCCGCATTCGAGACATATGATGATGATGATGATTCGCAACAGCACTAAGCAATGTTAGGAGAATATGATAGAATAAGCAAATAAGTTAATTAAATACAGAATAAATATGCAGTACGAATATGCTGTGCTTGGTCAAAAAGGCATTTAGCTTTTACAGTTGACGAAAATTGAACTTGTCTAATTTAGAGCGAAAAAATTCACTATTTCTAGATGTTATTATCGAATCAGGAAGTTTATTTCAAATAGGAATAACTCTATTTGTAAAGAAGTATTTCTTGATATCAGTCCTTGGAATATCTGTTTTTAACTTCCAATTGTGGTTGAATCGGGTCTGAGAATGTGTAATGGTGCAGAAATCATTCAATTTTACATCTACTTCATGGTTTATAATCTTATATAACATAACCCAGTCATTCAAACGCCTACTTTCAAGTGTCTCTAACTTTAATATAGTCAAACGATCACTATAAGAAACCTCAGGATAGTTGAGAACCCTTTTTGTGAAGTATTTCTGTGCTTTTTCAATGGCTCTGATGCATACATGTAACGGAGCCCCGATGTCGGGGGGGGGGGGGCGTCGGGCCTATTTTTTTGGGCCGGGGGTCAGTAATTCCCATAATTTTGGGGGGGAGGGGTCTCTAAAGGAAAAAAAATTGATTTTTTTTATGAAAAGAGTCTGAAAAACGGTTAAAAAATAGTAATTTTTGTCTAAAAAATGATAAAAAATGTATTTATGGCGCGAAGCGCCGAGAAAATTGAAGTTTTTGACCATTTTTTGTTCAAAAATTGACATTTTACATCCAAAAATTGAAATTTTCCTGACTTTTTCTGACAAAAAGTGCGGGGGCCCTAGGGTTACCATATGCCTAGCCATAGGATTGGAAAATCCTGGGGGGGGGCGGTCACCCAATGGCTAGCCATATGGTCGACGATTTCTGGGGGGGGGGGTTCCAATAGCACTTCCCCTTCCCAATTACATGTATATGCTCTGATGTTCTTAGTTGAGTGGGGTGACCAGTTGGTAGTTGCATATTCCAAAATCGGTCTGACATACGTTTTGTATGCATTAGTCAGTAAGAATTTATCTTTGCTTACAAATCGACGAAATATAAGATATATCTGTTCTGTAGTAAGCATTCTTTATAATATGGTCTATATGTTCATCAAATTAAAAATTTTTGGTTAAAAAAATACCAAGATCTTTAACATAATTATCAGTATCCTTAATTATTCTATCGTCAATTTTGTATTTCTTCATTTTGCTATCAGATCCAAAATGCATTACCTTACTTTTAGAAGTAGAGAGAGTTAGTTGAGATCTTTCAGACCATCTGACAATAGATTCTAGAAATTTTTGAAGGTTCCCACAGTTTTCAGTACAGCTAAAGATTTTTATATCATCAGCAAACATAAACAGGCTTACTTCAGGTGATCGCGGTAGGTTATCTATATCATTGACATATAAAAGGAATAGTAAAGGACCCAAAACACTGCCCTGAGGGGCACCACTTGTTACATTTTGAGAAGTAGACAAGGTATTCTTTAACTTAACTCTTTGTTGTCTATCATGAAGAAAATCAGTATCCATGACAATAAATTTCCCTTGAGACCATGTTTTCTCATTTTTGCAATAAGCTTCGAATGTGGTACTGTGTCAAAAGCTTTAGAGAAATCCAAATATATTACATCAACTGCCCTTTTTTTTGTCAATGTTATCAATTAAGTATTTAGAGAACAGTAAGAGCTGGGTTTCACAGGATATTTTCTTCACAAAACCAAACTGACGATCAGAAATACGATTATTAACAGTAAGAATGTTGGTCACTTGAGTTTTTATGATTTTTTTTCAAGTATCCTACAACAAACGCAAGTTAAAGATACAGGCCGATAGTTGGAACTTTCACTTGTGATCCCTTTCTTGAAAACTGGAGTCACATGAGCCATTTTCCAGATGCTCGGAAGGCGCCCAGTCAGTACTGAAATATTGAAAATTTTTTTTAATGGGTGGACTAAGTAATTGGCTAATTTTTTAAATATTATTATTGGTAAACCATCAAGTCCGACTGAATTTGAATTTTTGGGGAAAAATATCATCTGAAATTCATATTTCTGCTAATCTATTTTTATTTGAATTAAATTTATCATTTTGTCTTAGGACTGAGATTTCTTGCGTATTATTTAGAGCCTGGTTAACGTAGTTATAAAATAATTTAAGGTTTTCATGTCCAACAAGCTTCATTTCTCTTTCAAAATGAAAGTGTTCTATTGCTTGCTCAAGTTTTTTTGAAATATATGAGAACTGATTCTTTGATACTGGGTGTTTATTTTCCTTGTATATCTTCCAAGATTTCAATTTCTTGTTCTGAAGGTGTCTTATACATCTGGGATATTTTTTCTGTCCTTTTCTCTTGTATGGAACAAAAGAAGAAATTCCAGTTTGCATAATTGCTAGAAACTTATCATAAAAATCATCTATAGTTGTGCATGTTGAAAATAAAATGTCCCATTCTAGAGTAAAATGCCAATTTTTTAATTCAAACTCTTTTCCGCGCTTTGAAAATGTGCTGGTTGGCTTTCTCAAACGTCAGACTGCTTGAAAAAGCCCGATTGAGCAAATTTGAGAGTCTCAGCTAAAATATACTCGTTCCTTTTTTGGGTTGGAAAATTGGACATTTCTGAGTTTTTGGGTTTTTTGAGTAAAAAGTTCATTTTTTTCCATTTGTTCTCAGGAATAAAGTTTATTCCTGAATTAACAATCAAAATGAGAGTTGAGCCAACTTTAGTAACTGCAATGCAGTCTTTTCTGACACTGACATGACAACAGAGTTGAGATGAGATCACACAACAAACATATCAAATGCTATCGTAAATTTTCCATTCAGAAGACTTCTTAGCTTTATTCGATTCGGTTCATATGACTATCCTGTTGAGTTGACTTATTCTAATCGAAAAGCTAAAGATTCATATTCAATAAATTTAACTTATGTTTGAATTGTCTTTTGGCTGAAGTTGATTTGATTCGGTAGTTCATCTGAACATTAGGCAGATTTTACTGCCCATGAGTCACTGAGCAGTGCTGGTGAGCAATACACAGCATTACTCGTGACTGCTAAAGTCTGCTCACTGTCGTCAGCATTTAGTGAGATGACTTTAGCAGCCCTAAAATTTTGAGGGAGACAGCAGACCCACCGGAGAAAGAAGCAGCCGACGGCCTTTTGGGTTCAAAAATGGGTTGAAAATGGACCACCAACCAAGTATTCTGGTTGAATGGCTGTAAGCAGTATGAATGTTGAAGAAAGAAACACCAAACTTTTTTTCAGCCTGCAAAAACACAATTTACAAGCAACTCAATGAATAAATGATCTCGGCAAGTGAAGATGATGAAAAAAATACGTTTTGTTACAACATGCTGGAGAGCGGCCAAAAATCTGCTATGCAATATTGGTTGAAGGAAGGCAAAACCTAGCTCTCGTTTCAAAAAATTGCCTTGAGAATACGTTTTTCAAGACTATTAATGGCGAATAAGCGAAATTTATTTTGTCATGTTATAATCACATGTTTTCCATTTTGGTGTCCACTGCGTCATCAGAGCGTAATTTTTCAACATTTGGCTTTGTTCACAAGTTGCACAATCGATTGTTCACAAGTTGCACAATCGATTTTTCAACATTTGGCTTTGTTCACAAGTTGCACAATCGATTGCCATCTGCATCAGTCGAAAAGCTAGTCTTCATAAAATTCAATGTCAAAAATTTTTTTGACGGTGCATTAGTATATGATTTTATTTGTTATGATAAGGAATCTGTATTTTTGCTTAAAATCAGGAAAAATGATATGAAAATGTTTTGCATTATGAAGAATAAAACTTTAGATATGTTGCATTTGCTTTTCTTTCATATACTTAATTTAGATCCACAATTGTGAAATAAAACAAACCCTGATTAAACACAGAAAAACCCATAAAAAACCCTATAAACCCCAAAAAAACCTAAAAAACCCAAATTCGAAATTTTGAAAATGGGTTGTCTCTCAACCCTGGAAAACATCAAAAAATTTTTCCTCAAAGTGGTGCCTAAGCACAAAAAATTTTTCCTCAATTTCAAAAAAAGTTCCTCAAAAAGCGTCGATTGAGGAAAAAAACTGTGACTTCTTACATGTCTACCTTCACTTATCATTTAATCTCTAATAGTTTTCGTCATCTTAAACGTATTATCTCATGTTTTAATTGTTAATCTTCAATATTTTATCTTGATATTCAATGAAGATTCACATTTTTCCTTGACACATTTTTTGAGAAAGATCAAGCAGGCACTGTTTTTTCCACATTTGCACTATAATGTGGAAAAAAAGTCTGGAATGTGGAAAAATTTTTTTAAGGTCTTTCCACAAATGTGGAAAAAAATTTGGGGTTTTCATATTGAAAAGATGCATTTTGGTGCATTTTAGGAGCTCAGGCGCGGCTTTTAGCATGTCTACCTTCACTCACCATTTAATCTTTAATAGTTCATTTAAACGTATCATTTCATGGTTATTGGGCAATTTTGCATATTATATCTTTATATTTAACGAAGATCCGCATTTTTTCCTTCATAATTTTTTTGAGAAAGATCAACACGTCACTTCCTAAACTTTTTGAGGCTTTTGTTCCTTTCTTGACGTGAATTGGATTCAAAAGCTTCATCGAAGTATTTTGGAAAATTTCTACGCTTCTGACTCATTAGCTTTTGGGCCTAATTTACCGGTCGGAATCATATATGTAACGGGGCCCTGAGGTCTTGGGGAGGGGCGTGTCGGGCGACTTTTTTGGGGCCGGGGCTCACTGATTCCCAAAATTTTATAGGAAGGGGGTCCCTGAAGAAAAAAAATTTGAATTTTTCACAAAAAAACCGAAAAAACGGTTCAAAAAATTGTAATTTTTGTCAAAAAAACTGTAAAAGATGTATTCATGGCGCGGAGCGCCGAAAAAATTGACATTTTTGACCATTTTTTGTTCAAAACTAGACATTTTTTGTCAAAAATTGACATTTTCAGTATTTTTCCGACTTAAAGTATGGGGTCCGTATGATTACCATCGGGCTAGCCATATGATTGGAAAATCTCGGGGCGGGGTCGCCCAATGGCTGGCCATATGGCCGACGATTTCTGGGGGGGGGGGTCCTATACCTTCCTCCTCAATTACATGTATGGTGGGGATGGTCAACATGTATGGTGGGGATAATCACACCTTCCCCGACATTGGCCAGTGGTGGGACAGATCTGGCGCTACCCAGGAAGCCCTTCAAGAGTATGAACACGCATGTGATCAATAAATTTCTGCTTTTACTAAATATTCAAGTAAAATATCGGAGATTTATGATTAAAAACCGATTTAATGCATTTTGTGTAATGAAAACGACTAAAGGTTTACTTAAAATTGGAGGTATACTGGCTAACTGCTGCGCGTCCAGAGATAACGGCACTAATCGTTGGAAAATTAAGCTTTTGACTTCCTAAAGTACGCGATTTTTCTGCAGAGCATCCAGGAAGTGGTGAATGGTGGAACTGTCCGAAAACTTTTTGGGGAAACGGTGTACCGATTCAAAACTTATGACAGCTTATGACAGGCAACCAAAATACAAAAATGGTGACCGACCGATCTTGTCCAGTTATTACGTACATTTTGTGTTTTGCTTTTTCAGATTCCAAGTTGATATTAAGCTTTATTAGCCGCTCGCGTGTTTTATTAATGACATTTTTCGTCCGACGCCTCGTATCAGTTCCACTTGTGCTTCGTTACCTTTACATGAATTCGAATCGTATCGTCCAGAAAAATAAAATGAAAAGAGCATGTTCCACTTCTCCTTGCTCGACTTCTACGAGGAAAATTGTTAGAAATTCTTTTGATAAGAGTATTTTGAATCCGAAATCAAAGTTCGGTCCTCCAGCTCAGGTTTATCTTCAAGTAAGCTTTTCTACATTTCAGAACGGTATTCTGCTTATATAAATGCCTCCTCAGAAGTTGTCGACTATATGGCTTGCCATATTTTGACCTTTGATATCCCATGATTTGTCGAGCGCTTGGCTCAACATAGATCTATGGTATGAGACAGCATCTTTAGGAATAGAAAGAAATCTAGACAGTGCCCGTCTTTGGTAGGAAATAGTCATTTTTGAATGGAAAACGGTCAAAGATGCCATTTCCCCTGCATATTGCACAATAAATGCGAACAGTCATGGATTTATTCGACCACTATAGCCATTTTAAATAATTTTCTGACTTTTGAGACAAAAATGCCGAATTTCTCTCTTCCATTGACCTCCCTCCCTAAATTTTGGACGACCTATATATGATGACTCAACTTGTAGAATGTCCCACTATTTTTCCTCTAACCTCCGAGGCATATTAGACTTAATGAACATGTTGTCTATCTCATTTTGCTCTCGTTTTTTAATTTTTATTTTCCATTTTGCATTATAGATTATCGAAAATGGGTCTATGGGTCGCGGAAAATGTATCTTCTTGTGCAGCGATTGGGGTCGATATTTATTTAACTGCCCTGAAAGTACTGGTCGTATCATGCGCTTGGTTCCCAATTTTAAAATTGGTCGTCTACAAGACGTCTTTATTACACGACAAACATGGCACAACGTCGGCGGTATTCCCGGTTTAGGATTGACATTGAAACAAGCCGGCGTCAAAAAACTAACTGTTCATGGTTTCGATAGTGTCGCAACGATTTTCAAAGCGACGAATTGCATCTACGATGGAGTACCACCTGTCGAGATCGTTCAAAATCATTACACGGTCGACAAATTTGAAGACGAATCGATATGCGTCAAGTACGTTCCTTTGCAGGGCAAACAAAAATCCGGAAATCGTTTCCACGATGAGAAAATTGCCGCTCAAAGTTCAAATGAACTTACAGTAGCCTATATTTGCGATTTGAAGCAACGGCGTGGTAAAATGAACATCGCCAAGTGCACTAGAATGGGCGTACCTTTGGGCCCGATGTTGGGCAAGTTGCAGAAAGGCGAATCGGTTATTTTGGCAGACGGCAGGCATATAAAGCCCGAGGACGTTATGGACGACCCTCATCCTAGTACTTGTTTCGCTTTAGTAGATATCACCGATGAATGTATGCTGAAGTCCCTGCTGGAATGTGACGAATTTGATCGGTTTTCTAACGAAAGAAAGCACGAATCTGATGAGTGAGTTATAAATTTTTGATATTAGCATAGTGATCGTGCGGAGGATCTGACCTCGAAAAAGCTGGGTAAAACCTTCACCTCTATCGAAGGCCAAATTTTAAAAATCGGATTAGACGTTTTGCGGGTGAATTTTTTCGACATGATCGTTGTTTCGATCCTTATTAGAGTACATCAAAATATATGAGATACTTTTTGAAGGATAAACAAATTATGGTTCAAAGATGATGGCTTTGTACTTTCATCAAATGAGGATAGGCTATTTTAAAAGAGAAAATTATTTGTAATTTGTTTGCATGTATGAATAGAAAAAATACTCATCAGTTTGGAGTAATTTCACTGATCAATTTGCCAATACTTTGAAATGCTGAATAATTATCGCTTGGAAATAGTTCTTGAAATGACTAAATACTTTCTCAGTTTTGTTATACGTCACTTCTCGCCAATCACTAATGTTTCTCAACGATGTCAAGCCCACCAGATTTTTTTGTCAACCAGATTTTTTTCTAATTCTAAGTTGCAGTAATTAAGGTGGGTTTGTGATCGGAATCAGGTCTTTCCGGGATCGGGATTAACGTAAAAATTGCATATAAAATAAGGTTATTCTACTCAAAGTTCATCGAACATTTTGTTCTTTTAAGTCAGATTTTTCTACTACTATTTATAAGAATTTGAGTATTTTGATATATCTAAGCAAAAGCTTTTTTAGTCATTTTAGGAGCCTGGGCCCCTAAAAGTTTGGAAATGGCTCTTAAAATTTTAGGTCTAGATGCCATTTTGGCTCGTAAAATTTTGACTTATTCATTGATATCATTGTGAATTGTAGTTATTTTCATTCAATTTTAGACTTAGAGTAAGTGTTTTACAGACTCTAAAATCATTAAACATCGAAAATTTTCCGGCGCTTGGCGCCGGATCTCATTATATAATTTTTAAAATTGGTCTATTCACTGTTTTTCTACAAATCAAACTTTCTGGGAAGAAAATTCTCGACCAACGGAAAAAATATGGTGGTTCGACATGGAAAAGAAGAATTTTGGTTCATTTAAGAGATAAAAATCTCAATTTTCCTGTTTTTGTCACTATTATTTTGTATCTGGAGCCGAGTTTGAATTCATGATCATAATGGAGGTGATTTTCATCAACTTCAAGTTTAATTTGAATTTGTCAGACTCATGAAAGTATGAACATATTCTGCAGTTTGTAAAACGATATTTACATTTTCTCGAACCATGTATGTTTATCGAATAAGTTATCCTTAAATTGATTTTCCAGCATTTTAGAAAGTCTAAAAAAATTTGTTCCTAGCGCCAGAAAGATGTAGGAAACAACAAAACAATAAGAACAGAAGCTGCTTTTTCAAAACCCTATACTACTGAGTCAGACGCAAAGGAACTCAAATGCTATCTTGGAAGAAGGTTTGTGCAAAAAACAACGAAATATCGTGTTTTTTGGATAAAAAATTTTCTTCGCACGAAGATTTCTCGGCCGATCTTTGTACATGTAGAAAGAAGCCTGTAAATGAAGATGTTGTCTTGAAATCAAATTTTGAACAGTAATTTTTTTAACTCGTATCAACTGATTGAATATCTTTATAATTTATTTATATAGCACATTCTACAGTCTGTTCCAAGTCCGTTTTTCGATATTCTTCAATTAAAAATTTTTGGCTCCCAAAATTTCTATTTCGCCCCTGAAAATTTAGGCCTAGGAGCCATTTGGCTCCTGGTTTTCAAATGAAAAAAAGCCTGTCCAAGGTTAATTCCAGTGGCCCACGTCGGCTCCTGCTTCTACTTATAAGGCAAGCCATAAACAATACTTGATTAATATGTAAATAAGTATGTGACATCCCCCGTTTTACTGGCGTGGTCACTACAGTAACAATAAATGGTCGGGCGGACGCACACACAATAAAAACCTGTGTAGAAGAATAATTAATCATTATCAAATTTTCTTCCAAAGTTGGCGTCCTTCGGTCCACACAGTTTTGCATAGATGGGTTGACTGCTACTTTAAGCACATCTCAATAAACTTTGAGAAGTGGAAATACGATTGTATTTTACTTGAAAAGTGGCATCATTCCTAAATTGAATGTTTGGTTTGGTTAGCTCGTTCCCTCTTTCTCGTCATGAAATATTTGACTACATTTTTTAATAGAAGTGCAATTAATGAAAGCACTATATCCAAATTTCAGAGTATAAATGATCGTTTTTTTCAATGATAGTATATATGGTGCGAGAAAAAGAAAGTCACTCACTACCCGTTGAACACCTAATATCTGTATGTGTCTCAGGTTTGTTTCGCCAACCTCGTTCTTGAAAACTGTGGGTTTTGAACACCGACTCCGATTGCAGGGGAAAAAATCTGTCTCCGTAAAATCACCACTTAATGGGCATTTTACCCCTGTCGTTTAGTTCACTATCAAACAGGAATAGGAAATTTTCAAATGTTGTTAAACCTGAAACAAAAAAGCTCGTAAATTTATTGACTATTGTTTCGAGTGGAGTATATTTAAATGTACAAGAGTTCATACATAATTATACGAATAGGATAGATTATTTATTTTCTAACTTACTCGGAAGAATCATGTGAATAACATGAGCTTCCTTTGTTTTTATTTGAATCTCTTTGCCTCATAATCATATTAAGCGTCTTAGATAAACTTTAATTGTCGAGTAACTCTCTCAATGTTCAGCATCCAGAAGGAATTCCATTTCTTTCAGTTACCTGTAGAATAAAATCCCGTTATTCACCTATCATCTGGGAGAAATTATATTCATAATATTGATATTTGATTTCAGATCGAGAAGTCTAGATTTATTGATACATTTTTCAAACGCCAAAATTTTTGAATCTTCGGAATATATAAAATGGATGCGAAAATTCGGCCAATCAACGCGACATCTTGTCTTGAACGAGTCCTCGCCGCCGTTCGCCCATAATAAAGGCATCCATACACTACAATTGCAAATGAATCACGTGCTTCCTCAAGGTTTTCCATTGCTTACGTAAGGATTCAATTACGTGCGGGGTTACCTAGAAATAGTCCTCTGAAAAATTTGTCCCTCCGATAACTTAAGCTAGAATGATTAATTCGCGTGTGATTGACAGCTTTTCCAGGTGAGTAGGTTTTTGGGGATGCTCCGAGCCCGAAGTAATTATTTGTCTGTCAGTTATATGAACCGAGCCCACATGACTAGCAATTTTTTGGGCTATTTACATAATTTTTGAGTTGAAAAATTCACTTGTCCATTCAATCTGAATTTATAATCAGGTTTTTCTATGCACAATTTTTTGGTGGTGCAGAAAATTCTTAAGCAATTTAACAACAGAAATTCTCTCGGTTTTGAATGTTTCTACTGAAGAAATCGATGAAAAGATGCATTTAATGACTTTTCTGACTTTTTAACAATTTGAAACCCTTAAATTTTTGGATTAATAACCATGACGTAATTTGCGTCCCTTCCGGCACTTATCTTGGCTTTTAAGAGAGGTTTTCACATTTTAGCATTATTGAATGCAAATAGTGTACTACTTTTTGAAAACTTTACACTAAAAAAATTTTTTGTTGTCTGCAGTATAAGGTTTTCTACTACATCACTATTTTCTACAACTGAACCTATTTTTTTGATCGTCGTTGCCTCTGTCATTTCAAAGTGAATGAGCTACTATATAGTGTCGAAAGTTTTTTGCTCATGACTTCCTTAGATAAAGAAAAGTTACTACGGCAGCAGTCGATCAATTTTTGCCGAAGGAATGATTAAAACATGAGTGTTTGCAGCTTTAATAGTTTCCAAAGGGAAGCAAATCCCTTCTCAGCATTTAAAAAGACTTTGAAAAAGCCACTATAATTAATGTCGCTTGAAAAATATTTTGTGCAGAAAAATTTTGTTCGGTGCAAAAATTTTTTTAGTCATTTGGACACGATGGAGATAGAGCCTGTTTGCAATAACATTTTACCAGATCATTTCCCTCAAAATGTAACTGTATCAGATTTACGGTTTGACATTGCTAGTGAATCAGGAAGATTTAACCGAAAATAGTTTTCTTGAGGCCCAAAACTGTTTGTGGTGGCCGGTGGAGCCAAATATTTTCTTGTAAAATATAACGTTCGCGTTAAATTTACCTATTCTATGACTAGAGGATTATTATTCGATATAAAATGATGTATGAAACTAAGTGAGCGTTTCAACAACTGAACATTTAGAAGAAACTGCAGTTAAGTCAACTAATGTTGTCGTTATGCTAACGCGCAAAGATTCTTCGAATTGATTAACCGCCTACCATTCGAACTTTGATGATACTGAATTAATCGGAACTATAAACAATATTCTTTGATGTAAGGGCTAAAAATGTATTGGTTGCAGGATTTGTGACCTATCTTTACTGAATTACCCGAATCCGAATCATAGAAATATATTGAAGGCCCTTTGCAGTGTGGCCAAGAGCTACCAACCGGAAAATCGGAAAATAACCGGGATTTTTTTCTTGAACGGGGAAAACCGGGAAATAACCGAGAATCACGTAAATAGGCAGACTTTGCGTAATTTTTTTAAATAGATTTCGAGATATTTGACTGCTGCAAATTGAACATTTTTCGCCGCTTTGCGGCATTATACAAATTACGAGTATTATATTATGGATTATTTACTTGGAAAATATCCTAATATGTGCCATTTCAAGTTTGATGTTCATCAAATGTGCTTACTGCTCAACCGCTATGTTATTAAACATATATTGTACATACACATTCTAATAGAATTTACAAATATACACCTCATTATTGAGTGACATTGCTGCAGATTGTTACATAATTCAAGTATTTCTCGACACTGTTTTTCCGCTAAATCAATGTATTTGTCGCAAAAAAATGAAAATGCTTAAAAATTGGCCTCTTTCGCCAAACTGCGATTTTTAGTTTCTTGATTGGAAACATGCATTCTAGTGAATGTTAGAATGCCAAGACGTTGAAATTTTTCGGCGCCTCGTGCTGGCATTGATTACAGTAATAATATTTACTATAATAGCCGCGGTCTTTATCACACCTTCTTTACTGGTCAGTTAACGTTTAATAGTATTCATCGTCCTGAATATTTCATCACAGATCTGAAGGAGTAATCTTCGATATTTTGTTCGAATATCTGACGAACATAAGGATAATGCAACTAACTTCTACAAAATCTTATGTCTGATTTCGAAAATTTTCAAATTTTTTCAAATAGAGTCCCTGCGTGCTACACAATAGCCATAGTTCTTGGCAGTCGGAGAATCGAAATTTGCGGTGTCTGATTTTTGAATTTCAATGGAATTCTTTCACTTCTATTATTTGATACGATTTTTGCTAATTTGAAAAAATTTATGAAGAAGCATCTTTGACTTTTAGCTGATTTTTCTAGCGGGTTAGCAGATAGAAAATATTGTTCTGGACTAGAAATTTAATCTTAATCATTTGATAGGTGTCGAAAAGATTCATTTTCCTGCTTTCTACAATATCGAAAATCGAAAATTTTCTAGCGCGAATTACAAATCGATGCACTCGATAATTCCTCATCCCTTTATTTCTCTAGCTTGAAGTTTCCAGAAATAAGCGAACAGGGACTTTTCTATTGGGAAACGACATAGACATCGTTCTAGGCTAAAAATGTAAAACCTTCATCCAAAGATAAGTGTTGAGAAGATTCATTTCCAGCGTTCCAGAATATGAGTATTGGAATGAATTGATTCGTCAATTTAAATCTTCGAACCTCAGCTTTGATCATAAAAATGTCAGCAGCCATTATTTTTCACTCAGTAATTCTAAATAATGTTGCTGAGTTGGAAGAACAGATATGTACATTGGAGATTTTCTTGTGAACCCTATAATTTTCACTCATTTTACCCATTTCTTACATAATTTTTACTCGGAACGGACAAAAATTTATATTTTTGAATCGTTTTTGAATCGTTTCAACACGCTGCAGGTCAGAGAGTGTGGAAAAAATGGCTTTAAAAATGCCGACCTTTGCCGTCAAATGGCAAAAAGTTTCTCGCAAAAAACAATTTTTTCTCCCTTGAAAATAATTTTATTATTTTGTTAACCAAAAAAATAAAGTTTTAAAAGCATTTTAGACCATTTTTGAGTAAAAGTGCTATGCAAAACATGGTTCTGACTGTTTGAAGAACCGAATTTTTTTAAAAATGAAAATAACCGGGAAAAAAAACCGGGCATTTGATTTCGTCGAACTAATGGCCGATCTGCCTATGCAACCGTAATAGCTTTATTGTTGTTTTCCACACTGTATGTATCACCCGTATATTAAATTTTTTTGTTTAATTTTGACATTTTGAGATGAGATGAGAGGATTAATTTAAAAAAATTGTGGATAGGTATCGCATTAGCCGTTTAATTTAGTAAACAGATTTCTTAACACATGAAACGTGAATTAATATAAGACGCGTGCGTAAAATTAGATCCTAACCTAATTTTAATAGTTTTTACTGCACTTAGGTCTTTGTAACATTGCAGTTTCTTGGAACCAGTCTGTATAAGGCAATATTTCATTTTAATTTTTGGATTTTTCTTCATTCGATTTCAAGTTTCTTTGAAAAATGGGTCTGCGTTTTTATTTGTTTTCTATTGTTTATTCATTTTTAGAAAGATAGCGCTCTTTACGTCAGTAATTGATCGATTTTTTTCAGTTGTCACTCCTTGTCGCACAGCAACGTCCCTCAAAATTTAAATAATCAGATAATCAAAGCCGAACCATTTTTGACCTATCATCTCAGACCACACACAAAATTCGCTCGCGATCTCGAGTTACAATTAATTAACGATGATGTCATAGTCGCCCATGATCCAATTAAAAGTTTGTATGAGGAGAATGATGATTTTGAAAAAACTCTGAATACGTATAAACAGAAGGCTATAGAAGCGATGTCTGTTGAGGACGACGATGCTAACCTTGATATTCAAAGCGGAGATTTTCCGGAAATCGTATTCTTGGGAACATCTTCGGCGGTATCGACGAAGTACCGAAATGTTTCAGGTAGAAAAATTTTAGGCCAATATCATCTATTCGTCAGATTTACATCTATAACTTGAAAATATATCAGAATCGATTATGATGAAGATTAGTCTGAGAATCTTATTCACAGCTAGTTAATCTAATCTTCGGAAATTTTGCCTCTTTCAATGCATCACCTATATTTCCACATGTTTTTTCAATTGGCTGACTATGTCTATTTATTTTATTGAATATATATATATTGATCAACTTCCTTCTAGAATATCTTCCAACACTGGTTGTCTTCAAAAAATAATAATTTATTCACACGTTTTAAGCTATCCTCGCTCGACTGAATAATTATCATTCTATACTGATGGATTGTGGCGAAGGAGCTTGTCAACAGTTTTACGAATATTTCGACAGTAATCGTCTAGATCGAGAACTTACGAACATAAAATTCATATTCATTAGTCACTTACACGCCGATCATCAGATGGGCCTGTTTTCTATACTTTCTAGACGTAAGGAAGCGTTCGAGAAGTTGAATCTGAACTACGAACCGGTTTTTATTGTCGGCCCGGCTGATTTATTCAAAATTCATTTTTTATATTCTAAATATATCGATGATGTGATGCCATTAGCAAAACGGGTGCCTTCGAATGGCGAAGCTCATCTAACGGAAAATTCGTTGAGAGAAATCAGAGGAAGACTTCACCTCAGGTAAAAGTGTTATTAAAAATATTTTCACTCTCTTTACGGACGAAGATACAACAAAAATCATTTATTTTCTCATGAAAATCTTATTATTTTCTCAAGTTTCTGAATCTTTTCTCGCCTACTGGAATTCGTAGGTCTTTCTGATTTTGGTTTTTTACCTGGGTGAAAATACAAGAACATTTTTGATAGAGATCTCTAATTTTGGAATTATTGCCTCATGCTGTGCTATATTTAATGACTTTCGAAATTTTACCGAGATAAAAGGCTTTTGGTAACACATTTCACTCTTTCGACTTTGGTACTGAGTCATTCGGCATTCTTTTGAACCGTAAATTTTGACACTGATCAGTTACTTACATTGCGGCATTCCGATTTCAACTATCATCTCTACTGTTTAATTTTTTCGAGAATCTCTGAATAACTTTACAATTCAACAGTCAACGATTCAGATTTTTCGGAACTTGGAAACAATGTTTTAGGTGTCCTTATAGATTTGCAATGGATGGACGTGTTCAGGCTTGTAGCCAGAAATTTTTTCAGGAGGGGGCACACATATTTTTCACTCAATTTAAAATGGAAGAAAAATGGAAGTTTCTGATTTTTGTAAAATCGTAGAAGTAATAATTTTATCAAATTAAAATCTCACTGCGGTGTATTATCGGAATTTATTTTTCTCTTCTCAGATCGTTGAATGTCGTCAAAGTTATGCACCCTAAGAGCGCTTACGGCTTAATATTCACGACATCCAAAGGTTATAAAGTCGTCTATTCGGGTGATACGTTAGAATCGACGCGATTAATTAATGCCGGCAGAGACGCCGATCTTTTGATACACGAGGCCACACTGGACGATTCACGGGTCGCTGACGCCAAGACTAAATATCACTGTACTATAGGTCAAGCGATCGACGTTTGTCGAAAAATGCGCGCTAAATTTAGCATTTTGACGCATATTAGCGGGCGATATCCCACTATGCCTCTGGCAACTGATGAACAAATTGAACAATGTGGCGACGATATGTGCTTCGCTTTCGATTTTATGCGATTTACGCCCAAGTATGTAGAAATGATTTTCAAAAAACTTTCGGAAACAAGCATTTGCTTCTTTTTTACGATTTATCTGCAGAATTTATGAACATCTACCTCGAGTTTTGCCTTGCTAAGCCTACTTATATTGAATGATAGATTCTCTATATGCAGCAGCAGTAATAGTTAATTACTAGTTAGTATCACGAAGATTTCAGCTTTGATTACATTCTGATATAGTCGACAACAGACATGCACGGCAAGAATTTTCCAGGTGAGAGGGTTCTCGAACTTTTTATCGAAGGAGGTGGTGGGGTGGGTAAGCAAAAAAAAAACAAAAAAATATTCCACAATCATGCTTTTCATACAAAATATGCATAAAAATCATCAAAAAAAACTGTCTTGGAAAAATTTCAGGGTGGTGTTTAACGATTTTTTTTCGGGCCAGTAGCAGTGTTTTTCTTGTACTCGGTCCATTTGTACTGGTACAAACGATCTTTCAAAAACCGTTTGTACTCCAAAATTTGCGACAAATTGCTAAAAAAAGCATTCATTGTTATAAAATGCAACAAGCATGCTGTGCAATATTAATACGTTAGCTATTTCCACGAGACACATAGGAAAGCTACGAATTCAGACACATAAAATACTTGATCATGAGACACAGAACATGCACTAGTGAAATACTCCACAAAAAGTTTTTATTATGCTGTAGCTGCTAGTACGTCGTTATTGATGGGGACCCATAACAAACAAGTCCATTGATACTGAATACTGATGACTGTTGAGTGACAAAAATATTTTTTGTCCTAAAATTTTCTTTTGTACCGGTACAAATGAAGCCAAAATTTTCGTTTGTACTGTGGACCATTTCGTTTGTAAAGTACAAATAAAAAAACACTGGTCAGTAAGTGTGTCCATGGTCTCAGATAGGAGGGTTTATCCCCTATGTGCATATACGCTCGACAAAGTAACGAGTTAAAACTCCTAGTTTTTTCGTTATCATCCATCCCGTGATCTTTTTTCTACCTATCGTATATTTCCCCGTTAGCCTCAGTTCACTGCGAAATACTCGTGAAATGATGTTGTTGTACCTAACTTATTCATCTAAGATGACCGATTGCTTCATTTTCTGGAAATCAGCCAACTCATTATTCTCGTATTGTTTTACTGCTTAATTAGTCCACAAGAATGAATATTCGTGTCGTACAGCGCCGATCAGTGACAGGGCTTCTTGCTGGTTGAAAAATCAGTTTTTCGTTTATTGCCTGATTTTCGAATCTTAGTTGCCTGTTTTCAACTCGGAATTGATATGATTTTTGTTGTGTTGCCCGAATTCATGAAAAATTGCTAATTTCTAGTCGAGTTTTATTGCCGTTCGGCTAGTTGATGACACTTTCGTCTTTTTTAAGTGTACATCGATGACTTTTTACTTCCCAAATTTCGTCCTCGCAGAATCAATTTAGAGCGCGGGAACGCATATTTTTGATTTGATGCTCGAGCAAAGAATTCAATTATTAATAAATCTGAACCTAAATTTGTTTAGTACATTTGTTTTTTGATTTAATTGCTCCAAATATGTTTTGTCGACTAAACTGATAAACTAAACGCCATTTTTTATATGCTGATATATACAAAAATCTTTTAGTAGCCATGATAAATGTGCAAAAAAATTATTCGGCACTTCAGAAACTTCATGGTACAGTATGCTAAAAATAAAAATGACGCAGTTATTTTGTCAGTTTTTAGAATGATGAATGCTTGATGTTGGGTCAACCTGTGCATAAATAGATGAGTAGAAAATACATAAGTAAAGATACCGAATCTATCGATTATTTACTTTTGAAACGTATCATTCAGCTGCCTGATAGGCGAGTTTCTGAAGATTCTAAGAAATACAGCAAGTTTTCTTCCAAATTAGCGATCTATACAATACAGCTCCTACAGGGAATCATGTACAGAGCTGCTCTATTTAAATCGAATTCGTGTCATATGCACAAATCCACGTGGCCGGCGCGTCAGAAAAATAACGCTCTGTAAGGAACTCGAACCCTTGATCTTCTGCATACAAGGCAGACGCGCGATCCAACTGCGCCAACCGAGCCACGTGGATGGTTCGGAAATTGTGGTTGTAGTGGTGGCGGTGAGTGCGGGGCATGCCGCGTAATGAATGGCCGGACGCACCACTACAACATTCGGTAATCGAGTCAGTTTTAATAAATTCACCTGTCGATTCATTCCTTCCGTAATCGGAAGTCGTTAAGTTAGCGTGAAATTGAATAATCTGCCCAAACTTTAGTTACTCTTCCTCGTGCAATGAATCTGAAAAGTTCTGTATCTGTAAATAAACTTTTCTGCCAGGAAATTCAAGTCAATGTTAGCAGATGCTGGTCGAAAAACTTATTCGAAATACGTATGTAATCTTTTCCAGATTTTCGAAATTGTTTGCGTTAGCCACCCCTGTTTGGCGATCAGCCTTCCAGCGCCATGTCGACAATGCCCTAATCAAAAAACAATTATATGAAATGCGTCTTGCCAGAGAACAGAATGAAAAAATTGAAGAAATGAGGCAAAAACAGAATAGTATCATGCGGTTGGGCATCTCAACATCGTAAACGGAGTTATTTTGAGATGAAAATTTGTATTGTTTTTATGCGTAAATAAATTAGTTTACGTATAGCATAATTTTTCACATTTTTATCGTTATGTCAACAAATTTACTTCTCACCGTTGACGATATATTTTCTGATTCTATAGTCGGCTCTAGGTGGAATCAAATGGCCGGTAACATCAGCTATGTGCGAAGACGCTCATCGTCAGTATGCTGTGACACAACCTTACCATGGGATAAATTTCATTATTGGATTCATTGTATATGCGTCGTAACTTTTGATTTGGAAATCGGCCAGACTCTGGAGGTAGGCACTAATTGTGAATTTATTACATAAGCGTGACTCTTATCGACAGGACAAAATGTGTATGGAGGACAGGCATAAATGAATGTCAGCAACTAAGCATTATCGTATTATCAGCCTGGGCAAATAACATTCTTCTAGTCTATCCAACTTTGAGAAATGGTCCACGTTTTTTACGTAATCATAATAATTATCAGAACCGAAATCTGAAACCGTTATCTATAGTTCAAAAATCTTTTCACCTCTTTGTTTTTTACATTTATTCGTTTTATTTTAGAACCTTATTCAAAAAATTGTTTCAGGTTAATCATTCGATCTTGAATGTCTTGAATCACTTAAATCAAAAAAGCTCTTAACATTTGTTTGCCAGTAATATGTTCAAGTGTCTGACTTTGCATGAAATGGGCTACTCACATTCTTTCTAAAACGGCTAATTAACGAATAATCAATTTCAAATTGATCACCTTGAAGGAACTGGAAAGACTCGCGCATTTCAATAGTCTCGAAAGATTCTTTTTTATTCTTTCTTCCATTTTTCAGTTCATCGTACCAAAAGGCGTTAAACTTACCGAGAAAGAGGTTAGTTTCCTTTTTTAAGTCTTTAATTTCCACCAATTTTATTTTAGTTCATATATTTGTTTTAGAAAACGAATATTTGTTATTTATCATTCCCGGATTCTAATTCTGGTAGCTTGAGTTGTTTTTTTCGTCTTTCGGAAACTGCAGATTTATTGTTTTTTCTGGATAGGCTGTGCTGGCGATACGATATTTCATTTTCGTATCAGAAGTGATAATCAGAACAGCTACGATTCGAAACATACGGAATTTATCAAAAGTTTCAATAGATGTTCACCCTCCTCTTTATTGGTGAGTTTGATCATTGTATGTAAATTATCTTCGATCAAAGTCAGAAGCTGAACTTGAAAACTAAATTTCCTGGAGGCAACTAGATTTCTGCTAAGGACGATCAGTTATAGGCTGTTCAGTTTTCTCTGTTAAAATGATTTATGTAAATCTGTTTATTATCAAACTGGTCAAAGAGCCGGATAACAGAAAGCTGATTAAGAGCGTTCGCCGATTATCGCCGTATGAGTGAATCGAAGTTTTAATCGGCGATTGGTCTAATTGGAGACCGGTATAACAGAAAACCAATTAATCGCCGATTTGTTAATCGGAGACCCAAGTCAAATAAACAATTGGAAAGCGGAAAAATAATAAGGTTTCAATTGAGAGCAATCGTTTCCGAGTAGAAAATAGTCAGAACTAGGGACAGGACGGAGCTCCGTCTCCGGTCTCCAGCGCCTCATGCCGTTCTTTGGATCCTGGCCGCGGGTCGGAGGTGGGAAAAAACATGGCGTGATGCCGGAGGTTTTTCCTTTTGAAATATAAATCAGTAAAAGTCAACATAACATTCGGACCTTTGTGTGTTCATGCAAGAAATATCATCGTGTAAAAATTATGACGAAAAATACACAGAATTGGCTAAAGTCATCATTTTTCTTTATCGTTTTAGAGAAATAATTACGAAGAATACTCAGAACTGACTAAAGTATTACGAAAAGGAAAACAAAAAACTTAGTAAAAGACATGAAAAAGTCAATAGTGAGCGGTTTATAAATGAATCAGATTACTATAAATGTCATATCAGAATGATATTGCGTTTGCCCAAAATCAATTTTTTTGATAGAGCTTAAATACCCTACTATTACCGGCGATAACTATATGCTGAGAGTGACTGTTCCAAATGCTGAATGTTCTGCCCAAAAAAAGAAAATTTCCGGCGCAGTGTTTTTTTCGTACTCGGTCCATTTGTACTGGTACAAAAGACCTCTCAAAAACCGTTTGTACTCCAAAATTGAATGTGTTGGCCATTTTCACGAGACACACAAGAAGACTACGAATGCGCACACATAAACAGTTGATCACGAGGCACAAAACATTAGTAAAATACTTAACAAAAAGCTTTTAGTATTATGACATAGCTGCTTAGTTTTTCGTTATCGATGCGGACGCATAACAAACAAGTCCTGACAAGTCCGTTGATACTGAATATTGACGGCTGTTGAGTGATGAAAAATTTTTTTTGCGCTAAAATTTTCGCTTGTACTCTGGACCGTTTCATTTGTACAGTACAAAAAACACTTTCTCGGTGTCACTTATAGTTTCAAGTTGTTTTATGATCTCGTGGTCGGATGCATGATGACGCAGAAGTCTTCCAACTTGAAATGTGTTTTTTGAGAAGATATTTTATGTATACAAGATGAATACTCTTCTTTTTAAAGGTATTTAGTTTCAGAATTGTGGGTCACGCAGAATAAGAAAAGTTCGAGAAATCTATGACACACTTGGAGAAATATTCTTTCCAACGGTTTTCTATTACCTAGTGAGTGGCAGGGTTGGAGCTCGTGCAAAAAAATTTAGGGCGTTTCGTGTACGGTGCAGAAGCCAATTTTCATATCATGAGGGTTGATTTTTACATTTTGTTCTTGTATGGAAAATGATTCAATTGACTGCATAACTTACCAGGAAATAGATGTTGGCAAAATTTATGTTTCAGCGTTCTAATGTCAAAATCCATAGAAATTTTCGGCGCTACGCGCCTGAATTTTTTTATCCTTGCTGTTTGGCCCGAATTTATTAAACGTCATTGACTTCAGGCTGATCTTTTAGCAAGTTAGCTATATCATTCTAGGCTAAAAAATTAAACCTCAAGTCATGGAATAAGTCTTGAAAGTATAGCGTCCAAGGGTATAAAACTCCAAAAATCTTTCCCATGCTTTGTGCCAGATCAATTGCACTTCGGCTGATCACAAAGATGTCGCAATTTGAATTTTCTAGGCAATTTTGAATCTTTTGCTTCAGTTTTTGGTTGATTTTCTATTACTAATTTGGCTGTATTTCTATCATTATCGGACATAAAATAACAAAAATTCTGTTAGATACCACCTGCTAGCTAAACTGATACTACCATTTTTTCCAACTATTTCCCCCACAGTAAAACCTTTTCAAAACCGCCAATCTTCATTAACATTTGTTCATGTGAATCTTTTCGTATTTTTCTTCGTCTTTGTAAAATTTGCATAACTATTTGTTTTGTGTTTTTTGTCATCATGTGGCTTCTTTGGCCAGTTTACGCAGTCCGTTTTTGGCTCGTCTTTTTTGATGCCACATTTTTCGTCAACGTAATAAAGTTTATGGTGAAACAGCGGTCCACGTGGCCGACCGTGCACAATTATTATTATTATTCTTCATTACGTTTTTTTATTCTATTTCGTTTATCAATATTTATTCATTTGCCTTATCCATTGGTTATTATTATTATTTACCAACTTCCACTTTGAATTTCGAGCCTTCTTCCATCTACATTAATTATTTTATTTCTTTATTTATTTCTTCATGTTTACCACCCCCAAAATTCGCCTATTTCACAATTCGTTCGTCTGCATTTTTGGTAAATTAGGGACCACAAAAGCAAGATTATGTTTCAATAAGCTCAGAAAGCATAAATTGAACATGTGTGGGTATTTTTCAGCGAAAAAGAAGATTTTGGCGAAAATCGTGAAAAAATTTTGTCCGCCTTTGAAAACTGACAAAAAAGTCTGCACGAAAAAAAGTGTTTTAACTGTATTTAAATTTAATAAAATGGTTTGTTAATATTATACGCATATTTTCTGATCTGAAAAGTTCGAGTTTTTTTCTGTTTTTCGCAGTTAAAAGTTGGCAACACTGGTCTTTCTTCTCCCACATGTTTACCATTGCTAGCTTTGTTACATGAACTCACTGTTAGTATTCATTAAAGCTGTACATATATTTACGATATTTTCAGATGTCGCAGAGAAATATGTTTAGTTATTTTGAAGCTACAGGCATTGGGCCTAATTCCATTCTCCCAGCCTCTCACTCAAATGTCAGCGACAGTGATGTAGCATCACATTACTTCATGTTATGAAAGTGCAGATTTTTTTCTTACAGTGCACAAACTTTTTGACCCGATTTGTGCACTGTGCTTATCACGCAGTGCACAAAAAACCCTGGTGAGTAGGATGATAACACAGTTCTAGAAACATGGTTGCTAGAAAAATTTTTGAAAATCTAATTGAGTCTATTATAAGCGTTTTTACTATTGTACTGATATTTGATTGAATTTCTTAATTTCCGATAGCATTACCAAACTCTGTTTTGAAAAGAAGTTCACAATTAATCTTGTATCCCTATTTTGGATTATTATTGTCGAAATGCTGTTGATGACAGATTATTTGAAATTCTGCTGCATTTAGCCACTAGTTTTAGAGTACATCATGTTGTAGACAAATCTCAGAATCGAAAAAACGTTCAGAAAATATTTTAAAATCAATTTGATAGAATATTTTTTTATTATGTCTGATTTAAATAATTTACGTCTTTACTGTTTCTGGTCAGTACTGGTCAATGACAAATAATTTTGCTGGTCGAAAAATCTTAATTTTTGGTTGATTGCCTAATTCCTGAATTTTACTTGCCTTTTCCAATCTAAAATCGATTTGATTTCTGTTGTGCCGATATTTTTCGTTTTATAGTTTGTTAGTGGCACTATCTAGCTGATTGAAAACATCGGCACATTGCCCAGGCCTCCACACTGGAAAATTCCGGAAAAGTGACCTGGAAAATCTGGGAAAGTGGGGGAATTTTGTTTTCGAAAAATTTCGCCCTCTAAAGAGCCTTTTAATGGACACTCTGTTTTTTAAACAAAAATTACCTCACACTATAGACTTGAGCTCGCGAGTTAGTCAGACCCCTTCCAGTCTAACTTTTTCATGCATTTTCGGCCTCATTTTCAACCGGCAAACCATGGTTCTTTTTTAACACAGTGCTAATGAAGTTGGGTCGGTGCTATTGAAAATTTCAGTCGTGCTAAGAAAAAGTAATTCAAATTGAAGAAATTTAAGGACCGTTCTAATAAAAATTAAAGAAAGTTAATGGCCGTTCTAACTTTAGTTCTAATTCTAAATCTGATCGTGCTGGAAAAACCATGCGGCAAACTTAGTGACACAGCTTTATGAAAAACCCCTGTTTCAACCTTTTCCCGGTCTCAAAATGGTGAGCCGCTAAAATTTTGGAGCCCGAACTCAAAAGCTAGACACCATTATAAAATCATTTGCTTGGTAGGCTTATCGAAAGTCAGCGAGTTAACTTGGTGGGTTTAATGAATGTCAGCAGGCTAACTTGAGTATGCCACCTTTATGAAACCGGCTGGTTCTGGCATTATTCATAGACAACAGTTCATTGAAGACATTCTGCTAGAAGATCGCTCTTCGAGATGAGCTGATAGTATAATCATATAAAACCAAACTCGATTGCATCAATCCTAGGAAACCATATTGGTGAAGTGGTCACGGTTCTAAGGGTGAAAGATAGCCAATCTGAAATTTAATCCCCGATTGAAAGTGACTTTTTTAATTGGACGTCTGTCATTCGGCCTTAAAAGTTGGTAATTCTGACTATTCACATTTTCGGTATTTGCACATTCTTCCTCTTGTCATGCGCAGTTTAAACATGTTAAATGAAATCAGAGTGTTTTCGCCTGAACTCGCTGTCTCGAACAACATTTTAAAAAATTTCCCCTCTCTTAAGATAGATGATAACCATTATTTGGGCTTCGTTTATTTTCGCCAAGCCAAAGATAAGTCCATTCCGCGAGGTTATTTACAAAAAGTATGCATACGTTTATATCGCCTAATGTCTGCTAATTTTTTCGCAATTGTAGTCGTTCGTTATCCTTACTAAACTCCCTTTTGTAAATTTGTTCTATCAACTGGTGGAAAAAATCGCCGTCGAATTTTTCCGATTTTCGTTGCCCAGTTTAGAAACTGCCTGCAACGAAATCGATCATTGGCCTTTACCGACGCCGGGTTCGTCACTGAATTTACCTCTAATGGGTGCAATAATACAGGTACTTACGGATTTCTCATCACTTAATGCACTGCAATGCATATTATTTAGTTTGAAAATGAAGCATACCGTGAGACCCACGACATGATGATTTAAATGTATCAGGATTTCAAAGGGAACAATAAATTCGAAAATAATAGTTTCAAAGAATGCAGATTGATTGTGAACTATATGAACCCTTCTTTAGGAGCTCAGTTGCCTTTTGATGTAATTAATATACTGCCCATCATAAAATATTTTTTCAGGTATACTTGCCTTCAAGGCACGAAAATTCAACATATATTCTTACACGAATGAATTTGCCATGCGAAGTACGTTACACTGATTTTTAGAAACGGTCCGGTTACATTTTTTCTTGAGTTTTCCAGTATCAGTGTTGGTTTTAGAATTTTTGAATCCACGGCTTTGGAATATGGGGACTAGAAAACGGAATACAAATTTCACATCTGAAGAACTCCATTTCTTGGCCTAGTGTTTGGCTCGCCAAGCGTCCGTTTTGGACAACAGGAAGCCGACTCCATTTCTAGTTAAGCAAAAATGGCAGCTGGCGCAAAAGCGAAGACGCTTTCGTATCAAATCTCAACTGTAGTTCTCAAAAATCAGTTCAGTTAGAAGTCACATAGATGGATTGAAAAAACAAAATTATTTATTTTCAATTCCCCCAATATTTTCAGTATTATCCAATTGGCGCATTACCACGAGTTTTCACGCGGTAAAAGTATGCCTTTTTCCCAATTTACTTCTGTCCTAGCAAAAGTAAAATCCAGAAAAATTTCCTTGTATTTTTCCCCTAGTTAGCTGCATTATTTCTCTACGTTGTTCCTACTTTACTCTCTTCATCTTTTGTGATACGAAAACAAGTTTCTCTCTGAATTCACTGCATCATTACTTCCAAATCGCTCCTTGAAGGCTTTTAATCTTCTCTTATTTTAGTTACTCCATCTTAAGCGATTCGGCCGTAAGTCTCTAGATATAACAACAGATGTTAAGAAACACTTTTTATATGCAAATCTGCTACGTGGTCAAAAACAGTTTTCCTGGTTAGCAGATAAAAGTTTCTGATGCTGGAAATATGAAGTTAGACTATTTGAATGAAGCAGAACTAACATCGTATAATTTTGGTAAAATTTTGTCTGTATCAAATTTATTGGAAAGAGATTACTTATCGTATTGTTATGAGTTTCTGCCTGTCTTCTCGGTCATCAAGCAGTTCATAATTTTTATCTGACTGAAACAGTTCAATCAATATTCCGGGTCCTATATATTGAATGACACTGTATATTTGCTAATGAACTATTCAAAATATATCAAATCCCTCCGATCAAATATTGAAAAATTTTCTTGTAATTCCTCATTCCTCATTATTTGGAAACATAGTGTTTATGTCACTTGGAGAATAAGTACAGGGTGTTGCTTAATGATTGGGGACACCCTTGTAGGCATACAGATGTAAGCTACGAATAGTTTTCGCATGCTAACTTGTAGAGAATTCAATTCTGCGTTTTATTAATTGTTTTTCAAATTGAAATACTGAACTTGACTCGATTTATGGGCGAAAAACAACAGCCACCCTAATATAAAAAATGTGAGTTTGAACAAATCAATAATTTGTTCCGCCATTTGCCTCCCTAACTTGTCGGAAACGTTCTGGCGTCGAACACTAACCATGTATGTACAAAGGGGGTAGGGGTAAACCCTCCTATCTGAAACCATGGACACACCTACTGACCCGAAAAATCGTTAAACACCCCCCTGAAATTTTTCCAAGACATTTTTTTGATGACTTTTATGCATATTTTGTATGAAAAACAAGCTTGTGGAACTTTGTCTGACACAAACGGTTTTGAAGAAGTTCAATATTGTATTCTAATTCGGTCAAAATGAGATGCAAATTTTTTTGCTACGTTTTCCTCGAGTAACGTCCTTGACCAGCCACCAGATGCACTCGATTCTTAAAAATTTTTCCCAAATTTTCGATGGGATTCAAATCTGGACTGTTGCTTTTCCACATGTCGTTTTCCAAGAATTTGACGCCACTTTTATGGCATTCGCTTTCTGTGGTTTCATTAGCATGATGCTAAAGAAACCAGAGCTGTGCTAATAGAAATTTATAAAAAAGATACCATTAAATTGTGGTAAAAAATCAAAAATCGTCATTTTTCAACATTTATTTCACAACTTCCACAAAATAAAAAGTCGTTCTGAATGCTTTCTTTTTCTTCCAAATTTCTTTTGAAAGTATCAACATCAAGCACGATTTCATGAATCGATAGTACGATAAAAGCGGGTTATTAGAATCGACAAACTCACACATTAGTTTCAGACTAACGAAGTATCATTTGTCAACTGTGCTAACTGTGTTAATGAAATATTTTTTTATTAGCACGGGTGTTAATGGGATTTGTGCAAAAAACCCTGCAACTTTCATGCATGGCGCACGGTTATGGACAGAAGTGGGCGCACCAAGCTGGCCACATTTTCCTAATTATTCCAAAGTGGAATCACGTGTTCTAACAAAATTTTTTGTCGAAAATAAGCGCCGTTTGGAGGCTGGCCTTCTTCCTTGGCCACACACGTCATTCGTTTTGCCGTTGACGTCAAAAAAGTTCAATGCACAACTGATTTTTGATCACTGATCGAAATCTTTCCGGATAATCGATTTCGCCCACTTCTAGTGCCATAATGTTTTCTTTTAGGTGATTAGGCTTTTTTATTGTATAAAGCATACATGTAATTGGGAGGGGGGGAAGTGCTATGGGAAACCCCCCCCCAGAAATCGTCGACCATATGGCTAGTCATTGGGCGACCGCCCCCCCAGGATTTTCCAATCCTATGGCTAGCCATATGGTAGCCCTAGGGACCCCCATACTTTTGGTCGGAAAAATACTGAAAAATATTAATTTTTTGATGAAAAATGACCATTTTTGAACAAAAAATGGTCAAAAACGTCAATTTTCTCGGCGCTTCGCACCATAAGTACATATTTTATCATTTTTTAGACAAAAATTACTACTTTTTAAACCGTTTTTTGGACATTTTTCATGAAAAAAATCGAATTTTTTTCCTTCAGGACCCCTCCCCCCAAAATTTTGGGAATTACTGACCCCCGGCCCCAAAAAAGTGCTGCAACCCCCCCCCCCCAAACCTCGGAGCTCCGTTACATGTATGGTATAAAGAAGGAAGTCATCGCTGAATGCAACGTTTAGAAAATTCAGATGATCATAATCCTTCACAAAATCAGCCAAAAACAATCGATTTTAACGATTCTAATCCGTTTTGAGTGGCTTTGAAACAGCGTGAAATGAGCGACATTCACTTTTTCGAATAAAGCGATAAACAGTGGCCTGATCAATTTTCCTTCCTTTCTTTGATAAAATTTCCTTTGCCAATTCACGAAAACTGCCTCATTGATGAAAGCTTGTTCAATGATTGCTTTTAACTCCTGACATAATATTTCATTACGTCCATAATTTGAGAAATTCGAGCGACAGAACAGTTTCCTGGTTTCTTTTTCAAATTTCGAAACATCCAGCTTGTCGATTTTCTAAGCTACCCTGCATTTCACATACCGAAATAAAGCTTGCTCCAGCTAATTTAACTCGATGAAATGCTGAAGCTTGAACAATAAGCCGAACAGTTTCCGTATCAAATCACATTTTCAAGTTAAAAATTGAAAAACAGAGCAAATATCCGACCAGTTGTACTGTCTAACATATAAATTCAACAAGATGTATATTCACTTAGCATGCATCTATATGGCCGCACGTTTGTCTCCAATCATTATGCGACACCCCGTGCTTGTCTTAGATTTGATTGAAAAATTTATTCGTACCTGGTCAAACATGAGTGTATGTGAGCATCTTTTTTATCTCTTGTTGTAGGCTTAGTGCTGTGCAATGGAAGAAGTTTTTGATAGCCGAACAATCTCAATTTTCGATTAGCTCCTAAAAGTTTGAATGTTAGTTGCCTAGTTCCTGCACCAAATTGATTAGATTTTTGCTGCTTTGCCCAAATTTATAAAATACGACTGATCTTTAAACGATCTTTTTTGGTCTTCTAGCTAGTTTACGGCGCTCTAACTGGCTGAAAACATCGGCAAATTGCCCAGGTCTGTGTAGGCATATCTACTACATTCAATTTGCGAAAAACGTGTCCGCTAATTTACGTTACTTTTTCAGTGCGTATATAAGAGCATATTTTTGCTTTTCAAGTGTCATTTAGAAAAAATAGACTTTAATTGAAGAAGGATCCGGAAGATTTTATAATCCTCCCTTATCATAGGTCACCAAGCGAAATTGTGATTTGTAATATTAAATTTGAAAGAGATACAAAATTCTTATTTGATGAAATCAATTTTTTTGACTTTGTGCTTGAAAAATGAAAAAAATTGTCGTTGAAGTCCTTTAATGTCCTTCAATTTCATTTTCAACAGGGCGTATAAACCCTGAAGATATTAGCTGCGTCTTGAATCTTTGCAGTCATGAACAGAAATATCGAATACGACTGTAAGGTGAAAACATTTGTTCAATCACATGAAAAATGATATTGAAAAATGATATTGATAATGAAGAAAAATCCTCGGAATTTTGAGGAGAAAATATTAGAAAATTCAATTCAGAGTGCAAAAAAACTGTTTCAACGTGACACGTACCAACTACAGTTTTTAGAATACTTTGACAGTATGAAATATTTAAAACGGAAATAAAAACCAGAAAATACCCTCACCCTCCAAAAAAATCTCGGTTTTAGTTTTGGTTTTCCAATTTCCAGTTTCACAGTTTGGGTTTTAGCAAAAATGATGGTTTTGGTGGTTTCGATTAATTAGAATATATTGATTGTCAAGTTATTATTTTATTTTTTGCAGACACTCGCAACGTCTACTTGCTTCATAGCCTCTGCTTACGAACCTAATTTTTACGAGTATGTTGCAAAATGTTTTATAATGTTCCAGTTTTACTCCATACTTATCAAGTTTCATTACAAACATTTAATGTATTTATAATATTTCAAGCATTTCAGTATTTACGTCAAACTTTATTACCCTATTCTTCAGGTATTTATCTCCGGTGTTGTCTCATCTCCATTTATTATGGGAAGTTGTGCTTCTAGGTGAAGTAAGTTGAGTGTAATGCTACAGTTTGATTTGCAATGATTATCATTTCGGTTTTGCACGAAAAATTAAAAATATACAACAATATTTCAACAGTTTTTGGATTATTATTTGTTAGCTTAGTATCCAAAATATCGTCAATTAACAATGCTATCCTGATTACTATTGAACAGTATACAATGAAGAGTATTGATAAAATACCTCTTTGAATGAAGAAAATCATTGTGCCCTTACCGTTCCTTAAAATCTTTCCCTCCATAGCCTTTAGCTGTTATGGCCTTATCGCCGTCAATTTGTTCAAACGTTGTGCATAGTCTCGTTACGCTTATTTTTCCGTTGAGACCTCATCCCGATTATCGACCTTTTTTTACAATCCATGATAGTGAATTTCGAGAGTTTACGTCAAAAGCGAATAAGCCGTAAGCAGACTTTTTTTTTGTTCTGAAAATCATGGGCCAAATGGATTGTTGATGCTTGATCGATACCGGCGTTTTTCGATTACAGGCCTCTGTACATGTACCAAGATTGGCCAAGAGATCTTTGTGCAAAGAAAATTTTGTTTATGCAAAAAACAATATTTCGTTTATTTTTGCACAAACCTTCTTCGAAGATAGGACTTGAGTTCATTTCCTCGTGGCACAAAAGTATAGGATATTGAAAATGTAGCTTCTGTTCTTTTTTGTTCTTTTGTTTCCTATACCTCTCAGGCGCTACACAACAAAATTTTTTTAGATTCTGACACTCTGAAATGCTGAAAAATCAATTTAAGGATCCAGGTTTTTTTAAAATTTTTTCTCTACAGGCCATTTGGCTCCTAGGGTCAAAATTTTACAAGCCAATAAGAATTTCAACAAGCCAAAACTACAAAGTTTGTAAATAAATGTGGTAGTAAAAAACAATGTTTTTTTTTCAACAAATTTAGTCAAAAACACTCTTCAAAATTACAGTAGAAGCCCACATAACAGACCGATCATTTTGAATACATTCTCAATCACACACAGAATAATAAGGCTCACGAATCAGATAAGTCATTATTCAAATCAATCATCAGAGTTTTTTCGCACAAGCCAAGGCTGATCTGTAACTTGGGGAAAAATTTGGTTGCACAGATTAAGTTTCAGTTCCTCATTCTAAAATTGGTAAATTCGCTTAATTTCAATGAGTGAAAGATTGGAAGTTACATCCCCTGTATTTCATTCCTTCGCGTCAGTTCCTGGCTTTTAAAATTGAATTTCTTGAGTTTTGGGTGAGAAATCAAAAGCCTGGCTAAAGTAACTTGTTCGGTGCCCAGCGCCGAAAAATTTTGATTTCGAGGCCTCTAAAATGTCAGAAAATGCATTTTTTCAGCACATTCTACTGTAACTGACGATGACCGATTATGATCTTTTCACCATTTGAATAGCGAGAGAGGTCAAACATTTTACCTCCATTTTAGATCTTATATATAGCCAATAATTTACCAATTACAATTATTTATCAAAAGCGATTGTTTTCACATGATCTATATCATAAAAAAGCGCGATAAGTATTTTACTTTGGACTTGAATATCCCCGGCGCTTAGCACTGAAAGAAAATGTTAGATTATGGTATTCTATAGCGTTGGAAAATGAATACTTTTAATATCTTTTTCCTGCATGAAGGGTCTATTTTTTCAGTCAATCCAATGTGTTTTCAGTGGGGCAAACTAGAATTCAAAAATTAGGCAAGCAACAATGAATCTGAATAGTTCTTCAGATAGCAAGGACCTCTGCCATTTTCCCATGCTGATGATGTTTTAATCATTTTCCAAATGCAAAAGGTTATGTTCACCAAAGTCGAAAATTCTAAAGCGCCGCAAAACTATGTAAAAATGATCACGAAAAATCTTGATTTTTGTCAAATACGGGGAAAAATACTAAGTCAAACATTAATCCATAACATGCTGGTTTCTGAAAGCTATAAGCATAAGCTGGTATAACATTTTCTAACCGTACACTAGAAATGATACCAAGAATCATAGATGAATTGGTATTTTTCATTTCAAAATGCATAAAAATGCATCTTCGCGCAGGAAGCCCTATAGCCTAATCAAAAAGGGTGGTTAGGTTCTCATTTTTAGATGCCAATTTGGCGTGTGCCCCTAAATTTTTATGAGCCAATCAGAATTTTTAGGAGCCATGGCTCCAAATTGGCCTAAAAAAACTTGAACTTATTAAAAAAAAATTAGGCTCAAAAACATAATATATATATTATTTTAAAAATTTTAAAATATGTTCATACCTTCATGAGTTTGAAAAAAATCAAATTAAACTTGAAATACATGAAAATCACCTCCATTATGATTATGAATCCAAACTTGGCTCCATGTTTAAAATTATAGTTAAAAGAAAGCTGGAAAAATTGAGATTTTGACCCCTTAAATGTACCGAAATTCATAATTTCCTTGTTGAACCCCCATATTTTTCCACTTTTTTTAAAAAATTTTTTCCCCGGAGTTTTAGAAAAAAAGTGAAAACCGAAAAATTATAAAATGAAATCTGGTGCGAAGCGGCGGAAAAATTTCTGTGTTTTGTGATTTTAGAGCCTGTAAAACACTTACTTTAAATTTTAAATTAAATGAAAATAACTATAATTTACTGAAATATAAATATATAAGTCAAAATTTTAGTAGCTAAAATGGCTCCTATGTTGTGAGTGGTCACAGCAGCCACGTCAACTACGCATTGTTGCAAAATGAGAGCGCCTCTCCCGCTTCTCGGTTGGTTCAGTTGGTTAGAGCGTGCGGACGGTAGCCGCAAGGACCTGGGTCCAAGTCCCAGACCGAGCCTAACTTTTACTGAAGCCCCGAGTAGCGGGAAAAAGTTGCCTCAACACCTAGACCTGAAATTTTAAGAGCCATTTCCGAATTTTTAGAGTTTTTGATTTTTGATTCTAAAAAATGTTTGCTAAATTGACTGAAAAAAGCCCGGCCGTAAGCTGTATTTGATTCAATTTCACATAAAGCGAAACATAGCGTGTCTAACGTTCAAGTTAAGGTGCTTATGTCTTCGGAAAAAGCGTTCGAAATCTGAAAATCTTAACTATGCTCGAAAAATTCGTGTAGTAAAATCTTTTTGATGTAGATGTTATTTTGATTTTGATATTTTGTTTATGATATTTTCTGTCGTAGTTCATTCATCAGCCATATCAGTCATCTTACATGTCGATTGTTCTTTAGCCCTAGTATCGTTGTCGGCGTCACAAATCCCTTTTTCACCAAAACTCTAGAACATTGGCCGAACGTGCTACGTATTGTGGACAGCGTTGAAGTATCTCCTATAAAATGTAAGTCCGATTTCAAATTTAAAAATGTAATACCTACCTAATTTGTGCGCTGGTATTCACTACACTAATTTGAAACTTCTTTTTGCTCGTGACTATTCCAAATATAAATTATGACGTCCCATTTTTTTTATCGAATGAACTGATCATATTAGCTAAAAATGAAGATATTGTATTTTATCAGCGCAACAATATTTTTTCGAATGTCGAATTTTCCAATCGCTTCCGTAATTGTGATTCATTTTCTCGCTTTGATGAAGATTTAAAATTATTGTATTGATTACATTCTTACTGACCTGTAGATTTCACTGAGCATTGCTGAGCGAGAACTATCATCAATTTGATTGGTCAAAAAATTCATAAATTTTGTGAGTTTACTGTTTCCTGAGCCTGAACCTAAACCAGGAGGGCTGTCAGAACAAAAATTAAAAAATCGATAAATTTTTTCGACCGATCATATTGATAATATGTAGTTCTCTCTGCGCAATACTTTCTGTAGATTTCCGTTTAGGTTCTGTTGTAGATTTCAATATTTTTCAGCGTCACCGGCCCTTAATCGCAAAGTGAAGAAAGGCGGCAACCTAAAAATTTTAGATTCTAAGCCGGGTTCGTTACGCTCAGTATTGTTTTTCTTGTGTTTCATGATTCTTTTCAGGGTTGTATACTAAATATAAACCATTTTTGACTAAAGATAAAACTTTGTTGAAGAAAATTCTCAAAGTGAGGTTCAATTCATTTTAGCAACACCTTACATATAAATCTGTTTCATTCAGGGTGTAGAAGCGAGACGACCAACCGAAGTGCAGGGAGCTATTTTGAAACGACATTTTTACGAAAGGACGCAAAGTTTCCTCATACCACTTGTAAAAACCGCATAATGAATGTTATCGCAAATTTATGACATTTTTCGACTTGACTATCCAGGAACGCTACATCACGAGTCTTATGCCGTTGCAAAAGAAAATTTCCCCCTTCAAAGTGATCGCTTTCCATTCACATGGGTCTTTCTTACGAACCTGGATTTTTTCTTGATAAAGGCTGCCCCATGTGTCGCGCCATTTAAAGACGACGATTTTTTTTGCATGCTGGAAAATTCAGGGTCGCATTTCACGTCATCCATAAAAGGCGATTGGATCGGATTGTACAAGTATATAAGTTCTTGGAAATTTAAGAAACGTTCAGGCAGGAAAAAAGAAATCGAGCAACTAGCCATGTAAAAAGTCATAGTACTTTAATCGCAGCGCCATGCAGTTTCTTTCGTTCCTTTGCTTTTCGGAAGGTAAAATTCTGGATTTCCAACCAACTGGGCCTTATTCGAGTCAAAGCAGCCTTGTTTTATTCACATATTTCGTCAATGATTGTTTTTCTCTGTCAGAAAATTTTTTGCGGGACCAATTTTCAAGTTGTGGTTGGAACAACGACAACAAGAAATTGACGAAAAGCTTCAGATGCTTCATTTGGAAGTTTTGTGCGCTGCGGTGAGATATTTGATGAGTTTTTGATTCAAGATTAATTGGCACAATTTTCGGTCAAAAATATAAATTTTTCTTTTCATATCGGCGAGGAAATGTCGACTAATGCATCATCCTCACAAAATTGAGAAAAAATCTTCCTTTCAGCCTTTGTATAGTAGTATTATGATGGAGAAACGCGAAATCGAATTGATTGATATTGTTCTAAAATTGCGTGACAAGTTGAAATTCGTGGATGACAATAAAGATCGTGTTAGTCAACAAACGCGATCCCGACTCGTTGAACATTACCAAGTTTTTTTGGACGCTCTACCAGATGATATGAAATCTGTTTTACAATCGAATTCGAATCATAAATTATTACCGAAACATTCGTCCGTTTCTAACAGATCGTCGTCGGCGTCACCGCCTTTCCATTCTTGATGTTTAAGTCTTCGTGCTTGAAAGCTGATTACATACAAACAATACGTAGATACGGGACGTGATTTAAAACAAATGAATCTTTTGGTAGAACGAAAGATTACAAAATTTAGTTTTAAAAGCCTTATTCGAGCTCTCGAAAAATCATTCATATAACAGAGTTCGGAGGTCTGAAGGGCTAGTGGATAGGCGAGACCGTAGCTTGTCAAAAATTTAGCAGTGCCGTTGGAAAAAAAAGTTTTGAAAATATTTATAATTGTGGTTTAAAAATATCTGAAAAACTATTCGTGGGTGGGAGGAAGCGCCGAAAGAATGAAAGCTTTAACCACTTTTTGTTCGAAACTCTCAAATTTTTACCGAAAAACTGTTATTTCAAATTTTTACTGTAAGCTCCCCTTACGCTAGATCTACAATTATTCAATCTTGGGTGCTGCCACATGGCAGAAAGATGGTCGACCTCGGCAGTTCCTACGATTTTTGCTTACTGTACTTGCAGATCACTTTCAGATATTCCATTCGCTAGTAAATGTATGTGTAGTCGAATGTTCGTTCGAAATATGTTTTATCGATACTGTTTTTGAATCATGTTTTATGTTTTTATTTTAAAAGAATATTGCCGAATTCCAGACGCCTCGTGTGTCTGACATCCCAGGGTTTCGGATTCTTATAAAAAAGTGTAAGGTATAATATAATGTTAAGAATAAAAATGTGTAGGATTGTCCAAGATCTTATGAATATTTATCTTACACTACCAGGCCGTCCATGCTGGTCGCATCCAGAGCGCGTCCGGTACGCACCCAGGACGCGAAAAGCACACTATACCGACAAAAAAATTGACAGGCCATGTGCTTGTGTCACACAAAGCCAAAGAATTTTGCTGAGGCTTCCTTCTTACCTCCCTATAGAAAGCACACATTATTTACCAGATATAAACAAAAGGTCAACTGTTGTCATACTGTAGGTCAAAACAAAGTGCATATCCACTACACATTATGAAAGAACTATGATTGGCAGTTATTGCATGAATGTCAATTACTAAGAAAGATGAAAGTTTTCTTTGTGCTGCCGAAAAAGACGCGTTCCGGACGCGACCTGGACGCGTCCCGGACGCGAATTTTTGAGGGTTAGTTTCGCCTGGTAAATTTTGCCATAACCATCCCATACCATATACTTTCTTATAATGATCTTATGCCATGTCTTATAGAATTCTATAACATGATGTTATCATAACCTTACTCAATTTTGCAATATTCTTTTCGCCCTAGAATTTATGTAAATTGATAATAAATTTTATTTCACAAAGGTATAACTGTAACGTACCTGCTAAAGCAGTACTGTAAATATGTAGCATACTTGTATGTAATAGACATTTATTAGATATTATTTTATTTCCACATTTTATCATCTCAAGGGTGTCTGGGATTCACACCCAAACATTCCTACAAAATTACGTGAAGTACTTTATTTTGATCCGTTCACACCCCGGTAGCCCAATTAAGACGCCCTAATTAATTTGCACAAACGGCAGCTGTTCCCCTAGAACCTACACTAAACTACACATTCCACAGCTACCGTAATCCCCCGTAAAAATCGTAAACAACACCTGCACACAGTAAAATACATAGAAGCCCCGCCAGACAGTAGTCTCCAGTGTAATGGTAGCGGCGGCCCCACAAAACATGTGTATACAGAGAAACCGATACAGGAAGCATGCACAGAAGCACAGAGGTGTGGCCAAGCCCACCGTAGGAAGCAAGCAAAGTACAGAAAGCATACAGTACCAGGAAAGCGTTAGAGAGGCGTAACTAAGTAAGCATAAAAAGCGTAGCAGGAAACGACGATTGGCCGAAGAAGATGGACAGAAACTCGACCTCCCGCGACGGCCAGGGAGTGGCCAGAAACGTGGTATAAAAGAAGAAGCAAAGCGTGATTTGATCATTCTTATTCTTGTGGTTTTACGTTTTTTGACTTCCGCACTCGCCCCGTCCTTTTTATACATTTGCAAGCAGCCGACTATCCGAAAGCAACTTAAACCGTGGCCCCCGTTTGTATTATAAATCGAAACGCGTTTTTATTGTCGACGTTCAAGCGACCGTCGATCATCCGTTGTTATTGTAACTGTACCGCCCGCGCCCCCATTGTTCCCGCCGTATCGACCGTTGGTTGAAAGTAAAGTACCTCACACAAATCTGGTCATTACATATTTTGGTGACCGTACCGTTACGTTAACCACTGGAACTCCCTGCCCCCAATTAGGTGTACTCTTATCCGGGCATTTAGAAGCATTAGATAATACAGTAGTAATCATTTCCTACAGTAAGACAGTATTCGTAGAAAGCAAACTGGAAATCCCCTCCAACGAGACATTAAGCGATACATTTAAACGAATACAGCGTGAAGCAAAAATTGAAGCATTTAAGCAGAAATCCCAACGTAAACCAAGAATGACCCACCAAACGCAAGATCATTTAGGAGAAATCATTAGAGAGCAGATAAACGATTTATTTTCAGAACATTTTCCTACCCTACGCACACAATTGAATCAGAGTACAGTAAACCCTACCCTAATAGACAATCTCAGAACAGCAAACATTCGTAATAACATGGCAAACAATTTCTACGCGAAACCTACAGTATTCACGGGCGGCGTGACCCAACATTTTGGTGAATGGAACAAAAGATTAAAACAATTCATGGCACTCCAAGGCATGAAAGATACAGATGTACAGTTAAAGTTGGCATATTTAGAAATTCATTTAGGAGGAGCCGCATTAGCGAAATTCAAAAGTTTAGCAAATTCCGAAAACCCTCCCCACACATACGAGCAGTATAAAGTCGCATTACAGGCATTTTTCCCAAACAATAGAGATAATGAGCTACATCAACAATTCTTACGCGAAAGAAAACAAAAGCGTTCCGAAACAGTAACGGAATTCTTATTTGATCTAGAACATCTCGCAACCCTCGCCTACCCTAACTTTAACACAGACGCACGAGAAATGATCATAAAACCCCTCTTTGTAGAAGGCATGCAAAACGAAATCAGGGAAGCAATTAAGTATAGAAGGTTCGCAACTCTAAAAGAAACGTCAGACGAAGCAGCTTATATTGAACAGCAAATCCTTAGAAACGAGTTAAAATCTAACGCCCTTCCCTTCATACCCCCAAAACCCGAACCCATCTTTTCCCTCACCAAAAATACAGACCAACAGGATCTTTTGCATCAGTTAGAACAACAAGTAAAAGATTTACAGTTGCAGATCAAACAAAAACCTCAACCCCCACAACAGAGTAGCTACAACAATTTCAGTAACAATACTTTCAGCAGGAATAATGCTTACAGGCACAATACCACCCCTAGGCAACCCACATGCTTCCAGTGTGGACAAATCGGACATGTAGCTCGTAATTGTAAATCAGTAGGCACCCGAAAATCATGTGAAATCTGTTTTCGTAATAATCACAGTACACGTGATTGTAAAAGCCGATGCATCCACTGTTCCCAAACAGGACATAGATCTGATAACTGCCTTTCCAAACCCTACTCAAATTTTCAATGTTTTATATGTAAGCAGAGAGGTCATACAAGCAGATATTGTCCAAATCAGCAAAGTCGTAATATTCAAAATTGCATTGAGTACAGGCAACCCCAACCCCTCATGGACATTGATGACCCCGCATTTTACTCTAAATTACCCGCCATAACTAATGGCCCTCAGACTACTTTAGGAACTATCATGCCCAACACCCACCGCTGTAGTGACGAATACGTCCTTGACCTGGACGTACCCAATTGGTGCGCCATGTCACCACCCCCCACGCCTGAAGCCGCAAAAATCGAAAAATCGCCGCCCACCATCCCTGTAGGCTACAAGATCCCCCGAAAGCAAGACACTACGCCGCCCACCGCCCCCGAAACCTCGTCGAAAGCAGGCCACAACTTGTTATCCCTTCTCCATGGCCTGACCCCTGAACCCTACCAATTCCGCCCCCGCCAAACGCTTCTACCAACCCCCACAAGTAAGCAAGTCCAAACCCCATCCCATGACTCAACTTCTAAAGTTTTACAGACCGTTCAGATTTCAAACCGGCCACCCCCCAGCCCACAACCGCAAAACGACAACACCAAAAGCCCCAACACCAAACCGGCCACAACGAAAACATACAGTGCCCCGCCACCTCCACTAAAACGTTCCATTGGCCGATGTTTTGTATTTTTCTTTGTATAATAATCCCCACATCGTGTAGTGCCCAATTTCAGATGTGTGGAACTTCATTGAGCGGTCACTCAGTCAGCATACCGAAACTTGTATCATGCATGCCCCCTTCCACAGTAGACAAACCCGTACAAACATTCGGAAAAATCTATATCCCCTCCACTAAGCCCCGCATTACAGACGCATACAAATGCAGTGTTCGCAAACGCAAAATTTGTACTAATACAGGATTTTTTGGATCAAAAGGTATTGTCTTCGACCAAACTGAAATGCAAAATCTAACCCCACATGTTTGTAAGGCAATCGTTATAGACAAAGAACACAACGGTCAAAAATTATACGAAACCCAACCAGGATTTTGGTCAACAAATAACTCCCTAAGCGTAGAATACACATGGTGTTGTACAGACCATTGTACCTCAGTCACTAACGTCATCATAGAAATAGGACAAATAGCATCTTGGAATGGAAAATCTATGACAGGTACATTAGGTGACCTGGGGTCATGCAAACCGACATCAGGTCATTGTGTTACAGCCGACGGATCCATTATCTGGAATGAAACAGCATTTGAAAACTTATGCCCTTTCGAATACAAAAATACACATCCCATCAAACTCACACAAACACACATGATAATAGAAGAGCTACAAGGTGCATTCTCCGTTAAAAATACAGTTTTTTCGAACCCCAATTGCCCAGAAATCCAAGACAGCATTCTAACCGAACAAGGCATTATCGTACAATTAGACAAAAGCACCCCACATCGTAACGCATTTTTAACCCCAAAAACCAACGAAACTCATACTACACTATACGATTTTGATGATTTTGAACCCATTAATGCGAAACTAAACTATCTCGCAGACAGAATACAGGAATTCGAAATTCAAAATTTCAAAAATGTATGAAGTGAATTATGCAGACAGGCGCAGCATCACCTTGATCTCGTATGGCAAATTTTATGTCTTGATGCAACCCTTGGAGCGCGTGCCTTCCTACAGCGAACCGACATAATAGCAGAATTCACAGGAGAAGCCCTCACAGTCTGGCCCTGCAAGCAGGTAAATGCATCCAAAGTCTTTTACAACCATAAAATTAACCAAACATGCTACAAACTTTTGCCCATCCTCGTAGGAACCGAACTCATGTTTTCAAATCCAGGAGGCAACGATTTGACCCCTTTTTCACAAACCCTTGACTGCCATCACATGCATGTAGCCCTTTACAAACAGAATAATACATGGGTCAGTGAAACAGGATCCCCGCATGTCACAAACTTACCGTTAGAAATCGTCTGGAACCAAAATTTCTCCCTTTTCCATTTTAATACACCCGCCATTTTTCATGATCAACTTGCAACTATTTCAACCAACTTACTCTTTTTGAAACAATACATTTACAAAACTCACACACTCGAAAACATTGTCAAAAAACTCGTCAATTACACCGCCCAAATGTCTCTCAATTCCGATACAGTTTACAACATGATCTCAGGCACTGGTCAAGCACTCGGAAATACCCTCTCTGGCGCCGGTCAAGGCATAGAACATGTAATTACCGGTACCACCCAAAGTCTCACGGACGGATTAAACAATTTACTCAAAGGACCCCTGCAAATCATTATCAATCTAGCTGTTATCACTGTAGTTATTGCAGGCGTCTTTTATTCGTTTCTCGTTCTTCGAAAATATTTCCCCTCCCCAAAGCATCAGGTCACACATGAACATGCATACGAAATACCATCAAACAACAGACATTTACATGAGACCATACCCCCATCATTCGGCCATGCTCTCTTAGAATTAGCTAATCGTTGTGGGGCACAAACGCAGCAGAAATACGTCCTTGTCGATATTGATACCCCCAAACTCCTGCAATCGAACTCATTAATCAAATTCACCAATCTGCATCAAATAAGCCACCCCAAAATGTACCTGAGAAACATACCCCTCATATTCCAATCACACTTAACGGCAAATTAATGACAAAAGGCATGATTGACACTGGTGCAGTTTACTCACTCATTGATTCCCGGATCGCTCAAATCCTACAGTTAGACATGAAACCCCCGCTAGTCCAAGCAAAAGCAGCAAATAATCTTCCACTTTGTAGGGACCACTTTTGTCACTGTGACAGCCCAAACAAGCCAGGAAACAATCATGGTCCATGTCCAAAAAGATTGCACAGCAGACATCCTTCTAGGCAAAAATTTTCTCAGTCGATTTTCGGAATACACTATCAACAATCAAAAATCACAGGTCAAATTTGGCAATGTCATACTACCTTGTGATGGCCTAGAATATAGCCCCCTCTCAACCCGTGGTGGAACTTATCTAGACGAGAAATTAGAATTACCACCTCGTACAGTAACAGAATTTACTGTCCCCTTGCCCAAATCGTACCTACAAGTTAAACAGCTCGAATTCACTCCGAAACCCAAGCACAATCCCAAAGTCCATTTCGCAGCTTGTATCTCGGAAAATCAAAACAGTCGCATACGCATATCCGTCCTAAATACACAAGACACAGCTCAAATTCTTTACCCTGGAACATGCATTGGTACAGTCTCATGTTACATCCCAAAACAAAATACTCCCGCTAACATGACCCCCTCCACGCAAACCCAGCCCAACCGTTTTGATACATTCACATGGTTAAAAGAAAATGTTAATTTAACCTCCAGTGACCTGACAGGAGCAGAAAAAACGCAACTCTTACGCGCCCTATCGAAGTATCCTACATTATATGCTAAATCCAAAATGGATGTAGGTAGAACCACCCTCGTTTCACATACAATTGAAACCAATAGCTCCCAACCTGTACGTAGACAACTTTATCTGACTTCCCCAAAAGAAAAGCAAATCATACAAGCGGAAGTTGAGCAACTCGCAGCAGCAGGTGTCATAAGCCAAAGCAATTCCCCATGGTGTACCAACACAGTTTTGGTTCCCAAAAAAGATGGAGGCCATCGTTTATGCATTGATTTTAGAGGCCTCAATAAAGTCACAAAAAAAGACACATACCCTTTGCCCCGTATAGACGAAATTCTAGACACCCTACGTGGAATGAAATATTTTACGTCCCTTGACCAATCCAATGCATATTATTCCATTCCCATAGCACAAGCAGACAGAGAAAAAACAGCCTTTAATTGCTCAGCCGGCCAGTATCAATTCAATTACCTCCCTTTTGGACTCACCAATGCCCCAGCCACATTCCAAAGGTTAATGGATGTTATTCTTTCGGGTCTGCAATGGAACACATGCCTTGTGTATCTCGACGATGTTTTGGTATTCGCAGACTCCCATGCCCAAATGCTGGAATGTTTAGACACTATTCTTGCCCGATTCTCACAAGCAGGCCTTAAGCTAAACATACAAAAATGCAAATTCTGCCAGCCCCAAGTCCAATACTTAGGCCACGTCATTTCTCAGCAAGGCATTTCACCAGATCCCCATAAGGTACAGGCCATTTATGACATACCCACACCCAAAAGCTCAAAAGAAGTTAAGTCATTCCTTGGTCTACCCTCATATTATCGCAGATTCATCCCAAATTGCTCTCAAGTTTCTAGCCCACTCACATCACTACTCAAAAAGAATTCTGAATTTTCCTGGGGCCCCGAACAGCAAAACGCATTCACTAAGCTCAAAGAATTACTCATCCATGCCCCAATACTGCAGCATCCCGATTTCACAAAACCGTTTATTCTGCAAACTGACGCCTCAAAACTCGGAATTGGCGCCATTCTCAGTCAACTCGATAGTAAAGGTCAGGATGGCCCCATTGCTTTTGGGAGCCGCACACTAAAACCCGCAGAATGCAACTACCTGATCACTGAGTTGGAAACCCTTGCAGTAGTCGAATTTGTCAAGTATTTCTGCCCCTATCTTTTCCAGCAACATGTTATTGTACACACTGACCATACAGCAGTTCAGGCAGTCTTACAGAAGGAAAACCAGTCCCCTCGCATTGCCCGTTGGGGATTAGCCCTCTCCGGAATTCAGTTAGACATTCGCCCTAAGAAAGGCACTGCTAACCGCAATGCAGATGCAGTTTCTCCATTCCCCTCACAGACAGCAAAGCAATCCTTTGATATTGAGCAATTAGAAACCCACCATGAAATATCAACTATCAATTCAGTTTTGGAAGCCGAAGCAACTGAACAAGAAGAGCAACAGAAAAATTTTGCCGAACTCCAACTCACTGATCCAACTGTCAAAAGTATTTTAGCAAAAATCGCCCAAAAACACCCCCTTACTCTGATCAAATTCGCAGTGCATCAAAACATCCTCTTCCGTATAGTCGACAAACAGGCAAAACTATACATTCCCAAGTCACAAGTCCAGCATCTCATTGCCTCTCATCATGACAGCAAATTCACAGGTCATTTTGCTGCCCGGAAAACTTTACACTTGCTCAGACAAAAATATTTTTGGCCCCAAATGAGCCGTGATATCAAACGGTACTGCAAAACTTGCCACCCATGCCAGACACAAAAAGCCCTCGGACACAAAGTGCATGCAAATTTGGTACCCATTCAGCCGACTGGCCCCTTTGATCGAGTCGGTGTTGATTGCATGGGACCGTTACCCCTCACTGAAGACGGCAACCGATTCATTGTCGTATTCATCGATGATTTCACAAAGTATGTAGAGGCATTCCCGACCCCTGACATCACTGCAGCCACTATTGCCAAGCTATTTGTAACCAAAATTGTTTGCCGTCATGGGTCCCCAAAAATCATCCATTGTGATCGTGGCTCCGATTTTGTATCCGATCTCTTCTCACGGATCACTAGTCTATGCAATACCCAGAAAATTCATACTACCCCATACCATCCCATTGCCAATGGAGAAGTTGAGCATTGCAACCAAACCCTAGCTACCCGTATCCACATGTACATCAATTCAAATCACACTGATTGGGATACTTACCTGCCCTATGCCGTTTTTTCGATCAACATTCATAAAAATGATAGCACTTCATATCCCCCATTTGAATTACTCCACGGTAGGCAAGCTAATCTGCCATCAGACGCAGCCTTAAATTTTTTCCCCACGTCCTACATGGTTGATTTAGACGATTACGCCCTTCGTGTAAAATCACATTTTACAGAAATACTCTCAACCGTGCAGAAAAGTTTGCAAAAAGCCCAAGCCGACTATACCCGTCAGTATAACAAGCATGCTCAGAACATACATTACAAGGCAGGTGATCTTATTCTCTACAAAAATCATTCGTGTAAACAAGGGTTGACTCCCAAATTCCTCCCTCGCCAGAACAGGCCCTATACAGTTACAAGTTTCATGTACCCCAACGTTACACTTAGACACCCCCATAAGAATATTACATTTATGGTGCATGTAAACGAGACAACCCCTTTCTACCCTCAGAAAGCAGCTAACGAATCTACCGCCACCCCTCCTCAACCTCGAAAGCCTTGAACAAGGACGTTCAACTCTGGAAGGAGGGAAATGTAATGTACCTGCTAAAGCAGTACTGTAAATATGTAGCATACTGTATGTAATAGACATTTATTAGATATTATTTTATTTCCACATTTTATCGTCTCAAGGGTGTCTGGGATTCACACCCAAACATTCCTACAAAATTACGTGAAGTACTTTATTTTGATCCGTTCACACCTTGGTAGCCCAATTAAGACGCCCTAATTAATTTGCACAAACGGCAGCTGTTCCCCTAGAACCTACACTAAACTACACATTCCACAGCTACTGTAATCCCCCGTAAAAATCGTAAACAACAGCTGCACACAGTAAAATACATAGAAGCCCCGCCAGACAGTAGTCTCCAGTGTAACGGTAGCGGCGGCCCCACAAAACATGTGTATACAGAGAAACCGATACAGGAAGCATGCACAGAAGCACAGAGGTGTGGCCAAGCCCACCGTAGGAAGCAAGCATAGTACAGAAAGCATACAGTACCAGGAAAGCGTTAGAGAGGCGTAACTAAGTAAGCATAAAAAGCGTAGCAGGAAACGACGATTGGCGGAAGAAGATGGACAGAAGCTCGACCTCCCGCGACGCCCAGGGAGTGGCCAGAAACAAGGTATAAAAGAAGAAGCAAAGCGTGATTTGATCATTCTTATTCTTGTGGTTTTACATTTTTTGACTTCCGCGCTCGCCCCGTCCTTTTTATACATTTGCAAGCGGCCGACTATCTGAAAGCAACTTAAACGAAGGCCCCCGTTCGTATTATAAATCGAAACGCGTTTTTATTGTGGACGTTCAAGCGACCGTCGATCATCCGTTGTTATTGTAACCGTACCGCCCGCGCCCCCATTGTTCCCGCCGTATCGACCATTGGTTGAAAGTAAAGTACCTCACACAAATCTGGTCGTTACATAACAACAAATAAAACAAACCTATATAATCAAAATTGAATAGACTGATATAAATCGTAAATTGCACAAAATCTTCATGTAAAGGAGAATAGTGAACATCAATGATGAAAAGTAAAGTGCTCAACAATAAAACAGAATCCAGATATTTTACAATGAATAAAATGATGAAAAGATCATAAATTGAAAAAATACCCATAAGTGTGAATAATAAATCATTAAGGGTGAAAGTAAAGCTTGATAAAACAAACCATTACTCTAAAAAAGTGGCAACGATCCCATAGAAGTTGCCATGCTCTGCTTTTGTAATTGTGACGTCATTTTTCCTTGTGGATGTCTTTTTTTATCTGAAAGCTATCTACAATTGTGCTCAGCTGGAATATTTACAAATGTTTCAACTCGTACAACTATTTTCGTAAACAAGAGTATTATTACCTCATTGTATATCTGTTCCATAAATTTGATGCTGGGTTTCATTTGTATACCGATGACGTATTTATAAAGCAAAGGATCATCAACAAAAATTTGTCTGAAAAAAAGTATGATTCAACAGATTGAACAGCTGATGCAAGCTTGAAGGTAATACATAATAATGATAAATAGAGTTATAACTGGCGCGAAACACTGGAAAATTTTGAGATTATGACCTTCTAAAATACACCAAAATGAATCTTCCCTGTATCTGACCCCCAAAATTTTCTTCCCTTTTCCAAATTATTTTTCACAAAAAAGCACAATTTGGGAGGAAAAACGGTGGTAGTATGTAGAGCAATAGCAAGACAAACAAGAAAAATATAATTGAAATTCTGTTACAGAACATCAGAAGTTTCCTGCTTGAAAACAGAAATTTATGGTTCATAAGATGTCATGCTAATCGTAAGCTTCTTCAAATGTTCATTATCAAATCATCAATCTCTAAGCCATTAGAAAATCATTAGAACATTAAAAAAACATTAGAAAATTTTTCATTTCATAATAATGTGCAATGCCACATCATCATCACTCATGCTAACAAATATTTTGGCAAAATCAGGATGGACAGGTTACATTTTTTTTAAATTTGCTTTATATATCGACATTCCTTCAAAGACTTATTTCACATAAGAACTGAACCCAAAACTTTTTTCCTCATTTTGCAAAAATTTTCAGCATTTTAAAAACATGTATAATGTGGCTATCATACACGCACATGCAAGGGGTTTGGAGGGGCATTTAACCCTCAGCAGATTTTTATTGACCCGTAGCAGATTCTTGCTGACCCCCAGCAGATTTGACTTTTGCAGCAGTGATTGAGGAGATAACGAAGGAAAATCAGCAACAGAGAAGAGGAAATTGTCATGAAAAGAAAAATGATGCTGTGATTTCACAATTTTTCTAGAAAAATCATCCTTGATTTCAAAAAAGGAACATTGAACTTTAAAAAGTGCCGTCTAATCAAATTATTTCACACATCTGACTTAGGTTAAATAATATGCTGCTTGGATGTTAGAACACTTTCTGAGACCTTCCTCTTAGATAACAAGAACCAAAATAAGTTTGTATTCCACCCCCTGTCCTGACTGACCCCCAGCCAGAGTTTTTTTAGGCCAATCAGGAGCCATGGCTCCTATAAATTTAGCGGCACAAGCCAAATTGGATTGTAAAAATTATAGCCTACTGACCCTTTTGATCAGTAGATACCTGTACGGAGATGCATTTTTATGCATTTTGAAATGGAAAATACCAAAAATTTTCTGGTGCTTCGCACCAGATTTCAAATCATTTATGATTTGTAGCATCATCCATACCTGTACTTGGGGGGATCCCCCCCCCAACTTGGCCAACCATATACCCAACCCGAGTAAATTGGCGAATATGTGCCCCAATGAATTTTGCTAGTTTACACTTACAGTCCAGATCACAAGTAAGGTCGTATGTTCACAAGCGCTTGGCAAGCGACGTGCTTGCCAAGTGCTTGTGGATTGCTTGTCATTTTGTTGCTTGCCACAAGCAACTCACAATGCGCTTGCCAAGCAACCCACAAGCGCTTGTGCAAGCGACCCACGAGCATTTCACAAGCAGGTCACAAGCGTTTCATAAGCACTCCACAAGCATTCCACAAGCACTCTACAAGCATTGCACAAGTAATCTGCAAGCGTTTCACAAGCAGTCCACAAGCAATGCACAACAGACACTCTTTTACGACCTTATTCTTCACGTTAAGGGACGCCTTTGTCTTTTCCGACAAAAGAATTCCTCAGAAGGGATACATCGAAATGGATTACTGTAGACGTGAAATATGTTGATGATATGAAACAATCGGTCTGCTACAGTAAGGTTTTCATAAAATGCTTATAAATTGGAAAAATGACAACAGCATTGTGGTCAAAATTTTCGGCAGAGCTTGTCTGGTGGAATTTTTTCTAAAAGAATTGTGACAGGCTGGTTGGGCATGCTCACAAATTTTTAGTCCAATTTATTTTAGCAGAAAATTTCAAAAATATAAAATAGCACTTGCTTTTTCACTGTAATTAATTATTAAGAAAACTTTAAGAAAAAGTTTACATTATTCCGTTTTTATGCATGTACGGCGGGGAGCATATTTTGAAAAATGTATGATACATTTTTCTCTTCAAAAAAAGTCGAAAACAAAAAATGTCTGCTGTTGCTTTCAAAAAGCCGCATGTTATGAACATTCTCAAAGTACACCCGCAGACTTCCAATATATAATTGCCTTTATAAATATATTCTAACTGACATTCACACTCACAGCTGCAAGTGCTTGGCAAGTGACTCACAAGCACTTGGCAAGCGATTCAACAAGCGCTTGGCAAGCAGGTCACAAGCACTTGGCAAGCAACCTACAAGCACTCAACAAGCGACTCACAAGCGCTTGGACAAGCAACCCACAAGCGTTCCACAAGCAATCCACAAGTGCTTCGCTTGTGGACTGCTTGCCAAGCGCTTGCCAAATTGGCACTTGTGACAAGCAACCTACAAGCAAAAACACACGTTACTTGTGACCTGGACTGTATTTCATTAGATCTTGGTGACCTGAGTTCATATAAACAGAAAATTTGATTGGGTCGGCAATATTCACAAAGTTACAGTGCATGAAAGTTAGGAAAATTTCAGAAATTTCAGAAGTTTAGAATACTACAAGTTCAGCTATGAATTTGATACAACTAACATAATAGAAAAGATATAACACTGATGTACGTTCATTTTAACAGACAAGCTAAGCTTGCTGCCATCAACAGAAGGAGGGTGATTTTAGCAGCCGATATTTATTCTTCCTTTAAAATCTTCCTTAGGCTTAACTTAGGGTACAGCATTTGCGCCCCCCCTGTTGAGGCTCCTCCAAATGTGGTAGAACGGCTGCTAAAATCACCCTCCTTCTGTTGATGGCAGCAAGCGTATAACTTGCCTGTTAAAATGTACCTACATCAGTGTTATATCTTTTCTATTATGTATATTTTATAGCGTGTACGTGTTAAAGGGGTATCAACCAGCTCCACTAATACCCAATATATGCCGAAAACAAAAATTTCAAACAGCGGTAACCATACATGTTATTGGGGTGGGGGGGGGGAAGAGCTATGGGAACCCCCCAGAAATCGTCGACCATATGGCTAGCTATTGGGGGAATGCCCCCCAGGATTTTCCAATCCTATGACTAGCCATAGGGTAGCCCTATGGACCTATGGATTTACTTTTTGGCCTCCTTCCTAACAACTATATTAAAGATTAAATTAGGATGTCTTGTCTATAATTGTTTTCTCCTGAAGAAAAACTATGTCGAAGATCGCGTCTCGTAGATTTTTGGTTGAAAAATTGTGGCAACAATGTCAATTTTTCTGTTCGAATCAAACACCAAAACTTAAAATTTCAGTTTCCAATCCCACTGAATGAACAGTGGAAGTTAACCATTCCTATTCATTTTGCAGTCATTGGCAATTTCAAAGTTTGTTGGGATCATTTACTATTATTCGAATGCAATTCTCTTAGGTTCTACCAGAGTTTTTTTTGCACACAGCAACCAAATTTCGGGCTGTGCAACCAAATTTTTTCTGCCAAGTTGCACAGTGCAACTTGAGGCATGACTGCTCCTTTGATTAGGTTATAGGGCTTTTTGTCCAGAGATGCATTTTTATGCGTTCTAAAATGGAAAAAGTGAAAATTTTCCATGCTTTGCACTGGGTTTAAATTAATTTATAATTTTTTACATTATTCTAGTGCGTGGTTCGAAAATGTCATTCTATAGTTACAGCTTATAGCTTCTAGTTATTAACATATTATGGATAAATGTTTGATCTTGTATATTGTTTTTTTGATGAATTTGATGAAGACTAACATTTTTCTAGGTCATTTTCTCAAAATTTTTTCGATTTTCTCTTCATAAAAACTTTGACTTTCATGAAGGTTTTTTTGGTGTTTTCTCGACAGACCATTTGGCTCCTAAGGTCAAAATTTTACAGGCCAATAGGAATTTTAACAAGACAAAACTAAAAAGTTTGTAAATAAATGTGGTGGTAAAATAACAGTTTTTTTTCAACAAATTTAGTCAAAAACACAGTTCATTATCACAGTAGAGGCTCACATAACAGATCAATGATTTTTAATACATTGTTAATCATGCACAGAATAATAAAGCTTCCGAATTAGGTCAGTCATTATTCAAATCAATCATCAGGGTTTTTTCGCACAAGCCAGGCTAATCTGTAACTTGAGGAAAAAATTGGTTGCACAAATAAATTTTGAGTTGCCCAATCTAAAACTGATAAATTCGCCAAATGATCACAAAATGATTAAAAGTATATCCCTTGTATTTCATTCCCTTCACGTCAGTTTCAGACTTTTAAAACTGAATTTCCAGAGTTTTGAACAAAAAATCAAAAGCCTTACTAGAGTAACTTGTTCAGAAATTGAGTGACTTCGAGGCTTCTAAAATGTCCGAAAATTAATTTTTTCAGCACATTCTTCTGAATTTACCGATGATCGATCATGGACTTTTCATCATTGGGTTGGCAAAAGAGGTTAAACATTTTTGCTTCATTTTCAATCTGATACATATATCTGGAGCCAGTACCAATCATGATAATTTATCAACAAGTTTTCAAATGATTTTAAGCTTAGAAAAGTGTGATATGTATTTTACTTCGACACGAATATTGATAATTATTTCCGGCTCTTAACACCAGAAGAAAATTTTAGATTTTGATATCCTATAGCATTGGAAAAGGAATGTTTTAAATTTCTTTTCCCGGCATGAAATGCGGCTAATTTTTTAATGAATTCAATGTGTTTTCAGTCTAGCAAACTAAAATTCAAAAATTAGGCAAGCAACAAAGAATCTAGATGGTTTCTTCAGATAGCAAGAACTTCTGTCATTTCCCATGCTGATGATGTTTCAATCATTTTTCAAATGCAAAAAGTTATGTTCATGATAGCTGAAAATTCTAAAGCACTGCAAAACAATTTTGTAAAAACAATCTAGAAAAACCTTGATTTTTGTCAAAATAAAAAAACAATACAAGGTCAAACATTCTCCCATAATATGCTGATTTTTAAAAGCTATAAGCATAAGCTAGGCCGACATTTTCTAACCGCACAATGGAATGATACTACAAATCATAAATGATTTAATATCCGGACCAAAGCGCCAGAAAGTTTTTGGTATTTTTGATTTCAAAATGCATATAAATGCATCTCCGCGCAGGAACCTACTAATCAAAAGGGTCATTAGGCTAAAATTTTTACAAGCCAGTTTGGCTTGTGCCACTAAATTCTTAGGAGCCATGGCTATTAATTGGCCTAAAAAAACCCTGCTTTCATATGATTGAAACATTTTGAGTGTAAGACAATACTAGAAATTTCTGATCTGAATTCTTAGTCCCTTGCCTAGTTTTTTGAATTTTAGTTTGTCCGACTGAAAATTCATCTAATTCGCTGAGAGCTCAAACTGCCAGTCTGCGAAATAAAAGGTGAAAAGATCAATTTTCTAGCATTCTAGAATATTGAAATCTTGAAAAAATTTTCAGCGCTAGGTGCCAAACAACATTACTATAGTCTAGTTTAGGGCTGTTTCAATCAGAGAATTTTAGTAATTTCGATTTCAAGTTTGAGTTCAAGTTTGGTCCTTTCGCTTTTCCAAGTTCGAGTTCGAGTTTAAAAATTGTTCTGAGTTGAGTTCGAGTTCGAGTAATTCACTATTGTATATAAGCCTTCATTTTGTTACATAAATGCCAGTCAATTATTATGCACCTGGTCTGGTACAATTGAACTACATATAGTCTGTTTTTCTTGAAATGCTTCCAAATAATGAAAGTGGAAAGCAAGTAGTATTTCAGATTTTTGCGATTTTCTGATGAACAAAATATCATGTAGGGCTGGAAATTTCTGAGCATACTGGCCTGACCTTTAGCGATTTTTCGAGTGAAAAATTTTACAGTAAGAACTTTATGTAAACAATTTCGATGACAGTACTGGTTTGTGTCACTTTTGCATCTGGAAGCATTTTATAAAAAACAGACTATAGAACTGTTTAGCATGTGTCATAGTTACTAGGTATAGAATTTTATGCAGTCGCTATTTGTGTCATACTTGCAGGTTGAAGCAGATCATATTTTTTAATCAAATGCATTATTTTGTATTACCACACCAATTATATGTTTCATCTATTTAAGCAATATTTGACTTGACATCATTAATAAAATGCCTAGAAAAAGTATTATTTGGGATGCCTTTGAAGAAACAAATGGCAATATGGCAAAGTGCAATTTTTGCAGTATGAAGCTCACTCAATCATCTTGTTCATCTACAACTGCCTTATGGCATCACTTGGAAGTCAAGCATCCAGAAGAATACAAATGATTAAGTTCCAAGGCGGCAGATGAAAAAAAGTACACAGTCACACCAGTCAAAATTTTAATTTTGTTCTAAAACCAATCAATTTAACTTCAAAGCTCGTTTTTCTGAAATGGAACATTCAAAGAAAAAGATACAAATGGAAATGAAAAGCCAAAAAACTTTATATGACGCATTTCAGCCAATTGATTTAGCAGTTTGGAAACTAATCTGTACATTTCTCATAATGTCATTTGCAGGTCACTGCAGATTGAATATTTTTGCATTTATAAAAATTAATGTCTTTCAGGTATTATGCTACTGCCACATTTTTACACCTTCGCTATAAAACGAAATATTTTGAACGCAGTGATACAGAAAAACGTGTTGTCGAAAAATTGGAACAATTTTGCTCCGAAAATATACCCAAATGCTTGGACCCGGGACAAAAAAAAGAAAAAAAGGACCATTGAAAGTTCGGAAAAACTGACCCTGAAGGATTTCGAAATGGCCAACAAATCTAGTGAAAGTGAATCTGAAAATGTCGGCAATTTGGGATCATTGCAAAAAGTTAGAAAAGGACATTTCTTTGAAAATACTCGCATTGCAGACAATTAAGTGGTTAAATTTGGATTTTCAATTATAGGAATTAGAAGTTTACAAGTCTATGAAAAAACCATCAAGTGACAATTGTGAGTTACAATGGTGGAAAACAAACAAAAATTCATTCCTGTTGTTGTCCAAAGCCACAAAATTGTTCTTATCACCTCCTTCAACAAGTGTAGCATCGGAACCCCTCTTTAGCAATGCTGGTCTGATATATCAACCTACTTGCAATTGTTTATCTGGTGATCGAGCAGAATGTCTATTGTTTTGCAAGTTGAATCTGATTGAAACAAAATTCAAGTATTGATTCATTGATAATGAAAAATGTGGTTTGGTAGATGAATAAAATGTTTGGGAAATTATGTTACTTATGACATATCTTTATCTTGAACACTAAGCAGGATTTCTTAGTTCCATTATATTTTAAAGTTTAAACTCGAAAAGAACTCGGAATAATGGTTGAATAAATTGAGTTCCAGTTTGAGTTTGAGTTTTAAATTTCGAACTTTTCGAGTTCAAGTTCGAGTTGCCAAAATTGTCGAGTTTTAATTGAGTTCGAATTTGAGTACTTTAAACAGCCCTAGTCTAGTTATATTAATCTTTTCATTTTCTCTTGAAAATTCAAAAAATTGGGTTTTAAATGCCTAAACTGGTCGCAGATCAAATGAAATACAAGAAAACTAGTTTGCGACAGTTTTTCCCATAAATTTGAGCAAATTTATCAATTTTAGTGAGCAACCAAAAATTTATCTGTGCAATCAAAATTTTTCCCCAAGTTGCACATTGCAACCACCATTTTTTCCTCAAATATGGTGTTTTGAGGAAAAAAATTTTGAAATGAGGAAAAAATTTTGGGTATGGTTCTCATTGAGGAAAAAATTATGGGGAATTCAAAACCAAAAAGATGGGTTTTGATGGACTTAAAGGGGTCAAAATCTCGAAATTTTCTGGTGCCACACGCTGGTCATGGGTATAATCTTAGCTATTTTCTATCAGGCGCGGTCGTTAGCATATCTACTTCGACTTACTAATTAATGCTCAATAGTTTCGATCAATCAAGTTAGCTGACTTGTTTTCCTTTCTAATCGTTACAGTTCATTATGTCCCTCAAATGTGAGATTTTTCATCAATTCTCTCAATTTTGTCTCTCGATGCTTGGAATTTTTAAACATTTGCAACCTGAACTTTTGCGTTTATTGGAGATGGAAATTGAAGACATCATTCAAGACTGTGATTTTAGAACTTCTGTTCAAGAATATCTGTTGAAGAGATTTATTTTCCAGCAATTTAGAATATAAACCCGAAAATTTTTCTGGCCCTTCGCACCGGAATGGGGAACAAATTACAGTTCATCAGTTTGATTTTAATTTATTTCTCAACATTGTGGAGGTTCATTTTCCAGTGTTTTAGAAAGTGAAAATCCAAAAAACTTTTCGGTGCTCTGCGCCGGACCAAGAGCAAAATAAAATTAGAAAATTCTAATCAGAACCACCGAAATGTCAATAGAGCAGATAAATTCCTGAGAACTCTCTATTCTTAACATGCTTGACCTGCTCCTGTAGAACACCAATATATCCTTCATGAGCTCATTTTTAACTATCATAACCAGAATTTTCTCAATTTTTTCCTCAATTTTGCATGTTTCTGATTCCAAATACAACAAAATGCATGGGTATGCTCCTCTAATGCATAAAAAAGCATCTGTAGCCACATTATAAGCATTTTTGAAATTGAGGAAAATTTATGGAAAATGAGGAAAAAAAGTTTGGGTCCAGTTCTCAAGTGGAGAAAATCTTCCAGGAAAAAAATAGTGATTGCAACCTGGCTTGTACAAAAAAAACTATGCTGATGTATGTGCATAAATAAACTAAAAAACCTAAGAATTTTCAAATGTCATACTACAGTAAATGCAGACTAACATCATAACTGCTACTAGACGAGCGGAATAAACATGCACACCAGTCATTGGTGCAACTTAAATAATTTGAATTGGTCCAATTAAAAAAAATGATCATTTTTTTGTATCTGAAGTAACTTCAAACATGTTAATGGCAACTCAAAACTTTCAATTCGAATCTACTTAAAAATTAGTAATTATTCAACTAGTTCAATTATTTTGAGTTACCCCAACACACTTGTCATACTTGACTGAACCCATGAACTTTTTTTACAGTGCATGAAACTGTTAATGAAATGTGTAACATTACGCTTTTGTACCAGTATAACATCTTGTTATACAGGAAATCATAAGATCTATATTGACTTTATGATAATGTACGAGGATCCTATGCTATAGAGGTAATCATAAAATCTATGTTGATCTTATGACCATCTTATCACATACTGTGTACCGTTTTATGTCTTACCACAAAAAATATCCCGAAATTTACTGATAGCAAGCAGAGAATTAAAAAATAAGCAACAGCCTTTTCCATAATGATGTCTTTTATTATTATACTTGTTTTTTGTGTGTAGAAAACTACCTGAAGCAGTAGTGCATGAGATCTATATAGACGTCACTTTTTCATACAATAATTTTTTTCTATCATTAACAGTTTTAGCAGTATTTATCAACCTTTAGAAAGCCCATCCTGCAAAATAATGCACACAAAATTTTTATCAAAAAAAAAATTATTGGTCCATATAAACCATATGTGCTACCATCATCCCGTAACACCTGTAACACCCAGATTCTAATTATACTTTTACTTGATCTTGACGTTGCACTTTACATGGTCCACAAGGACATGGTGATGCTAAATACGACAATAATATGACAAAAAGGACGAATGATAAATTGACGATTGCTTCCTCGTCGACGAATACATGAATATGCTTGCTTCACAACAAAACACAAGTGTCGCTTTAAAAACGCTTTCGAAAATCCGGCATAAAAAGAACACACTTTTATAAAATCTGAGGGAATCACGCTTTGCTTCTCTATAAATACTGCTTCTTTTTAGCGACTCCCTTGGTTCCCGGGAGGTCCGTTTCCAAAAATCTTCTTCCCCCAATTGCTGCTTCTTGCTTCTTCCACTTCTGTATTCTCTACGCTTGTTTAGCCACGCCTTCTAATGCTTTCCTAGTACGATGTGCTTCCCATGCTTTTCTTATGCTTGCTTCCTGGCCTATGGTGGACTTAACCACGCCTCTGTGCTTCCGTGTATGCTTCTATATCTATTTCTTGTGCATGTACATGTTTTTGTAGGAACCCCGGCTACTGTTCCACTTGAGAATGGTGTCTGGCTGGGCTTCTGCTTTTTACTACATGCAGGCTTTCAAATTTTCCATTTTTCTAAAGTAAATTATCACTGCCCCCACTCATCTGAGTTCTATACTTCCATCCAAAGGAAGAAGTAAAACTTTCCCCAAATGGCACATAAATAAGAAATTGGCAGAATTGCTAAATTATACATTTTCAGCATTTGGAAAATCTTAAATTTTCAAATTATTTTATTCGAAAGAAACAAATTTTCAAAAAAATGGGAAAAGGGGTGCGGAACCACCAACAAGCTCTGACTCATGAGTGGTTGCAAACTGAGCAGCATGTAGAGTATGGAAGGCCCCAACACCAGAAAGACAATTGGTTGGTTTTCATCAAATTGTAAGTTTCAAACTTATGTTATCAAACATTTTTGGAAATCGCAGGAAATGCCCAGAAGTCACTGGAAGACCAACTCAGTGCTCCAAAGGGCAGATAAGGTTAAGACTTAGAGGGAACCAAAAATGGGAGTACTGAGAATTGGAAATTGGAAATTGAGAATTGGAAATTGGAAACTGAGAATTGGAGAATTGGAAATTCATAGCCAATCAAGGAATTTCCTAAGTTGGGAATAGACCTCCTATCGAGGAGAGTTAGACCTTTGGAGGGAAACTTAGAACCTTGTGTTCAGCCCGTTTAAATTTTAAATTATCAAATTTCATCAAAACTTAATTATTTTCAAATCAAATTATATCATTTTTCGACATCTAAATCATTATCAATCTCGAGCACTATAAAAATTGTAAATACTGAGCACCACAAATGGAGCATAGTTGGTTGCTCTAGCAGCTGGTCAGAGATTGGTGTCCGATCAACTGGTGGACAATCAGATCATGTCTACCCTCCCCAACATATAGAGGTAGCAAGGGTAAGATTTGGTAAGGTGTTAGTTGCCTACCAGCTCAATGTTTGTATATCAGTGGCTCACCTAACACAAGCCTGCACTAATTCATTTTTCTGCAAAATTAACCCGCTTGGTCTAGTGGTGTTGGTGTTTTTATAGATCTTAGTTAGACACTGAAAAAGGGAAATAAAATAACCAAACTTATAGCATTTTTTATCATTTAGACTATAACATCAAATGGGTCATTCGAGTCCATGAATTGGACCAATGATTGAAGGGAACCTTTGGGTATTGGCCAGCGAATCACAAGGAACCAGTTTCAGTAGACATGGGCAAGGCTAGCGAGGTATTCCAATATGTCTGAGATGTCTTTATCATCAGAGGACATCCAGTTTGTGGATTTGATGTCAAAAAATTACATCAAGATAAAGTCACTGCCTTGTTCAAGAGGAGAGAGGTTGACAATCTGATGGGCAAACAATTCGCCTGATATATTAGCTTCGCCTTAAGGAACAGTCAAACCTATGCCATCAATACCACCAGCTTAATGGAGAAGGAATGGGTTAGTTTACATGAATTCTTAAATTCAGATATGCTATTTGCCAGTTATTCGGTACTAGAAGACCTTGTTAGCATATATAATGTATATGGAGCAGGTCAAGAGGCAAAGACAGGGACAAAACTGTCCCGCTGCAGGAATATCTAAGGAGGACCAGAGGTCAATACTTTGATTTAGACCCCTTTGCCTTGACATTGGTAGGGCCGAACCTAGAGAAAAAGTGTTTTCAGATAGGTATACATCCCGAAACCTTTAGGTTAAAGGGATTGTTCATAAAATTTTACTTAATAGATGTGGGCCCTTACCAGTATGATTTCACACTTAAGGCCAACCGTGATCAGTTTGCCAAAAGAGGTATATTACCGGAAGAGCTAAGGTATGCAGCTCTAGAGTCGTACTACTCCTTATTAGTCATGCTTGCGATGATCCATTATGGAATGACTGATTACCTGCTGATGCAGATGCAGGTTTTTGAGCATGATAGAATGGAGCCCAAGCGGATCAATACAGTTGCCCTTCATTTTTACCAACAATATTCCACAATTCCAGAGAACATAAATTGTGAAATGGGACTAGGTTCCCAAGCCATGGAAACGGATCAGGTACAGCCTAACATGGTGTACCACATGATGAAGTGTGAAATGTATAACCCTTGGGTCGTCCAAATGCAGGGAAATAACACAGGTTATTATATCTCAGCAACCGAGTGCAATCCAGCCAGGGCCTGAGATGTTCCATTATCAAATGGATTCTACCCACTATTCCCAAGGGATAGCAAACCACTTAAAAACGATAGTTATAACGAAGACAGCGATCCCAATGATATTCAGGATGTCCAAGTTCCAGACTGGAGAAATATCAGCAGAGATATCCTGAAAAATCTCAGAAGTGGTAAGTCTTACTGGGATTTAGACGGTAAGATATCATTGACACTGTATGAGAATGCTAAGCTATACTAACTACAAGCCGGGAAGCCTGATGATATTCCACAGGAAGCGTTTTCTGATAATAATCATTACCCAGTGGACATTGAAGGCCACAAAGGAGTCTATAAGACAAACTTTTGTACACCAAACTTGGCCAAAATATCCAAGGTTTTAGACAAGCAAAACTTTAGGGAGTTAGAGCAAGTCAGCAGATTTATGCCATTGGCCTATCATTTGGCTTGGCCACATTCGAAAGTAGAGTGGGATTTTGAAACAGCACAGCTGCTAAATTATAGTTTCCTAAATAGTTATAGCAGAGATGGCCAGGAAGTGATAAAATGCATGTCCTGGAAGTCTGGCGACTGCTTGGCCTTCTATTTAGTGCTAGCAGCAACGTTGCCGCCGTCCGAACCCCAAGATCCATTGAAAACAGGGGTATATGCATGGCAAAATCAATTCGAATTCCTCCCCTTGGGATTTAGACAAGCCAAGGAAGCATTGCAAATCGGTGACTATAAATGGATATTAAAGGACGAAGCCTATAAAGTAAACCCTTACTATTATGTAATCTTTAATTATATAGGCTTCAAGACTTTAACACCGGAATTGTGGTATCCCATGAGGGAAGACGGGGATCTGATCGATTACTCTATGGCATAGGCCCCACGAAATCCACTCGAAATCAGACCCGAGTTCGTCAGCAACAGCTTCCAGGAGAGAACATTGGCCTCAGATATGCCTGGGTATACACTATCGTATACCCCAGCTGGTGAGTTAGTCTGAAAGGTACCTTTAAATCGTCCTTCAATATCCTAGACAGCACAAGCTGGAGTAAATCGTCCTTCAATATCTTAGACAGCACAAGCTGGAGGGTCAGGACAGGTCAAGACACCGCAGCAAGGGCCAGTGCCAGTGGTCAAAACCCAGCAACCAGCATTGGTCACCCGAGCTATGCAAGCAGCTGCTGTGGTAGTTGTGGTGCCACTGCAAAAGCAACCAGCAGTGGCACAGCCAACTACAGTACCTCAAGTCCAGCAACTGGTAGAAGTAGAACGGGAAGTTGTCACCATCATGCAATCTGTGCCTCCAGCTCCAGCTGTTTTACCAGCTAAAATTAAACAGCTGTTGGGGAAGATACAGAATTCAGACTCGGAGTCCAGTTCGGAGGAGGAAGAAAAAGGTGAGATTCTGGAATCTGAGAGCCTGTTGTGCAAGTCTTTCCTTAAGGGTTTAAGAAAAGCTTACTTCTGGTCTGAACTGACCTGTTAGAGCTAATTCCTTGGCTAAGCCTCAGAGATCAAGCAACAGTCTGGTTCCCCAGACCTGGCAACAACAAAGATAAACTTACTTTAAATATGGGGCCTCACACAAAGCCCTGGTAGTCTCCTAGAGGAGAAAAGAAATCCCTTCAGGTATAGAGTTACTTGCTGGATCCCCTGGTGGGTCTTCCAGAGCTCGCAGTCAGCAAACTGGCCCCTGGGCCCTTGGCCCTCCACTCCCCATGGTCGGTTTAGTCTAAATAATAAACAATATATAAAGCAATAGTGTCTGAGGAATGTTAAAACAAATGTGGTTACACCACTATTATATTTATGTAAATTAAACACTAAACTGCTGGGATAATATTTATTGGACACCAGCTATGTTTACCGAAAATATAATAAAAAACAATAATAGTGAATGAATGATTTTTACTATCACTTTTGGTCTTTCAGTGGCGCTCCATTTCTATGAAAATGTCTGCACCACTGGTCGTCCAATTTGTCGATTTGCATGGCGATTTCCTGACGCAACTTGCCATCAACAGGGTGCCCAACATCCCTTGCGTGTCGAAACTGACCTATGGGAGGTAGAAAAAACTTTTGGCCGGGTTACCCCGGCATTAGAAAAAAGACCAAAAATCTACCATCCGGCCAATTCCAGTTTCTCAGTCTGTCTTGCTCAGACTCCCGTAATGGTTGTTGGACACAACAAATACCAAGGACTTTGCTGCAATGGCTGGCAAGTGACATCCATTTTGACCTCCAGTTTGATGGAATACCTCCTGCCCTAAGGAGTGTGGCATTGCCATCTGCGCCGAATTGGGTCAATTTCAGGTTCGGTTGCATGGTCTGTATGTTGTGGCGAGTTGTTGGTCATCCGTCTAATCACATGTGAATCTCTCTCCTGCCTCTCTATATTTTTTTCTAAAATAAACTAAAATACAAGATTGTATTACAATACAAAAAGATGATGCGGGAATGTACGAGTATCACAAAATTTGAAAATGTGCTAAAAATCGAGCAAAAAATGTGGCTAAAATTTGAAAATGATTTTACGGTTGCTTTTTGCACCAGTTTGTCAAAAGAGAAAATTTTTTGTTGGCTAGCTGCACCAAAATTAAAATAATATTTTTGGATTTTGTGGTTTTGTTTGATTTTTTTTTGGATTTTTGTGATTTTATTAGTGTTTTTGGGTTTTGTGTTTTATGAAATTAATAAAAATTTGTACGAAAAAGGTAATTTTGGGCCAAAATTGTGCGGCTATTTACTGCTGCTGCCTTCCTCGATAGTACACCCTCTGGCCCTGGTATTCGAGTTTGACCTCTGTCTTGGCCTTGGTTCTGGCCTTGTTGGCCTCCGCTGCATCTGCCAAGCAGTTCGAAATTCGGATTGTGAAATTGTGCATCTGGGTCTTGGCCTTTGTGTTGCCAGTTTCCTCAGCCTCTGTAGGGTCGCTGAGGGCGCCCTCGGAAGCCTCCTCTGACTTGACCTCTGCCATACACCCGTCTACCCTGGTATGGGGAAGGGTTTGAGAATGCATTATCTCTCCCCTGTTGTCTTTGCGCTGAGCCACTGCTAGTGGAACTGCTATATTGTTGATTTTGTTGTCCAAAAGTTGAATTTAGAGATTTTGATTATGTTGATTGAGATTTAGAAAGTGAACTTTTGTATGACGAACTAGGGGCTCCACTATACGACCTCTGGCTGGTCGAGGTTGATGGTTGCTGCATCACTTGCTGTTGTTTCTTAGCCATTGGAAGTCTAGGCACTTCGAACTTACCTGGGCTCTTGGCATCCATGTACTGATATTTATCAGACTGCAGTTTGTCATCGCCTGGTGCCTTCCTTTTCACACCCATTTGGTGTAACCTTTGCGAGCCCATGAAAATATATTGATTAAAGGCTGCAATGTAGTACTCGTCTATGCGGTTTCCTTGGGCTTCGAGGACTAGTTGTCTGTTCTCAAACAAACACGCCTGGGCATACCAACTACCAATTGCCATGGGCGTGATTGGAGCAAAGTCCAACTGCAAAAATATCATCAAGGTCACGTACCTGATGTCTGTAAAGACGTCTGAAGTGTTGTAATCCTGGAGCCATCTGGGAATGAGAGCTAAAATGATCCATTCCCAAATTTCCTCGGGGACTCGTTCTCCATCAAACATAAAACCACCTTGCATTTGAAATTGCTGGCAGTAATTATCATAAATTTCAGCCATGGCATCATTGACCATTCTATAAACTATTGGCCGTTCTTGGCAGTCAAAGGCAAAATAATTGGTGATCTCTGGATTTTCAAATGAGATCAGGCCAATCATTCACCTCTGTTCCATTTGCCACTCCTAATAGTCAATCAGAGTCTCTGCTAATTGATGAGAAGTGACAAATTGCTGTGGTTCCCTTGTGGTTCTATTAACCACCACATTCAATTTGGCATTTTTGATCAATTTCTCCTCTGATTCAAAATCAGGCTTTACCAACAGGCTTTCTGCTGGTTTCCCACTTTAGGCAGTATAGCTTGTGGGAACAGACTTAGTTTTGCCCGAAGAAGTACTAACTTCTCTGCTGGTTTTTGATACTGTTTGCATCTGAGTGTATGACGCAGTGGATGTTGTCGCTCTATCCGACTTTGTTTGAGTCTTGGAGGTCTGCGTTTTCGTTTGACTCTTTGAAGTCTCCATTTTCATTTGACTCTTTGAGGTCTCCGTTTTCGACTTTTGCGTTGTCGATACTTCTGGGGTTGTCGTCTTTTCAGCCGTGTAGTAGGCATTGTTTTCCGAGCCGGTTATGGGCATTCCTTGTTGCTGCTGTTTGGCTGCCAGTCTATGCACTCGGGCCTTACTTAATCTTTGTCGGCGTCTTACTTTTTCTCTGCCTAGATGGCATGTGAATTTTTCCGACATACCTTCAGCCAAGATCTGCTGAACTTTCTCAGGAGAATTTACTCCAGGGATTCCTTCCTGCCAAATTTTCGTCCTCTTCATCAGCTCTGTTGCTGCTATAGCTGAATCTGAGCTATCACCGGCATCTGCCTGCTCCTTCAACCTCTCTTGCAATGCCCTCTGGCCCAGGAATTCCTGCTGCACCAGTCTTTTTTGTTCTTGAACCTTGGCCTGAAGGGCCTCTCACCTTGCTTGCAAATCAAATTCCTTAGAATCTTTAGTTTAGACAGGTATCTCCTGGAATGCCTCTTGCATCTTGTCCAGTCTGACATCAATTCCCAACATTTTAGTCGCGGCTTCCTCTATTTGAGTTTGGATTTTTTCCTCCTCAATCTCTTTTTGCTGAGTTTCGGCCACCATGGAGTCTTTTTCCTCCACTGTCTGGCCCTCAGATTCCGGAATCTCACCTTCTTCTTCCTCCTATGAACTGGACTTGGAGTCTGAATTCCCTATCTTTGGCAACAGCTGTTTTATTTTAGCTGATAAAACAGCTGGCGCTGGTGGCACAGTTTGCGCGATCCTTACTACCTCTGGTTCAACTTCTGCCGGTTGCTGTACCTGAGATACTGTAGTTGGCTGTGCCACTGCTGGTTGTGTTGGCGGGGGCACCATGACAACTACCACAGTGGCCTGTGTAGCTCCAGTGTCCAAAGCTGGTTGTTTTGTTTTGACCACCAGCGCCAGTCCTTGTGGCTGTGTCTTAACCTGTCTTTACCCTCCAGCTTGCACTGTTTGGGATACTGAAGGATGATTTGATGGTACTTTAGATACCAACTCACCAGCTGGGGTATAGGTTAACATATACGGGGGCATATCCAAAGCCAATGTTCTCTCCCAGGAGCTTTTGCTGACAAACTCCAGTCTGATTTCGAGTGGATTTTGTGAAGTGTATGCAGTAAGGTAATTGGTGGGCTGTGCATCTATCCTCATGGGATACCGCAATCCTGGTGTCAAAGTCTTGAAGCCTGTATAATAAAAAGTTAGGATTTACTTTATGAGCTTCCTCCTTTAGTAAGAATTTGTAATCACCAATTGGCAAGGCTTCTTCAGCATCTCTAAATCGTAGCAGGACAAATCCGAACTGATTCTGCCACACGTATACCCCTGTTTTGACAGGATTTTGGGGTTCCCACGGTGGCAACATTGCTCCTAGTTCTGAATAGTAAGCCAGGCGGTCGCCTGACTTCCATGACATGCGTTTGATTGCTTCCTGGCCATCTCTACTATAACTATTTAGGAAACTATAATTTAGCAGCTGTGCTGTTTCAAAATCCCACTCTACTTTCGAATGTGGCCATGCCAAATGATAGGCCAAAGGCATAAATCTGCTGACTTGCTCTAACTCCATAAAGTTTCGCTTGTCTAAAACCTTGGATATCTTGGCCAAGTTTTGTGTATAAAAGTTTGTCCTATAGACTCCTTTATGACCTTCTATATCCACTGGGTAATGGTTTCCTAAGGAGAAGTCTTTCTCATCTGGGAGACTGTGAGGAGCTGTTGTGAGGCCCCTTGGGAAAGGTAAGTTGGTAATTGTTATTGCGCAGTCTGGGGGACCGAACTGTTGCACAATATCCGAGGCCTAGCCAAGGAATAGCTCTAACAAGTTCAGGCCAAACCAAACCTATCGTGCTTTAAACCCTGAGGAAACGCCTGCATAACAGCTGTATTGAGATTCGCTCTTTTGAGAATCACTGTTTTGAGACTTCGCTGTAATGAGAATCACTGATTTGAGAAACACTATTTTGAGTTTCCTGTGTTGGGGACACACCTTTTTTCTCGGCACCCTCTAGCACCATAGCTTGAAAAAGGAAGATTCTGATGGTGCATCACTTGACTGAATTTTTCCTATGCTCATTTGAAAATGTTAATGGTACATGATCAGGAGAAATAAACTGCCTACTATGGACAACCAGAACATTGGCAGATCATGAGCTGATGTCACACATAATGGAAGAATTTCGCCAGTGCTTTCGTCTTACATTTCTATAAAAAGCACACTATCTGGCAGAGAAGTATTCTCATGTGAGTGACTCACAATTGAACAATTCCAAACGAGCAATGGAGAATGTAAACTTTTTCTTCATGGTGTATTTTTCTTTGTATGATTTCTTTTTTCTTTAGTTTTCTTTGTGTATTGCTAATGTTTTTGTTTATTCAAATTTTTACGTTTTCATCCTTTGCCTGTTTTTTTTTCATTTTTGTTTTTTGTTTCATCTACTTTTTTCTCTTTTGCTTATGAAATAACAAATTACAAGTTGTCATTTTTATGAGCATCTTGTGCAATTTGGTATGTTCTTTCCTATTTTATCCTTTTTGATTTTCTCTTCATTACTTTTCATCTTAGTTTTTTGCCTTTAATCTCTCCTGATTATTTTTTTGTTCTTTTTTTCTTGCTGCTTCCTCTAGGTTGCTTCTTCTTTCTCGTCGCATGTTCATATTTTCTTTTTTTCTCAATGCTTTTCCGCCTATTTCCTTTTTGTTGATACTTTCTTTCTCTTGATATTTTATTTCTTCCAGCCTTCATTTGTTTTTGTTTTTTATGAAGAATTTCACATATTACAATGATGAAAGGCTCAAGCATGTTGAACTGTATAAGAATTATACAGGAGACTATGGTTATTTAAAATGATGACTTGTAATGTGTTGTTTCACCAGTGAAAAAGAAAAAGTAGATAATAAGGAAAATGAAAATAAGAGAAAGCAGAGACAAAAGATGAAAACTTTAAAACAAATAAATGAAAACATCAACAATACACCTGGAAAATGGAAGAAAAAAGAAATAGGTACAAATAAAAATATAAGGTAAAGAAAGAAAATATGAAGAAAGTGTTATTACATTCTCGATCACTCGTTTGGAATCATCCAATTGAGAATTCACTCGGTTGGAAATATACCTCTGGCAGATATAACAGAAAAGTCAACTGCTGTCATACTGTTGGCCATTAATGATTGCAGTTATTTTACAAATGTGAATTTTTGAGTGATTAAGGTTTGTGCTGCCGAAAAAGACATGTCCAGTGTGTTATTTTTTGAGGTATAGTTTCACCTGGTAGTGTAATGTATGTTGTAGTGACATTTCCAGTCTCCCACAACTGTTGTAATGTCACTTTACAACTTCTTGCACCTTACAACCAAAGGTGAGCATGTCTCAAGCATCTCATCAAAATTCAAACCGGGTGATGCAATTACTGTAGTCATTGTGTCATGTGCCAGAATTTCAGTCAGTGATAGAAAAATTTTGTTTTATAATTTTTTATCGACTGTGCTTTCTTGCTGAGCAAACTCCTTGCTGCACATTTTATTCATCCTCATGGAAATTATTTTAAATTGAGAAATCGCCGATCTCTCAATTTAGAATATTTTATTGGTTAAATAATTTTGAGCGTTTGTCGAAAAAGAGAGTAATTGCCCCTGCCCAACGCTAGGTACACTACCAGGCGAAACTAACCATCTACGCCGGTCGCGTCCGGGACGCGAAAAGCACACTATGCTGACAATAAAATTGACAGGCCATGTGCTTGTGCCACACAAAGCCAAAGAATTTTGCTGATGCTTCCTTCTTACCTCCCTATAGAAAGCACACATTATTTACCAGATATAAACGAAAGGTCAACTGTTGTCATACTGTAGGTCAAAACAAAGTGCATATCCACTACACATTATGAAAAAACCATGACTGACAGTTACTGCATGAATGTCAATTATCAAGAAAGATGAAAGTTTTCTTTGTGCTGCCGAAAAAGACGCGTTCCGGACGCGAATTTTTGAGGGTTGGTTTCGCCTGGTAGCGTGAGTCTTAGTATTAATGTCTGAACTTCTTGGAACAAACTCCTACCTAAATATTTTTGAACTCAAAATCAAATCTCAAGTATTTTTGGTGGATCACCATTCGAGGGTCTCCCTAATAAGTAAATATAACATGTATTGGATAACTAAGCTAGTCTGTTGAAAAAAGTGAAATTTTTATTTTTAATGAATTTCTCCAACGATCTCATAAAACTGCAAACTTGTTAATGCATAACCATAGCAAGTTTTCTGTTCGAAATTCTAGAGCAACGGCTTCGTGCGAACGATTTTGGATATACCTACTAGGCTAAAGTTACTGATAAACGTTTCCGCGTTATGTCCACCAGTTGACTTCACATCATCATGATTATAATCAGTAAAAAAGTATAATAATAACAGACATAAGTCTCAAAAGATCGCGGTGTTAGGCCGAAAATAGCCAATTTTAATTTATTCCACGAAAAATCAAGCGCATTCAATTTTCCAAACTGGTCAAAGCTAACAATGCGTTAAATCGAGCTCTATGGAATTCGTTATTTTCTTTTCTTTTGTCGATAAACTCCCTTGAGCGATCCTTCAAATTTCTTGGCGGTATACTAGCCAATAAAGCCGCACGCCAATCGTTAGTCATGTGAACGTCCAATAGGGTGCCCAGCACGTGATTTAAGCTCAATGTTTTTTTACCTAATCGCCATCTGGAAAATATTTTGAAAGAATGAAAGTTAAAGGTCACTTATACTTGCCGTTTTCGACGGAACGGAACGGATCGTCAACGGCTTGAAACGCTCAGCCTGAAAACCCACATTCGGTCGTAAAGGATAACTGAAATTTTGTGGGCAACGACCGACGGTAACTTCCAACTGAACTAAACGGAATGAACATTTCCCATTCGTTCGGTCATGTTCCGTCGATTGCATCCCGTTCCGTTCCGTCAGGAAAGGTAAGTATAAATCACCGTAAAGAGTCGTATTTTCAGAAGCGGAATAGCGTTATCCTTAAGTAACTATGTCATTTTTTATCCCGCATCGTTACGTTGAAGGGACGGAATCCGCATGCGGACGCGGATATGGTTTGGACGGCGAATCGAATCGGGATCCATCTTAGCCAGGTTTAAAAGATGGATCCGCTTGGCGAATATTTGCTCCAAATTTTTCAGTAGTTTTAGTCAAATCCTTTTTTGGCAAAAATGTACTTCTATTATGCGGATTTAGGAAGAAACGGCGGATCTGTATCCGCCATTGGCCATATGACTAAAAGGCGAAAAGATTTATTTTAAATTACATTTTAAATTCTAATGAATCAAATATAATTTTTTTAAATATTAATTCCACTAAAAAATTTGAAATTTAATTTAAAATCAAACTATTTTCAATTAATAATTTTTTAATTAATTTTTATATGTATAATTTGATTTATAGTTCAATTTCATTTATAACTGAAGTAAAAATTTTAAAATTTTTTAAAATTCAATTTAAAATTCGATCTAAAATCTAATTTAAAATTTAATTCAAAATTTAAAATTACAAAATGAAAAACTCAATCCGACCACATACGCGAAATTTTTCCGCCGTTTAGTCATATGGCGGATATGACTGCTGCTTCCTTAAAAATCCGCTTTTTAAGCCCGGTTCATACTTCTGCTGATTGCTCGCCGAGCATGCTCGGAGATGCTCGGCGAGCACAGTTCCGAGCAAGCTGCAAACATTTGATTTTTCAAGAAACGAAGCTAAATAAGGAAAATGTGTATGAAACCAGAAAATAAAAGAAAAAGGACAATGTAAAAAAAGAATAAAAAGAAAAACAGAGGAGACAGGCCAAAGTAAAAAATCACCTTTTCATCTCCTTTATGCTTCACATGAAATATTGTTACCTAATGGGGAGAATGTCTGGAAATATATTACATAACATGGCATGGAGTTGCTTTCGAATCTAAAACCCAGTTAAGATACAGGAGACGAATTGTGTTGGGGGCAAATTTTCCAGGGCCAACTGCACTGGGGGCGAATTGCTGATTGTCTTAGAACCGACGGTAGCAGGAATGTATGGGGCCAGAGAATATCGAGTCAGGTCAGGCAGCAGAAATATTGAGTCGGCATACCTGTAAGACCTCCGACTAGTTGGGGGGGGGGGGTAAATCCGAAATTTTTTTTGGGGGGGGGGGGGGGGTAGGAAAAAGTCGAAATTTTTCCCAAAAAAGGCCAAAAAACATACACTTTTTTGAAAATTTTTTTAATTTTTTCCAAACTGGGGGGGGGGGGGGGTTGGGGGGAAATGATTTTGGGTACAGGGTTGGCCGAGTTGGGGGGGGGGGGCGGGGGTCCCGGGTCAGAGACCGTTTCATTAAGTGTAAAAATATGTTCAGTTCATAAAGTGTAACACAAGCACGTACTCGTCATGTTACATGCTTGTTTATTATTTCGTGTAAATAAACACTAAAACGAGAAATGACTTTGCTTTTAAATACTAATTGCTGTTACGACAAACGAGAAATCAAACAAGACAAGGCAAATGAGAAATAAACAAAATCTTTCTCTTATTCAAGGCAAAAAACGAAAATCAAATGATCTACGATTTGTTGAGAGTGGCCAAAGCAGCCATCTCAACTACGGATTGTTGCAAAAAGAGAGCGCCTTTCCCGCTGCTCGGTTAGCTCAGTTGGTTAGAGCGTGCGGACAGTAGCCGCAAGGTCCTGGGTTCAAGTCCCAGACCGAGACTAACTTTTACTGAAGCCCCGAGTGGAAGAGGTTGCCTCAACAGATTATTGAAAATAGATAGAAAAATCTGAAATGATAGTCAACGATGGTATGCCCTGTTTTGTCTGCAGAAAAAATATTTGTTTAGAATTTCATTTTTTTGCTTATTCTCAAAAACTGCCTCTTGAAAACCTTCTCTCAGGTGCAAGACTTATTTGACTCTGTTTTATTAAATGCTTGTAAATTGAAAAATGACCAACATCGATACCACATTGTTTACACGAAGGTTTCACTATACAACTTTTTGAACACAATAGAAATTATAGAACACTCAATTTAGAAAATATTTTATCTCAAAAAGTTTTGGACATCATATCATGGCTTTTAACATGATATTGTTGAATAATTCTTCATGAATTAGGGTAATTAAACGATTTTAAGCATACTTTTCCAGAATTGAAGGCTAAAAATTATTCCTCAACCACTGTGTCTTAATGCATTAAAGGAAAAAACATTTTCATTACATTCAACGTTTTTCATATCACAAATAACCAAAAGTGACCTAAGATTTACACTTGCCCAGTAAATAATCACATGCAAGGCAGATTAATGCAAGAATTGCCATAGAAAACAGAATATTATCGATCATAGCTCGCTCAAAAAAAAACCATCGGCCGATATGCAAAAAAGTCAATCGTCAGCCCATGCCAATATATCGATCATTCCCTACCTTCATGGAAAAACTACCGAGAAAATTTTATTCTTGAAATATATGTAATAACAACTAAATTAATCTCATGTAGAGTAAAATTCATCTGTTTTTTTTCTGCTAACAGTGAGACCCGTGATCTGCAAGGCACAGAGGAATCCTGGATAACAGGTAAGGTCAAGAACCTTTTTTCCTCTTTAGGGTCGGGTCAGAAAATATCGGGTAGCATACCTGGTCAAAAGGTCCGGTACAATCCTAATCACTAGATTTATTAGTGGGATTTCATTTTTTGGTGTAAAGATTTTCGCCATATCTATTCGAAAAGTATTATCAGATGATGAAATTTAACTGTTGGTTAAAAATAATTTTTATGAAACGTTCAATCCCCTGATTATAAGGAAGTTAGGAAAAAACAATTCAGGAAGAACAAAGTATTCAGGATATTGATTTTATGGTTCATACATGAAAAAAAATGTATTTTTTGGCTCGCTGAAAAACGAACAGGGTGACCAACACTTTCAGAAAGAAAAATTCCCTGACTTTTCCAGGTTTTTTGAGCAATATTTTAAAGAAAAAAATGCATTTTACATGAAATTTTTATAAAATGGCAAGGCAAGGTAACACACTCAAAAAATTTATTTCAAATATATGCAGTAAATTTGAAATAAATTGTTTCAAAAAAATTTAAAAACACAAAAAATATAATTCAAATATATGCAAAACGAAGACGATAAGAAGTTATAGGGAAAGCAATTCTTTCGCCGATTTCCAACAAAATTAGCAAAATTTCACAGAAATTCTCAGAAAAAATTCTAGCATAATAAACAGAATGAAAACAGATGACGAATAAGACAAAACGTTTTCAAGCCTCTGCGCATTAAATTCACTTGTCTTGTAGCAATTTTTACAATCTACATGATTACTGTATGTGCAATACATACTTCGTTTTCATGATAGAACACACGTGATGCCTCTAACTGCATGCATAAAATTCATTACAGGCTTGTACAAAAAAGTGCAATAATTGACAAAAACTATACAGAACAATAACCATTCTCTAATACTAGGAAGTGGCAAAAGATGAATATGTTTCTCCTTGTCCCATATTTAACTGAGCATAATACTATACTTCGTTTCCGAGAACCTGGTTGTAAACTCACCGTATTCTTGATTCACACGTATTGTTTTTTCCGAGTTTAAAACGCGGGAATTTAAATTTCTAATACGATTAATGCTACTTTAAGCTTATTTGAAACCATGCTTTAGCTAATTTTACTCAAATAATGTTTGCCAGTCTCCCAAAAATCGCCGTCAACAAAAATTTTGCTGTTTACCAGCAATTAATTTTTCGAATTTGTTTCAAATTGTGTAAATTCGTTGTCTTGCGAATCAGGAATACTGTGGTTCAGGGCCGTGCACAAGGAGGGGTGGGGGGGGGGGTGGCCGCCCCCCCATTGAGGCAGTATGCACACAGTATATCCGCGTAAGATCGACATTTTCTGGGGCTATTCAGTAAAAAAATCTAGCCCGCCCCCCATGAAAAAATCCTGCCCACGGCCCTGCTGTGGGTTTACCACCTGTTTTTCGGAAGCAAGGTATAAGCCACTGCATTGTATACAGTAATGAAAAATTCTAACAAAGAATGGCACATAAGTAATTACAAAGATGTCGGGTTTTTCATTAAACCAAAGTTTTTTCGTCTGTAAAAATCAACTTCAATAACTGATACTGAAATTTTTCAAAGATTTATCTATTTTTGCGCAGAGGCATTTTCAGAAATGACTAAAAAACTGGGCGCGTATATGTTTCTCAGAAAATGGAAAGTTTTCTTCCGTTAGAATTTTGCTGAAATGAAATGATGGGGAGGCCTAATATAGAACTTTTAAGCCAGTGGAACAAGCAAAAAGGAAAAACATATTCTCTTTTTTGGCATTTCCTGGCATTTTCAGATAAATATCCTATAGGACTGGAAACTCATGAGCACACTGACCTAACCCCTAACAATTTTTCGAGAAAAACTTTACAGAAAGACCTTTATGTAAACGATTTTGACGACAGTACTGATCTGTGTCACTTTTCTAATTAGAAGCATTTTATAAAAAACAGACTATAGTTATACTATACGAAAAATCGCCCAACTCTGTTAGCCTACTACTATGTTTTGCATTACAGCGCTCAAGTATTGAATTTATAATTTTGGATATCTGTGGCGTATGAGGCGTTTGTGGCGTTTGCGGCGCATGAGGCATTTGTGGCGCATGAGGCGATTGTGGCGCATTTGTAACATTTCAATAATAATAATATAAAATATGAGCATACCGTTTTGTTAAATAAAATTAAATAGGTTGAGAAAATTAAAAAAATTAGGAAGACCATAAAACGAAAAATCTGAACTAAAATTTAAACAAAAAAATAAATTAAAAAACGTCATTGAACGTCATGCGACGCCTCGAATCCTGTAACTCTGACTGCTCAATTCCCATATCTATATGATGTATTTTGTGGTCGGATTGTAACAAGGAAACATAGTAGAACAAAGATAAAAGAAAGAAAGATAAAAAAGGAAATAAAAACAGAAAAAAGATTTAAAATAGAAAAAATATAAGTTAAAGAAAGGATACAGCTGAAAATAAAAGGAAACAAGGAACAACAAAAGGTGATCAGAGAACAGTACCATGGAATACGTTGAAGGAAAAGAAAGGCAAACAAAAGCAGACCAGAGAACTGAAATGGAAAAGAGATCAGTAAGAGAAAGGGTATCAGGATTCATTCAAAGTTGGAGAAAAAAAATCCGTGTTTTCCAGGTTGACAAATGAAATTTTCCCAGGTTTTCATAATGATGAAATATACTATCCTGAAAAAAATACTGAATAATAGAAACATGTGTGAGGTAAAGTATCATCAAAAATAGAGTACTAAATCAGAAAAATTGATTTCAAATTATTGCGCAACCTAGCGCCGAAAAAGTTTGATTCCGAAGCCTCTAAAACGTCGGAAAATTAATTTTTCAGCACATTCTTATGCAGCTACCGATGATCAATCGTGATCTTTTCACCATTTGATTGGCGGAAGCGTTAAAACATATTTTCTAACATTTTCGTATTTCAAGGGCCAGTAATTTATCAACCATAATTATTTATGACTGTTTTCAAACGTATAAACCATAAAAACGTGTGATAGATATTTTATTTCGGACTCGGATATCGGTAATTAATGCCGGTGCTGAGCATCGGAAAAAAATTTGGATTTTGATATTCTATAGCGTTGGAATATTTTTAATATCTATTTCCTGCCTGAAAAGTCTAATTTTTCAGTGAATTCAACATGTTTTCAGTCAGGCAAACTAAAATTCAAAAATTAGGCAAGCAGCAATGAATTGAATGACCTTTTCAGACAGAAGAACCTCGGCTATTGTGCCACGCTTAATCATTTTACAAATGCAAAAAGTTATCTTCACGGAAGTGGAAAATTCTAAAGGACCACAAAACGATTTTGTGAAAATAATCTAGAAAATTCTAGGTTTTAGTCAAATATGTGAAAAAACAATACAAGGTCAAACATTCATCCATAACATGCTGATGTTTAAAAGCTATAAGCCTGCGTAAGCTAGGCCGACATTTTCCAACCGCACAACAGATATGATAACAAGAATCATAAGTGACTTGAAATCCGGCGCGTAGCGCCGGAAAATTTTCGGTATGTTTTCTTAAAAACGCATGAGAATGCATCTCCAGACAGGAAACTCACCTAATCAAAAGGGTCGTTAGGCTCTAATTTTTATAAGCCATGTTGGCTTGTGCCCCTAAATTTTTAGGAGTCATTCAGAATTTTTAGAAGCCATGGCTCCTAATTGGCCTAAAAAATCCTGAAGAGACTCGAATTTTTTTTGCTCGCAAATATGAATGCTCTATACGGCCGAAAACATTTTATTGATTAGTTTCCAATTTTCTGGCATAAATGAGGAGTTTGAATGTTTTCTCGAATATTACCCTTACAATCGAATTGAAACTTTGACTTTGACATAATAATTTAAAGGCTAAATTAAAAGTTGAAGTTGAAAAAAACGATCTCAAATACTCGATTATTTTAAGCAATTTCACTTTCAATGTGCGTAGTCGAATACGAATAAAAGAATTCGCCGCGGGGCGGCGAAAAAATTTGACGATTTTCCTCTACTTTTCAACACAAAATATTTATTTTTCCGCAAAATTCCCTGTGTTTTCCAGGTTTTCCAGACCTGAAAAAAATTTCCTGTGTTTTCCAGGTTGTGTATGAGCCCTGGGGTATACCAAATTAAAACAGAAGCAAACCAGGAACCAAAAATTGATACGAGAACACTACCAAAAGAAAAAAGAAGACGAAAAACATTTGCACAAAAAATAGAAAAGAGCGTTTGTGTAATATAATCGTACCTTAGCTTACTCACCTGAACTATTCCTCCAGTTACCTCAAATATTGGTATAAACAAAACAGTAAATATTCGGTTCGGTCACTCAATGTCAACTAGGACAGGAATTAAAAAAACGGAGAAAAATGAAACATAGACGCAAGGAAATAGATAGAAAGAAAGTAATAGAGGAGGGAAGAGTAAAAAAGAAACTTGCCCCAAAACGAGGAAGTTATAAATTAGCCACAAAAAATGTTCAGGCAGAGAAAAAAGAAAAAAATCTGTCCAGCCTTTTGCGTCTTTGGATTCAAATAATTGCCCAAAATCAATGCGTTCCATACATGCCATTATATAGGCTGCTGTAGATAACGGCCCACTGCTTTTGTCTTTTTGCTTTGTCATAACACAACAGAAAGAAAGTTTAGAAATTGACAATTGAAAAGATGGCTAAGTTTGCACCCAAATTCGAATTTGGCGACCACAAAAATTAAACTGAGTTTTCCTGCAGCTTGAAATATCATTCTCTTGTTTTATCTATTTTCTTATCTGTTTTAACTGAATATTAATGACCTGTAGGTATTCATATAACCTGGCTTGGCCATTATGAATGCTATGCACGATTTTTTGTTTTTGAGCAGTGAGTGAAGCACAACAAGCCTGTGAAACGGCTGCATGCATGTCCAGCTAATAAATTTAAGCTCCAATTTTTTTGTGTTGTTAGCACTGTCCCCATAATAGCAATATTAAATTTGTCTTTTCGGTATACACTTTGTGTGTTAAATGCATTAAACATTCAAGAGTAGAACAACACATTCACCATCGGGAAATGTTCAAAAGCCACATGCACCACAGAAAATTCGAACGCCGCATGCGCCACAATAGTCGATATGAGAGGTATAATGAAAGAGCCTTTTCCGTGATGCTGGCACATGAGTTGTAAGATTGTTTCTCAGCACGTTTCTCACTTTTCCCCAAGAAATTCCCCGACTTTTCCAGGTTTTCCAGGTCGTTAAAAATTTTCCCTGACTTTTCCAGGTTTTCCAGATCTGTTGGGTACCCTGAATGAAAAAAAGAAATAAGTATGATTTTTTTTTCTCGCTGAAAAATTTGCTCGCGAAGTATAAACCAACTCTGAATCAAGCTCGCCAAGCATGCTCGGGGAAATTTGTTCACCGAGCAGAAGTATGAACTGGGCTTTAGACCATACCTGTACTTGGAGGGCGGGGGGTTGGGGGGGACCCCCCCCCAACTCGGCCAACCCTGTACCCAAAATGATTTCCCCCAACCCCCCCCCCCAGTTTGGAAAAAATTAAAAAAAATTTCAAAAAAGTGTATGTTTTTTGGCCTTTTTTGGGAAAAATTTCGACTTTTTTCTACCCCCCCCCCCAACTGGTCGGAGGTCTTACAGGTATGCTTTAGACGTACAAATCCGCTAGAAAATTTTTGAGTTGAGCAAAATCACTGAAAAATTTAGAAAAAATATCTGCTATCCGACAAACGGATCCCCTTTTGGGACGTGGAAGAGGCGGGCTCTGCATCCGCTGTTTAGACTGAAATATCCGCTAAAAAAGTGCATATTCCGCTATGAACCGTATCCGCTGTCCGCATGCGGATTCCTCCGATTAGTTGTACACTAGGTTGAAGAATCTGAACGAAAAGTAAACATGCGATATTTTAACCTTGGGGTAGTGCTAACCCGTCATGCGAATACGGCCCTGAAAGATCAAAATGAAAACACTTTTCACGCTATAGCCCGCATATTTTGGTACCGGTCACATCGCAAATTCTAATAAAAACCAGAACGATCCTAAGGGCAGCATGCCGCTGAAATTTCATGAAAAGCTTGTATCTATAGTTCTCTGACTTTTACCAAAATTGACTAGGTTACCTATGCCGATTTTCAGACATCATCGGTCGATTTTTTTCTAGAATGCAAGGTGGTGGTAATATCATCTTCACTCCTTATGTTAATGTATGTTTTGAAGGTCTTTCGGTCTTTAGTTCAAGGTTTATGTAGGAAAGAGGTGGTATAGAAAATTTTCACGATTTTGACACTAGTGGCATCGCTCATCAAGAACCTACCTAAGGTGTTCCTCCAGCGGCAATCTTTGGCTTCGTATGCCCAAACGTTTAGCTATACCATACGTTAAATTTTTGCGCGATGAGGTTTTGTCGACCATAGCACCGATTATGTAAACATTATCCGAATCGAATTCGCGTAAGGTTTCCGGCGCGTCGGGCGACAAGTATACTAACTTTTCATGTGGGTACAGATCCATATAAGATTTTTCGGTTACTGTTACCGGGAATGCGCTTATGCCTTTTGGGTAGAATTGTTTGTTAAACATGCTGGCCCTGTAGAGTAGAAGGATTTAAAGTTTAATTTAGTGTAAGCCAGAGTTCCTGCTGCATCTAAATACGAAGTTAACAATATGGTTTTGATAGGATTTGTTTCAATCAGAAACTTGCATAAATGAATGATGATGGAAATTATAATGGGTAAATATTAGATCAAGCTGCATTTTTAGGGTTTGAGCATAGATTTGTAGAATATTTGCAATTTAACTAGTTTTGCGAAGTATCGATGTCTCTAATAAATTTGAAAGTAATAGCTGAGTTCTGTTATGTGCGAATAAGAAATTTTCATCTTACCATTTGGCATTAGATTCATAACCGGTAAAAATTAAATTGAACGGCTGCCTGTGAGCTATATTCAGGGCGTAACAAAATTTGATCTGTTTAGCGGTCAAATTTATGTCTCTACTGCAATCTAAATATCTGAATAAACTAAGATCCATGATGAGAGGCGGATTAAGCTGGCACGTATTCGGGACACGATTCGTTTTCCACCTAAACAAGACTAAAAATAATATGAAAATAAACAATGCTGTGTGTATATACTTCATGATTGTCGTCTGATCAATCCTTTGCAGAACGAAATTACCACCAAAAAATCCATAATCTAACTGGCCGGCTTTCCTCCGTTCAATGCGTTCTGCATGTGATGATTCGTATAATCGTTTAACATGCGGTACTTTCTCCTTGCTTTTCATTTTCAAGCGTTTTCTTAGACTGAAGTACATATACGTTCGAAGTCGAGCTTCGGCGTTCGGTTCATCCAGAATGGTCATCCAATCGCTTTCAGATATTATTTCAGGTGTTGGAATACGCTCGTCCGCGTTCGACCATATAATATATTCCATTTTGATTTCGTCGAATTTTTTGCGCTGCAATTGGCTCAAACTCGATTCCCATTCGAAATTTAAATTTTCTCCCGTGAAAGCGTCATGAATTGCAACTCCCGGTGAAACTTCGACGTCCCTATCGTCTTTAAGAACTCCTTCAGAAAATGGTGACGAGCTAACAACACTAGTCGTTTGTCTACGACGCTTCACTTGCGCTAGGAAAGTTGGTTCGTTTTGACTCGTGGAATTTTTCAGGATTTGAAGAAATCGCAAAGTCGATCGCGCATTTCTTGATAGCATGTTTCACGTGTACAACGAAGTACGCTTGTCAAATTCGCTGATAAAGGTGCGCAGTGTTGCCAGATAGTTTCAATGAAAAACCGCCAAATACCCTTCGAAAAGTCGAGAAAACTGCCAAAAAACGCAACAAAAGATATTAAAAACCGCCACACAAAAATCATGTCTTTTCAAAATAAGCGTTTATTGCACAAAAAAAGACATCCCAATCATTTTCGCCGTCTCGTTTTTTCGCTTAGAGAGGTCGACGATTTGTATTTTTTTGAGCTTGTTTGAACATTCCACTGTATCCGGAATTTAATTAAAACTCGGAGAATTTTAATTCTTTAAGTTTAAGGCCAGATTGTAATAATGACTAGAGACAAATCGGGGACAATGATCCGAAATGAGACACCATATTAGCCGATCATTTTGTTGGACCCGGTCCCGATATTCTAAAAATTTTGGACCCCGACCCCAAGAAATTGTTACAATTCTGACTCGGGTCTGATGTATACTTTCAGCTGAAAACAAATACCCATGTTGAAGAATGCGATGACTCATCAACTATAACTATTGAAATATGATAAGTAACAAATCAAAACTTTATTCTTTAGATCATTTTGACTGGATTAGATTTAAAATCTACAGCAATCAAGTTATATTTCACAAACAGTTTTTCGGCCGTTTCCTTCTAGTCATCGTCTAAGGATCAAAATTGAAATTATAGATATGCTTAGTCACTAATATTTCACGAGAGATTAGTGACTCGAATCGATTTATTGTGTCTCAACCAAACCATACGATTTCGATATGATGTTGTTTATCTTACGTCTATTTTAAGATACATTTGTGAAAAGTTCGATCTTGAATATGATGAGTAGAAAATGAACCATACCCAAAATTACGGTACAGGCTTTTTAGGTTCGAAAACCAGGAGCCAAATGGCTCCTAGTCCTAAATTTTTAGAGACCTAATTGAAATTTTGGGAGCCAAAAATTTTTAATTGAAGAATATCGAAAAATGAGCTTGTAACACACAGTGGATTGGAACGTATATAATTAAATTATACTGATTTTCAATCAGTCTATACGTGTTAAAAAAATTGCTGTTCAAAATTTGATTTCCAACCAGAATTTTTGGTTACAGGCATCTTTCTACATGTAGAAAGATCAACCGAGAAATCTTTGTGCAAAGAAAAATTGTAATGCAAAAAACAATTTTTCGTTTATTTTTGCACAAATCTCCTTCCAAAATAGCACTTGAGTTCATTTCATTCTGCCTCAAAAGTATAGGGTTTTTAAAATTCAGCTTCTGTTCTTGATGTTCTGTTGTTTTCTATATGATATCTTTTCGGCGCTACGGAACAATTTTCTTTAGATTTAGGTTATATCATTTTACAAATTAAAAAATATGTTCGTACCATACATGTAACGGAGCTCCGAGGTCTGGGGGGGGGTTGGAGCACTTTTTTGGGGCCGGGGGTCAGTAATTCCCTAAATTTTGGGGGGAGGGGTCCCTGAAGGAAAAAAAGTTCGATTTTTTCATAGAAAATGTCCGAAAAACGATTTAAAAAGTAGTAATTTTTGTCTAAAAAATTATAAAATATATACTTATGGCGCGAAGCGTCGAGAAAATTGACGTTTTTGACAATTTTTTGTTCAAAATTTGACATTTTTCATAAAAAAATGACATTTTTCAGTATTTTCCGACTAAAACTATGGGGGACCCTAGGGCTACCATATGGCTAGCCATAGGATTGGAAAATCCTGGGGGGGGGGGGGTCGCCCAATGGCTAGCCATATGGTCGACGATTTCTGGGGGGGGGGTTCCCATAGCACTTCCCCACCCAATTACATGTATGGTTCGTACTATCATAAGTTTGACAAATTCGAATTAAACTTGAAATTTAAGCGAATCATCTCCATTATGATCACGAACTCAAACTCGGCTCCATTGTTAAAATTAATAGTTGCAAAAAATGGAAAAATTGGGATTTTGATCTCTTAGACGCATCAAAATTCATCTTTTCCTAGTCGAACACCAAAAAACAGTGAATAGACTAATTTGAAAAATTGTAAAATGAGATGCGGCGCGAAGCGCCGTTAAATTTTCAGTGTTTTACGATTTCAGAGCCTGTAAAACACACTTTACAAAATTGAATAAAATTAAATATAATGCGCTAAGATATAAATAAATAAGCCAAAATTTTAGGAGCAAAAATGGCTCCTAGACCTAAAATTTTAGGAGCCATTTCCAAACTTTTGGGGGCCCAGGCCCCTGAACCGACTAAAAAAAGCCTGATAGGGTATCTTGAGTGGTTTTACATACTGCGTTTGAAAATTTTTTCTAATGTACCTTTTCAAGTTTTACGCTTTTTAAAGTGTCCAGAAAGAGGTGGCAAAAACCGAAAAAATCATTTGAATCTCTTTCTGAACACCTTCCCATAGGATGCAGCAGAATGTTTTCATTATTTTTCTGGGCACTAACGTCCAACATATTATGTTAAAATTTCAATTTGATTTGTGCACCGTTTTTTTGAGCTGTAGCGATTGGCGCACACTGCACTGCCGTTCAAATAAATTTTTGAATCCGAATAAATCCCCAACCAATTAAGTTTTCGGGATTCGCCATCACTCAAATAAATTAGAAGAAGAATGCGGCTTCAAAGTTAGACAAATTTTGATTTATCTAGCTTTGATACTTGCTGAACGACATGCTTCAAAAGAAATGTTAAAAAATTTGAATTTTTTGTTAAATTTCAAAAATCGAGTCATTCTGACGTTTTTTTACAGGAAAACACAAGAGTTATTCCAATGCACATTGTATATGAAAGGCATTACAATCGACTATCATTTCATTTATCTCCATCTGGCTAACCTCAAGTGGTGTGAAATGGGGGTGCCTTCTACTGTAGAGAATTTTGTCACACCTTATAAAATACTAGGCCAGAAGCAGACAGACTTTATTCACTGTGTAACATTATACGCAGCTTCGACTTTTTTCAGTTGAATTACTGAAAAAAAGAATTTCTGTTTGATTCCTCACGCGACACCTGTGGCAGAACCATTATGAATAGATCGATGAAATTATGCCAGTGATTCGACCAACATATTTTCTTTTTATTCGTCCAATCTGAACGTTTTCAATGTTTCCTGCATCCCGTTGATAGTGGCATCACACAGCATTTTTGTATGAATGAAATGTGCAGACATTTACGGCTCCCGAAACGGTACAGAAACCCGATTTAACTTTTAATACAATGTCTTGGACATTAATGGCTACAGAAATAAAGAGAAAATTCCGCGGCATCTTGTAGGAGGGTGTGCAAAACAGGCTTCAAATGACAAGTTTATTTCGACTTCATTTTTGACACTTAAGAGGATGTCAGAAAATTTCTTTTATCTGCATATAATGAACATTTGGAGATTTATATTCCGAAACACGCATACAGACTGAAAAATGGCAAAAAATATAAAATTAAAACTTTTGATGTGCCGTAGGTATGCGAATTTTGACTTTTGCGCAGAATATATGCTGTCACAACACTCGAAACGTAAAGCCACTCAAAATTAGTGATGTGCGTCGTATATCTGGACGGATATTTTGAAAAACGGATATGCCGATGTAAAAAAAATATCCGGATATTTTCACTGTTCAAAAAAGAAGTAATGGTTACTGAGAAGTAAGGTGCTATATAGTTGCACAATGTTTCAACAACAAAACAACAAAGGGTTCAAATGGTAAAGTGTACAGGCCTCTAGGCAGGAGGGGGGGGGGGGGGGGGTTGGGGGCCATGGCCCCCCGAAACACTGTTTTTTTTCCACGAACTTTTTTCCACAAATGTGGAAAGGGGTCAAATTTTTTTTCCACATGTGGAAAAATTTTTCCGTCTTAAAATCCGTTTTTTTGGCTTAAAAATGCTCACAGACGCTTTATCGCACTGTTTTTGAGCTTTTTCAAGCCTTCCGGTGTTTTTAGAGAAGTTAATTCATTAAAATTGGAGAAAAATTGAAATGTTCGACCTAAAAGCCTAATCTACAAGCGTTGTTGAACAAATTTTCTAGCAAACTATCCAAGAGCATAATTGACTTGAATTACACAAGAAATCAATGGTCAAGTCCTCTATGATGACAAGTGAAAGCCTAAAAAAGATGGTACTTTCCGGCGCAAAGCGCCGGAAAATTTTTTGGGTATATTGACACTCTGGGATGCTGGAAAATCATTTTTCCGAACATTTATTTCAAGAATTAGATTCCAATTTTGTGTTCAAGAGTCGTCATTTCTAGAATTTTACTTGAAAAATTTTAAAATCTGTAATTTATTTGTAAACTCTCATGAACTTTATCGAAAATATATGAGTAAGAAGAGTATAAATTTCCGAAAGATATTTTTAAGAAGCTTTTGAATTGATTTTACGTTAGCAAAGAAATAATCGCATCATAAATCATAGAGACTTGACGTGTATTCATCTTTCTCAAAAGGAAAAATGCCAATTTTTATTAAATATTATGATAAAATGTTGAAGATAACCAACTAAAACATGAGATACTACGTTTAAGATGATGAAAACTATTATAGATTAAGTGATAAATGAAGGTAGACATGATAAAAGCCGCGCCTGAGCTACTTATTGAATAATGATGATTATTAAAGTTATAACCGGCGCGAAGCGCCGGAAAATTTTGAGATTTGGACCTCCTAAAATGCACCAAAATGCATCTTTTCAATATGAAAACCCCAAATTTTTCTCCCACATTTGTGGAAAGACCTCAAAAAATTTTTCCACATTCCAGATTTTTTTTCCACATTTTAGTGCAAATGTGGAAAAAAACAGTGCCCCGAAATGTTTCAAGTGTTAAAAAGAAGTCAAGTCAGAAGTGCTAATTTTATAGTAAATTAAGTGAAATAAATGAGTGCCCCCCTCGAAAAAAATTTCTGGCTACAACAGGCCTGTATTTTTAACTACGAATATGAATTATCTATATATATATATATATATATATATATATATATATATATATGTATTTTGCATGTAGACAACCCCTGCTGTGAGGTTGTCTACATGCAAAAATGACCTGCTGATCTCAAATAGTTATCAGATGCCATACTCTGATTAAAGTCGCCCCTGATCAAAGTCACCCCACTTTACCTCTTATAACAACAATGTAAGGCTAGAGAAAATAAAGTCGAAAATTGTGAAAATTTTCGGTCGAAACATTGTACCATTACCAACGATATCGATTTTGCTATTTGAATCAATCAAACACAAAAGTTTTGAATCCGATTCTGACTGAATTAACAGGGAATATTTAGGATTTCTTCTCCTTCGTCAGTCATTGACAGCCTTATAACGTTTGCTGCAAAGATAGTAATACACTGTTCAAAGAGAAAACGTTCGCGTTCGGGTCAAATATACGAATAGGAAATATTATATTCTTTGACTCGGCGCGAAGCGCCAAAATTTTTTTGCATTTCCAGCCCCTAAAACGTCTAAAAATCAAGGAAATTTAATGTTTGACTAGTCAAAAATTTTGTGCCAGTTGGCACAAACGCTCAAATTTTTTTGTACCAAAAACCATGTTTTGGCAGTTGGCACACAAAAAAAACACTGACTGGGTTTATACCTGTAAGACCTCCGACCAGTTGGGGGCATACCTGTAAGACCTCCGACCAGTTGGGGGGGGGGGGGTAGGAAAAAGTCGAAATTTTTCCCAAAAAAGGCCAAAAAACATACACTTTTTTGAAAATTTTTTCCAAACTGGGGGGGGGGGAGGGTTGGGGGGGGGGGGTAAATGATTTTGGGTACTGGGTTGGCCAAGTTGGGGGGGGGGTCCCCCCAACCCCCCCTCAAGTACAGGCATGGTTGGGGGGGGGGAGGGGGGGGTAAATCCGAAATTTTGGGGAGGGGGGGGGTTGAAAAAAGTCGAAATTTTTCCCAAAAAAGGCCAAAAAACATACACTTTTTGGCAAATTTTTTAATTTTTTCCCAACTGGGGGGGGGAGGGTTGGGGGGGGGGTACATGATTTTGGGTACTGGGTTGGCCAAGTTGGGGGGGGGGTCCCCCCAACCCCCCTTCCCAAGTACAGGTATGACTGGGTTGCACATTGCAACACCTGGCCTGTGCAATAAACCTAGTTGGCGTGGTGTCGTTTCAATACAGTAAATGAAGCATAATTAAGATTTGTTCAACAGCATGTTGTACCCTTTACTAAACTCGAAAAACATACAGCCTTCTACACGCAATATCTGAACAAATGCACGATGCGCATTAACTTTTATTATTATTGAAATTATTCGCAAGGGCATCATCTGTATCTTCCCGCTCCGGGATGCCGAACAATTCCCTACTCGTAAAAGGCATGGTCGGACCATGACCATCTCCCTGGGCGTTCAAGAGATGGGCGCGATCTGATGGCTTTGCGTCTTTCAGCTCGTCCGGTGGGAAAAGCAAGGCCGCCACTCGCCGTTGATCCAAATTTAAATAATTGAATGACGCGCACGCGTCCGTCTAAGAGTAAAATATGCTATGGTTCATTTACTTTGAAATGGTTGATGCATCTACAAGATAAAAAGTAGTTTCACTTCGGCACACAACTTTTACGGAGTAAACGACTATACTGTAGAACTCCCCATATTTTTGGTCAGCGAAAACAAAAATGTCAATTTTTTGATGAAAACCCATTTTTGAACCAAAAACGGTCAAAAATGCCCATTTTTTCTTACTGTTCTATAGACAAAATACCCATTTTTCAACTATTTTTAGGTTGTACAGCGGTTTTCCAAAATGAAATTCCCTGACTTCAAGTTTTGCAGGTCATTTTTCCGGAGCAAGTCAATAATTCATACATCAAATATGGAGGCCTGAGCAATGTGCCAATGGTTTCAATCGGCTAGATAGTGCCGTGCTGCTAACAAACTATAAAACCAAAAATTTCAGCTAAAAATCGACCATTTTCCATAGATTTGGCCATAACTACATATATCAAACCAATTTTGGATTGAAAAAGGCCAGTAAAATTCAGGAATTAGGCAATTAAATAAAAATTGAAATTCTTCTACCAGCAGGAACTCCTGTTATTGCTCAGTACTTAACAAATGCTATAAACACGTATATCGTAATAAAGCAGACATGATAATAAAAAATTCTATCAAATCGACTTTAAAATATTGGTACTGTTCTATTATACCCCCGCCACCAATTTTTTTACTTTTGGCTTAGGCTATAGTGGCAGATGACTGCCTATTCGATTCTATGCTACGCGATATTGCTCTTTTTATGTCACCCGAAAATTAGTATTCTATTATGATTAAAGTAAATGTTCTCACACGAGCCTGTGGTCGAGTGGATAGAACATCAGTCTTCGAGTCTCAAGATCTTTTGGGTAGGAGGTTCGAATCCAAGCAGAAAAAAAAATTTTATTACAATAAGGCCTTCAGTAGGAAAAAAATGGCGGCGGTATAATAGAACAGTACCAAAATATTTTCACGTTGTTTTCGATTCTACAATTATTGTAAGCTCAGCTCAACATTTTATTCTGAAAATAAATTTTCTTCGTATTACAGTGCTTATCTTTCAACAATTTAGTTTAAGCCGTCACATTTTTTCGATCTGTCAATTTTCCTTCCTTTAAGTTTCTTTCACAATTGTGTAAAGCACCACTTTTTTCTATAAGAAGGATTGTTTAAGAACACGTTCCTAGCAAAATTTTTAATGCGGTTGCTGTTTGTGTGCCTCAGAACTACCTCAAGAAGGGTTCTAGGACCTGTTTTATTCCTATTCTACATAAATAACGTTTCGCATTTATTGAAAGACCATATTAATGTTAAAATGTCTATCACTGTTGATAATTTTAAAATCTATACAGGCGGATAATTTGAAGTATCCACAACATAATGTACTTCTAAATCTAGTGGCTGAATGCAGCAAAATTTCAATTAAATCTATTATCACAGCATTTTGACAGCAACAACCGAAAATATGTATACAGGATTGATGATGAACTTTTTCTCAAAACAGAATTGAATCAAAGTTGTGAGTGTAATTTTATCTGAAAATCGGAAATTTAATTAAATATCAGCACTATAGTAAAAGATGCTTATTCTGAACTTCATCATATTTTCAGTTTTGTTGGTAACAATGTTTTACTACTGAACCAAAGCATGCAAAGTTCATGCGAGATTTTTACTTGAGTACGCTACAACTGTACGGTCATTCCGCTCACTAGTTAATTAAAACTGTTAGACAAAAAATTTCTCAAAATGTGTCTTGGATTTTCCAGATTTTTCGCAATTCTGAAACTAGACAACATAAGTCTTCTCAATAAATAGATTTGAAGTTAGGAGGCTTCTGCGCCATCGTGCAGTCGATCACGAGCTCCCACGACAACTCGAAACCAAAAGTGACACCGAAAAATACAAAGCGTTGCCGAGCGAGATCTGTCGTCAATTTGATTGGTCGAAAAATTTTATACCTTCAATTTGATTGGTCGAAAATTGTAGTCTACTCCTGAGTCCAGACCTAAGCCTAAACCTAAAACTAATCGTAGACCTAAGCCTAAGAATAAGCCTAAGCCTAAGCCAGAAAATTTGCCAGAACAACTAAAAAAATCAATAAATTTTTTTCGTCCAATCAAATTGATGACAGATCTCGCTGCGCAATGCTTTCTCCGAAAAATTATCTTTTTTGGGCAGAACATCTGGCATTTGGGATAATCACTCCCAACATACAGTTTTTGCCAGTAATAATAGGTTATTTGAGCTTTATCAAAAAAATTTGATTTTGAACGTATGTAAATTCACTGGTCTTCTTAACCATACAGCACAAAATTTGAAATTTTTAAATGACATTTATAGTATATGATTCATTTATAAACCGCTCACTATTGGCTTTTTTCATATGTCTTTTGTTTTCCCCTTTGTAACGCTGCTACAATTAGCATTACTATTCTTATTCTTGAACGCATTATTGCATTGCACTTTTACTCACGTGGAAAATTCTCGAAACCTAAAAAATGAAATTTTCTGAAATTTGTTCTACTTTCATCACGTAAAAAGTTGTTGTTACAAAGTATCTCTCATAAGAGTATTATACTTTAGCTGTTCTTCGATCGGACTGTACATCTCACTGCATTACTAGCTGAGCATCTAGACATTGTAATTAAAAGTAAGCTTTTGAAATTCTTCATGTTCATCTCTGATCAAGCTCAGGGATTTTTTTTTGGTTTTTTCTCGACAGGCCATTTGGCTCCTTATATCAACATTTTACAGGCCAATAGAAATTTTAACAAACCAAAATTAAAAAGTTTGTAAATAAATGTGAAAGTAAACAACAGTTTTTCTTCAACAAATTTAGTCAAAAACAATCTTCAAAATCACAGAAGAGGCCCACATAACAGATCAATCATTTTGAACACATTCTTAATCACACACAGAATCACAAGGCTCACAAATTAGGTCAGTCATTATTCAAATCAATCATCAGGGTTTTTTCGCACAGGCCACGCTGATCAGTAACTTGGGGAAAAATTTGATTGCACATGTAGGATTTTTTTGTACATGACCCATTTGTACATGTACAAACGACAGCCAATATTTCATTTGTACAATTTGTACATAGCAAAAATAAAGCTACAGACTAATAACCAAATCAGTGTAATTTTCAAATTTTATTTATAACTACAAAAAAATTCATTAAAATTGAGCAAAAAATTCAAATTTTCGAGTTTCAAGTCTAATTTACAAGCATTGTGGAACAATTTGTCTAGAAAACTATCCAATAGCATAATGAATTTGCATTTGATAATAAACCGATGGTTAAGTCCTCCATGATGACAAGTGAAAGCCCAAATAAGATGTTAATCTTTACGGCGTGAAGCGACGTAAAAAATTTTTGTGTATTGACATTCGGCGACGCTAGAAAATAATTTTTCCAAACATTCATTTCAAGAATTAGATTCGAATTTAGTGTTTAAAAGTCGTAATTTTTAGAATTTAATTATTTGAAAAAATTTTAAACCAGTAATTTATTCGTTAACCCTCATGAACTTGGCCGAAAAGATATGAGTGGAAGAGTAGAAATTTCCGAATACTACTTCCACGAAGCTTCCGAATTGATTTTACGTTAAGAAAGGAATAATCGCTTCAAAAAGTTTACAGACTTCACGTATTGATCTTTCTCAAGAAATGTTTCAATGAAAAACTGTGAATCTCCATTAAATATCAAGATAAAATATTGAAGATTACCACTTAATACATGAGAGAATACATTTGAGATGATGAAAAGTATTATACATTAAATGATAGGTGAAGGTAGACATTCTGAGGGCCGCGTCTGAGCTAGGTAATACATAATAATGATTATGAAAGTTATAACCGGCGCCAAGCGCCGAAAAATTTTGAGATTATGAACTTCTAAAATACACCAAAATGCATATTTCTGTACCTTATCCCCAAAATTTTCTTCCCTAAACAGGGAAAGAGCCGTTTGTAGATGTACAAATGACTACCTCAATTTCGTTTGCCCCAAAAAATTTTCATTTGCCTCCGGCAAAAAAAACACTGTGCACATATAAATTTTGAGTTGCTCAATCTAAAACTGATAAATTCGCCAAATGATCAGACAATGATTAAAATTTACATCCCTTGTATTTCATTCAGCTTCAGATTTTTAAAACTGAATTTCTAGAGTTTTGAAGAAAAAATCAAATGGTTGACTAGAGTAACTTGTTCGGAACTTTTGTGATTTCGAGGCTTCTAAAATGTCGGAAAATTAATTTTTTCAGCATATTCTTCTGAATTTACCAATGATCGATCATGGTCTTTTCATCATTGGGTTGGCAAAAGAGGTTAAACATTTTTGCTTCATTTCCAATCTGATATATCTGGAGCCAGTACCAATCATGATTACTTATCAAAAAGTTTTCAAATGATTTGAAGCTTAAAAAAGCGCGATAGGTTATTTTGCTTCGACATGAATATTGATAATTATTTCCGGCTTTCAGCACCAGAAGAAAATTTTGGATTATGATATTCTATAGTGTTGGAAAATGAATATTTTAAATAACCTTTGCCTGCATGTGTCCAATTTTTCAGTGAATTAAATGTGTTTCCAGTCTGGCAAACTAAAGTTCAAAAATTAGGCAAGCAACAAAGAATCTGGATGGCTTCTTCAGATAGCAAGAATCTCTGCCATTTTCCCATGCTGATGATGTTTCCATCATTTTTCAAATGCAAAAGGTTATGTTCATGATGGCCGAAAATTCTAAAGCACTGCAAAACGATTTTGTAAAAACGATCTAGAAAAACCTTGATTTTTGTCAAATACGCGAAGAAACAATACAAGGTCGGTCAAACATTCTCTCATAATATGCTGATTTTTAAAAGCTGTGAGCGTAAACTAGGCCAACATTTTCTAACCGCACAACAGAATGATACTACGAATCAGAAATGATTTGAAATCGGGCGCGAAGCGCGGGAAAATTTTTGGTATTTTCCATTTCATAATGCATAAAAATGCATCTCCTCACAGGAAAACCTATCCAAAAGGGTGGTTCGGCTCATATTTTTACAAGCCAATTTGGCTTGTGCCGCTAAATTTTTAGGAGCCAATCGGAAAACCCATGGCTCCTAATTAGCCTAAGAAAACCCTGATCAAGCTATAACTCATAAAAATCATCAAGTTGGCAAACACAGAAATATCAACAGAAAAGCTGAAATCCTAATTACTCTTTAAAAAAGTTCAACATTAATAGTTAGAGATGAACTAGAACCACGGATGCAATAAAGTGATTATGTTGATTAAATAATGACAGTAATTTTGACGTTTTGAACTTCCAGAACAAAAATTTGGCTTATCATTCAATAATTCAAGCTTATCTAGCAAAAAAACAACTACATCTTAACAATCCTAATTGTTAAGGCCCTGTCATACTTCACCGCGCGGTACCGCGTGGCACCGCGCGGCGCCGGTTGTTCTATTCATACTAAAAAGCGGCGCCGGCGGGCGCCGCGCGGTACCACCTTTGAAATATGAATAGGTTTTTGAAATTTTTGCGGCGCCGCGCGGCGCCGCCATCAGGTTTCGACTGAACCGAAATTTTCGAACAAGTTATGTATTCTAAAGTTGCAGCATACTGTTGTTATAACATACTGTTGCATACTGTGACATCTATACATGTAGAGGAATCATATTTTTCACTTGAGTGGTGAATTCTGACACTTGTCAAATTAGTTTACCAAATTGATTACTTAATTTTCAATGAAGATTTACTAAGAAGTTGGTCACTCAATTTGCAATGAAGACATTAATGTGTAAAAATTATGAATATGCAAAGTAGGTGTAAACATGTTCCTACAGCAAGTGTACTCGCACATTTGGATTGTGTCTTTATTCCTCAACGCCCCTTTTCGGCAAATATCCTGATTGTCCGAAAGTTCATATTACCCGTAGGTCCCGATTCCCCGAATAATGAATAAATTTCCTATTTCCCCCAAAAACGCATTAGCCCCTATTCCCTGAACGTCCCGATTTCCCGAATACTAGGGAAAGGATGGATCCACTTTGAATCTGGGTCCTAAACAGCAGGTCCGACCGGACCCAGATCAGATCTGGATCCTGTATATAGCACATATCTGAATAAATAATTGTGTATATACAGGGTGAGCCAAAAAAAGGCGACCGGTACTGACTTTTATAGCTTCCGAACGGGTGAAGCTTTTTTAGTGCGGTTTCCTGTCATCGATAGATAAAACATTTAGCATAAAGACTGCAAAGTTTCAGTCAGATTTCTTGAATTTTGACTGACTAAAATCAAAAATACTAAACGTTGATTTTTTTGATAATAATTATTTAAAAATTTACAGAATCAACATGTTTCGCGGCAGAAAAGCACAATAGATCCAATCATAAGAACCATATAACAGCTTGAAACTACAAGAGAGCCGCTTTAGTGTGTCCTAATTTCTGTTTCACCAATAATTTTAATCCTTTTTCGATCTGGTCAATGACAGAGTTGATTTTGCTTCAATTTTGCTTTTTTTCCAATTTCATAACAAAAGCTCTTGATTTTGGCGAAATTTTGGTCATATTGAAACAAGAAGTTGCTGACTTTAAATTACATGTAACTTACAAATCTGTCTGATTTTCAAAGTATTGTTGTGTGTAAACAGCTTTACAAAACTTTTTTTTCACAACAGGACAACTTTTACTTTCATTTCACAACTTTTACTTTTTGAAAAATGATCTTTTTTACTAAATTTCTGTTTGTACAGTACCCATCAATGCTGGGAGCATAAAATTTGGGCCTTGTAACAAAGACAAACAGGGCATTCTAACGCAGCAATCCGCGTGATGAAACCTTCTTCCGTTCAAAAGTTATGGAAGTCGGCACCGGCCGCCTTTTTTTTGGCGCGCCTGTATATTCAATTTTTCAAAATCAATTTATATAAAATTGATATTTCTCTGCAGTTCAAGAGCTATTAATCGTTGGAATGAGAAGCAAATTGAAGCAAGAGCCCAAAATCTTTAGACTAGACTTTTTGCAAGCTTCTATCTGCACCGTGTAGGAATGATTGATTTCACTTTTCTTTTGCGCTTTTTATTTTTCGATTTTTTTCGTTTTTTTCATTTTTTCGCATTTTTTGTATTTTGTATTTGTCGAGGCGACAATGCGCATTTTTTGACAAGAGCAAAATCCAAAAGTAAAAAAGCGGCGCCGCCTGTAGGTATGAATAGGACAACCGGCGCCGCGCGGTGAAGTATGACAGAGCCCTTACTCTTAGACTTTCCCAGGTTTCCCACGTTGCTGGACACCGTAAATTTTTCAGATTTTATGATGAAAAAATCGAAATTCTTTTTTTTGAAGTACCCTCCCAAAATTTTGGGCAATCGATGACCCTCCACCGCAAAAAGTTGCTTGATCCATCAGAATTAGAGGCTCCGTTACATGTATGATTCAACTCGGTCATTGTATAAAATTATCAGTCGGTTTGTTTGTTACTGATAAATGAAAAAGTTTTTCTCATTGATTACAGCGTTGCATCAGCTATTTCAAAATAAATGAACTATAATAAGAGGGTTGGAAATGTGATTAGAAATAACTTCCACCTGACGTTTTACAGTACTGATAGAAATGCATAGCGAATGCTATTTATGTTTACATTTTGAGAAATGACAATCTACAAGAAGGTCAAGCTGAAAATAATTGTCAAAATACTCTCTGAAATGTCATTTTCGAGGTAAAATTGTACTTTTTTCTCTATTTATGGTCATTTCTTCCAAATTTTGATAATTTGGGTCTGATACCCGTGAAGATTCTTGCTGTTCATGCCTGAAAATAAAAAATAAACGTTTTTTGATTTCGAATCGAAAAACTGACTTAATGGAAAACAAATATGATTTTTTTCTGAAAGAATATAAAAACAAACGTTTTCGATATTAAACTATCCCGACGTGTAGTTTATCTTTCATATACGAAAAGTTCGGCTTTCTGAGCTTTACGAAATGCAGGAAAATTGACTGTTTTGGTATTGAAATTTGATTTTTCCAACTTAACTTTTTTTCAACTCGTCTGAACGTTAACTCCTCTTCGCCTGCTTTTCATTGTTGAGGTATCAGAAATGATCATGCAACTGTAAATGATAATTCATCATATTATGAAAATGCAGAAGTATTGATCCATTTCACATTCTAAGAAAGTCAGTACATGTTATCTTGAGAAACAATATATGATGCAACTACTTTATGATATCAGCTACGGAGGATTTTTGTCTAATTTTCTGGCAGCTCAACCACTTTGATTACCGCGCTTATACATGTATAATTGGAGGTGTAAAATATTATGAGACCTACCTCTTCTCTAGAGGGGCACAATATTTTGTCGACGACTGTCTCCTAGCAACAGGTGATCGCACATACCTATATATCGGATCACTGCGCAAAGTCTTTCCCAGGTTCAGCAAAAACACAAGAAAATTACAATTATAAGACAAAGAATTGTCAATTTGGTCGAAAAAATGCGCATATAGTTAATTTCAACAACGCTTCCCTCGCTAAATAAGCATTTGGTAGATTTTTAAATCATAAAATAAATTTTGAAGTTTTTGGGAATTTTCGAAGCAATGTTTTACCTTCAAGTGCACTTATGATCCCCTCCTGTAAACGATTGCTATCAAACGACGCCTTTGCTGATAAACTGCTCTTACTGTCCTACCCGGGGCTAGTTTGTCACATGACTGTGGTTTACCCACAATAACTCTACGAACGTCTAAGGTTCTATGATCTATAAAAGTCAAAATTTAAACGAAAATTGAAAAAATGTAATGAATTGACATTTTCCATTCCAAATTTAAATCAATTAAAAACGCGCAATAATATATTAAATTGTAGATTCAAAGGTTATCTTTAAACGTGAGTGTTTTTCAAACTGCTCATTACTTTGAAATAATTAGGCAAAAAAATTTTGTTACCGATATGCTATGAGTATTCTCAAAATTACACTTTCAAGTATTCTATGTAATTTTGATAACATAAAAATGAAGGAAGTTGATTATAATGAAGTGTCTTTATTGAGCAATGTCGCAAAGAAAAAAGTGAATTACATGGCTGCGACTGTCACAGAAAAAAGAACATTAATAATGAAGCGCCGAAAAAGGCCCCTCAGCTTCGTAAAAGCACTAATCTACGTGAAATGCCAAATCTACAGCTTTCCAATCAACTGTTTGCGTTTTGTGTGGAAAAAAACCCCAAAAAATTCTCCACGCGGTCAAAAAAGCTCTGCGCTAAGTGGGCCAGTAGCCTGTGAAGTGGTATATTACAGACCATACACGAAAAAATTAAGGAGTATCTTTGATAAAAATATTTGTAGCAATCAGCCTCATATAACTCAAGAGATAAACTTACGCTTGATAAAATTTCGACGTTCAATTTTGTCTTGGCTAAATATGGGGTGAGACGCTTGTGAATCTTTTCCACATTTTCCGGTTCTCCCACGCCGAGAAAAATAACATCTTAGATATGAATAATATTCAAAATAAATCTGCTAACTATATAAATTATTGATACTATGAAGGGTGCTATTTAATTGAGCGAGTCCCAAAACTGCGAACCAAGATGGATCACTTTATTTTGAGTTGACTGAAGTAATTTTTGGAGAAGAAATGGAGCGAAACTGCATCATACCTGTAAGACCTCTAGTCGGTTCAGGGAAAAGTAAACCCATAGTTCATTGGGTGGAGGTATCCATTTTCCCAAAAATACTGGGGAGGTCTCCCCAAAAAAATCGAAAATCTCGAAGACTACCAAAAAAGACGGAAAATTCTATTTTTGCCTGACTTTTTCGAGTTCGGGGATCCAAAATTTGGCTACTGAGTCCGACCGAGTCGAGGGGAACGCCATCCTCGACGTCCCCAATTACAGTTATGATTTGCATCAATAACTAAATCGCGCCTTGTAAAACTTAGCGATTTCACCTCATTTTAGTTCATGTATCTTCGCTCTTGACGGAGTTATTATAGGTTTTAGTTGAAGTTCAGTCGTATCAATTAAGGTTATTCGTTGTGTGCTTAAGGAAGTCAAATCAATTACCCATCTTCGGTTCGAGGAGATTGAAAAATTCCAAAGCTTCTCCCGATATATCATCCACGCTCGCTACCTATGTACAAGGACAAAAATTAGATCCGCGCTGGTAGCCCTCATCTACTCCACTAAATCAATTTATAGAAATTAGAGGGAATAATGTGGTTTCGTTGCATGATTTTTATGAGACTTGTGAGTCTATGGAACGAAGAAATATTTTGTTACCATCCATGAGATGACCATTTTCGGAAATGCAGCAACTGGTCCTAGGAGGGCCGTATTATCTTTCAATCGAAAACCGAGGTTATTGACGCCAGTGAAGAGAATATACGAACTATCCATTTCATCCTTGAGGAACGTGGCCGTCGTTTTAGGGTAATTATCGTCCGTAGACGTCGTATAACATTGTGGACTTGAGTAGCCCTCTTGACTGTACTCACCTCGAGTTGCCCTGGTACAAAAAATATCAATTACGCAGAATGAAATTGGAAGTCATCAAAAAAGAAGCACCAAAAGATGGACTGAAGTCATTCCTAATAATTCGGTTGAGTGAACAGTGAAACAGCGATTAACTTTCTAAAAGAATGATACAATTGAGCAGAGCTGCAAACAACCGCATTTATTATGACACATACATGTAATGTAAACTGGGGAACGGCCATAGGAATCATGGACTATATGGTCAGCCATACGGCGAACCTCCAGAATTATTCAACCATATGGATGCCCTCGGACTAAGGTGATGCAACCGACCTTTTGGAATGAACAGAGCTGAAAATGCAAATTTTTTGGAGGAAAATGTTTATTTTTGAACGCGACAGGGTTTTCTTTGGTTCTTTCTCGACAGGCCATTTGAATCCTAAGGTCAAAATTTTTAAGGCCAATAGGAATTTCAACAAGCCAAAACTGAAAAGTTGGTAAATAAATGTGGTTTCGAATACATTCTTAATCACACACCGAATAATGAGGCTCACAACTTAGATCACTCATTATTCAAGTCAATCATCAGGGTTTTTTTGCACAAGCAACTTGGGGAAACATTTGGTTGCACGGACCAATTTTTAGTTGCTCACTCTAAAATTTATAAATTCGCTTAATTCCATCAGAAAAATGATTGAAAGTTACTTCGCTTGTATTTCATTCACTTCGCGTCAGTTCCTGACTTTTCAAAATTGAATTTCTTGAGTTTTGGGTGAGAAATCAAAAGTCTGGCTAAGGTAACTTGTTCGGTGCCTAGCACCGAAAAATTTTGATTTAGAGAGCTCTAAAATGGTGGAAAATGCATTTTTTAGCACATTTAACTGCAACTGCCTATGACTGATTTTTTCACCATTTGATTGGCGGAAGCGGTCAATCATTTTACTTCAATTTTGGATCTTCTATAGATATTCTATAGCATTGGAAAAGAAATACTTTTAATATCTTTTTCCTGTACGAAGGGTCTATTTTTTCAGTGAATTCAATGTGTTTTCACTGGGGCAAACTAGAATTCAAAAATTGGGCAAGCAACAATGAATCTGAATGACTCCTTCAGATACAGAGAACCTCTGCCATTTTCCCATGCTGATGATGTTTTAATCATTTTCCAAATGCAAAAAGTTATGTACACCAAAGTCAAAAATTCTGAAGCGCCGCAAACCGATTTTATAAAAATAATCTAGAAAAATCTTGATTTTCGTCAAATACGTGGAAAAAAAAACAATACAAGGTCAGACATTCATCCATGACATGCTGGTTTCTGGAAGCTATAAGCATAAGCTAGGATGACATTTTCTAAGTGCACAGCAGCAATAATACCAAGAACTATAAATGAATTGAAATCCGGCGCGAGGCGCCGAAATATTTTCGGTATTTTTCGTTTCAAAATGCATAAAAATGCATTTCCACTCAGGGAGCCCTATAGCCTAATCAAAAAGGGTGGTTAAGCTCTCATTTTTACGAGGCAATTTGGCTTGTGCCCTCAAATTTTTAGGAGCCAATCAGAACTTTTAGGAGCTACGGCTCTAAATTGGCCTAAAAAAAACCTGGAACGCAACCAAAATCCTAATTTTTTCAGCGCTTTGTGCCGTAAATACAATTTGTCTATGGATTTCAACGGGACAAAAGATGTTTTTAAACCCTCTTCCAACTATTGAAACAAAAATTTCGAGTTTATTTTCCTTTTATGACCATTCCTAATGAATTTAGGGCACATGACTACGCATAAAGGCCACACGGACCCACCTAGACATCAAAGCTCTATCATATGTTTGATTTGACATTTTTTAAATTGATAGGGCCGATACTGCAATTGATTTTTCAAGGAGGAATGCAATATATTTTAAATGAAACTCATGATGCTCAACAATACTGTTTTTAGTGTGAAGCACGTTGGGCGCGCTAATGAAAATTTTAGCCGCGCTAAGAAAAACTAATACAAATAAAGGGAAACTAACGGCTGCCCCAATGAGTATGCCGCTAAAGAACAGTGCTCAATAACATCCTCGATTAAAATATTGTTTTTGTTCTTCATTTTTTTTATCTTTCAGATTTTTTAGTTTTCGAGCTTTATCATAATATAGCGCTGACTTTTCCAGTTGCATTCCAGATGTGCGAGCTTGAAGCTTCTTTCAGTCTTTTAAAGGGAGAAGAGGCGGAAAAATTTGTCATTAAAACATACTAGAAACAACACGATTACAACCTCCACCTCAAAGGTGAACAATCATAAAAGATTGGAAGCACTGTTTTTCGCCAAATTGGTGCTCTTGGCGTACGATGTTTGAAATGTGTGATTTGGAAGGTTAAACCTCAACGTTTACTGCATACATGTAACGGGGCCCTGAAGTCTAAACGGTGGGGTCGCGCGACTTTTTTGGGGCCAGGGGTCACTGATTCCTAAAATCTTAGGTGGAGTGGTGTGTTAGGGAAAAAAATTGATTTTTTCAGCAAAATGGTCTCGAAAACGGTTCAACAAATTGTAATCTTTGTCTGAAAAGCTGTAAAAAGTGTATTCGTTGGACTTGATGAATCCAAATACGAAAATGACTGCCTGATTTTCGAATATTACTCGTAGTCAGTTATTTACAACATAATTTTGCACTTTTCAAAACTGGGAAATGATTGAATTGATCGAAAAATCCGACGTTTTATTCAAGGAATAAATGTTGAAAGGATTCCGTTTTTTGCATTCTAGAATATAAAAATCCTAAATTTAATTAAATCTAATTATCGATATTACGATATTCAAATACAGAATAAAATGTATGCGACTAGATTTTTTAGCTAATCTGCTTATGCTTTAGACCATGTGAAGACTATCTGTTTTGATATGTTGTTATCATTATCTGATCACCAACATAAAAAAATTTTACTTTATTTTGGGTACATTAGAAGCTTCAGAAGTATTTAAATTTTCAAAAAATCAGAGAGAGAAAAACGACTTATCGAATCGGTGAAAAAAATAGAAACCTCTCGCTAAATGGTGGGAAAGCTGGCGCGAAGAATAACAGTGATTAGAAATAATACTTTCTGAAACCTTATAGTGGAAAATCACTTCTGGGTATAAAACTGACGTACACATAATGAAAAAAAAAACTTTGGAGTAAATTTGATTTTAAAAAACGAATTTGCCGTTTCATTGCATGCAACCTGATCTTTGCTAAGTGTGCACATACACGCTTACCATGTTTTGTATTTAAAATTCCATACAGTCTCAGCAATAAATTCAGCCGAGTAAAAGTTCAGATACTAATCACAGAAAACATAACTAAATGAATAATATGGGCTAAACAATATACAAGTCATACATTCGGTCGATCGACTCACATTTTTGTTGCCAATTTTCTTTCGAATTCGAATGCTTTGGTGCCTTCCTCTAAATAGCGTTTCGAAGTGACGAGTATTTTTCCGCATCTACGGCGGAACAAATTGTAGCAAAATTGCGCACTTTTCGATATCATTGTTCCAAGTTCTGACTTCGGCTGTAGTAGTTAGGCATCCAATTCTTGCATTATGGCAGAAAAGCTGGCTGTACAATTTTAGGATTTCGGTATTCTAAAATTCTGAAAAAGCTTTCACAACACTATTCCAGAATGGAGAGTGCGGTCCTTAAGTTCAATTTGTGGTGTTAGTCGAAAGGCGCAGCACAAAGCCGCGTAGGCAAACGCAATTTTCCCTCAAGTCGGAAATGTTTTCCCTTTGTAAGATTTTCTCCCAAACGGTGTAATTTGTCGAAACGCAGTTTTGCAATTTTTCCGACAGACCACGCTGCAATGTGCAATTCGGGGAAAAGATCTGGTTGCACAGATACATTTTTGGTTGCTCATACTGAAACTGATATACAATGCTTACTTTTATGGAAAAACGATCAGAAGCTATCCGTATTTCATTCGCTTTGCCTCAGTAAAAAAAGGGAAATTTATTACACCTCCAAGACTGAATATCATGAGTTTCGAAGAAAAATAATAAGGCTAGTAAGACTACATTATTCGGGGAGTAGTGCTGAAAAGTTTAAGATTTTAAGGCTTTAAAAGGTTGGAAAATGCATTTTTCGGCTTATTCTTCTACAATATATAATCGATCGCGATCATTTCAATTTTTTCGAAGTGAAGTTGGAACGCAGCAAATACTTAAAGTCAAGAAGACTTTGCTCAGAATCAAAACTAGACGTAGTTTTATAACAGGGCAGTGCAACGTTAGGAACAAACTCTCTCAACGCATAGTTTCCGCCAGTGATAGTAGGGAATTTAAAGCATTATAGAAAAAGTTTGATTTTGGTCAAATTCAAGAGCATTAACCTTTTTCATAATTCACAAACAAATATTAAATTCTGATTAGTTTCTGATTCTTCAGTATCACGTATTTGTAAGCCGCTCATGTTTTATTGTTTTCTTTCACGTCTCTAATTTTTCTTCGTTTTTCCTTTTTGTAATGCTGCTAAAATAAATATTCTTATTCGTATTCCAACTGCTTTGACTCATTCTACTCATTCATGATCATGATGATTCTGAGGGTTTTTTAGGCGCTAAGTGTGAAGTCTTAATGGAGCGAGAAAAGGTGATTAGAGATTGCAATTCTATTTTATAAAACAATACAAGATCAATAATGTATTCAAAATATAATGTTGATGTTTAAAGCTACATGAACATAAGCTAGGCCAATATATTCCAACCGTGGACGTGATAACACTAATTACAAATTATACGAAATCTGGCACGAAGCACTGAAATTTTTTGAGTATTCGCATTGTTTTTTACGTTTATGAAAATAATAATACAGAAGAATAATAAAAGCAGCGTTGTCTGTATTTAAACTTGAGACAAAAAGTAGAAAAAATTTAGTTTATAACTTTTCCATTTATTAGTTTTAACAGTTCTCTTATTTTGCATCACTTTTATGTTTGCCTCTACAGTGAGAACATTTTGCAAGTGCGTCATATGTAGAGATTTTTCTTGATTTCTTGCTTCATACATGTAAATTTTTGCTAACGCAATGACGATTCGATTAATTGCATTGACAGCAGTGTTTGTGATTTTTGTTCCTCTGTTATGAGTGGCCTAATAAAACTATTTTGTCGCAAAATTCAACATATTTCTTTAATGTTTGTTGGATGAGTCTTTCCAGATTTTTCCAGAACTCTTGCACTTCATAACGTCTCATTAGTGTGGATAAGGTCACCTTGCTCGGCACATTGATAACATGATCAACTATTTTTTATTTTATATTTTACAGTAGTGGAGTTACAGTTATGTGATGTAGAATTTTATATTGTAGATCGATGTGTTTGCACGTATACATCATGCCAGTGCACCTGTGTGTAGTTTTTGGGGCATTCAAATTGCGCCCACTATTTCGTTGTGTTGTTTTTCGCCCACCATGGGCTATGTAAATTTTATGTGAGCGTCTTTTTTATGTATAAATTGTTGGGCCTTTGGCCAACTATTCATTCGTCTCCTTTCACCTTTTGTGTCCTTATTTACCGTCGTTTGTATTTATGAATAAATTATGGTAATCAGCCAGCATAACGGATACCTCAACAACAACTTCATTGTATGTGTGGCCTGCTAGTAGAGGATAAACCTAATGACCCACACAACAAATTGGAGCAGAAAGTTCATCAAGGGAACACTACAGTACACGGATGGATACCTCCAAAGGTACAATTGAACCGCAATGGTATGTTACACGATACACAGACTTTCCTGGGGTAAAATTCGACACCGAATCTCAATTTCGACTCGATTTTGACGTCCGATGTCTGCAAAACGCCGAATTTACGATTTTTCGAAATTTTACAAGAAATTTTGAACTTTTGACAATTTTGACGAAAAATGGCCACCATCCTGATCCAACTAGTTACACCACTGTGGGAGCACCCATCCACCAAAATTCGATGCCTATCGACATGGAAGCAGCAACTCGATGTCATGTAAGACTTGACCAATGCCCAATGCGCCATCCAAAGAAACTCAAGGACGCAGAAAAGAACTTAATCATGTACGCCAATCTCGAAACCAAGGCCATCCGATGGTTTGAACATTCACCAGCCATGGGTCAGATCCGGAAGATGCTGCACAAAAAGTTTTACAATGCCATCGTCCCAATGTTCGAGCAGCTAATACTGCAACCTGTCACATTTTACTGGTTCCGAACATGCAGGCAATGCAGGGACGAATTAACATCAGAATTCCTCAGTCAGCTACAAACTTTACAAGCAGATGGTAAATATGACAACTTCAATGCCAACACCGACCCTACCTACACACTTTCCCAAAATTGCTATTCACAGGACACTCAAAAATGGTTATTTTCGTCACACCCTGCCATGCTGGATGTTTACTTCAACATCATGCAGGCTGCCAAAAGTTCATCTGCCCTGGTCTGCAGGGATTCAAAAGATGTCCATGCCATCCGCAATAATAGTCGTCAGGACAGTGCCAGATACCTCAATTGTGGTCGAGATCAATTCCCGAATCAAAGTGTCCGCAATCATCTATGAGGCCAACCTGTTGCTGGGCTGCAGTTTGACATGTCATAATGTATATATCGCCTAATTGCAAAGCAAAGGACAACAAATGATATGATTGTGGTCATACGGGAGATTTTGAAAAGCATTGCGAGTGACATTAAGGCAAGTCAAATTGATGGAGTGAAGAGGGAAAAGCCATCAAGATGATCTACTTACGAAGTGTTATTCATAAAGCTGCCACCTCCTACGAATGTATGTTTCGTGTCATCTATCTGAATGGAAAAGACTGTTATGCCAGCGGTATTGTTGATTTCGGAGCTGAAGGCTCGTTGTTACTGCATTCACTTTACACGAAATGGATTGGTGCACCACTCAGCAAATTGAAGGCTCAATTGTTTAGCTTCAATAATATGGAAATTGTTTGTCTTAGAGGACAGTTTACCGCAACAATTGAATACAATGGTCACCGAGCGAAGGTAACTCTACTTGTTCTAGATATGATCAAAGTCACAATCTGGGATACTGATACGATCGAGGCGCTACAATTGGTCATTGATGGAGCTACACGACAAATCAACTTTGTCCAACCAATTGATTTGAGGCCACCAGCTGCTGCTCTCCAGCCAGTGCAAAGTATGTCTGCTGCAAGTCACGGATACTTCAGTGATATTGCTGGCGACTTCCCGAAACTCACAGTCGACTGCATGGGAAAGCTTCCAGACTTCGAGCATTGCATTACACTTACAGAGGATGCTGTTCCTGTAGCCGGACCAGTCAGACAAGTGCCGATTGCTCGCTGTGGGGCAGTTGAGAAAGAGGTCAAACAAATGGTCAAGAAGGAAATTTGGGAATGAGCTACAGCATCCAGTGCATGGGCCCTAAACCTCCCTACGGTTCCAAAGCCCGATAGCAAAATTCAAATTAGGATTGATTTCTCGCCTCTTATTAACTTTGTTGTTCCAGAACGCCATCCACTACCAGGGATCAACGATTTGTATGTGCAGTTGCGAGGAGCCACGATATTCACCAAGCTGGACTTGTCGAAGGTGTATTTCCACATCACATTAGCCCCTGAGTTTCATCTGCTTACGACGACAATTACACCATATGGTTTGTTCCAGTACAAACACTTGCCAATGGGATTGATGGATGCCGCATCCATCTTCCAGCGCCTTGTTTCCCAAATGCTTGTGGGATGCCAAGGATGTATCAGCTACCTGGACGACATATTCCTGTTTGGTTCCAGGGTCATGCAACATGATGAATGACTATGAGCCGTGCTGCAATGCCTCTGCAACAAAGATTTTCATCTCAATGTGGCGACGTGTCAATTTGCAGTCACTGATGTTCCATTCCTAGGACATCTGATATCGAGTGAGGGCATCAAGCCCAACCCCAACACCCTTGATGTGATCCGAAATGTGCCAATCCTGCAGTTGATCACCGATGTCTGCAGTTTCCTTGGATCCACTAGCTACCTTCACGAATTTTCGCCATGTTTTTTTTTCATGCCGAGCTGCTCCAGCATTTGACCTGTAGGTCAAAGCAAACCAAGTTGAAATGGAGCGATGAATGTACGACGGCATTCAACAAGTTGAAATCACTGCTAATGAATGATTTACAACTCGCAATATTTGATCCCAATCGTCCAACTATTTTAGCCACTGATGCATCCAACATTGGTCTCAGTGCCTGCCTGTCACAGATAGCTCGAGGACGATTAGTGCCAATTGCATTCGCCAACAAATGCTTACCAACCAGGAATGAGTTTATGGCATGAATGAATGCAAAGCTCTAGGTTGTGTTTGGGCCTGTGAACATTTTTCCAACCTTTTGCTAGGCCAAAAGTTTATGCTGATCACAGATCACCAAGCCCTTGTTTTGATATTGGTGCAATCCGGCAGTGGAAGCAAAGCCCACAAATTTGATTGATGGTGTACCCAACTAGCTGAGTTTGACTACGAGATTCAACACAAGCCTGGGTTGGACAACATCATACCTGACAGACATGCTTTTATGGTTGCCACAACCGCCGCCTACGAAATTCAAGTCAATCACTGCTAAGAACTTATCACTCAAGACATTTCGAACGGCTACCTCCAGGGATGAAGTCTTGTGCCTCCTGATCAAATTGGTCAATGAATGAGGTTGGAAGGCCAACCATCTGCAGGATGGATACCACACTTCCTATTACATTGTTCCAAATGATTTAGCAGTTGATCAAGGATTACAGCTCAAAGCCAATCCAATTGTGGTGCCATCAAAGTTACGCAGACAATTGATGAACAAAGCCAGGAAGGACATCCTGGCATCATCAGAGCCAAAATCAAGTTACGTGAAACGTATTGGTGGCCCAGTATTGCCACTGACATTGAAGAGATGATTCACCATTGTCAAGGTTGTCAAGACTCTGGGAAGTCAAACCCCCTATCGATGATTCCAACTGATCTATTGCTGCTACTGAAAGCCCCTGGGAGAAAATCCCCATGGATGTCACTCGACCATTTGCAACCCCACTATATCAAAATCAATTTGCAATCATGGTCATTGATTACCTCTCCGGTTTCCCTGAAGTTCCATTGTGCCCCAACCACACTGCCCAAAGGACAATCAACTTCTTAACCGAACTTTTTGCCCGCTATGGTAATCATGCGGTTCTTGTTTCAGACAATAGGCCCGAAGACACATTTATCGAATTCCGCTCAAAGCCCGACATACAGCATCATGCCACGCTTATTTACCACCAGCACTCAAATGGCAAAGTGGAAGTGTTCAATCGCTTGCTAAAGTTCCATGCGCAGGCAACGGCTACGTCAAATACGCCTCTTGCCAAAGTGATGACTGAACTATTGGCACAATTCCGTGCAGAAGGCCCAAATCAGGAAACATTGTCCCCAGCAGAAATAATGCTCAATCGACGTGCCTGTCTACCATTTGAGCCACATCAAAGCGTCAGTGAGCCTGCAACACCACAATGGAAAAAGCCAAAACAAAACGTTTGCTTTGAGGAAAAATGTCAACCAAAGCAACAGAAACCTCGTCATTGAAATCCATTGTTCAAAATTGGCGATAATGTCCATGTCCAACAACCAGCCAGCCTTATAAAGAAGGGGGAGTCCTCTTACTCCCATGTTATCAAAGTTGTCAACATTATAAGCCATTACATTTTCAAACTTTCTGACGGCAACATCTGGAATGTGCGATGCATGCGAAAATATTATCTGCGGATGGTATTGAACATTCTGGCTGATGATAACCCTGAACCGCTTCCCAAATTACGACCCTCCACACATTCAACCCCCGGCCATGCTCCCCGACGATTTTCGCCCAGTTGAAGATATTTCAAGAAGGGGACAGTGATGTGTTTGCATGTGCACATCATGCCAGTGCACATGTGTGTAATTTTTGGGGCATTCAAATTGCGCCCACTATTTCATTACGTTGTTTTTCGCCCACCACGGGCTATGTAAATTTTATGTGAGCATCTTTTTTGTGTATAAATAAATGGGCCTTTGGCCAACTATTCATGTCTCCATTCGCCTTCTTTTCCATCCTTATTTACCATTGTTTGTACTTATGAATAAATTATGGTAATCGGCCCACGTAATGGATACCTCAACAAATACTTCATTGTATGTGTGGGCTGCCAGTAGAGGATAAACCTACTGATCCACACAACATAGATCTTTATGTTTATTACTCAAACCTAATTGATGGATTACTTTCCATGCTTTATTAAATTTTTTTCAGTCTTTAGTTGTTTGTCATTTTCCTCTCTTTTTGGGGTTTAAAATTGTTGGGTGATTAAAGTAAGGTAGACATGCTTACGGTCGCGCCTGAGCTGAATTATAGCAAACAATAATTATTATAATCAATACCAGCATGAACCCCGGGAAAATTCTAGACAAACCTCAAAAAAATCTCAAAGAAGAGTAAAAACTCCGACGACAACCCCACACCATACCTTACTCTGAAGAAACTAGAAACTCAAAAAACTGCAATTTGGGGAAAAACATCGCGATAGGCAACATTGTCTTTTATTTTTGCACACAGAATCAAATTTCGGGCTGTGCAACCATGTTTATACTGCCAAGTTGTGCAGTGCAACCTGAAGCCAGACGGCTCTTATGATTAGGTTATAGGGTTTCCTATCTAATAATGCATTTTTAACATTTTTATTGGGAAAGACTGCAAGTTCCCCAGCGCTTCAAATTATTTGTAATTACATTATTTATAGTGCACAGTTAGGAAATGTTGTTCTACTTTATGCTCATAGCCTTGGATGGAACAACAACGTATTCTGAATAAAGGTTTGATCCTGTACCGTTTTAGACGTAGTTGATGAAAATCATGACCTTTCTCGATTATTTTGGAATATCTTTGCGGTTCTTTATGAATTTGGCTTTTTTAAACATTAACTTGTTGCATTTGGAAAATTGTGATAAAATCACCACCTCAGCAGTGGACAGTAGCAGAAGCTTTTGCTTGTTAAAGGATGAAGAATCAATATCTTACATACTTGCTTGCCCAACATTTAAATTTTAGCTCGCTACCAGACTGAAAACCCATTGAATTCACTGAGAAACTATATCTTTCATTAGAGAATAAATGTTGTAAAGCATACCTGTAGTTAGTGGGAAGTTGTGTACTCAACTCGTAAAATAGGGCAAAAAACAACAGTTTTTGGCCTTTTTTAGGAAAATTTTCGAAATTTACAGCTTTTTTGACTTTCTGGGGATCCCTTCCACAGAATTTTAAGGAAAATTAGTACCATCCCCACCAATCGACCGGAGGTCCAACAGGTATGTTGGAAAGATTCATAGTAGCGGATGGATGAGCTGAAAAAAGTATTTTCGGACGTTTTATACATATACATAAGTCCCATAAGCAAAATTTGTCGGCGTTCAGCTTTCAACATGTCATTGCCAGAGTTACCAGACAACCCCATGGAGAGGGGTATGAGGGGGGTATTACCCCCACCTAAAGTCCTTAAAATTGATCATTGGTTGCCTAATTTTGAGACAAAATGACGCGTTTAGTAGACATTTAGCTATACACTACCCCCGAAAATTTTCAGTTTTACCGCTACCTGAAAATTTTGACCTTGGGGGCCTCTGGTTATCACCCTTTTAGTTTTTTCTCTGAAACTCGGGGAATTCAGTTTAAAAGTTTAAAACTAAGCAGGGTTTTTAGGCCCATTGGGAGCCATGGCTCCTGAAAATTCTGATTGGCTCCTAAAAACTTCGTGGCACAAGCCTTTGAATTGGCTTGTAAAAATTTAGGAATTTTAGTGTAATTCAAAAGTGTTTTCAGCTTCGAATTTCAGAAAAAACGCTGGTTCGCGGAATTAAATTGTATATATGCTATGCAAAAATTTGGGAATTTTAGGGTAAATTTGAGGTATTTTCAGCTTCTAATTTCAAGAATGTCACTTCGCAGAATTATATCATCTTTATATACCTCATGTTTTTGAATATTATTCGTAATGCTGTAGTCCGTGAGGTGCGTTGCAAAAAATGTTAATTTACCAAACAATGAGGGCTGTATATCTTAGACATGAAACATTGATTTGATTTTAATTTTCAGGAGTTTAACTATGCAGTAAAACTATATCAAACTATATTGCATGCGGTCAGAAAAACAAAAAACGAAATGATTGGATTATGATTGATCTAATATCTGAGCCTTTTATTCTGTGTGTGATTGAAAACATATTCAAAATGATTAATCTGCTATGAGAGCTTCTACTGAGATTTTGAAGAGTGTTTTTAAATAAATTTGTTGACAAAACATTGCTTTTTACTATCAGATTTGTTTCATTGTGTTACAAATTCACGACTATTGTACTTTTCTGATGAGAAGTTTTGTTCTGCATTTAGTTACACTGCTCTCATGCTTTAGTTTTCGGTTGTTCTTGAGATATCCATCGACGACAGACAATCATATAGATTGTTGTTGAACTCAAGTGACAGGCCAGGCAGGATTCATTCTTATTGTATGGTAGTTCACGTATTTTCATTACTGCTTCAGTAAGCGGCCAAACTTTTCGAAAAGACAATTCGTAATCAATGCCAACTGATCTGGGGATCCCCACTTGACATATATCATATTTTGACCATCTTTCGTGTGGATGTCTTTCAAGATCCTATACTAATCGACAAAGGATGTTTTGTGTGCTGACTTAAGCAGAAGATAAGCTACAGCATAAGGGCAATGTTATAACGTGTAGAGTTAAGCTACAGCTTAAGCTGCAGCTCAGCTGGAGCTTAGGTCTCTTTGATGAAACTGGCCCAAGTGTATTGCTATAAACAAAAGAATAAAAATTATTGTGATTTTTATCATGTAATTTTGTTCACTTTAAGGATTAACAGAATAAACGCATGTTAGATGTTTTACGACTTTAAATCCTCCTTGAAATTAGGTAAATTATGACCTGAAAATAAGGTGAAACACAAATTTCAAAATTTGTATGATCAGGCTTTTTGCTTCCCCCATTCAAAACAAGAAAAACAAACTTTTACTCCCAGAAAACTTGATTATGTTGTTACTTATCAGCTGTCTAGCATCTAATCTATCTGTCACGTTCCATTTGAACTTCAAAGATAACCAACCGCCAATATTTTCATCCACTGTGTGTGCTTTTGCCAAAACTGTAACGTTTTCAAGAAACTTTATGTCTACAGTAATTTCAGAATTTACGTCAAACATAATGCAGTACATGTAGCACATGCTTTCAACTCTTTATGGAAAAATGGCATTTAAAAAGGACTATCTATAGCTCTCCATTTTTTATTTGCGGGCATTTTAAGAAAAACGGACCATATAGGTTCCACTTGTGACAAAATTCAAAATATGCAAATGTGTGAACACACATATAGCAAAAGTACATGGTAATCAAGCTTTTTTCTCATTTGGTATGACCTATAGAATTTTTTCTGTTTTTTAACGTGTAAGGGATATACAACATGTATGTATAGGCAACGTATGCTAGCTAGTTCTTTAATGTGTAAGGTGTATACAGCGTGTATATTAGGCAACCCACGTAGCTAGTTTTTAAAGATGTAAGGAACACGAGCAAGGTTAAGTACCTACGTCCACCACCACCCTCCCTAAAAAATATTTTTGACACTGCAAGTATCAGCGCTTAAACTTGAATGTGAAATCTAGTAAATGCAGAAAAACCCCCAAGGAAATAGGCACAACACACCCGTTTATGTGGCTGTGCTCCTCTCTGCATTAAGCCTAAGCCTAAGAACTTAGTAGATAAATGGCAGGCAATACACTGTACTTCCCCTTACTCTGGTGCACATAGTCATCTTTGTACTAAAATTAATTTACACTATCTACACATCAGAGACATACCTCTAACTAAGTCAAACCCAGAGGAGCAAATTCATTAAGATGAATTATGAGATGTCATTAGGTTCATTTAAAAAAGAGGATAATGAAGAATTTGTTCTCCAACCAGTTCCACACAGTGGATAAGAGGCCCCAATGTTCATAAGGATCACGCTCTGCCACTATAGTAGTATCCCATGAACCATCTTAAATTTTTTTATATCTCATCAAACCGATCCTGGACAATTAAAATTCAAGTAATAAAATTGTTAGACAAACTTTTGAATGGGATACCTGCTTAAATTACAGTTCATTGAAAGCTAGATTTAACTAGTCTAGTTGTCAAATACGTTTGTTGATAATAAATCATTGTACTTATATAATTTTGAGATTTTTTTTTTGAAAAAAATTACAATTTTCCACACAATAGATCCTTCATGCAAAGTACACATTTTTTATAAATAAATTGAATATTTTCGGAACAAGTGATATATCAAGAAATCAATTCAACATTCTCCAATCGAAGGTCACAGTTTTAAAATGTAATTTATACAAAAATTGTGTGCAACCGATTCAAAGTCCAAGCGCATTAACAGATTACAATGGATTTATGTATGAAAATTTGCTACTGTACTACTACTGATTCTGGGTCTATTATGTAAAAGATTTAAGGATTTTTATTTAAGATTGTTGAACGGGGCAAAGTTGATATTATTCTTAACATCAATACAAATGATACATGAGGACCAGAGCGCCCCATGGGGAGGGGTATGAGGGGGGTATTACCCCTATCTTAAGTCCTTAAAATCGATCACTGGCTGCCTAATTCTGAGACAAAATGACGTTTTTAGTGGACATTTAGCTACACTACCCTCGCAAATTTTCAATTTTACCCCTACCTGAAAAATCTGACCTTGGGGACCTCTGATGAGGACAGTTTACAAAATTTTGATTCCATGCTTCATTAAAGTATTTTTGGAAAATTTCTACGCTTCTGACTCATAGCTTTTCGGTCAAATTTGTGAAAGGTTTCGAACGAACTAATTACCCGTTTCAAAATTTTTTTAATGATAAATTTCTAGAATTTACGAATTATGAACACAAAACTCAAATCCAATTTTTGAGATTATGTTCAAAAAATTAATTGTCAGAATGCTTTAAAAAGCTCAAAAACACTTAAATAAAGCGTTTATGAGCATTTTAAAGTGAAAAACGAGTTCTGGAAAATGGAAAAAAAATTTTGACTTTATTCCCTATTTGGAGAGAAGGCCGACCAGATAAAAACAGTGAGATGAGGGGTTTTGTTGTAATTTCTTGTCATATATTTACGTGCTTCTTTAGTAACTCATAGGATTTTAAGACGAAAACTTGTCGTCAAAAAATTTTCCACGTGTTAAAAAAATTTTGACTTCTTTCCACATTTGAGGAAAAAAGCTCGTGGAAAAAACAAAAATCTATCTGTGGAACCAAAATTTTCCCCCAAGTTGCACATTGCAACCTGGCCTGTGCAAAAAAATCTGAATCCAAGCACACACAGACTAACGGAAAATAAATGAAAATAAGTCGTCTTTACTGCAAAAATGATTTTCTTTTTATTCAGTAAATTCTAAATTTGGAAAATTCTCCCTCCTCTTTTTGAAAATCCTGGATAGGGGTATGGGGACAAACGTCATCCACTTTTTGTTTCAGGTGGAAAAAGTCGGAGCAGCTTTTTCTGGGTAAGAACCTGTAGCAATTGATGAAGTCAATGTCGAACCCATAGATCAAGAAAAGATTATGATGTTAAACATGCTACCAGGACAAAACATGGAACACTGGGGTTCCACGGAACCTACATTATACATGTTGTGCGTCTACGACGATTATTCAAAACAATGGAATTTAGAATAGCATTTTCATGTAGCAATTTGTTGTTATTCAAATTGATGTCGTCATAAATCTAAATAATGGTGGTAAAAATTTGTATCAATAGATGTCGGTAGTATATTTTATGTTTACTTCTTAAATAGATATTGCTTAACATGTTCCTTCTTTTACTCACTGTTCCTTTTATTTTCAGCCTTTATTTTTTAATTTTTGTTATATTTATTTCGTTCTAACATTAAAAGTTAATCATTTTTATATTTTTACGATTTATGTTTTATCAGTGTTTTTTTGCACCAGAACATGGTTTTTGGCACAAAAAAATTTGGAAAAGTACAAAAAATTTTGAGCATTTGTGCCAATTGGCACAAATTTATCGACTGATCTAAGGGTGAATTTCTTTGATTTTAGTAATTTTGGGTGCTGAAAGAAAACGCAAAATTTTCTCGGCGCCTTGCACCGAGTCAGTAAGTATGATGTCGAGTACTTTTATTTGTATCGAACGCGAGCGAATTCCATTTAAATAGTATATTTGTTTTATCGAAACAGACTTTGAGATTGTCAATGACATGGTGAGACTTGAGAGAATAGAAATAGTTAACTTCTTCTTTTCATTCAGTGGGATTCGAAACCGAGCTTTTTATTTTTGGTGTTTGATCTGAACAGAAAAATTGACATTGTTCATACCTGTACTTGGGGGGGGGGGTTGGGGGCCGCCCCCCCAACTTGGCCAACTATTTACCCAACATCACCCAGCCCCCCCCCACCCAGTTTGGAAAAAATTAAAAAAAGTGTATGTTTTTTGGCCTTTTTTGGGGAAAATTTAGACTTTTTTCGACCCCTCACCCCAACTAGACCGAGGTCTTACAGGTATGACATTGTCGGCACAATTTTTCAACCAGAAATTTACGTGACCCGACTTATAAACATCCTTAATTCAATGTTTATATCGTTGTTGGGAACAGTGTCTTTTTTTGTACACTACAAACGAAACGGTCCAGAGTACAAACGAAAATTTGGGCTTCGTTTGTACCAGTACAAACGAAAATTTTTGGAAAAAAAATTTTTGTTACTCAACAGCTGTCAGCATTCAGTATCAATGGACTTTGTAGGACTTGTTTGTTATGCGTCCACATCGAAAACAACAAACTAGCAATTGTGGCATAATAATAAAAGCTTTTCGTGGAGTATTTCACTAGTGCATGTTATGTGCCTCATGATCAAGTGTTTTATGTGACTGAATTTGTAGCCTTCTTATGTGTCTCGTGGAAATAGCCAACGTATTCATATTTCACAGCATGTTTGTAGCATTTTATAACAATGAATCCTTTTTTCAGCAATTTTTCGCAAATTTTGGAGTACAAACGGTTTTTGAGAGGTCGTTTGAACCAGTACAAATGGACCGAGTACAAAAAAAAAACACTGGTTGGGAAGAAATTCGTAGATGAAAACTGAAGAAAAGGAACAAGTGCATTTTAGTTGAAACTCTCAAATTTGCTCAAATTGGACTTTTTCAAGTAGTTTGACACTTGAGAAAGCCAACCAGCAAATTTTCAAAGCGCGGAATCGTCCCTACAGAAAAATTCTACCTACATCAAGAATCGAACCTGGTCCACCAGCCTATTGACTTAATGCAAGTACCACTACGCATTTTCCCCAGAAAGTTTCAACACTATATTCCTTCAAGACCCTTGATACTATTTAAACTAACAACAACCTTTGGAAGAGCCTCGACTGCTGTACCCTAAGCCTAAGCCTAAGGAAAATTTCAAAAGAAAAATAAATGTCTACTTGCTAACTACAGAAATCGATGAAAATCGAAATTATTAAAATACTAAACTAAAATTAGATTTCCTAATTCGTTGACTTTCGACAATAAAGTGTAATATTTCCAACATGGTCCAAAAATTTGCATAATATACATAAAAGTCTGAAAATAGTTATATGTGAATCTTATGGCAAAATACCCTACAGAATTTGAACCGGTTCTTCAAATTTCGTCATTTTTTCTCTCCGCGCTTCCATATGGTAGGTAAATTCAGCCGAAGAAAAATATAAACTTCCTGACAAATTCTATGAAAATTTTTTTTCAGCATTTGATTTCATTACGAATCATATAAACCGTTTTCTCGACCAGTTTTTTTATCTCACTGACGTGGTTAGATAAAATAAAGTAGGCACGATTTTTATGCAAATTAGATCAGTAAAAGTTTCTTTAGTTATGTTTTTATCAAACTTTTGGTATACTTGAAACTTTTTAAAAGTTTTCAGCATGTTATTAGGGTGAAAAAATTTTTTTGTGCCATTAGCACAAATTTTTTTGACCCTTTGTTCCAATTGGCACAAAGGTCCGTGCACAAAAAATCACTGTTCTATGATTAACTTATTGGAATCTTTGAGAACTAAATATTTGTATATACTGTTTTCCAAAACAAGGACTCCATGTTTTTGCCCTATGTCATGAACAATTTTTTTACATTTGTCACAGAAGTTCAAAATTTTATTGAGATATAAATTTTTTGTGCCAAAACAGACAATCACTGTTTTTTCCACGAACTTTTTTCCACAAATGTGGAAAGAGGTCAAATTTTTTTCCACAGGTGGAAAAATTTATATTTCGTCCTAAAATCCACGTTTTTGCTTGAAAATGCTCACAAACACTTTATGTAAGTGTTTTTGAGCTTTTTAATGCATTCTGATAATCATTCTGATCAGAGGTCCCCAAGGTCCTTAATTTAGGTAGGGATAAAATCGTAAATTTTAAGGGTATTCCTTGAAATATGCCGTGACCTTTTTTTTTGGCTCCCAGCTTTTTTGTGGAGGAGGGGGGGTTTTACAGTCAAAAAACATTTACTATTTCAACTCCATTTTCCAGCTCTCAATCATGCAACTTGAATGCACTAATTATACGTACAGAATAGTCACACTTTGAACATTGTCGTGCCAACTATACATGTAATTGGGGGGGAAGTGCTATGGGAACCCCCCCCAGAAATCGTCGACCATATGGCTAGCCATTGGGCGACCCCCCAGGATTTTCCAATCCTATGGCTAGCCATATGGTAGCCCTAAGGACCCCCATAGTTTTAGTCGGAAAAATACTGAAAAATGTCATTTTTCCATGAAAAATGTCAACTTTTGAACAAAAAATGGTCAAAAAAGTCAATTTTCTCGGCGCTTCGCGCCATAAGTATATATTTTATCATTTTTTAGACAAAAATTATTACTTTTTAAACCGTTTTTCGGACATTTTTCATGGAAAAAATCGAATTTTTTTTCCTTCAGGGACCCCTCCCCCCAAAATTTTGGGAATTACTGACCCACGGCCCCAAAAAAGTGCTCCAACCTCCCCCCAGACCTCGGAGCTCCATTAAATGTATGGTGCCAACTGATTCCTGCACATTTCAAGAATCGGGCACAACATACTTTTAGAAGCATTATTTGAACCAGCATCTGCAGCAGTATGGGCTTATTCCATCCCTGCTAAGGCTTGGAACAGTGCTTCCAATTGAAAGTCCTGATGCTGAATGCAGCTTTAGTATTATTAATCCCATTAGATTATGAACCACGAGTTTGAAACCAAGTACCACTCCTGATCCACCTCAACAGACCTCACATGTCTCAACTCAGAGCAGGAAAGTATGCCACGGCTTGGGTAACCATATGCGCACAGAAGACCCAATGCAGAAGCAGGGAAAAGGAAAGGAGAGCATGAACAGGAAGAATTTTAAGAACATAATGTTTTTCTTCCCAAAAGGCGATTTTTTGATAGATTACATATACATAAGTCATTATTTCATCTCCCAATTATATATATAATGATTTCCTACAAGTAGTATATAATGTGCTAATATCCTTTCCTAAAAATCGCTATATGGCACAGAAGTTGCATACTTTCCCATTATGATTTGCTCAGTAAATGTGTCAAAAAGAGCAGTGAGTAATTCCTCACAATCACACATTGTGCAATTTTTCTCCAATTACTATAACCTACTGGGGAGAGGATGAGGTCTACCAAAATTTTTTGCTATAGTGAGCTGTTTTTATGGGGGTAGTAAATGAATTTCCAAATCTAAGATGGGGGTAATACCCCCCCATGGGGTGCTTTGATTCTGATAATATATCTCAAAAATTAGATTTAAATTTTGTGTTCATAAGCACTGTTTTTTTTTCCAAGAACTTTTTTCCACAAATGTGGAAAGGGGTCAAATTATTTTTCCACGTATGGAAAAAAATTTTTCTCGTCTTAAAATCCTCGTTTTTTGGCTTAAAAATGCTCACAGACGCTTTATCGCACTGTTTTTGAGCTTTTTCAAGCCTTCTGGTGTTTTTAGAGAAGTTAATTCATTAAAATTGAAGAAAAAATTGAAATGTTCGACTTAAAAGCCTAATCTACAAGCATTGTTGAGCAAATTTTCTAGCAAACTATCCAAGAGCATAATTGACTTGAATTACCCAAAAAGCAATGGTCAAGTCCTCTATGACGACAAGCGAAAGCCCAGAACGACAAGACGACAAGCGAAAGCCTTTTTTGCAAATTTTTTCCAAACTGGGAGGGGGGTTTGGGGGGGTAGTGCTTCACACTCTGAAAATTTCAGGACCCGGGTACCCGGTCTTCAGGGTACCCGAGTTACCCGGGTATTTCGGGTATGCGGGTGCTATATGCGAGTTGTTAAGTCAGTGAATGAACGCAATTCATGAAAACTTCAAGAAAATTTTAAGGTAAGAACCTTGCAAAATTTTAAGAGACAAAAGTTATGACAGGACAATAGCACATTTTATTCAGATGAACGCTACACTTTCAATCAAATCATGGTAGCCTAGTCACTCATCACAACTATCAGATGAACTTATTTCCAAACCAGCCATCTCGCTAGGTCCAGGCTCTACACGTAGATTCATCAGCGGATAAATTAGAACTCATTACAGCGTTGCTACAGTAATAAGGAAATGAAAATGGCATGATTAATTACATATATCTCAGCAAGGAAGCAACCAATTTCAACGTACGATAGTGAATCTTGCATAATTATCTATTCTCTTCAACATAGCGTTGTAATATTTGAATATCACTCGCGTTCTTTCGTTTCGACATCATGGTTTACTGTAGTCAAAAATTTGAAATTTGATTGTGATAGTTACGAAACTTTTCCGAGCGGGTTTTCTCATTTGGCCTGAATCAGATTGCATCTTACTGAACTCTACCATACGAAACTTAGATTTTCTGGTGAGAAAAAGAATGCTGATTCCAAATCTGATTTTATTTTTTGCCGATATTTAGTATTTTCAGAGCTATCTGTTTCGCAACGCGAAATATTCAATTATCACCTGAATCGACGTGTCTACTGTCTCTATCAGTTCATCATCATCCGTTTCTGATTCAGAAATGTTTCGTTTTATGGATGAGCTGCATATATTGCAAATCCACGAGTCATCAGACACCAGATCAACTTCAAAATAATTATAGACAAAACTTTTTCTTGTAGACATAGGAATAAGCGTAAAAAGACGACCAATCGGGAATAAAAAAATTGAATAATGTGTTTTCCTCCTTAACTTTTCATGCCCCTTCCATCTTATACACAATGCATCTCAACTTTTATTATTTTCTGGATCGGTATCCAGTACCAATATTTCATGCCAGCAAAATTTCATTTCTCGATGTCTTTTTCATGTCTCCTTCCCGTGCTGCATTGTTAAAACCCATAGCTTTTTTTGTAGCTAAAAATACACTACAATGACTTTTTGTGAGCCATTAAAGCGGCCATGTTAAACGATGAGTAGATGCATGCACTGAATTAATGAGGGAAAATACGTTCATTCACTGTCATAAATACTAGTTAATAGCATACCTGTAAGACCTCCGACCAGTTGGGGGGGGGGGGGTAAATCCGAAATTTTGAGGGGGGGGGGGTAGAAAAAAGTCGAAAGTTTTCCCAAAAAAGGCCAAAAACATACACTTTTTGGCAAATTTTTTTAATTTTTTCCAAACTGGGCGGGGGTTGGGGGGTCCTTCCCCCAACCTCCTAAAATGCACCAAAATGCATCTTTTCAATATGAAAACCCCAAATTTTTCTTCCACATTTGTGGAAAGACCTCAAAAATTTTTTCCACATTCCAGATTTTTTTTCCACATTATAGTGCAAATGTGGAAAGAAAAAAACATATGGCGCAAACGCTCAAATTTTTTTTTGCCATTGCAATTCTTTTGTGTTAAAGCAATGTTTTGGCACAAAAAAAACGCTGCTTTTCACTTTTCACAAATAAAAATTCCAACAAGGGCAGTGTCTATTGACCGGATCCAGTCAATATTTTTTTAGCCATTGACAGGATCAGGCAGCGTTTTTTTTGTGCACAGACATTTGTGCCATGGCACAAAAATTTTTTATTCACTAGAAACACACTGAAAAGTTCAGAAAAGTTATATGTCAATAGTTTGATAAAAAGTTAACGTTCAACGCATTAATTTTTTGTAAAAATCGTGACCTACCATACCTGTACATGAGGGGGGGTTGGGGGGGGACCCACCCCCCAACTTGGCCAACCCTGTACCCAAAATCATTTCCCCCCAACCCCCCCCCCCCCCAGTTTGGAAAAAATTAAAAAAATTTTCAAAAAAGTGTATGTTTTTTGGCCTTTTTTGGGAAAAATTTCGACTTTTTCCTACCCCCCCCCCCCCCCCCCAACTGGTCGGAGGTCTTACAGGTATGTGACCTACCTATTTCTCAGCTGACCATGTCAGTGAGATAAGAAAAAATTGCAAGTAAATAGTACACGACGACTCAAAAAAAAAATGGAATGCTGAGAAAATTCAAATGAATCTTCTTGAATTGTTCAGGAAATTCAAATTGATTCAATTTTTGGCTACAAACATGAATATCTATAACAACAAAGTAAAGACCAGAGAAAATAAAGTCGAAAATTGAGTAAATTTTCTGTCGAAACATTGTACCATTACCAACGACATCGATTTTTCTATTTGAATCAATCAAACACAAAAACTAAGAATTTCACTTTAAATCCGATCCGAACTGAATGAACAGAGAATATTCAGAATTTCTTTTCATTCACTAGTCATTGACAGCCTATAAAGTTTACTGCAACGATACCAATACACTGTTCGAAGAGAAATCGTTCGCGTTGGGGTCAAATATACGAATAGAAAATACTATTCTCGTTGACTCGGCGCGAAGCGCCGAAAATTTTCTGCATTTTCAGCCCCAGAACGTCTAAAAATCAAGGAAATTTAATGTTTGACCAGCCAAAAATTTTGTGCCAATTGGCACAAACGCTCAAAATTTTTTGTGCCATCCCAAATTTTTTTGTGCCAAAAACCATGTTTTGGCACAAAAAAAACACTGGGATCAGGGCAGCACTGTTTTTTTCCCCGGGCCTTTTCCCCAAATGGGGAAAGGGGTCAAAATTTTTTTCCCCATTTTCCCGAAGTCGTTTTTTCGCTTAAAAGTGCTCACAGACGCTTTATTTAGGTGTTTTTGAACCTTTTCAAGCCTCCTAGTGTTTTTAGACCCGTTAATTCATTAAAATTGAGGAAAAAATTGAAATTTTCGAGTTCAAAATTTATTGTACAAGCATTGGAACGAATTTTCAAGCAAACTATCCAAAAGCATAATGACTTTGAGAATTACATGAGAAATCGATGGTTAAGTTCTCTATGATGACAAGTGAGAACCCAAAATGGATGTTAATTTTTTGGATATTAATTTTTGTATTTGGGTATTTTTTGGGAAAAATTTTTTGGGTATCAAGCGCCGGAAAATTTTGAGATTATGACCTTCCAAAATGCACCAAAATGCATCTTTTCTGAATCCGATCCCCAAAATTTTCTTCCCCAAATGGGGAAGGAGCCCAAAATTTTTTTCCCCTTTCCGAATTTTTTTCCCCAAAAAGCAAGATTTGGGGAAAAAAAACAGTGCCAGGGCAGGGCGTGATTCGTGAATGACTGGACGAAAAGTACAGTAGAACGATTGATCATTTGTTTAAACATGCAAAACGTTCAAACCTGCAGATCACTTGCTGGATCACACACACCTAACCACGACGAGCTTCTTATTGCACATAGCACAATAAAGATTCAAACTTATACAACACGGTAGTAACTGATTTCTTTCACTTTTTCATATCTCAAATCCGAAATACATGCTCATAGGGGCGGAAGGTAGGGGAGGGATAAACCCCCTTACCTGAGACTCTGGCTAAAAAATCGTATAACACCCCCCTGAACGTTTTCCAAGACAATTTTTCAATGATTTTCGTGCATATTTTGTATGAAAAACAAACTCGCAGAACTTGTTTTCTGTTTTTTTTTGCTCGCCCACCCCCTAGCCAAGGACCCCCTCCCCTAGAAAATTCTTGCCGTGCATGTCTGATATCCAACGTTGATTATGTGCAGAGACAAGGAAAAAATAGTAGTGTAAAAAGAAGACTTTCCTCAAGTCATTTTCCTCAGTGTCAGCATTAATTTTAGTTTATCAAGGCGAGCATCACACTCGACTTTATGTTGTCTCTTTTGATGGTCGAGTTTTTAGTCCTGATAATTTTTTTGCCAATCTTTGTCATTACGAAGGGATCACTCGTGGAGGACAAGATAATGACAAGATAACAAGACAGATAAAGACAGGGATGATAATCGAAAGAACGCCAAACTGCTAACTACAAGAGCTAGTCTGTTTCTTTTGTTATTCTTGTAAACATTTGATGGCAGAAAGAAAGTAAAGTGTTATTAGATATTTTGTGATTTTATGCAGTAAAAACTACTTCTAAGCAATTTTTTATCATATCTTGATTAACAAAAATATTTTAAGGACACTGAATATAATAGTCCTATTTTAATTATGCTAATAATTGAAAAATGGAAAGTAAGTACTGTCTCCAAAGTCGATTAGACAAAGCCTCTATTGAGATGTTTTACTCAAAAAATTTGCTGAGAATTATTTGAGTATGGTCACAAATTTCCTGTTTTATGTGACATACAATTTAGGAGAAAATCGTTAAATGGAAAATATTCCTTACTCTTCAGTCCAGTTCTATTATTTGTCAGCACTTCAACAAAAATAGACTTAGTTGTGATAGCAGACAATTTGGACCATGGACAAAGAATCGGATATCCATTTTGCTTGGATTCATGCTGCATCGCCATTGTTCCTGAAAAAATATATAAACGTTGAAACATTAATATTCAAAACGATTTCATAGACTCTCATAGCAATTTCTATAGCATGACCTGATCCTCAAATTATAACACTTGTACAACTTTTGAGAGAAAGGGTCACATTAGGGGCGTTTGCTTCGTGTTGCAGTCCCAAATTTTGGACACTGCTAATTTAAATGCGGCACAAATAAAAATACAATAATATTCAATGTGATCATGCATTACACGCTTCAAAATCAAACAACAGTATCAAATTATAACAGCACTGCCACGTACAGACAAAATCAGAGTTTTCAGTGTCAATAATATGAAGTAATATACTAATATTGAACATACAATGATGTAATATTAGTATGCTTCGATAAATGCAACATTAAAAAAATGTAAACACCACATGGTGCACATAACCGCCATAAAATTGATAAACCAGTGGTTTTTTTGTGCATGGACATTTGTGCCAATTGGTACAAAGAGCCAAAAAAATTTGTGTCAATGGCACAAAAAAAAGTTTTCACCTCAAAAATATGTTGAAAACCTAATAAAAAGTTTTATGCCAAGACAGGTTTTTTAGGCCAATTAGGAACCATGGCTCCTAAAAATTCTGACTGGCTTCTAAAAATTTAGAGGCACAAGCCAAATTGGCTTGTAAAAATTAGGGCCTAACGACCCTTTTAATAAGGTGAGTTTCCTATCCGGAGATGCATTGTTATGCATTTTAATAAAGAAATACTAAAAATTTTCCGGCACTTCGTGCCGGATTTCAAATCATTAATGATTCGTGGTATCATTTCTGTTGTGCGGTTGGAAAATGTCGGCCTAGCTTAGGCCTATAGCTTTCAAACATCAGCATGTTATGGAAGAGTGATTGACCTTGTATTGCTTTTTAACATATTTGACGAAAACCTAGATCAGGAAAAGCATTTCATCACTTCGATTACAGAAAACATTTTCCTCACATCTGTTTCCTCACAAAAAAATTAAATTCAAATAAATTCAAACATATTTTACAACAACAAAGATTTTCAAACACAAAACGACAAAACCCCAGGCATTTCTAAAATGTACAGAATCAAATCGTCCTGACGTACAAGAGTTTTGATTCTTTCAGCACTTTTTACATTTACAACTTCTAAAAGTGAAGGGTCTGATTACAAGTTCTGAATCTCTCAGTCTGTTATATTTGAAAAACGATGAGTCTCTTAGTTATTGATGATCCCACCAAAAAATACATGGTTTTGAAACCAAGAATAGTTGAAGCAGAACTTGTTCCACAAGGTTCAGAATTTAATGGGGTGACTCTTGTCTGTGATGGCTGGCAGAAATTGGCTGTCAAAATTCGGGCGAAAATCGTAAAATTTGAGTCAAAATATTATTAAAATTATCCCGCATTGAGAAATCAAGGATTTCACAATTTGAAATAAAAATGAAGGCGGCTAAATCGAAAATCAGGGGCTGATTTTATTAAAAGTGGATGGGGCTAGTGTTGCCAGATCAAATTTTTATAGGGAATGCCAGATTTTTTAGAAAATAATGCCAGAAAAATGCTAATAACAGATTTTCAATGGTAAAAATAACGCGACAAAAACTCTTTTTAAACATAAAAATTCCAAAATTGATACCACAATAGAAACTTTATCCAATAATTTGCACATGATAGAAGCTCTAAATGTTTAAATGTCAACAAGGTTCATAAAATCAACTTATGAGCAAGCATCACTAAAGCATCACATTCATATACCTTAGCTGCCTCTGTAACAGTAAAGCTTTTGCACACTTCTTTTTGCCAGGCAAGAGAATGATGTGTACACAAAATAGAATCTGACATCCTGGTTTGTAACTGGTTAGGTAACTTTGACTTTGCCACATTCATCATTGAAAAAACTTGTTCAACTGAAGCATTAATGAGAGATAAGGACATTACAGCAAATACAAAATTGCAAATGTTTCCAAAGTGATTAGTAGTTTCTTAAAAATCTTTTTGATCAAACACACTAAACCATAAAACTAGCAGGATCACCTGTATCTTCAATGAATTCCTGTTTGCGTGGCAACAAGTGATATTCGTTTAAGGCATTTTCACAATTAATTTCAATGTTTAATAATTTGTGTAATATTGAATCGATAGGCAGTTGGTGACAAAGTGCTGATTCAGGTTCAGAAGTTTTCATAATCGTTAATACATTCAGGTTGTGAGCTAGTCTTTAATACACCTAGAAATCAGATCAGAACTAGGTAAGTCAGCCATAGGTTTCACAATGAAACATCATACCTGAGTAGCCAAATTAACTAAGAACATGAAGCATTTATCGGATATGCAATTTTGGGCTTCCCGAAACAGCTTTTCAAGCTCAGCTTTGAACTCGAATGGGACCAGTAAGACATAATTTTTAAGGTCAAAATCCATCAATTTTGAATTGACCTTGGCCAATTGCGATGGCACAATAATTTGTTAATTATCTTTAAAATTGTAAAAAAGAACACACAAAAAGAACATATTTGGACAGTATTATCATTATTCCTTATGTGCACACACTTTAGCTAAACTGGTATTATTCCAATTTTTTAACCTACACTGAACTCGATCATTCAACAACAATATTAATAAAAATGTACACTGATTTTCGGTTCCTTATTTTTCGTTTTGTTTATATTTTTGCATAAACCATTTTTTGTGCTATAGGCCATAAAGGCATTTTTGTAGTCCGTGTTTATTTTTTGATATAATAAAGTTGTGTTATTGCTTCCTGCCTGACTCCAGGTTCTTAGACAGATTTACCGATCTTGCTCTTCACCTTCTCCATCAACCTCAGAACTGGAGCCTCCCCCTCTTTCGCCTTGCTCACCAACATCATCCCACCACATGGCCCGTCATCTATACTGCACTTACTTTAAAAATAGTAACAAATCAAACTCAACTGATTAGATGTTTCAGTTTGGGATTTGAGATTCATAGTTGTTACATCCTTTAGGGCCAAGGTAAACAAAATTTCCTTTGTTTTTATAATATTGCTTAAGGTTCGAGCTGTATAACTATGCTCATTTGCTGCAGCATGTTCAAAACGAAGCTGCACAGACTGCAAACAATCCAACACATGATTTTCAATTGTGCTTTTCCATCAAATAATGTTCTATGAACCTGAAGTGGTATATCAAAAATTATTAATACCCATTGGAGCATAAAATATTTCACCATTTTAAAATGTTGACAGTTTTTAATTCTCTTTCTTAAAAACCAAGCATACGTTTCTTCAATCAGGATCAGGTAATCACAGTCACAGCAATGAGGGTCATGATGTTTTAAACTTTTGCATATAATTCTTTTTTGTCGAGGAATGTAACTTGATTATATGGACAGCATCCAGAAAAACCACGGTCTAGAACAGATATGCATGGCAAGAACTTTCCAGGGGGAGGGTCCTTGGACTTTTTATCCAGGCAGTAAGGGGGAAGTTAATTAAAAAACAAAAAAAGTTCTGCAAGCTTGTTTTTCATACAAAATATGCACACAAATCATCGAAAAAGCTGTCATTGGGCTATTGGGGTGGCTAGGGTCCCAGGTAAGGGGGTTTAGCTCCCCCTACCCCCTATGTGCATGTATGGTCCAGAACCTTTAAGAGCAAAACGAACATTGAACACTGAAACTAATCCATTTGAATTCAAAAAACAGTCACTTCCATCCTACAGTAAACTTGAGCTGAATACTAGAATGCAGGGCTCCATCCACTTCATTTTCAAACAGTGCCAGAATTATGCCAAAAATCAGTACATTATGCCAGATTTGGATAATTCCAGATTAATGCCAGATCATTGCAAACAGTGCCAGATCTGGCATCGAAAATGACAATCTGACAATACTGACTGGGCCCCAATGACCACCCTCGTTGCAAACTGTCATGGAATGTGATAAGGGAATAAAAACCAATAATAAAATAAAAAACACACTACAATACCCAACTTCTTGCAGCAGATCGCCTTAAGCGTTTAGACTGATGGAAAAAAAGTTTTTGTAGTGTAAAGATTTGCTCTCCATGGATGACGGCGAAATTTAAGCATGGATGGAAGCAAGAGGCAAGATTGTGATTTTCATGAGATGCAATACCATGGATCCACTTTGATGATGAGATGCTGGCGACATCGAGGTATACAAAGAAAAATGCACACAAAAAAAATTTTCACTGGGCTTGGAGTATTGTACAAAAGCTCTAAAAGTGGGTTTCTGGAGGATAGAGATTGTCAATTTTGACCAAAATTTGAAAGACTAGAGAATGAAAAATATGCAGGAATACTCAAAACTCAGCCGTTTTGAACTTGACTGCTGGACAGCTGTTTATTGAGGGCAGTGTGATGACCAGAACAGGAGCGGGAGGTTGGTCACACATATTTGAAATGAATGCGGGCCATTACTTGTCCCAGTCCATGAGTTGGAGGAGAATAGAGAGACTGCAGGAGAGATAACCAGGGATTGACCTTAATGCAGGACCTTTTGAACCCTCCCACACTTACCCAAACTGGACGAAAAGAGGGGGTACCTCAACCCACAAATAATGGCAGAAATTGGTAAACCTTAGGTTTCCTAATTTGAGTCTAAACCAATTACTATCTTGGGAAAGGAGCAACTCTCTCCTTACAATTTTACCTACACTAAAAATGTACACATACTATACAAGACGATTACACAATAATAACTAGTACAAAATATAAAGATAGGTTGTGGGCATGGTCAATAAAATACTCCAATTCAGATAACACGAAACTAAAGGGGATCCCGACAATTGGGTGAAAGACAATTGGGTGAACAACAGTTGGGTGAACGACAATTGGGTGAACGACAATTCGGTGAATGCGACAATTGGGTGAATGCGACAATTGGGTGAATGACAGATGGGTGAGAGACAATTGGGTAACTACCACAATTGGGTGAATACAACAATTGGGTGAAAATAATAAAAAACAGCAGCATGCAGGTGGACAGAAAACAGTAGCATGCAGGTGGACAGAAAAATAGTAGGTCTGATAGAAAAAGAAGGTGATAACAATGGGCGACAAAAGTATACAAGGAAACAAAGAACATATAAAGCAACAAAGAACACATATCAGTATATATATGTATGTACAGACCCTGGAATTCATTGTTGAATATTTTCATGCTACTGTCAAATGGCTGAATTTACAATTAGCGAGAGAGGCAAATGAAAGCTACTCTACAATGGTTATGCTTACGTCTGTGAAAAAAATCAGGATACTATGGTATACTGGCAATGCCAGAAAAAACGATTTTGCAAGGCCGGCACTATTTCGTCAGTTAATTGTCAAGCTGGAGGCCATGTTACCAGGCGGTCAGAGCACACTCATGCCCCAGATGCAACTCATCTTCACGTTTTGAAAGCAGTGGAAATCGCCAGAACACAGGCTACTGATACTCAGGTATGTATGGGGTAGAGGAATAGCCTTAGGAGTAGCCTCAGCGATTTTACAGCTAAATTTATCAAAAATTCTAAAAAACGTCAAAAAACCAATTTTCAGATAGTTTTTTGCTTTATAGGAAACTACCCAAACAATTGTAAATAATATGACGACAAACATTACAGTAGCAGCAGCAGTACACCTTCCAACCACTTCTTCATTAAAACGAATGATTCAACGGCAAGGAACTTCAAAATTTCCAGCACAGCCACATGATTTGATGTCACTTGAATTTCCTCCAGAATATAAGCTAACTAAATCGGGTGACAACTTTCTACAGTATGATTCTGGACCTGGACAAAAGTGGATTTTAATTTTTTCCACAGCCAACAATTTCAAAATTTTGCTTAATTCTACAAACTGGTATGCTGATGGGACATTTAAAGTGTCCCCCAAACTTTTTTATCAGCCCAATAAGCAAAACCAAACTTATGCTAGGTTTCTTCCAGTTTTGGTAGATTTGCAGCCTGATTTAAACCCAACAGCCATTCTTTGTGACTTTGAGTTAGCTTCAATAAATGCTTTTGAGGCAATTTTCCCTAATGCGGTTATTCATGGCTGTTTATTCCATATGTGTCAAAATATTTATCGTCGTGTGCAAGAGCATGGCTTGCAGGAACATTATGCAAATGATGCAGAATTTTCCATCTGCATTAGGATGATTCCAGCTTTATCATTTATCCCTGTCGAACAAGTACACACCACTTTTGATGACTTGGTCGACCATTTACCAGATGATTGCCGCCCACTAATCGATTATTTTGAAGACAATTATATTGGTCGCATTCGTAGGAACAGAGTTTGTGAGGGCCTGTTCCCTCTGGCGCTTTGGAACAATTATAATCGAGTGATAAACGATTTGCCTCGATCAAACAATGCTGTCGAAGCTTGGCATTGGTGGTTTCATTCTTCAATCTGTTGTGATCATCCAACAATTTGGCGTTTTATATCTGCTTTACAGGTTGAAGAGGCTGTATTCAGACGACGGGTTGAACAATTACTGGCAGGCCATGTGGAATTACGGAGAAAGAAATATGTTGATCTTGACCACCATATAAAAAATATTGTACTCAAATTTGATGAAACTGATAGAATTCAATTTTTACGTGGAATAGCCCACAATTTGTCATTTTGATTTTTCACCTCATTTTTTGATAAATAAATTGACAATTTTGGCCGACAATGGAATAAAAATTATCGCATTGTACATCATAGTGCCTACAAACATTTTCTTGCACATTTGCCTCATTCCTACTGTTTGTTCATGATTTTCACCCAATTGTCGCATTCACCCAATTGTCGTAGTCACCCAATTGTCTTTCACCCAACTGTCGTTCACCCAATTGTTGCATTCACCCAATTGTCACATTCACCCAATTGTCGTTCACCCAATTGTCGTTCACCCAATTGTCATTCACCCAATTGTCGTTCACCCAATTGTCTTTCACCCAATTGTCGTAGACCCAAACTAAAGGCATGGGAAGCCGGAGACTAATAACGAAAAAAACTCACATATACACACCTACCAAATCTGAGACTCACAGTAAACAGCCTGAAATGGTCTGCTATGTTCAGTCAAAGGCATGCTTGCAGGGGCTTCTTCAAAAATGACAAAATATTACAAAATTCATTAAAACCAGTGGAAACACACTACAACAGGAGCACCTTGAGCAGGAAAAAATGTTGGCATCAGCAATGATAGTCAGATGGGGTCGAGAATGATATTTGGTGCAGGAAAATATCTATGGCCATCATGAAGTGAGGTTAGTTTGCTTAGAGAGAGCCAGCTGTTGTCTGTCAGTGCCATAGGGAGAAAGAGAAAAGTCTATATTCGAATCATTTGACCCGAATGCAATTAGATTGAAGGTCTTGAGAGTGGTGGAGCACTCTCGGCCAGTACAATGGCATGAAAAGTGATTGTGGGACAGTTTGAGTAGTTATACCAGCCCATACAGGGGTACACAAAAGATGCCCCTGCACAAAACATATACTTCAAAGTTTGCCGCCTTAACTGTATGGAGCAAAATAGGGGGTGTAGAAATTATAGTCGATGGTCTAACTCTATCCGAAATTTGTTGAGCGTGCAGCGTGATACAGAGGGTGTAGAAAATATGCCCGAAGCTTCAACGTGTTAAATTGTATTTCCATGTAGAAAGTACGTTCGCAGCTTCAGCCGTAGAATTCTACTTCCGTGTAGAAACTATGCTCAAAGCTTTGATGGGTAAAAATTGACCTCAACTTAGAAAGTATACCTTGGCTGTTAGAATTGATGATGCAATATCTGTATTGAAAAAATTAAAAAAAAACACTTGAAGATCATAGAGTCTAACGGTTTTACTAATTTTTTGCAATTTAAAAACCGCAGGTGTTTTTTAAAATTTTCCCAAGGATGCAGGAGGAACCGACCACTACAGTCAGTAACAGTAGTATCAATTTGTAAAAAAAAATTCACCTTTTAAGAAAAATCTAATGGTTTCACAAAATTTCTCTAATTTTTCAGAGAGTAAAACTCGTAGATTGTTGGATCCCAACCTAAAATCTAACGTAACATCTGTGAGTCATACGGTCTAACAATCTAACAGTTTTACTAATTTTTTACCAAAAAGTTTTGCTTGGGACTCATTTTTGAAAGACTTGAGACATGTTTTTCAGTGATTCCCTATGCTCAACCATTGTTTTCAGGACACGTTTACTCTTTCCGGGTATGATTTTTTAACAAAATGTATTTAAAATCTTACCCCAAAAGAGTAAAAACTTGTCCTGAAAACAATGGTTAAACATAGGGAATCATGAAAAACGTGTCCTGAGTATTTAAAAAATGAATCCTGCACAAAATATTTTTGTAAAAAAGCAGTAAAACCATTAGATCTTTAGACCATATGACTCGCAGACGTTACATTAGATTTTTAGAACTCTTTTTTTAATACTCGGGACACGTTTTTTACTCTCATGGGTATGGTTTTTTAAAAAACATGCAAAATCTTACCCCAAAAAAGTGCAACCATTCCATCCTACTGTCAGACCATTACATGCTACTTCAGAATCTTAATTTTTAGTGTGACTCCTCAAATCTAATGATCTAATGGTTTTACTCGACTTTTTATGGAAAATTTTTGCTTGGGCTGCATTTTTTACATACTCGGCACACATTTTCAGATGCTTCCCTATATTTAAGCATTGTTTTTGGGGCCCGTTTTTTACCGTCTTGGGCATGACTTCCACATGTTCCATTTAAAAATTTTTCCCCGAAACAGTGAAAAACATGCCTCAAAAACAGTGCTTAAGTATAGGGAGTCATTGAAAAACGTGTCCCGAGTATATAAAAAATGTGCCATGAACAACAATTTTCTGTAAAAAATCGAGATCGTTAGATTCTATGACCCTCTGACGTTTTGAAATTTTCAAGGTATTAAGCATTGTTTTCGGGACACTTTTTTTACTGTCATGGGTATAATTTTCCACATGTTTTGTCTAAAAATGTGGCTCCCGAAAAAGTAAAAAATGTGCTCCGAAAACAATGCTTAAGCATAGGGAATCATTGAAAAATGCGCCCAGAACAAAAATTTTTTGTGCAAATTTCAGTAAAACCATCAGATTGTTAGATTCTATGATGTTCCGATGTTTTGAAATTTTTTCAGATATGCGGAACAAACCAACTATTTTGACAGACTATAGTCAACAGCTGTAATATCGACCTTCTTCAAAAAACCTGAAGGTGTTACAAAATTTTTGTACAATTTTGATAGTATAAATATTACATTGTTGGTGCTATGCTGGGGTACTTTTAAAATCTAATGGTTTTACTTGTTTCAACTAAATTTTGAGCAATAAATCCGTTTTCAATAGGACTAGCATGCCAATCTGACAGCTCAACAAAGCATAAAACTATCAAAATGAATTATTGTAGACTAGATGGTCAACAGCTGACGCATTTTATGATATCAAATTACCAGGCATACCAGATAGTACCGTTTTATGTAGATATAGTCTGTTTTTTATAAAATGCTTCTAAATAGAAAAGTGACACAAATCAATACTATCGTCAAAATCGTTTACATAGAGATCTTACTGTAAAATTTTTTGCTCGAAAAATTCCTAAGGGTTAGGTCATTATGCTTACAAATTTCCAGCCCAATCTGATGTATTGTTCATCAGCAAAGCGTGAAAATCTGAAATACTACTTGCTTTCCACTTTGGTTATTTAGAAGTATTTCAAGAAAAACAGACTATAGATATAGTACTCAGATAGTACCGTTTTATTTAAAAAAATTTTCTCAGGAATGCAAGACAAAACTGATCCTTGGACAAGTTATAGTCAGCAGCTGCAGTATCGATCATTCACAAAATTTTACATGTTTGATATAATTTTTTGTACAGTTTTTATGACCAAAATCGTTAGATTGTTAGATCTTAGTTTAGGAATCTTGGTTTTAGCGCGACCCTTAAAATCTGACGATCTAACGGTTTTACTCGATTTTTACAGAAAATTTTTTGTTCGGGATGCAATTTCACAAACTCGGGTCACGTTTTTCAATGATTCCCTATGCTTGAGCAAAGTTTTCAGTACACATATACTGATGTCTCGGGCATGATTTTCCACACGTTTCATTTAAAAATGTATCCCCGAGAAACTAAAATTGTGTCCCCCAAAAAATACTTTAGCATAGTGAATCATTAAAAAACGCAACCCGAGTATGTAAAATTGCGTCCCAAACAAAAATTTTCTATAAAAAGTCGAGTAAAACCACTAGATCATTAAATTTTAAGGGTCGCGATAAAATTAAGATTTCAAGAGTAGGATCTAACAATCTAATGGTTTTACTCATATAAACTGTAAAAAAAATTTTATCAAAAATGTAAAATTTTTTGGAAGATCAATGCTGCAGCTGCTGACTATAACCTGTCCAATGATCAGTTTGGCCTGCATTCCTGAGAACATTTTTTGTAAAAATTGATTGTTGAAAAATTGATTGTTGAAGATTGATTGTTAAATCCTATTCTTGAAATCTTAATTTCAGTGCGTCTCTTGAAATCTAATGATCTAAAAGCTTTATTCAATTTTTTTTGCTAAAAAATTTTATTTGGAAGAGCCTCAGACGAAATTTTTCCAGGTATGCAGAACCAACCCACAGAGAGTATCAAAGTACAAAATTTAAAAAATTTTAATGAGTAAATGACTTCCTCCACAACTATTTGCATAAAATCTTGAAATAGTCTATATACCATGAAATATCATTTGCATGGGATTATACTGTACTAGATCAGAGTGACTGTTTTATATGTTACATGTTAAAATCTAGTGGTTTCAATTGTGTTGGGCACCCTGTTGATGGCAAGTTGTGTCGGGAAATTGCCATGCAAATGGACGAATTGGATGACCAGTGGGGCAGACATTTGCATAGAAATGGAGCACGACAGAAAGACTAAAAGTGATAGTGATTATTCATTGTCATATTTTTTATAATATTCTTGATAGTTTATGCTGACGTCCAATAAAACTTTGCCCAGCAAATTTTTATTAAATTTACATAAAAATATTAGTGGTGTATCCACTTTCTTTTTGATATTCGTCGGAGTTTATTGTTATACATATTGTTTATTATTTAGATTAAACTGACTGCGTGGAGCGAAGGGCCAAAGGCCCAGGCACCAGCTTGCTGACTGCAAGCTCAGGAAGACCTGCCAAGGGATCCTGCAGGTAAGTCTATCCTGGAGGGGATTCCTTTTATCTTCTAGGAGACCACGAGGGCTCTGTGTGAGGCCCCTCATTTAGAGTGAGTTTATCTTTGTTGTTGCCAGGTATGGGGAATCGGACTGTTGCGTGATCTCCGAGGCATAGCCAGGGAATTAGCTCTAACAGGTCAGTTCAGACCAGAACTAAGCTTTTCTTAAACCCTCAAGGAAAGACCTGCACAACAATTGTTTTACAAAACCCTAATGATCAAAAGTGTCAAACCTATTTTTTCCAAGACCAATGCAGGGCAAAATGAAATATTGTAAACTAGATTGTCGACAGTCTCAGGTACAAAACCGCCAATTCGACAAGGAATAAAATTATTATATTGAAATATTGTAGACAGGCTATATGGTCAACAGTGGATTCAACATATTGTGTGGTCAAAATTAAGAAGACTGACTATGCAATTACGCCATTCCAAGATATTATTAAAATTAATTTGTATAAAATCTTTAAACTTCATTAGTTGATTAGTCAGCCATAAAATTTCGAAATCTTGATGTTGAACATGACCTCCTTCATGATTAAAGGTAGGTCTTACAAAAAAAGGTCTCTCTCACTGCTAGGGCGACCCACAGCTTGTTTTGTCAAAAAAAATCGTCAAAACTGGTCAGTCATGGTCCATAATTTGTCTGACTTCTGCATAAAAATGAAGAGTAGCCTATAGAATATGAAACATAATTTATAGGGGATCATATTGTAATTGGTTGACTACTACGTTTAGCATGACAAAAATGCTTAATGACTATTACATTGTGTGTTAAACATGAAAATTAATTGACTTATACTCAAAATTTAAAACAACAGAGCGCTACTGTAGAGCAAACCATAAAAATTCCTGAAAAATTAATTTGAAAATTGATTTTGTTTATGTACAAATGTACATATTTCTCACCAAAAGGTCGGAATTACGATTTTTGACGCATGAAATCTGAAAACTATGCGCTTTTAAAATATTGTTTTTATGGACCTTATACAACTACGTTTATGAATAATTAATAGCCTAAGCTTGGATTTTCTTAATATAATTTAGCTGATGGTATGTTAGAGAAATATAAAAGTGGCTAAACATTTTACAGAAATTAAGATGTTCAAATTATGATTTTTGACTATAAAAAATCTTAATTCGCAATAAAATCCACCAGTATGTCAAATAAAATTATTGATACCATATTATACACGTAAAAATAGATTAGAAAAATGACCATGCACCCACACAAATTTTCTGAATTTCCTTTTGTAAATCAGAGGGTCAATTCCTCTGACCTTTGGTCCCCTATTTACTATTCTTTTTATTTTCAAGAGTTCTTTGTTGGTAAAGTAAGTTCACTTATCATTAAGTAAACAAAACTTGCAAAATGGTTTGTGTCACAATATTTTTGTCTAAAAATAATAAATGGATGGTGTGAAGTTTTGCATAGACGTTTTTTGTTAATGTTTGGCACTGCATGGCGCGATTTTTCATTGTTGTCATAATTATTATTTTCGAGCAGTTGTGGAAAGAGATAATGCATTGCATTGTTCGTTTTGGTTTTTTCATATTCGTCTATTGTGTATTGTACATGTTATCGTTCGTTGGCACCAAAGGCCAGTTGGAGGGAAGTTTACCATTGTTTGTCGTTTGTGGATTCAGTGAGTGTGTTTCCAGAGGCAGCTAGATCTGTCTCTAAGTTCTTGGTTGGAGTTTAGCACAGTGGTCCCCACAGGGACAAGTAGGAGTGGGGCTCGCCTAAGAGACCCTAGATCCCTGTTGCTCTGTGTGCAGGGCTAGGTGGAAGTGATATTGATAGTGTGGCACTTTTGTATTTTGTATTTGCACCTAACATTTTGTTACTGTTCGTTTGTCATTTCTCTAATAATGATCTCCTTTCGTAACACCTCTTTAGCTAGGTACTGTAGGCAGCTAGGCTCTCGGAGCAGTCTTGCTGGGTTAGCGTCAGCGGCCGTACCATATTGGATCTCCCAAGAACCACATCCAGGTAGCCGAGGGTATACGCCCGCCATTTAAAACATGTATAGTCTTTAAAACACACTCAGAAAATTATGTAATCACATGTCTTTTTTTCTTTTTTCTCTTTTTTACGATTTATCAATTATTTTGATAATAAATACAATATATACATAAATAATCACGAGAATCCACTAAAAAGAGAAAATAGTGTAAAAATATGTTAGTAGATATTCAAGGAAAAACTTACTGAAAATGTCGCAGCACATATGATACTCGCTTGGTAATTATGGAGGACTGTTGGTCCTCCGGTAGGACCCAGTCCTGGCAAGCTGCTTCAGACATCAGCATCCAGAAGTAGCCCCCAGGTCCATATCACTGATTCCAGCATCATTCAGAAGACGGTGAAGGCGCCCCATAAAATACATAAATGGTTTCGTATTGTGGGAGTTCAGGATGCCTTTACCATACTTCACGCCCTGCTTGACTACAGGCATCATTGCTTCTCTAACAGTGGACGCTGAATGTATATGGTCGCCTATGTTAGGTGTGTCCACAACAATATCAAATATTGCTAAGAATATATTTTTTCAAATATATGAATGAACTACCATTAGCATGGTATGCGGATTGCATATGTCATATGTCATATGTAAATGGCAAAGGTAATGAAAGGAGCAAACATTTTTTCAAATTAGAGATTGAGGCTCATGAATAATTTTTGTTCTTATCAAATTTTTCTTCCCTTTTTCTGTTTCTAGAATTACCGAAATCTTGGAAAATTCTACTAGCTGGCACTCTTTTCCTCTTATGCAATTTCCAAGTGACCCTTCCAGTAAGGTTATATGAAGCACTTCCAGGTTTCGACTGCAATAACTGTTTTTTTAGCATGTGAGTAATGAAAAAAGCTCTAGAAGCTGTTGCAAGTTCACTGTTTTTCACTTATCTGATTTCCCCTGAGCAACTTTTTGTAAGGCAATACTTTTTATGAAACACTTCCACATCAAGAACTTCCTATACACCAAAATATAAAAAATTACTTGTTTCAGTTTTATTTTAATGCAATGTGATAGTTTAAAAATTAAAAATTAGCAACATTATGTCAATTGAAAAAACCCTAAAGAGGGTGTTTTGCATTTGACAAACTTCTAAAATTATGAAAGTATAATGTTTAAAGTATGGTCAGTTATGTGTTGGTAATTACAGCCAGAACCTCTTTCATTGCACCTGGATAAAGAGGAAGGACACTTTTGAGAGACCTCCTAGCACCTAGAGAGATCTATAATTGATAATAGTATTTGATGAGCCTGGACCAAAATTTAGAGTAGTTTTTGAACATGCAATGAAAGGTCGCTTTATATCCAAAAATTTTTATAGCAAGCTTGGTCAAACAACTGTTGAACATTTTTTACATGTAGAAGAAGAAAGGTCAGTTGGTCTGAGGATGTAGATCGATAAAAACAAACCCTTAGCCTTGATGTTTCACTTTTGAGGGACTTTTGACCTTCTAAGCTCTGTAAAAATGCAATTATGGTTATTCTTTAGAGAGAGCTTGTTTTACTTATTTAGTAAAACACGAATGTTTGTTATCATTTACATGTATAAATTCGAAATTTTCTGTATTGCTATCACTCTTGACTAACAATTCATATCCTCAACTAGCATGGTATTGTCAGCCCTGTGAGAATGTTTTTTGGATCTTCGGAGCTTGCAGCATGACATGTTGTACTGAGGCAACATCAACTTGAATTTAGGACCCATTATTGTAGGTACAAAAACAATACGGATAGAATCGTTCTGAAGAATATCGATACATAAGACTTTTGCATCACTCAACATAAATGTTGAAATAGTCAATGATTGTAATCTCTCCATATTGAATTAGGAAGCAAACTGACAACCAAAAATTTTCAATTTACCTGGTTACTCTGTTTAATTATTTAGATTAGTTTTAGTGTTGCAGCTATAATGTTTTTACAAGTTCATACTATATTAGGGTGACTACTTTTTCATATTACAAAATTGACCACAGTGCTATATAGCTTTCCAGCAAAAGTTGGAAGAAATTATGTAAGATCATAGCAAGTGAATGACAATTTCCTGTGAGGTGCTTGTAATGTTTTGTAATCTGTAGTTCCAGAAATGCTCCAACCTCATTTACCTCTAAATTTTCAACAAGAATGAGTACCCCGTTCTTAAATTTTAGTGTATATTAACACATGGTTCAGAGTAAATACCGCTTTAACAGTATACATTAATATTTTTTTTAATTTTTCTTTATGGATTTCATTCCAATGCCAACTATGACTTTTGTTGACCATGTACATTTAGCTTCAACTATGTATGAAACAATGACGCCTTGTTTTAAAGAGTGTAATTGACTCATTTATCCACCTAATTTTCATACATTTATGTATTTCATGCTACACTTTTATAACTCCATGGATGACCAAAGTGTTTCTGACTCAGAGTTGAGTGGTGATATATGGATTACCATATCTGAAACAGGTAAAGCTGCATGGCATTTGTCTAATGATTTTCAGACAGCTGCAGCACAAATATCCGAGCATGTGTATTTTGCATTGCCATCTACTTTGTGAGTTTTTTAAAATGTTTACAAAATGTTGTTTTATTTTTTTGGTAATTTATAGTAAATGTTATTGCATATTGCACAGTTTTTTATTGAAGACAGGGTGAAAGCAGAAAAGAGAGAAAAAGATAAAAAGACCTTATACTTGTCGAAATTATAGAACATGTAAAATTTATGTCTCATTTCATGATTTCGACATGTGCAGTATGTTTTTTTCCATTTTTCTTTTAGAATGATATGTTTTGTATTTTGAAATATAACTATATGACATGTGTTAAACGTTTTTTATAATAATGTAACAAGGAACCTTTAAAATTTTGAAAATTATCATGGCCATTCAAACAGAATTGGGCTTTCGATCAGCTTTTTGTACCCCTGCAGACTTAGAACTGCAATCATTCTGGATGTGTAAAAATTATGAAGAATTAATATTCTATGTTTATGCAAAGTTTTTTCAGGCAACTGCTACATTATATTATTCTCAGGTTTCATGTTGAAAAGGAAAAAATTTAAAAAAAGACTACGCATTATGCAAACTTTCTGTAATGTTTTTTATAACAATGTTTTAACATTTCAATACCAACTGTCTATGTTTGACCAGAAAAACTGCCGCACCAAAGAATGAAAACAAAAACATAAAAGCTACCATATGTGAAAACAATAGCATATTGGCATCTAAAATATATACCATCATACTGTAGTCAAGCATTAATTGCATTTTTACATTGCCAAATTGGCCAGAGTGACCACTGTTCAATCAACAAAATTCAGAGGAATGTGAAACATTTGCATATTAGTCCAAAAATGCAGGGCAAAGCATTAGTATATTAGCCTGAAAAATGTTCAAACTAAAAATTTTACTCATTCAGTCAATTTTTTGACAAAACAACTGCGGCATTTAGCAATCTTAGTGTATTTTATGTTCACTGTAGCTAAAGTATGTTTTGATTTACAGTCTCACATTTGTATAAGTTATTGAATGTAATATTGTACTTACAGTAGTCGTTACAAATGTAAGGGGTAAATTATATTCATTGTATTTTCTACAAATTTATCAAAATTGATGGCGTAGCTGAATTAGCACTGTACACATATACAAATTTCTGATGTATAAATATAGTATGCCACTAAGATTTTTATATATATGCAGAGATCTAATTATTGGCATATCAATATAATTTTCAAAAGCATGAAAATGGTAAATCATAGTTGATGTATTCTACAAATATTATTATGCAAATATTTAAAAATTAACATCATAATACAGATTGTCAAATGTGGTAATAAGTAACTACATTTTGAAAATAAGTTTACCCCATCACGTGTAAAAATCTGTACATGTATGTTTTTTTAAATGTTATACCATTTTACTCATATAGGATTTCTATGTATGCAGGAGGGAAATTACCTGACATATTGTACTAGTCATATTTTGCCAATCATCGAATGTCTGAAAATAGTGCTTTACATTCGAGATTTGTAGATGTTCAAGGGTAAATTATAAATATTGCAACATATATGTCATTGAATTTACATTTGTATAGCAAAAATGAGTACATCAAATTTTTTACTCCATAAAAATTTTCACAATTTTTGATCAACATTTTATCGTATGTGCATTTGTTATCTTCAAAATTCAGGATGAAAGGCATTGAATGTACTACCATAGAATCTTTTTCGTTTTTTAACAAAAGAGTTCAACCTGTAAGTTGTCACTCTGATTATTTTTGTGACATCATACTGTAGTAGTTATCCAAATACAGTGTGATCCTGTACAAACGATGTTCCATTGTATATAGACTTATCCAAGATTTTACACACACAGTAGACCAATTTCTAACCACTATGACCAGCAGGACCTGTATGACCATTCAAACAGAATTGGGGCATCCGATTAGCTGTTTTGTACACCTGCAGGTGGCGCCCCCTCCTATATTGGGGCTCGAGGGATGCAATCTTTGAGAGACTTTTTCAGCCAATGAAGGAACTCATTTACTTACTAAAAGGTTTCAAAATTTGTAATTTGATACTCTCTATCCATTTGTTCTAGATACTTGGAAAAAATTTAAAAAACGTCTGAGGGTCTTCCCAAGAAAATTTTTTATGGAAAATCGAGTAAAAATATTAGATCCTTTGATTTAAGAGTCACACCAAAATTAAGATTCCAATAGAAGCGATCCAATGGGTTTACACGAGTAAGCCTGTTAGATCATTAGATTTTGAGGATCTGACCATAGAATCTATTGATCCAACAGGTTTACTCGAACGAGTAAACCTATTAGATTGTTAGATTGTTCGAGTAAACCCGTTCAATCTTTAGATTCTATGCTCAGATCCTTAAAATCTAATGGCGTACTGGATCATTAGATTTTAAGAAATGTGCAAAAATTAAGATTTCAAGAATATGATCTAACAATCTAAGGGTTTTACTCAATTTTTACAAAAAATGTTCTCAGGGATGCAGGACAAACTGATCATTGGACAGGTTATAGTCAGCAGCTGCAGTATCAATCTTTCAAAAAATTTTACAGTTTTGATGAAAATTTTTGTGCAGTTTTTATGAGTAAAAATGTTAGATTGTTAGATCCTACTCTTGAATTCTTAATTTTAGTATGACTCCTAAAATCTAACAATCTAACTATTTTACTCGATTTTTACAAAAAATTTTTGTTCGGCCACACTTTTACATTTTCAGGGCACGTTTTTCAATGATTCCATGTGCTTAAGCATTGCTTTCGGAGCGCATTTTTTACTTTCTCGGGAATTCATTTTTAAACTACACATATGTGAAAAATCAACCCTGAGACAGTAAAAAACTCGCCCCCAAAACAATGCTTAAGCATACGGAATCATTGAAAAACGTGCCCCAAAAATGTAAAATTATGGTCCGAACAAAAATTTTCTGTAAAAATTGAGTAAACCTTTTAAATTGTTAGATTTTAAATGTCACACTAAAATTGAGATGTTAAGAGTAGGATCTAGCAATCTAATGGTTTTACTCATAATAACTGTACAAAAATTTTACCAAAAATGGAAAAAAATGTACGTCTGGTAATTTAACAGTCAAGTGCATCAGCTGTTGACCATCTAGTCTACAATGGTTCATTTTGATAGTTTTATGCATTGTTGAGCTGTTGGTTTGGCCTGATAGTTCTATGAAAAAGGGGCCTAACACTTAAAATTTGCTTGATACAAGTAAAACGATTAGATTTCAAGTGTCCCCTAGCATATGATCTAATGATGAAACGGTTATACTATCAAAATTGCAAAAAAAATTTATAATAACATCAGATATTTTAAAAGACTATAGTCCATCAAAATACTTGGTTTGTTTTGCATACCTTGAAAATTTCAAAACGTCAGAGGGTCATAGAATCCAACGATCTCGATTTTTTACAGAAAATTGTTGTTCATGGCACATTTTTTATATACTCGGGACACGTTTTTCAATGACTCCCTATACTTAAGCACTGTTTTTGAGGCCTGTTTTTCACTCTTCCGGGGAAACATTTTTAAATGGAACATGTGGAAAGTCATGCCCAAGACGGTAAAAAACGGGCCCCAAAAACAATGCTTAAATATAGGGAAGCATCTGAAAATGTGTGCCGAGTATGTAAAAAATGCACCCCAAGCAAAAATTTTCCATAAAAAATCAAGTAAAACCATTAGATCATCAGATTTGAAGAGTCACACTAAAAATTGAGATTCTAAAGTAGGATGTAATGCTCTGACAGTAGGATGGAATAGTTGCACTTTTTTGGGGTAAGATTTGTAAATTTGTAAAAAATCATACCCATAAGAGTAAAAAACGTGTCCCGAAAACAATAATTAAGATAGAAAAACGTGTCCCAGGTATTAAAAAAGAGTCCTAAAAATCTAATGTAATATCTGCGAGTCCTATGGTCTAACGGTCTAATGGTTTTACTCCTTTTTTACAAAAATATTTTGCTCAGGACTCATTTTTTGAATACTCAGGACACGTTTATTATGATTCCTTATGCTGAACCATTGTTTCCAGGACAAGTTTTTACTCTTTTGGGGTAAGATTTTACATACAATTTGTTAAAAAATTAAAGTAGAGTAAATGTGTCCCGAAAACAATGGTTAAGCATGGGGAATCATTGAAAAACATGTCCCAAGTCTTTTAAAAATGAGTCCCAAGCAAAATTTGTTGGTGAAAAATTAGTAAAACTGTTAGATTTTTAGACCATATGACTCACAGATGTCACCTTAGATTTTAGGTAAGGATCCAACAATCTAACAGTTTTTCTCTCTAAAATTGTACAGAAATTTTGTGAAACAGTTAGATTTTTATTGAAATGTAAATTTTTTTTGAAAAATTGATACTATGTTTATTGACTGTAGTGATCGGTTCGTCCTGCATTTTTGGGGAAATTTTAAAAAACACCTGTGTTTTTTAAATTTAAAAAATGAGTAAAACTGTTAGATTCTATTATCTTCAAGGGTTTTTTTTTAATTTTTTCGATAGAGATATCACATTATCAATTCTAATGTCTGAGTCAAGTTGGCCAAAGTATACTTTCTATGGTGAGGTCAATTTTTACCCATTAAAGTTTGAGCATAGTTTCTACATGAAGGTAAATGTTTACCCATTGAAGCTTTGGGCATACTTGCTACATGGAAGTAGAATTCTACACATTGAAGCTCCAGGGGTACTTTCTGCATGGAAGTAGAATTCTAGGGGTGGAGGTTCAACATGTAAAATTCTACTTCCACATGAAACTACAGTCGTAGCTTCGGGTGTACTTTTGACACGAATGTAGAATTCTAGGGTTGAAGCTTCGACAGCACTTCCTGCATGGAAGTGGAATTTTACCCCTTAAAACTTTGGGCATACTTTCTACACCCCCTGTATCACCTTGCAGGCTCAACAAAATTCATATTGCATTACACTGTCGACTATACTTTCTACACCCCCTGTATCGCCCTACACAGTTGAGGCAGCTTTGGAGTGCATGTTTTATACAGGGGTATCTTTTGTGTACCCCCTGTATAGGCCTGTATTACTAGTAGTTTGCCAGAAATGTGTTCCGGGGTGAATAAATAGAGGGCAAGTCTTGCAGAGATGGCTAGACAAGGTAGTGAACAGTGGATGTTGGGATCATCAAATGTGTTGAATAATCTTTTGATGTATCTACAAAGTGATTGTGAGCAGTAGAGAATTGGTAATAACGTAGACATATCTGTATTTGTGGGGATATATATGAAAAATTTTGAACAGTATTATGTGAGTGGGTCTCATGTATTTAAGTTCAATTTAAATTAAAACATAAGTGGGTAATGGATCTTGATAATTTGAAGATAGATAGGAAATGGAAGGAAAAGTACAAGGGAAACAACTGATGGGGATCTTGGTGGTGGTGTTGAGCATGAGCTTTACAACTAAGGACTATGGGAGTCAAGTTTAGCAATCTCCAGCCTTAGCCTCAAAAATTGCATGAACTAGACTGAGGCAATTAATTAGATTGATGGCAACTAGCCACTGTAAAGCCAGGTTCATACGGTGACATTTCACCTGACATACATGTTGCAACATATATGCTTTTTCCAAAAATGTCATGACATTAAGATGTTCACATATGTGACATATATGTGCGACATATGATATGACATACAGTGGGACATATTCCACCTCAGTATTATTTTTCGGTGTCAAATAAAAAGTCTGTTGCTATTCTTGGTCTTTTCCTACTTTTGGATGATAAGTTTTTTTTGCGCCTGTCATGATTACATGCACCAAGCACACAAATAGTATCAAATGTCACGCTGTATGTCAGCTAAAATAGCCCGCTGAGCAAAAAAGCAAACTGTATGTCGGGTGTATGTTGCTTATATGTCAGGCTTATGTTGCACCCATTCACACCTGACGATTTTACTTAACGTACATATGTCTATGTCGCATATATGTTTCAACATGTATATCAGGTATATGTTGTGCAAAATGTCGCTGTGTGAACCAGCCTTAAGTCTTTTAGGCACAGGGGCAGTCAAAAGACATGGGAAACTGAAACCAGAAAATCAAGAAAAGTATGCACAGAATAAAAGACTAAAAAATATGTGGATAGAAACATATGTTATGTCAATTCTTTGATTGTGTTAATGCAACATAATGTTCTTGTGTTGATGATTGGAGGAGAGGTGGCAGTTGAAGTGAATGTTGACAGCCAATTGGGATTAGAAGGAAAACATAATGAAAAATATGAGATGGAAAACAAATTAATGAAGAGAAATTTGATGAGGAGAAATAAGTGTGTAAAATTAAATTAGATGAAGATTCTAATGGTCAACCCAAAACTGTTTCAGGAGTTGGAGGACCAGTCTTAGGGAGCAGTGAGCTGAATAGCTACAGACATGGAAGAATGTAGTAAACACAAGGGCTGGACTTAGGATATAATGTATGGACTCAGTATAATACTGGTAAAATGGTAAGGTACATGTGCAGTGGGGCGTTGCAATGTTGATGCAACAGTAAGTCTATTTGGGACTAGAAGGGGAACAAGTGGTTGGGATCCAAGCAAATGAGGTAACACAGATGAACTATGGGAAGTAATTTTGAGCTGAGTGGCAGGAAAGGTGTATATTTCTGGAATTTTTCAGGGATTAACACATAAAAATATTTACAAAAATATATACATAAAATAGAGCAGGATACCTATTGCTGCAACTGTGAGGTGGTGAAATGAAGATGTGGTGGTTCATCAGCTTCAACAATAAAAATAGGGCTGAGAAGTAGAGACAGTTTGCAGCCTGCCAGGCATGTTTAAGGTGTGAATGATTTGGGGGAGAATAAAATCTTCCTGTTGAGAGAGATGTATTTCAGCTGTCAGGTTGGAAAGAGCTTCCACTGTTGGTAACTGAAACTCCTCTTGTGATAATAGTTGAGTGGAATGTGATTCTTGGTGGGAGGTGACTATGGGCTCAGATTTTTCAGCAACTGCCAAGTTGTCAGAAATGACAGAACTGTTCCTGTTAATTTGAACAATATATTCTCAATCAGAATGCTTGGCTTTTGCAGACTAGTGACAGTAGGGATAGATTCAGGTGAAAGTCTATTGACTTTTGGGACTATAGTAAGGGTTGTCATTTGTTGACAATTTTATGTATCATTTTTCAAAGTTCAGAAAGGCATTAACATGAGGGTGAGCAAGAAAGTCAGGACTGATGATGCCTTGGTCATTAGCATCATCATCAAGTATATGACACACTTGATGAGATGCCCTCCAAAGCCTGATTCCATCATAAATAGAACTGGGCCTTGGAATTTTACTACAGCAGCATCATCAACTCACAAGTGACCACAGACAGGAAGGGAAGGTTGGTTTTATTAAAGGCACATTTTAATAAGCTAGAAGACAATACCTAGGACTGTGCAGCAGTATTGATTAGAGCATTGGCAGAAGACCATTCAATTCCAATAGAGATGAGGAAGGCATTAGGGTATAATTCTTGATGTAATCATCAGTAGCAGTATTGAGTTTTCCAATCTGGCACAAAGCTGGACATGCGACCCAGGGATCTTGACTTGAGGTATGATTTGCAATTCATCTGATAATACTGGGAGAGAAAATGGTCAAATTTGTATAAGTTTTTGGAGTAGTTTGGACTGTGTTTGCAGAAAGAGGTTGTGGAACAGCATTAAAATGAGATGGGGCAATAGAAGTGCTTATAGCAGTGACTCCTGGTGTTTAGGGTGCTGGTAATGTTATAGGTTGATCAGAATTCTCTGTAACATGTTGATTGTTGGCAGGAAAAGATATCCAAAAAGTGGATAGCCTGATAGTATAGGGATAGTTATGGTACTCAATAAGAGGATTAAGAGCGTTGTGGTGAAAATTTGGCATAATAGGGTTGTAAATCTCAGCATTGCAACTTGTACATGTATTGCCATATGAGGCGTGACTGCTACAGAAGTAAGGGTTTCCTCTATTTCCATAGCTGCTTTGATTTTTTTGGCACTCAAAGTTAATCTGGATACTATTTCCAAAATTAAAGTTGTATCGATTAGTGTATTTATTTGCTGAGTGGGGAACAAAATGATGATCAGAATATGACTGAGACTGTGGGCTGACTCATTAGAACCATTAGCAATCTATTGTATTGTGGGTGTTGCTTTTATCAGTTTTCCAACAATGTACTATAGGCTGAGTAGCTGAGGGGTGGTTATGACTGCAAATTTGAGGGGGATCATTTTGGTGAGGAAAGTCAAGAAGATTATTAGATTGAGAGTTATTGTGGCTATGGTATGGGGAAAGATCATAGGTTGCAGAAGGGTATCAACTTCTGTCAGTCAGAAAAGTAGAATGAGAAGGGCAAGTATCAGGAGTGAACAAAGGTTAGGTAATTTTGTGTACAGTATCAACAATTTGTTGAAGAAGATCAGTGGTTTTAGTAGCAGGAGCTGAATTGTTGGTAAAAAGGATGTGAAGTCTATCGTCAGAATTTTGTTGGTGGGAATTAGTAGTGATGAGATATCTCCTATCATAGTGTCTTTGATTATGAGGAGTAGGAGGAAGTTGGGGAAAATCTACATCAGCTTGATTTATGAGAATGGGTCACTCTGCAGTACCAATCTCTGCTTTAGTTGCATCCTGCTTTTTTCTCTCTTTAGAAATTGCCATGACAAGTTGTTGGACTGTAGAGAATTCATGGGCATCCTCACCAATACACATCTGGAAGAAAGTTGGCATTTTCATCAGAAAAATCGTGATGAGTTTTTGGTGGCAAAATTTTTGGTTTCGGTTTCAGAATAGGAGTTAGATGTAGGTCATAACACAACTGAGAAAGGCCATGTCTTTGCCTGTACTTGGGGATATGGATTCTAGTTTGCACTCATGGATCATGTGTTTGCAGTTGAGGCAAGGGAGAACATGAGCATGTGCTTAATTTCCTCATAGTCATTAATGTCCTGTAGGGTGTCACTAGGGGCATAACAAGTTAGTCTTTGAAGTGCACTGATTTTGACATAATTTAATAAGTCAAAACCAAACTCTCTTTGAAGGTGGAGGAAGAAACAAAATAATTTCTTTTTGCAAAACTTGCGTTGATACACACTGGATTCATATTTTTTACAATTACCTCAATTAGGCATTCCTTGATGTGAGAGATAGAGAGTATGAGTAGGGGGAAGGCAAAATTATTGGGATAATTTGAAGGGGTAATCAGAAAAACCAGGCAGTACCATTGTGTGGGGTTGTTGAGGGATTTTAGATGTGACAACAGGGTTTTTTTCAAGTACAGGTGGGGCACGCAAGGTATTATGGGTAGGTTGGTCTGAAATAAGGGCTTTTAACTTGATTATGAGTGGAAGAGCAGTTAAATGAGATGTGACAGGGACAGTGCTCAGGACAGTGGTCCTAGCATTTAAGGCAGGACCATCTTCTCTGATATGAGGGACAGAAGTAGCAGTAGTCTGAGGTAGACCTGCTTGCAGAGGGAGTTGGAAAAGATTATTACTGACCATCAGTGTAATTTTTTCCAACATAGAACTAACGGTAGCAGCCATGGTCGCAGTTTTTTGCTGTTGAAGTTCAGAAAATTAATGTGCCTCAAGCTCCTTGAGGAGACACACATTTTTCTCTTTAATTTCTCAGGTCTGATTGTCTACCAGACTTAGAAGTTGAGTTATTTAGAAGTTGAGGGAATATTACTGTGAATTTTAGCAGTTGCATAAGCCAAAGCAGTTAGCTGCTATGTAGCTTCAGCAAGAAAGTTCTCCAGCCCTGCTGTTGCTGTGTGAGCATCACTGGCATGTTGTGAGATGCAGTTTTTACCTCAGCGGCACTTGGGATGAGAGATAGAAGATGGGACTTGAGAAAAATGGGCATCAGTAGAATCAGATAGATAGTCCATAGTTCCATTGTTGGGAATAGATTGTCCTGAATGAGGTGGATAATTTTGAGTAAAAATATTCGCTAGTTAACTGGTAAATACAGCTGAAGCTGTTGCCAACTGTTTGACCAGGCACACCACTGACTGACATGGCAGTGTCAAAAAAATTGCTAGGATCAATTATGCTTTGAGTTGAGTTCAAAATATTTACTAGGTAGGGTGATTGGGGAGAAGAATTAGGAACAGCTTAGGGAGAATTATGGCATGGCTAATTTCTTAACCAAGGCGCCTGACTCAAAGGAACCTGAAAACCTGATCCCACTCGTGAGAAAGTGTAATCAATGGTCGCACAGGTTGAGAAATTTAAGTGATTTGAGAACTAGTCATATTCTGGGAGGACTGGAGGGTGTTTATTGCATCGCTATTCACCAGTGGGGGTATATTGTGCAAGGACTGGAGTATAGCAAGTTGCTATTCACTGGTGGGCTAGTTATATTGTGGGAAGACTGGGGGTGTACAAAAGGCTATTCATTGGTGGGGTATTCTGAGGAGCCTGGAGGGTGCTCAGCACACTGCTATTCACCACTGGGGTACTTGTACTTTGGGAGGATTGAAGGGTGTCTAGTACAGTGCTATTCAAGGGCAGAGTAGTTATATTTTGGGATTCGAGGGTGTTTAGCAAAGTGCTATTTACAAGAAAAACCATGTTTTCGGGATGTGGTAAATTTGGGGAAAAACTAGTTAGATAGTCTTTGGCTGTATAATTGGGAAGCCTAGTTTCCAGAATTCACAAAACTTCAGAAGACTAAACCAACATTGGGTGGAGTGAGAAATCATATTCATGCCTAATGATTCACCAATGTTATATCTGAAAAATGTTGAGTATCTTGGTTATTAATGATCGCACAAAAAATACAAATCATTTTGAAACTAAGAACAGTTGAAGCAGGATTTGTTCCATGAGATTCAGACCTTAACCAGGTGAATCTTACCTGTGTTGGCTGATGAAAATTGGCTATCAAAAGTCAGGTGGAAATAATTCAAATCAGGCAAAAATATTATTGAAATAATTCCAAATTAAAAAATTAAGAATTTAACAATTTGAAATAAAAATCATAGTGGCTAAATCAAAAATTGAAGGCTGATTTTATTGAAGGTGGATGGGCCCTGATGAAATTAAACTAGTTCATTAGAAAATGCCCTGATGTGGCAGAAAAGAGAAGAATATACTTGCTTGGACAGTTGCCAAGCTGAAAAAAAGTGGACTAGAGTTTTGAGAACTTAATTTAAGGTTTGAAAAATCCACTTTTATTCTTTCTTTAAAATGTTACATGTCAATAGAAAAGCATATTCTGCAGCTTCATGCATTTCGTCGTGGTTGACTTCACTCAAATGTGGAGAAATGCTAAACTAATAACAATATAGCATTGTATGTCCTGACTGATCCGAAAATATGCCTCTAACTCTAGCTGAAAAATAATGAGAGACTGTCATACTATAGTCATTTTGTTTTTTCAACTTATGTCTATGACTAAAAATGTGTCACTATAGAAATTGCATATCCTCACTCATGCTTCATACTGGGTACCCAAGTATTTTGGGTATCTGGGTATACCTACCCAAGTCAAAATGTCTGGCTTAAATTGCTTATCCTCAGTCTTGTTTCATACTGAGTGCCCAGGTATTTTGGGTACAGTGTTTTTTTAGCTGCACACACAGCAGTGTCGCTAATGGCAGTTTTTTTTCAATAATTTATTAGGAGAAAAAAACAACAAAACAGCACTCATGCACTTTAAAACCAGGAGAAAAAAGTCAAACTAATAATAGTTTGACTATATTAGCTAATATAGTCAAACTAATGGCAGTTTGACTATACTAGCGCCAAAAAATTTTATTATCACACAGTAGTTTATTTCTTTTTACAATAGTGATAAAGTTATTAGTGATTGTATTAAGCGTTATTGAGAAATGTGTTATTATAAACCTATTTTTTGACAGCATTCTTCAAAACGTACCTAACTGTATTCACAGGGCGGCAACTGAGCAAAAAAAATTTTATGGTGCCCAGCACAGGAAAATTTTCAGGTTTTTACATTCTAAAAGGCTGGGAAATGAATCTTCATAACAATGCAAATAAATCAGAATGAAATTGATGCATCGAAAAAGCTTTTTTATCCTGGCGTGCAGCACCAGGAAAATTTTCTGATTTTTGTGTTCCAAAATGCTGATGTTCCCAACAATTATTCCTGGACAGAAGCTCTAAATTTACAGTCTTGTAATGATGTTCGTCATCTTTCAATCGCAAATTGGGAAGATTCAAGCTTTAAAATGTTGGAAAACTTCAAATGAAGCAAGAGAATAAAATTCTGAGAAATGATGAAAAATCTCAATTATCAGCAAATTATTTACTCTTGGCTAAATTAGTAAAAAAGAGATGAAGTAATTTACTTGATAGAAACTGATGAAGGTTAATTAGTAAGTGGAAGTAGATATGATAACGGCTGCACCTGATAGAAAGCAATGACTGTCATACTCATGACTGGCGGAAAATTTTGAGGTTTTGACTTAAAATTCACCAAAATGAATCCTTTGAGTTTTAAAGTGAGAAAAAACTTTTTCTTATGGAAAAAATGCCCAAAAATTTTTCCTTATTTCAAAATTTTGTTCCCTAAAAGATACCATTGAGGATGAGAGAAAAAAAATTGTAAAGATTGACAGAAAATATCATTTATCAGCAAAATGTTTTCTTGTAACTAAAGAAAAAGAGATGAGGTACAATTCAGTTGATTGAAACTGCTGAATGTTAAGTAGTAAGTGGAAGTAGATATGTTAATAGCCATGTCGGATAGGAAAAAATCACTGTTATACTCTTTGACAGGCCTGAAGCGCCCGAAAATTTTGACATTTTTCTATGTGAGAGACAAAATCCACATATGACAAAGTCCCAATAGCCTTGTATATCTATCATTATAAATTCTGAAATTGGTCGTTAGTGCGGATCTTTCAATTTTCACCATTTCTTGTCAATAAAACTGTTTTTTCATGTGTTGTTAGATTTTAAAAAGTTCAAAGGTAGTCAATTGACTTTTTCTAGAGATCAGCCAGGGGTATCCAGAGTCTCAGTAGAAGGGTTTACTTCCCTATCCTATCAATGGTTAGTAGGCCTGCTGTTTCACTCAGCTGCAGAATATACTTTTCCAATTACATGAAACATTTTTTAATGAGGAAAAATAAAAATCCAGTATTACAAAAGTGGATTTTTTAAACTTCAACTCAAGTTCTCAAAAATCTAGTCCACTTCTTTTTCCAGCTTGGCAACTATCCAAGCAAGTATATTCTTCTTTTTTCTGCCACATCAGGGCATTTTCTAATGAACTAGTCTACCTCTTTTTAGTGGGCATCAACCATGGATGAGAACCTTCATAGAAGCACATTGAAGTTTTAAATTTCTTTATCTTCACATCAAAGAAACAATAAAAAACAATGTGAAAACTTTTCCATGAAAGTACACTTTCCATGAAAGTAAAAGATGTTTAAATGGCATAGTAAAACACATTGTAAACAGAATGTAAAGTGACTCTATCTGTTGAATTCCTCGTGGTCAAGAATCCTCAACTCAAAAAATTGCAGGAATACCTTTGTTTAATCAAAAGGCAAGTTTTTGTTTAAAGTGACTGCTTCCATTGAATTTGCTTGAAAATGCCATGGCTATGGCCAGAAACCCCTACCCCAAAAATTGTGGAAATACATAGGCTCACACTCAGGATATAATTTTTGTGTTGTGTGACTGCATCCATCGAATTCACCATAGCCAAAAACCCTTCCTCCAAAAATCGCAGAAATGCATTTGTATATACTCAAGAAAATTTTTTGTATACAGTGACTGCATCCATTGAATTCCCCACAGTCGAAAGCCCTCCTGCCAAAAAATGGCGGAAATTCACTTGTTTACACTCAGAATAACTTTTTTGTGTAAAGTGACTGCATCTATATAATTCCTAACAGTTGATAACCCCCTTCCACCAAAAAATCACAAAAATATGCTTGTTTATACCCTGGATAATTTGTTGCGCATATTTTTGCATGACTGCATACTTTGAATTCCCTGTGGTCGAAAAACCCTTCCACCAAGAAGTCATGAAAATATGCTTGTTTACACTCATGATAATTTTTAGTGTAAAATGACTGCATCTATTGAGTTTCACGCAGTTGAAAACTCCTTCCACAAAAAAATCATGAAATATGCTAGTTTACACCTGGGATATTATTTTGTGTGAAGTTAATTCCCAATAGTCTAAAACCCCTTACTCAAAAAGACCACAGAAATACCTATGTTTTACATGCAGGATAACTTTCATGTAAAGAGACCACATCCATTAAATTCCCTGTGATGAAGAATTCCTTCCTCCAAAAAATCACAAAAATATGCTTATGTACACCCAGATAATTTTTTTTTGTGTAAAGTGATTGTGTTCATTGTACTCCCTGTGGTTGATGCCACTTCCACCAAGAAATTATGAAAATACGCTCGTTTACACCCCGAATAATTTTTTTGTTGTGATGTTAGGGGAGGTAGTGTTAGGGATGAGATAGGAGAAGTGGCCATACCTCAGGGAAGAGGGTTAAAAGGTGCTATGGGGACCCTAGGCACAGGGGTACTGTAGATGGAGACATGCTATGAATTATCCCCAACCTTGTATGTCACAGGGCCTATCACATAGAGTGATTGCCCGTGGATGATGAGAGACAGCTATAGAAGAGACATCAGCAATCCTAGTCCTGGAATGGGACCGGAGGAGAGCCGGAACCTTAGTCCTATATAATTCCTGTAGGGAGAAGCCCAATAGAGAACTGGAGGGGTAAATTGACACTGGAGAAAGAAGAGAGAGAGAGAGGGAGAGTGTGTGTTGGTGCCCAATCTCACTTACTTATAAACTAATGAAGAAGACTTACCAAATGAATATGCAAATTGATCTTTTATTAATATAATAAAATGGCAGTAAATACGTAACAGGTGACAGGGGGGGCACTTGGGCAAAAATAACTCTGAAGTATCAAAATATGAGTGCATAACAGGGGACTCAATATTTATACCAGCAGGAGTAGGTGTGTCAGCTGCTCTAGGGTATGGTAGGAGGAGGTGGCTACAGTAATCATTGATGGTTCTTGCAGAAGAAGAAGCCTGTCGAGTTGAAGGCCAAAAATAGTTCGTATTGCCCTTTCTAGTGAAGAAGAGGCCGGCGCGCATGCATTCCTGTGAAGATGCAGGAAGGAGGCCTCAGGAGAGATGCTGACTCTGTTTGCTAGAGTCGTTTATCAAGCACAGAAATAGTTACAAAAAGAAACAGACGTGAATGTAGACAACTATGTTGATAAACGAGCATACAGTAGGAAATTAAGGTATACTGTAAGGAGCAGTGGCACATGACATTGTGTTAACTGGCATCATCCATTGATTTCCTAATGATCCAAAACACCTTCCCTCAAAAAAGTACATGAAAACCTTTGTTTATATTTACGATTTGTTTGCAGCCAACTTATTTTGGTTTTTAATCCAGGCAAAAGTTACAAGAATTCTTTATTTGTAATAACTCTACTTCAGCTGCATTTCATACTAGGGTGCAAAATTTTCTAAAAAAATATGTTAGCCAAAGAAGGGTGACAGATGTGACTTCCATAGCTAAAAAAATATAAATTTTTCAAAATTTTTAAATTTCTCATTAAAATCATCAGTAACATGCCAGGGTAGCAGTACAGCATTCTAAAATTCAATATTGAGTTCAGGAGACGAGTTTTAGTCATATCCACCTTTTCATATCCACGGATTAGACATGTGAAAGTCTAATCGGCCGATATGAAAAGGCAGATATGACATTTCTAATTGGAACAATGTTTTTGGTATTGTGGAGGTTCGAGGACACGCCTGAACCTGGCAAAAGTTCTACCATATTTATTTATTTTTGCATGCAGTGCTCCAATAACTTATTCACTAATTAGTCTGACAGTTCCATGCATTATTACAAATTCAGGTGTATGACGAACAAGCATATGAATCTTTGATTGCTTCACCACTATCGCATCATCAAACTCATGGTCTCAGAAAATGTTGAATTTGAGGCAAAAATAGGCTGATTTCAACTAATTTTCTTTCGATTTCTGTCATTCCTCTCACTTTGGGTATGACTATTGCTGAAGGAAACTATATGAGAAATATGGTGCCGATAAATTCACAATTCAGCTTTAAAGTCAACACTACATCATGAGATAAAAATCATTTAGCAATGATGATTGAAAGAATCTTTCCTAAGACTGAGAAGATGGTTAGCATCAACGACTGCTAAAGCTTTGGTGAGTTTCCTGGGGCCGGCACCAATGACCATTTTATGCACATGGTTGCCAGAAAATGATAATCTTATAACCTAATAGGCTAAAATATTTGATTCAGAACAGGTTGAAAATCTGTTTTCATGGATTTGAAATAGTGAACTGAATCATGCAGTGCAAGCGTCTCTCTGCTAATTTCTGTAAACTACCCGAACCGTGGGACAAGGACCTGGAGGCCATTGCGGTTCATCTCATTCAGCTGTCATTAGCTAAATGATTCGAAAAATATCCATCTTCCATATCACTCATCCACGAACGTGCCACAATGGCGATCGATTTGCATCCAAACTAAGTTCCAATACTAAAACTGCTGAGGATTTGATGAAATTTAGTTCTTCTAACTGGATTTGCATCGTTTCATACAATTCTTGCTGGTCAATTACGTTTCATTGAATTTCGAAGAGCTTTCTATCTAATCATAGGTGGTGCGATAGCATCAACCTATGAGTTACTTGGCCCCCAAATTTCATGTCCCACCCCTTCTAGAGCCAAAACGGTAAGAGCTAGAATCTTCGGGGTTTTTTCATAATTTCGGGCATAAGGGCAAACTATGGGGTGCCTTTTGTCCTTTGGCCTCTATCTGCAAGTGGTGCTCGGTGGGGCCCCAAAAATATGCAAAAAAAGCACTTTTTAAGGGCCTCCAGTTCCACCATGCCCCGCAATGGGTGTGCAATATCCAAGCTCCATACTTCGGCCTAAGAGTCTTGGGGATGCAATCTCAAACGAGATTTTTCATTTTTTTAAAATATGGCCCCAATTCAATTATATGATGGTCCAAAGTCCCGACAACTGCGAAATTCGGCAATTTTGTTATATAATACTTACGGCTTCAAAAAAATAATTTTTTGCAGCATAATGCACTTCGGTGCCAGAATTTTTTGCAGTTTCAATTGAACCGGTAGCCTTATTGGGATTTTTGGGGTGCCAAGGTTTTCGATTATAGTAAATTCAATGGAGTCATTTTACACAAAAAATTAACGAAAATACAAGCGTATTGTCGTGATTTCTTTGGGGGAAGAGTTTTTCCACCACGGGGGATTCAATGAATGCAATCACTTTACACAAAAAAATTATCGTAATTGTAACAAATGTATTTGAGCGATATTTTGCGAGGAGGGGTTTTCGGCTATAGAAAATTTGATGGATGCAGCCACGTCACACAATAAAATTATCCTGATTGTAAACAAGCCTATTTCAGCGATTTTTTGGTGGAAGGGGTTTTCAACCCCAAGGAATTCTATGGACGCAGTCATTTTACACCAAAAATTATCATGCGTGTAAAACAAAGGTATTTCCGTGATCTTTGTCAAGAAGGTGTTTTCGACCATTGGCAATTTAATGGATGCGATCACTTGACACAAAAAATTATTGCGAGTGTAAACAAAATTATTTCCGCGATTTTATCTTGGAGAAATTTTTCCACCAGTTGTGAATTCAATAGACACGATCACTTTACACAGAAATTATCTTATGTGTAAACAACAGTATTCCTGCGATTTTTTGGGGACGGGCTTCCGGCTATGGAGAATTCGACGGACGCAGTCATGTCACACAAATAAATATACCGAATCTAAACAAACGAATTCCCCCGACTTTTTGGTGGGAGGAGTTCTCGACGTGGGTGGGGAGAACTCAATGGATGTGGTCACTTGACATAAAAATCATTTCAGGTGTGTAATGTAGATGCTAATGCATCGGTGTAAATACATAATGTACACTATGTGATATTCATTAATAAATATAAATTCATGTTATAATCTATCGTCTCAAGGGTGTCTGGATTTCACATCCAGACATTCCTATAAATTTATGTAAAGTACTCTGTTTTGATCATCCCACACCCCAGTAGCTGTTATTTACCCAATTAAAGATGCTCTAATTAATTTGCACATCAGCAGCCGGTCCCCGCTGAATCCACATGAAAGTACACATTCCACAGCTATATTAATTCTCCATTAAAACCATAAACACACCTGCAAGTAGTAAAAAGTAGAAGTGTCAGAGGGTCAATTCCTCTGACCTTTGGTCCTCTAATTATCACATTTTCATTTTCTAGAGTTTCTTTGTTGTTAAAGTATTTCAATTTATTATTAAGTAAACAAACCGATAAAACGGTTTGTGTCACATATTTTTGGCCCCAAAACAAATAAATGGTTAGGGCGAAAGTTTTGCATACAACATGCAAGTTGATGTTAGCTACGCCGCCGTGCTGTGAATGATTATTGAAGAATTATTATTGAAACGTATTTTTCGTTTTTGCGCTCTTTTTTCGCCCTGTCTTGTTGGCCAGACGTTTTTCGATTTGCGCGGTGACTAGGAAAGGAGCGGGGGCGTTCTCGCCGATTACGATTATTTTGTATTGTTGTTTTTGCGTCGCATGGGTTTGACGGTTGAGAGCCGACGCAGCCTGAGGATTTACGACGCCCCCTTTTGATCAAGAGGCTTAGTGAGTTGTTGTTTGGAGACAGGTAGATTTGTCTTGTCTTTTGAGGAGTTTCAGCTAAGGCCGCGTGTTGAGATATCCTAAAGCCCCTGTGGCTCTGAGCGCAGGGGCGAAGAAAGGGATCTGCAAGGCAGGGAGTAGCTAGGCGGCAGTGTTCTCGTGTTTGGCAATTGCATACTCGTTTTCTATTGATCCTCACTGTTATATTTCATTGCACTTTTCGTTTTGCTCATAATAAACATCTTCGTACATCCAGTCTCAGCTAGGTGCAGTAGGAGCATAGTTAGTACCGGGTTAGCGTCAGGGGCCATACCAGATTGGATCTCCCAAGAACCGCAGCTAGGTAGCCGAGGGTATACGAGCACCCAATACAACATTGGTGACCGTACCAGGATCTCCCGTCCGACATCGCCAATACAACATTGGTGACTTGTACAGCTACGAAGGTAAATTATGAAGAAATTATCGAAACGGAAGTTAACCGTCCGGAAACAGCTGGGTAGACGACCGAAAGTAAGTTTATCTCAAACCAAATTGGCCAAGGAAGATCATGCCTAACGAATGGCAAATATGGAAGCAACAATTGAACAAGTAGCAAAGAAATTCACAAAATTACCCAAGGATAGCGACAGAAACCAAACTATTGATGCAGAGATATGTGACTATGTGGATCAGAGGATACAAGCGTCCCCAGATTCAGTGTCATTGTTTGAAAAAATTAGTATAGCTCCAGAAACGAATGTGGTATCAATTTATAATTCAAAACATACGCCGACAGTATCAAAAATTGATGCGAAGATAGACATCAAAGCGAAACCGAAGAACGAAATGGAAAGGATAACGAATGGAAATATACAGGATGTAGCTACTTTAGCCATCCTGGAATCAATGCAAAGAGCCGTTGACAAATCGGCTAATGCTGTTAATGTAGAAAGAACGAAAGCAGCACTTCAGGAACAAGAAATACTCGATCAACTCAGGCGAGAGAGAGCGGAACGCAAATTTTGGGAAGAAAAGTTTCGGGAACAAGAACAGCAAAATTCAAGAAAGATAATGGAGGAAGTTGAGAAGCAAATGGGGGAATTGATGAAGAAAATGGACAAGAGACCCGATGAAAGAATATCGAATCCTGGAGATATGGAAATACTTCCGTCTGAATCAGTTAAGGACCATTTAGACAGGAGTTTGGAAAGAAAAGTAAATTGGTTCAAAAACCATTTCAATCAGGCCCAGGCTCAGAATGCCCAACATCAAAATATTGAAGATGATATACCAACGACATCATGGAATCCCGGAATAGAACAACCTATAGCAGCAGGCATTCCTCGAAATGGACAAGAGTATGGACGATATTGCGAAGATCCCGAAAAAAGAATGAAGATAATTCTAAGTTGAATAAAAAATAAAGAAATATCCGATAAAATGGAAGCCGCAGAGATACTCAATTTTTTCGCGTGTTTGGAAGGCACATTCAAGCCTGAAGACACAGAAGACTTAAGAATTGAAGTACTCTGGCATTGTTGGGATTTCATAACTTGGACGTATGTGGACAAGAACGGCAGCTATGAAGAAGGAAAAGCAAGCATGATTAGAATGATCGCCCCTAAAATGGACACTCCTGCACTCAGAAGGGAGTTACATGATATGAAAAAATGAAAAGGGAACCTACGAAAGATTTTTTGCGACGAATAAAGACGTATGTTCATTTATTAAATTACGAAAAAACGGAAAATGAAAGAAATCAGATTGTTATTGAGACATATTTTCACAAAGCTCCAGTGTACGTCCAAACTCGAATGGAGGGTCGGCTTCACGAATTCAAAAATATCGCCTCTCTGGCAGAATTCGTAAACAAATTGAAAGCCGATACAACGGCCTGGAAGGAGTTCAGCAAGGATCAGGAAGACGGCGAAGATGATCGGTTGAATCGAGTCTATGAAAATAGAAGATTTAATAACCTACAAATTCGTCAGCAGGACAGCAGTGCTAGTCAACGGCAGCAAATTCCAGGGCCTCAACAAATTTTTCCACTGCCACCTGCATTTTAAACCCTCTTATCTCACCAGGATATCATGAAAATGGTTAATGATGCGATTAGGAATCAGGGCCCTCTAGCTCTTAATTGGTGGGGAGTCAATAGTAATCCTAATAATGTACCATATAATAGTTTACCTGATCGAGTTTTGGGAAATCCATACCGGCGACCATATTGTTCATACCATAAATCGAATAGCCACTCATCCAAAAATTGTTTTATTCTCCACCCTGAATTGATTCAGCCAACGGATCAGGGGAGGTTGTGGAATCCTGGCAACAATTTGTATAATCGAAATTTTGACCATCGAGGTGGCTTTGTAAATCGTGGACGAGCGGGATTCGCTAATTTCGGCCAATGGGTGCCATATCATAATAATAGCACGGAACAAAATCCAAACATGGCCTATTATTATCATCAAAATAATGTCCCGCAACCACCGCCAAATGTCGAACCCTCAACATCATCGCAACTGACAAATAATCCTCCGAATAATTCTATAAACGTCATAAATTCCCAGGAGGCTAAAAAACAAGATAAACTGGAAATTATAGCCCTAGATGGAGTTCTTATAGAAAATTACGAGTTAAGTTTGGCGAATGTTATCAATTCTACTTCAGAAGCGAAACCTAGACTCGCCAATGATAATGAACATCTATTTTTGGAAAGTTTTCGCAAGTGCCAACTATTATTAATTCCCGTTAAAATATGCGGAGAAAAATTTAAAGCCCTAATCGATACGGGAGCACAATCTAGCTTTATGAGGACAGATACAGCGTCGAGACTACTGAATACACCTAAGACAAAATTTCCTATCTTAAATTCAGTAGTAACAGCTGTAGGAAAACGCGTAACAACATATGGTCCTACATTTATATACGTTGAAACCAGTTTTGGAAATTTTCTGGCTAGATTCGCATTGCTAGATAACCTGAACGAAGGTATTATATTGGGTCTAGATTTTCTAACCCATCCTAGTATACAGGCGTCTATTGATTTTCGAAAAGGCCACATACGCCTAGTGAGTGTAGAAAGACAGATTATTAGTATAACACTATTCGACGACGTGCAAATACCGTCGCGGCTGCCAATTCTGACAAATTTGATGGTTCTAGATTATGTACCTCTACAGGAGGAAGTTAAGGACGAAGATCTGCCTGAATTAGAAAGCGATGACGAGCAAGAACAAGTAATGCGAATAACCGAAATGGATGAAGAAACATTTATATGGACAAAATCCGGGACATATATTCCCCCAAATACCACTTCTTTTGTGCAAGCTGTGGTTTGGCCACAGAAAGATTGGACAAAGGGTCCTATAGTAGCAGAAGAAACGGGGAAGGAAACCTTATTCGACGTCGACGCCTCAATTGTGGATGCTAGAGACAACAATTTTCGAATTCTACTTATAAACGAAACAAATAAAGGGATAAAGCTGCGTAGCAATGAGCTGATAGCAAAATCCAGAACGAAATTCGTTGGACCAGAATTCGATGAAAAAATCCATCAACCCCGTACAGAACCTCGAATTCAACAGCAGAGTGAACCAGAATTCATCAAGATCGTGATGCAGCTAGTGAAAGAATCAAGTATTGATCGAGAAGGGCAACAGCATTTTATGAATGTCCTACTCAAACATAGGCATGCATTCAGTATGAAAAACGACCCTTTAACAATGACCCATGAAGCACAGCATAAAATCGATACAGGAGACGCATTACCGGTTCAAAAACACTACTGGAGAGCTCCCATCATGCAAAGAGACATCATCCGAGAACATGTGAGAGATATGATGGAAAAAGGTGTCATTGAGCCCTCTAGAAGCCCTTGGGCTGCACTATTGTCTTTAGTGGGCAAGAAAGATGGCACTTGGAGACCAGTAGTTGACTATGGAGGAATTAACCAAGTGACTAAAGACGATAAATTTCTGATACCACGAATTGACGACTACTTAGATGCGTTGGGAGGCGCACAGTATTTTTCGACTTTGGATCTAAAGTCTGGATACTGGCAGGTACCAATGCACTCCGAATCAAAGGAAAAGACAGCATTTATATGCCAAGACGGAATTTTCCAGTTCAAAGTAATGCCATTCGGGTTAAAAAATGCTCCCGCAGAATTTCAGTGTCTCATGGAGCAAATTCTATATCCGTATGTGTGGAAAATATGTTTGGTATACATGGATGATGTGATAATTTTTTGGAGAACCATCGAGGAGCATCTGGAAAACCTAGAAACCATATTTTGATGCCTCATAAATGCAAATCTTACATTGAAACCTGACAAATGTTCCTTTATGCCAGCCAGCGTAAAATTTTTTAGGCCACATATTGGACAAAAACGGAATGTCAGTTGATCCACAAAAAATAGAAGCAGTCAAAAATTTTGAGGTACCTAAATTCATCAAGCAGCTACAGAAGTTCTTGGGATTAGTACAATGGTCCAAATGTTTCATACATAATCTGGCTTTCATCGCCCAACCTCTATTTAAAGCCCTGGTAAAGAAAAATAGGAAGGAGAAATTTGAACTTTCAGAAGAACAGCTAACAGCTTTTGAAGGTGTGAAAAGTGCCCTAATGATGGCACCCTTCCTTCGATATCCAGTATTCGACGGATCAGCGACATTTGTAATCCAAACTGACGCCTCAGGAACAGCGGTAGGTGGGATTCTGTACTAGGAAACACAAAATGACTGCTGGACAATAGCCTATTCGAGTAGAGTTTTAAACGACGCGGAAACAAGATACTCAACAACGAAGAGGGAATGTCTAGCCATAGTTTACAGGTTCAAGCAATATCGACATTATGTCATGGGGTTTAGGGTCACAATTAGAACAGACCATAAACCACTCACCTGGCTTTCCGCAGAAAAACAACAGAATCAAAGATTGTTGAAATGGGCCTTATACCTTGGTCAATTTAACTACACATTCGAATATGTCCCCGGATGTGAAAATGCTTTCGCAGATTTCTTATCAAGGTCGGAGGAGAAAGAAAAGATTCGAAGCAAAAAGCAGGAAAGTAACCACAAAATCAAGGACAAAAATTTGAATACGGAAGCGGAATGCATAGCAGTAACGAGAGCCATGACGAAACAAATGCTTGAACCCGAGACACAAGAGACATTTATCGACCCTCCACTGCCGACTCAGCAGGAAATCGATCAAACGCCAGAGGAAGCAAAAAAGGAGTCCGAATTATTTTCTCTAGACTTGGTTAGGAAACAACAACAATTGGATTCGAAATTGGTGGATATTTTTCGGAATATTGGCGAAAATAGTTCGAAAAAATACTTCAACAGTTTTCACTTAGAAAACGAAGTATTATACCGAGAAAATATTCACGGAAAAAACCAATTAGTAATTCCCTGGAAACTTAGACACCTCGTTTTACATCAATATCACGGCGATACCCTAATGGGGCACCAAGGAATAGACAGAATTATCGCTGCAATCGGGAACAAATTTTGGTGGTTGAACATGGAGGACGATATTATCAAATGGATAAAATCTTGCGTCGTATGCCAATTGTGCCACCCCATATCGAACCCCATTCAACCTCTTAATCCTATACCCGTATCGTACCCTTGGGAAATAGTAGCTACAGATGTGGTCAGCATTTCGCCTCTACGGGAAAAAAGACCATATGTTATTGTATTTATGGATTATTTTACGAAATGGGTCGAAGCCAAATGTATCCCAGACCAGAAAGCCGACACCATAGTGAAAGCATTCATGGAGAAGGTCATCTACACCCATGGGACACCCAAACATCTGCTGAGCGATCAGGGCTCAGCATATATGTCTCAATTAATGAAGGACGTTTGCGACCTTCTAAAAATAAAAAAGATAAAGACGACACCATACCACCCGCAATGCAATGGTATGGTGGAGAGATTTAATCGAACCCTAATTGAACAAATTAGGAGGGTGGCGATAACTGATCCAGATGATTGGCCTCATTATCTGGAGCAAATTTTATTCGCCTATCAGGTTATGCCCCATAAAACCACGAAAAATTCTCCACACAGCCTATTGTATGGCCATGAGGCGAGATTCCAAATTGATAACGAGATTGTACGACCGATAATTGTACAAAGTAATTAGGATACGTACAAATACATGTTAACGGAACATCTCCTTAACACGTCCAAATCTATAAATGAAAATCACAAAAAAGCGGCCACCGAACGAAAATTACAGTACGACAAGAAGGCTCGCGAGAAAACATTCCAAACTGGTGAACTTGTGCTCTACCAAAAAGGAATCATAAAAGGGAAAGCCGACACAACGAATGACGGCCCCTACGAAGTAATAGAGACGCGAAATTTGGATAAAAATGTCATAAAAATACGCGGCGCTGGAAAACTAGATTCGCGAGTACAAATATTTTCCATTAATTGCGTAATGCCTTTTGTTACACGGACACCCGATTTTTACTGTAGCTCATAATTTATATTTATCGTTTTATTTATGCGTTGTGTTCGAATTTTGTTTTATGTTCCTTTCTTAATAATGTTCGATGTATTGTATTTTTTCTCATTTTTCCCTTTTTCCCTTCAAATTTTTTAATCCTTCTGACTTATTTTTGGAAATTTTATGGCAGTTTTAGGCATTTATCAAAGGCACGACGCCGGAAAAAGTTATCTAATGGGCTAAATTATATTCTTTCATGCGCTTGGTGTGAAAGAGTCAAAATGTTTATAAGTCCCGAAAAAGTTATCCCAGAATTATAAATCCCATAAATCCGAGGTGTTATGGAGCTGTTTTTTAGATTTAATTTCCAAAATATTAGTATATTGATTATATTTGTCGATTGGAGAATTCGCGAAATTCAAATTCGAACGCGTTATGGCTACGTCCAGTATCGTCGAAACGGATAACAGTTTTGGGCAGCCACAACACCGCCAGGATAACACGAGTTTCCTAATTAGTAGTAAGTTTTAAAAGGGTAAAATATGTAGTAGAAAGCAGGGAGTATCGATGTCTGATCCAAATGCGATGATGCAAGTCCAACAGCAACAAGTGCTGTATTTGCCGCCGAACTACCCAGGATTACCAATGGTAGGGTTTGACTGTTTAAATCGCCCTCTTTTTCCAGGTCAATTATTGGCAAGCGCAGCGATACCTCCGCCTATGCAATTCCAGATGCCACAATTTCCGGTTATGCAATTCCAGCCAGGGCAGGGGCCGTATTACCATCAATTTTTGGTCCCGCCAGGTCTTCAAATGCCGCCTCCGACGATAATTCCGCCAATCCGTAATGTACAAGGCGAGGAGCAGATGGATATTCCCAGGCAATTGATGGGGATGCAACCGCCCCAGAGACCACCGTCAGCAGCCAACCCCGATTATATTTCGCCATTGAAAAGAGATACTGAAATTGGCCAGCCGGGGCGGGACCACAGTGGCCAAAGACACAAGTAAATTTTCATGTTAAAAGTGACCTTGCTCTTCGTGAGGCCACCATAAAATTAGTATCTCGTTATGTAATTTTCCCCGATATTTCAAAAATCATTTATTTTTCTTTTAGAGCGTCAGTATTTCAGAATGTAAACCGGTTGTGCCACAAGTATCATGCCTTAAAATTGCCTCGTTTTATTAATCTCATTAATTCGTTTTGTTCGTTTTCTCATTTGCATCTTGTTTTATTACTACTTGAACCTGTGCGAAATTACTTTTGTTCTTTTTTTTGGTTCTCATCTTCCTTGTGTGAATCTGCACAAATCATCGTAGAAATTTTTGTATTTCCGTAAATTTTGGATTTTTCTTTTGCCTTTCGGAAATTAGCCACCAAGTAACATCAGGCATGCATTAGGCAGCTTCACGCTACCATTTCTAAATCTTCTTCTTATCCTTTTTCAATCCACATACGTTTTCATTCAAAACTTTTTTTTTGTGGCACAGACCGTGTTATGGGTTTAAGTTTACATTTTAATAAGGCAGATTCACTTTAACAACAAATACCATATACATTTCGGTTCAAAATCTAGACAGCCAAAGGCCCAGAGGATTCGATCTTCAGGCATCCTTTCCCCCTGGGGGCAGATAATACCAAAGGCGTTGGGGGGGCCAGTGTCCAGCCAAGGGGCCAGAGGAGTAGCGGCGGCGAAAAAATATGGAGTCTAGCGGGCTCACCACCCACCGATTAACCCCCCCCCCTCCGGAGAGGACGGAGACGAACGCCAAAATCGAGGATGGAGGCGCTGCCGATACAATATACATCGACGGCAGTGGGGAGCAGCCCACAACCAAAAATGGGCACCGCGGGGGTTCCCCGCCGTTCAAATGATTTTATTTTTTATTCGTCGAAATTCGGACCGAGTGCCGCGAACGCTTTCGTTCAAAATTTTTTATTTTTTATTCGGGGCAACGAGCCCATTGAGTAGCATCCCGCGCCATTGGCCCAAGAATTTTATCAATACTATTGGAAAGGGACAGTTTTTATTTTATTTGCATTGCGTCAACGGCGCGTAGTGTCATTACAAAACGATTGGAGTCGCTGGCCGAGGGCATGGACGGACTGGAGCCCTTGGGGGACCTCCTGACTTTTCCCTTCGCTGGCGGGAAAAGTCTTGCCTTTGGGGGGAGGGATGTCAGAGGGTCAATTCCTCTGATCTTTGGTCCTCTAATGATCACATTTTCATTTTCTAGAGTTTCTTTGTTGTTAAAGTATTTCCATTTATTATTAAGTAAACAAAAGTCACACATTTTTGGCCCCAAAACAAATAAATGGTTAGCGCGAAAGTTTTGCATACAACATGCAAGTTGATGTTAGGTATGCCGCCGTGCGGTGAATGATTATTGAAGAATTATTATTGAAACGTATTTTTCGTTTTTGCGCTTTTTTTTCGTCCTGTCTTGTTGGCCGGACGTTTTTCGATTTGCGCAGTGACTAGGAAAGGAGCGCGGGCATTCTCGCCGATTACGATTATTTTGTATTGTTGTTTTTGCGTCGTGTGGGTTTGATGGTTGAGAGCTGACGCGGCCTGAGGATTTACGACGCCCCCTTTTGATCAAGAGGCTTAGTGAGTTGTTGTTTGGAGACAGGTAGATTTGTCTCGTCTTTTGAGGAGTTTCAGCTTAGGCCGCGTGTTGAGATATCCTAAAGCCCCTGTGGCTCTGAGGGCAGGGGCGAAGAAAGGGATCTGCAGGGCAGGGAGTAGTTAGGCGGCAGTGTTCTCGTGTTTGGCAATTGCATACTCGTTTTCTATTGATTCTCACTGTTATATTTCATTGCACTTTTCGTTTTGCTCATAATAAACATCTCCGTACATCCAGTCTCAGCTAGGTGCAGTAGGAGCATAGTTAGTACCGGGTTAGCGTCAGGGGCCGTACCAGATTGGATCTCCCAAGAAACGCAGCTAGGTAGCCAAGGGCATATGAGCACCCAATACAACAGAAGCCCAGCCAGACACCAGTCTCAAGTGGAACAGTAGCCGCAGTTCCTACAAAAACATGTATATGCGTGAGAAATAGATACAGAAGCATACACGGAAGCACAGAGGCGTGGTTAAGTCCACTGTATGCGAGGAAGCAAGCATAAGAGAAGCGTGAAAAGCATACGGTACTAGGAAAGCAATTTAAATCGTGGCTGAACAAGCATACAGTAGACAGAAGCGGAAGAAGCAAGAAGCAGCGATTGGTGGAAGAAGATTTTGGACACGGACCCCCCGCGAACCAAGGGAGTGGCTAAAAAGAAGCAGTATTTAAAGAGAAGCAAAGTGTGATTCCATCAGATTTATGAAAGCGTGTTTTATGGGAGACTTGTTTTTGTGAAGCAAAGCATATTCTTATACCATCAACGAGGAAGCAATCGTTGATTTATCATTTGTCATTATTTTGTCGTATTATCATCATAATTCGTGTCACTGCGTCCCTGTGGGCTGTGTAAAGTGCAGGTCAGTATCAAGTAAAAGTATAATTAGAATCTGGGCGTTACAGGTGTGAACAAGTGTATTCCGTGATTGTTTGATGGAAGGGATTCTGGACCGGGGTCTTTTCAATGGATGCAGTCACTTTACACAAAAAATTATTCCGTATGTAAACAAACGAATTTCCCTGAATTCTTAGTGGAAGGAGGCTTTGTTTAAAGTGATGGCGCCTACTGAATTCTCAACTACTGAGAGATTAATTGATGCGATCACTTTGCACAAAAGATCATCCTAAGTGTAAACAAATGTATTTTCATGATTATTGAGGGAAGGTGTTTCTGACCATGGGGAATTCAAGGGATGCGATCACTTGCACAAAAAACTTTTGGGTGTGTAAACAAAGGGATTTCTGCGATATTTTGGTTGAGGGGTGAGGAATTCAATCTGTAAGAAAACCTTTTGAACTAACATGAAAATTTCATGTGTCATGTTTCTACATAAAACTTCTGTGTATATCCACCATGAAATTTTCATGGTAGTTCGTCACAATGTGCATCCAAAATTTAACAAACAACATGAAGGTTTCATATTAATCCAACATTACATTTGCGAAGTTTTGGAAAATTCATGTTGGAGCAACTTGAATTTTTCATGTTAGTTGAACATGACACCATTCAAAAACTTGTCAATTTCCTGTTAGTGAAACATTAATTTTTCATGTTGATTCAACATGAATTTTTAACTTTTATACTTATTTTCCTGTTAATTGAACATGAAACATATGTGTTTGAATTTATTGATTTTTGATTTAAAAGACAATGATAACAATAAATGTGAAATTACAAGTCATATTAAAGAAACAAGTTTTCCTGCTTTGCCTGCTGAATCTTTCATTTCAATTTGCCTTTATATTTATTCTAGTTGACTGGAAAAATTCGACGTCAACCTAATAAGAAAAAGATTTAAGGTGCTGAAATTACAATTATAAGTCAAGAAATAAATAGGATATTCTTCACTCAACTCTGTTTGGAAAATAAAATTAAAATGATGTATGATCATGATGAGCAACTTTTAATTTAGCTTTTCTGGATATTTGAATGAAAGCGAAATGACTTCAGAACATCAGAGAATAGTAGCACTTAAAACTTGTGGCTTTGTCATGAAGCGCAAAGTCGTTGTCAACAAATGGATCAACAATGCGATACTGATGTAATGCAAAACATTATTGCATCAATGATTCAATTCCACATGTGTGAGCCGACCCGAATCAGGACAAAATTCAAGTGTCATAGAGTGAGTTGGTTGCTTACTTTCTCAGTGCACTTTTCGCTGATAATGCTCCCGTTGTTCTTCTATTACACCAGGTGAATACTCAGGTCCAAAGTGAATTTCACTTTTCCTCCCCATTATTGGCTGGAGGGGCATCCGGATTTTGATGACTCTTTTTACTATTATTAGGCTAATTGTTTACCTCTCAAAATTTGCATAAATCTGGTGTTTTTATATGCTTGTTGTACTATAATCGACACTTAAGTTCATATTTACATGAATAAAAGAATGAATGAATGATCAAAATAATATTACAGTAAATAAAAAACTTCAAAAATTACGTGGTTTATTATTATGGTTTCATTATAAAATCTATTGTTTTTTGCATTATTTTATTAATATGGATTTTTGTTAACGTTATATTGTCAATATAAGTCGCCTTCCTTGCCTTTAAAGCGTTTAAGTCGACTTTTTAAAAAAAAATTTTGCTGTCCAATGTTTGGTAGGAGCCCGTCCAAACATTGGACATCTACTAGGTTTCAAAAAAGGCCCACATCTCCATGGGAAAAAGTAGCTGTACAAGTATAAACTTTTGCCATTTTATGGAGGGATGGTGTGTCTAATACTCTTAAGAAAATTATATAGTTCTCTTTGTTTTTCACATCGCTGGATCATCGAAGGTCAAAGAGCGTCCAATGCAACGTGTTTTATCCTACCTGTAATAGTTCAAAGGAGTTGAGGAAGGGGTCCCAGAATTTTTAAAATTTCGAGGAAAATATCCGGAATTTTTGGGGTCGAAAAAAAGGTTCTTGAACCCTACTCCGTCGAATTCCTACCCAATTACAGGTATGGTTTAAGACACGACAAAAAACAGTGATCGTTAACTAAAATAAGGTTCTACTAGTTTACAGGTAAACAATACAGTACATAAGGGGAAAACAGGAAAATTGTGCACATGAAAACTTATTTATGGTTAAGTTTAGGGTAAAAAATATCTGAGTAATTATAAAACCTGATTGTGTTCTTTCATAATTGTGTTCAGAAATTTGTGATAAATGCAGGTAATAATTAAGTTTTTACTGATTATTAAAATATATTATTTTAATTATACGTTAGTGTTTTACTTACATAAATGCATGTATTCAAATTTTAATTCATGATAGGAGTTTTTGCTGTAGCTAGTAGGTTTTTATCTGGGTCGGTGCTATATCCGCTACCTAATGCACTTCCGCTACCTAGTGCACAACCGCTACCTAGTGCACGTCCGCCACCATAGTCATATCCGCTACCTATAGTCTGTTTTTTATAAAATGCTTCCAAATCGAAAAGTGACACAAATCAGTACTGTCGTCAAAATCGTTTGCAGAGAGCTCCTACCGTAAAATGTTCCACTCGAAAAATAGTTAACGGTGATGTCAGTATGCCGACAAATTTCCAGTCCTATATTGTATATTGTTTATCAGAAAATCGGGATAGTCTGAAATACTACTTGCTTTCACTTTCATTATTTAGAAGCATTTCAAGAAGAACAAACTATAGTGCACATCCGCTACTTTCTGCTGAGGTATATAAGTAACACGTTACATTTACTTTTTGCGTTGAATAACCTGTAGTCTGTTTTTCTTGAAATGCTTCTAAATAATGAAAGTGGAAAGCAAGTAGTATTTCAGATTTTCACGATTTTCTGATAAACGACACATCATATAGGACTGGAAATTTGTGAGCATACTGCCCTAACCTTTAACAATTTTTTGAGTTAAATATTTTATCGTAAGAGCTCTACGTAAACGATTTTGAGGACAGTACAGATTTGTGTCACTTCCTATTTGGAAGCTTTTCACAAAAAAACAGACTATAGGCAGGATTTCATTATGGAAGAATGTACAGTATACATTTACAAATTATTAGGCTCATTCAATTTTTTAACCAATTAGATGGCGCATGTATCGTGAAAATTAAAAATTTCATTCGTTAAAAATTGGGAAATATGCAGTTGCAACAGATGCGATTAAGAATTTTCTATTTTCCCCGTATTTTCAGAAGTAAATGCAAGAAATTGTGTTCTGCCAAATGCGCGCCACGAACCCCTGTGAGATGCAGGGGTTTGTTCTAAACCCAGGGTTATCCCAATAATTTTCGATAGAAATGAGATAATTGCCATGGATCCACGTTTGCTGAAAATAATCAGCCCTTGGTCTACTCGGGAGGTATATTCAACAATAGTTTTTTTTTTAAATTTTGAACTCAAAATGATAAAATACTTGAAAATAATTAAAAAAAGTATTTGAAAAAAATTAAAAAAACAAAACGAGAACGATATTTTCATCACCCGGATTAGTACAGGTAAAGAATGAAAAACGTCCGTCTAGGCTGATTGTTCTGTCATTCGAGTTGTTATGTAAATAAGAATTTTTCACGCGTTAGAATGTGCGTGGACATTTTCATGATTTTATTACGTGTCTTTTCTGATTAGTGACTTATCTTTAGGTAGACTCTATTTAGTATTACGTTTTTTAACCATTCTTGCGGTTCCATAAAAGTAGCAAACAAAATATTTTTTACCATGTAGAACGCCTATCGTATTCCATTTTCTTTTATTCTTTTGTCTTCGGAAAACCCTTATGAAAACAATAGCCTTTTTCACATTTTTTGCTGTCTGATAGAGGATCTGACTATGGTAGCGGTCGTGCACAAGGTAGCGGATGTGCAGTAGGTAGCGGATCTGCTACCCAATCTCTTTATCTCTACCCACAGCAGTTAAATTCAGGGTGTGCAAAGAAATTTTATCTGACAGGTGACACAACGCAACCTTGAGACTCAATAAATCCCATTTTTAATGCGTCAAAATGAATTAATATAGTTTATTGGATTAATTTTTAAATATTTACGTTCACTATTGTGAAGTTTTAGAATCTTACTGTAATTCTTACTATCTCAACTCCTCCCCTTTTCTTACATTAACTTTTTATGCCTTCTTCTTTTTGTTTCAATTTTTCCATCTTTTTACCTTGGTTTCTACGTGATTACTTTTTACATACATTCTTATGAACAATAACTTTCTTGGTAAGCCCAATTCTTGGAATTAGCTTTGGAATTCTTAGAATTCGCCCCCCATTTCCGATAATTAGAGATTTAGGACTGCCCACTTTACCAGAGAAGCATGGAAACATCACCTATGAATCGTTGATTCACGTGCCTGCTCAGCTCAATATAAAAAGCTCAACTCAACACGAAAAGCTCAGTTCCATCATCAGTTCTACCATTTGTCTTCAACTTCGTCAGATTGCTCAACAGCTCAGTCAACTTCATCAAGCTCCACAAGCGTGTGGGAGCAGCGTCGCCTAGTTTGCATATTGGCCTACTTATTTGCATATTATCGTCTGTGTTATATATTGTCGTCTTATTTTAATTATTCTTAAATATATTATCTGGTCGGAAGTGACTACTGAACTATTCTACAACTACTATGCTTACCTGCTGATCTTCCATCATCAGCAAGTGCCTTCGTCGTAACAATCATTCGTAATTATCGCAATTGTCGTAAATTGTCCCCTTCTTTCGCCGTTGTCCTTCTTCATTGTTTCCCTCTGCTATTCCCATTTTTCGCCATTTCCTTTCTTTTTCTTTGTAATTGACGCCCTTCCCCTTAATGCTGATTCTTCTTCGAGTAAGAACTGAAAGAGAAAAGGTTGTATAACACACAGTTGAAGATAATCAGAAACAAAGTGTCAATTTGCACAAGTTATCCTCACGTTCAAAAGCCTCAAGTCAAAAGCTATAAACAACCCTTAACCCTTTATAATTAGCTCGGTAGAGCAGAACCCTTTCTGCAATTTTCGGATTTCTTTTCAAAAAATAAATCAAATAATTACCAACTTGAGCCACTGATTTTGGCCTGATTTTCTCATCAATATCTGAACCATAATGGAACCAAATAAATTACCATTGATCCTCGAATTTGATTGTTGACAACGCCTGCTTCACCTTGACCAATGTCATCACACCCACAGCCAATCTTGTCTGTTATCTGAAAACCAAATGGCACATGATTCAGATCAAGTAAAGGAATTATTTAGACAAACTGTTCAGAGACTAGGAGAAATGTATGAGACAAGGCCTGTCGCTCAGAATTTAGGAGATCTTACACCTTTCTCTGGAGATCCTAATGATATCAATTGGACTGAATGAGAAAAACGGTTTTCTAGAATGTCAGTCTTAGCAGGAGCAACATTATTAGCTAGAAAAACTGCACTTCTTGCTGCGTACCTGAGAAGACAAGCTCTAACATTTTTCGCTACTTTAGAAAATAGGCAACCAGCCTTACCAATTTGGGAAGCCTGGTCTGCAGCCTTTTTAGGTCATTTTCCTGATAATAGGCAGATTGATGTAAAGTATGAGCAACTGATTGCACGGTCTCAGCTGCCAAATGTGTCATCTTTTGCTGTAGACATAAGACGTTTAGCAAAAAGAGCACTTCCTGATTGGGATGGTGCTGGAGGGAATGACATAATTATCAAAAATCATTTTGTAAATCGCTTTCTACCTAATATTAGGAGATGGGTACAAAATTCAGAACCTGCCTTTTTCAAAACTGCAGTGGCTGAAGCCGAGAAACAGGAATTAAGGGAAAGACAATATGATGGACAATGTAGTACTTCTTTTCAAACTTTATCAAATACTGTAGATCAGTTAGATCATCTAGTACGATGATTAAGCAGGGTCAGCATGGCTAGGTGGGGACAACAACAGGGTGGGGACAAATCTGAACTCATTTAGACCTACAGGTACTCAGGTTAGGAATATTACCCCTTGGAGTCACCTTAGACATCCCCAAGGACAGGTGAACAACTGATTTAGATCTACTCCTCCCCAAGGCAGACAATTGAGAAATGGACCAAGCATGCAAAATTTGAACCAACAAAATATCCGGAACCATTTTCCAGGTCGAGCACCTGATGGGACACCGATTTGCTATCGCTGTGGGTGCGTGGGGCACTTCCATGCAGCCTGTCCAAATGCTGTAAGCTATAGAGGTAGTCAAGCTTCGAATCCAACCCGTAACACGTGGCAGGGTGGATCACCATGGGGTAAACACCTGGCTCAAGTGGTGTTTCGAACTCTCAGCAACCTGGGAGGACCCAATCCAAACCGCAGAGAGTCAATAGTCAACGAGTTGCTGCTGGGGTCGAAGGGTCAACCAATTCTGCTAGTCCTCCCACTAAATTCCAGTATGATCCCTGGAACTGTGATGACTACACCCTTTACAGAGAAAATTCTGACATGGGAATGACAACCACAGGTGTCTGTATGGTCCACAAGATAGATTTTTTGTTGAAAAGCCCCCATAAATCGACCAGTTTTCACACGTCAGTGAGTGGTGAGGGGATGTGCACCACTTCACATGTGTGCAGAAGCAGCTATTTGTATTTTGATTCATTGATGGGTAATTATACTGAGGTCAGTGATCTAACCCCCGATACTGACTCAGATTCCTGCCAAGGTCGATTAAGTCGGACCACAGACCGTCAAATCTCCATGGAGGGGAAAAGGGCTACTTATGAAATGGATCCAGATTTAGAAAGCCGGGATGAAACATTGAATATGCAAGAGACATGGGGTATGAATAAACAAGGACTTGTTCCTCAAGACTGGCATTGGATTGATTTACATTCAGAAAATTTTAAAAATCAGAAAGAACTGACACGAATGACAGGAACCCAAACCAAACAAGATCTTACAAATTTTCTTATTTTCCCACATCTGCATACAAAAAACAGGAATCGGAAAAAGCATGTTAGACATTCTACATCTCATAAGTACTATTCCTCAAGGGAATATAATCAATTTTTCAAATACTTGAGGGAAATGACACAAAATTCTGGAATTCTTACCTGGTTGGTGGTTCTCCTTTTTCTTTTCTTTTCGTCAGTGTTCCTGGCAAAAGTCATCGGCGCCGAACACTATTACCATTGCGGGACGTTGCGCAGCGGAGGGGCCTTGGTCATCCCAAAACAAGCGCCGTGTCGACGCCACTGGAAAAAGAATGATCAATGTTGTCGTATGGTCCCTGAGTGGTCAATTGAATCAGATACAGGCCATTCGATGTGTGATCAGAAATCGAACCGTCTGCACTAACATAGGATTCTTTGGATCAAGAGGGTTAGTATCAGACTCTACAGATCAGTTAGTAGTGACACCAGATCTTTGTCCCCAAGTATGGAGAGATAAGAAGTATCAAAATGATCTTCTAACACTGATTAAACCTGGTGTCTGGGTAACAAATCACTCACTTATCGTAAATTATGAGTGGTGTTGTAAAGATATTTGCTTTTCTACTGTGAATTTCCTCTTAGAATTAGGATCAATAGCTACTACGACGAAAAGATACTATTAGTGATCTTGGAGACACTGGAGGTTGCCCACCTTCAGCTGGCCAATGTACTAACATTGGAGGAACAATTATTTGGAACTCAACCCTTTTTGATGATTATTGTCCAATCAGGCTTGTTAGAGATTATCTTGGACATTCACTGCAAAATCATATACAGGCGGCATTCAAGATATAAATCATATACGCCATACAGGCGGCATTCAAGATCCAACAACATGTTTTGATCTGCAATCTGAGGGACTTACATAAAACAGAACAAGGCCCACTTATTCAATTTCATGCAATCATACCTGATCACTTGCCCTCAACAAGTGAATCAACTCTTGGAAATCTTTCTTCTCAAATTAACTTAGATCCTGTCAACTCAAAACTTCAATATCTATGTAATAAAATAATAGAGCAAGAGCTCAAACTTTTCAGAACCGTGTGGTTAGAACTCTGTCACTCTGCTGAACGCCATCTACGAATGATCTGGCAGTTCATGAAACTAGACCCTACACTAGGGGCTAGAGCTCTCTTAATGAGGAATGATATTATTGCCTCTTTTTCTGGTCAAGTATTGATGGTATGGGAATGTTTACCCATCGGTCCTGAAATTATTTACTGGAATCACCAAATTGGTCAAACTTGCTATGCTTATCTTCGGATCTTAGTTGAAAACACTACATTTTTTGTGGTACCCGGATCAAGGGATGTTGTTGAATATTCACCCTCAGTTGACTGTAATCACCATGTAATAGGTATCTATTTTGATAGGGACACTGGTTGGAGATCATCCACGGGCCCTGTACATGTTACTGTTATACCTTACGATGTCACCTGGCGAGGAGTTTACAAATTAGAAACTTTTAATACCCCCTCTTATTTTCATGATCAACAAACTGGGATTTTACATACATTCCGACTGATGAGAAGTTATTTTTCTCACGCCAACTTAATGGAAAGAACATTAGATCGTCTAATACAATATACATCCAGCCTTTCCTTAGATCCGTCAGTGGTATATAACGCTATGTCAGGAACTGGAAAACTTATGGCAGAAGCTGCCAAAAGTGTTTCTACATCCTTAGAACATGTCAGCACTGTAGGCAATCAACATTTTTCAGACTTATTTAAATATCTCATCGCAGGACTTAGTAAACTTCTCCTAAACATTCTAATAGTAGGAGCCGCCCTATTCTTCTTAGCTTTTATCGCCAGGATATTTTTTCAATGTTACATTAGTGCTCAATTAATCACAAAATGTTTTGGATGTTGTGGTAATTGGAACCCACTGAGACGTCATAAATTAAGAACTGAACAAGCTGTACTTTTCTCTGCCCTTCCTAAAGATGGAGAAGATGTTGAACACCCTGATGATAATCTGCAACCCTCTACTAGTCAACCATTTCAGAAATTACTGCTTCAAGCTTTTTCACCTCTAGTAGGTAAAAAAGAAAAAACGAATACCTCCCTACAGTAGCTCACAATTTATCAGAATGACAAGATCGCTGTCCGACTATCCATGTCTGGCTCAACAAAGATTATGACCAACCTATCGTTAGTCTGATCAATAGCGGATCAGACATCTCTTTAATTGGCTTAGAACTTGCTCAAAGGCGAGGTTATAAAATTTTACCTGCCACGATACCAGGATTTCGAGTCTTTAATACAAAACTAACAGAAGTCATAGGATCCTGTTGGGTCAGGATTTCCTTAACCTTAGAACATGCAGGAGCTCCTTCTGCTGAATTTCTCAGAGTACATATAGTTGATGGCTCAACTTACGATCTGCTATTAGGTACAGATTACCTACGACGTTTAAATAGAGTTGATATACAATGGAAAAATGCTCGCATAGAATTTGGCTTATTTTTAGTACCATTGAAAAATTCTCAGATATTCTTACCAAATTTGGCTAGAGGAGTCGCAGCTCTAGATCAAACTTTAGATTTACACTCTTGTTCACTCAATATTATTAATGCAAGATTAGAAGCACCTTACTCAAAGTTTGACTCTCTAATTTTTGAACCTTTACAGAAATTCACCCCTAGATTTTACTTACAAGTAGCCTCTTGTTTACTGACACCTGATGAGGGATTGATTCCAATCAGTGTCATAAACACTGGGAAATCACCTGTTACTTTATATGCAGGAACCAAAAATGGGAAAGTAAGATTTTTTCGTCAACCCTGGACACCTACTGAACCACCTACTGCCTGTCACACTCAATTATAATCTGATACTACATCAAATAATCTGACTCAACTAACTCAGAACTTAGTAGATTTTAAGTATCCTGAGATAGATTTCATAAAATTAAATCTTACTCATAACCAACAATATCGATTCCAAAGTTTGCTTACCCGATATTCGGTGCTCTTTACCTATGATGATAGCGACGTCCGCCGGACGTCAGTGGTAAGGCACTCCATCGACGTTGATCCCAGGACGCTGATTCGCCAAGCTCCGTATCGCCTGCCCTATAAACAAAGAGAAATAATCAGTGAAGAGATCGACAAAATGCTTCAAAAGAGAGTGGTTGTACCTTCCCAAAGTTCCTGGGCAAGTCCCGTGGTTTTAGTCCCAAAGAAAACTGGAGGTTTTAGATTTTGTGTAGATTATAGAAAACTTAACAGTGCCACCAAAAAAGATAGTTATCCCTTACCACGAATAGATGATATTTCTGATGCCGTTCAAGGTGCAACCCTTTTCACTACCTTAGATCAAGCATGGGCTTATTGGCAGATACCTGTAGATAAGAAAGATCAATAAAAAACTGCTTTTATCACTTATAATGGACTGTATCAATTCACTGTTGTTCCTTTTGGACTCTGCAATGCACCTGCAACACTAATGGACTTAATTCTGAGTGGCCTACAATGGTCAACCTGTTTAGTTTACCTGAACGATATCTTTGTCTTTGGCCCCAATTTTGACAAACATCTCGAGCATCTCGAGGAAATTTTTCGTCACCTTGACACCACCGGATTAAAGCTCCACCTGGAAAAATGTCACTTTCTACAAACAAAAATTTCATACTTAGGACACGAAATTTCAGATCAAGGAATTAAACCTGATGAGAACAAAGTTAAAGTTGTTCAAAGCTTTCACACTCCCCAAAATGTAGATCAGTTATGTAGTTTCTTAGGACTCGCCAGCTATTATAGAGGATTCATGAAAGACTTTGCAAAAATTGCTAACCCACTTCATCAATTATTGAAACTTAATCAAAAATTTGATTGGGACACAAAATGTGAACAGTCATTTCAGAAACTCAAAGACCTCATGACTACTTCACCTTTACTCATTTATCCTGATTTTCATAAGTCTTTTATCCTTTACACTGATGCTTCAGGTGAGGAATTGGGAGCTGTACTCTCACAAATCACTGATAAAGGGGAACAACCTATCGCCTTTGGCAGCAGAAGCTTATCAAAAGCTGAGAAAAACTATTCAGTTTAGTTACTGAACAGGAAGCTTTAGCAGTCGTATGGGCTGTTAAGCATTTCAGACAATATTTATATCAGCAACGAATCACAGTTTACACAAATCACTCAGCTCTTCAGAGCATTTTCTCTAAACCTAACCCCTCAGGCAGAATTGCACGCTGGGGTTTAGCTCTTCAAGACTTCCAAGAAATGACTATTAAGCATTGGCCCAATCGAAAAAATAAAAGCGCTGATGCCCTTTCTCGCAATATTCCTACATGCTCAGTGATAAACAAAATCGCAATCTCAGCTGATCAGAATAGAGAAAATCAAAATAGAATACGTCTACTTCAAGAATCTGATCCTTTCTGTTCCAAATATCTAAATTATTTTCTACTTAATAATCTACCCACAGAATTGGCAGAAATTCTATATATTCTAAACATGAAAGAAAAATTTCTAGTAAAAGAATGTGTATTATACTACATTCGAGAGGAAACAACGCCCAAACCAATCATAGTGCCTGAGTTACACGAAGAAATTTTAAAAGCTTGCCATGATGATGTTTTTTCTGGATATTTTGGTTTTTTACGAACTTTGGCTAGAGTACGTACACATTATTACTGGCCTACACTTTATCACGATGTTAAAGAACATTGTGGAAAATGTATAAGCTGGGCAATGAGAAAATCTGCTGGGAAAAAACCAAGAGCTTCTTTAGTACCTATACCAGTGCAGGGACCTTTTGATCCCATAGTTTTTAGGTCCTCTGCCCATGAGTGGATCAGAAAATAAATATGTTATTGTCTTTACAGAATATCTAACTAAATACCCAATTGCTGTAGCTATCCCTAATAGCACTGCAGAAACCTTTGCTCATGCCTTTCTCACAGAAATTGTACTTCCCTTTGGCCCACCACTTAGTCTCTTATCTGATTGAGGCACAAATTTCTTATCTGAACTTATGCATAAAATTTGTGAACTTTGTGGAACTCAAAAAATTGATACCACAGCCTACCACCAACAAACTGATGGTCTAGTAGAAGGTTTCAATAAAACTTTAACAACAACTTTATCTATGTATGCTAATGCATGGCATACTGACTGGGATCTATACCTACCATATGCCTATTTTGCTTATAATACTACCCCACAATAATCTACAAGATACTCACCCTTCTTCTTGCTTTATGGCCGCCATCCAAATTTGCGGATTGATGCCACTTTGATGTTCATTCAAAGTCGATATCGTATCAACCTCGAGGACTACACCGCCAATATTCAAAGGCTTCTTACTGAAGCCTGGAAATCTGTAAAAAAATATCGTACAAGCACAAAACATGCAAAAAACACAATATGATAAAAAGTTACATGAAATTGAAATAAGCGAGGAAGATGAGGTTTTCAAATTCAATCCCACCGTGAAACCTAGGCACTCCCTAAAATTTACTTTCCCATGGACTGGACCCTACACAATAGAGAAACTACAGTACCCCAGCCCAACTGGAGACCTAAATGCACCATCAGAATTCATGCATATGAATTCATTAAAAAAGAAACAGTAACTTATAGCACTCCCCGAGCATCTAAATTCCAGCCCCACTGATTTTAATCAGGTGAAAAATTCTTCACCATCCTGACTTTATTTTTTTCAGACCATTTATTCGACCACCCCTTATTTTTGTGATCAGTTAATTTTCATCTTATTCATTTTTTTTCTCTCTGACTTTCTGATTTTTGTATAAATACCCTGCAAATGTTTAATTTTTTATGATATTACGGTGTACATAAGTTATTTGGTGTTTTTCAGGTTTGCATAATGAGCCTTTAAATTTTTAAGAAATTTTATTTTTGATATTAGGCCTTAGGGCCCTGTCGCCTATTTGTTTTTTGGATTTTTCACATTGTTTTGCGGACTAGCGGCGTTTTGACGTCCCCATTGGATCATTTGTGATTATTATCACCGCCTGCCGACGTCGACCGACGTTTTTGACATTTTATTCATTGGTGTTATTTATTTCATCAATTAACGTCAACATTTTCGATTTTATTTTGTCGACTTTAAAAAGTCGACGCGGAGGATATTTTTATTTTTGTATTATTTAGCTTTGTCATTGCCAATGTTTAGCAGCACCAACGTTCGTCAAAAGTTTACCTGTCAACATCGAAAAAAATAATTTAAAAAAAAATCAGAAAAGAGTAAAACAAATAGAAAATCAAAAAAAAGAGTCGAAAATGGATCAAAACCCAGCAACCACTGTGTTGTGCAGGTCTTTCCTTAGGAGTTTAAGAAAAGATGGAGGCTTCTGGTCTGAACTGACCTGTTAGAACTAATCCCTTGGCTAAGCCTCGGTGATAGTGCAACAGTCTGGTTCCCCAGACCTACAACAACAAAGAATAACTTACTTTAATGCGGGGCCTAACCAGAGAGCTCCGCAGTCTCCTAGATGAGGACAGGAATCCCCTCAGGGATAGACTTACCTTTCTGGATCCCCTAACGGGTCTTCCAGAGCTTGCTGACAGCAAGCTGGCGCCTGGGCCTTTGGCCCTTCACTGCGATCAGTCGATATTATCTAAATAAGCAATAAATACCGACGAACAATAAAAAGAATGTGGATAAACCACGATTATTAATATGCAAATGTTAGACGTAAATGCTGGGAATATTTTACTGGACGCCAGCAATATAATTTCCAAGAATATAACAAAATGTATAATAGTGAAAGAATGATTTCACTATCACTTTTTCATCTTTTTTTGGCGCTCCATTTCTATGCAAATGTTTGCGCTGCTGGTCGTCCATTTCATCGATATGCATGGCGATTTCCTGACGTGGCTTGCCATCAACAGGGTGCCCAACATCCCTGGCGCATCCAAACCGACCTACGGGAGGTAGAAAAAAAACTTTTGGCTGGGTTACCCCGGCATTAAAAGAATTAACCAAAAAGTCTACTATCCGGCTGACTCCCATTTTCACAGTCTGTCTCACTCGGACTCCCATAATGGTCATTGGACACAATGAATACCAAGGACTTCGCCGCGATGGCTGGCAAGTGACGCCCATTTTGACCTGGGCTTTGATGGAATACCTATTGCCCTAAGGAGTTTGACGATGACGTCGGCGCCAAATTGGGTCGATTTCAGGTTCGGTTACTCTGTCTGCATGTTGTGGCAAGTCATGGGTCCTCAGTCTAATCGCATGCAAATCTTTTCCCGCATCTCTATTTTTATAAATTAAATCAAAATATGAGATTATATTTTACGATACAATGAAGACCATGCAGGAATGTACGAGTATCACAAATGGTAAAATGCGCTAAAAATTGAGCAAAAAAATGTGGCTGAAAATTTGAAAATGTTTTTGCAGTTGCTTTTTGCACCCGTTTTGTCAAGAATAAGATTCTTGTTGGCCAGCAGCACCCAAAATTTAAATAATGTCTTTGTATTTTGTGATTTTGTAATTTTTTTTGGATTTTTTGTAGTTTTATTAGTGTTTTTGTATTCTATGTTTTATGAAATTAATAAAAATATATTTGCAAAAAGATGAATTTTGGGCCAAAAAATGTGTGGCTTTTTACTGCTGCTGCCCACCGCATCTATAGCCTCCTCGAGACTTTTCCCAATAGTATCCCCTTTGGCCTTGTTGGCCTCGGGTATGACCTCCATCCTGGCCCTGATTCTGGCCTTGTTGGCCTCCCCCCCATCTACCAAGCGGTTGGAAGTTCGGATTGTAAAATTGCGCACCCGGGTCTTGGCCTTGTTGTTGCCAGTTTCCTCGGCCTCTGTAGGGTCGCTGAGGGCGCCCTCTGAAGCCTCCTCTGGCTTGAGCTCGATCATACCCCGGTCTACCCCGGTGTGGGGCAGGGTTAGTGAATTCGTCATCTCTCCCCTGTTGCCTTGGCGCTGAGCCACTGCTAGTGAAGCCGCTACGCTGTTGTTTTTGAGTCCGAAAAGTTGAATTTAAAGATTTTGAAGATGTTGATTGAGATCTTGAAAGTGGACTTTCGTATGGAGTACTAGCGGCTTCACTATACGACCTCTGGCTGGTCAAAGTAGACGGTTGTTGCGTCGTCGGCGGCTGTTTTTTAGCTGGTGGAAGTCTAGGCACTTTAAACTTACTCAGACCGAAATTTGTCAGTAAAAGATTTCGCGGTGCATAAGTCATTGGATAATCAGTTGGTTGTGCGTCTTCCATCATAGGATACCACAATCCCAGCATTAAAGTCTCGAAACCTATGTAGTAAAAAGTAAGGTAATAATATGGATTTACCTTATAGGCTTCGTCCTTCAATAATGATTTATCATTGCTGATTTGTAAAATTTCTTCGGCTTCTCTGAATCATAGCGGGACAAAGGGGAACGGATTTTGCCATGCATATACCCCTTTCTTGGTTGGATTTCAGGGTTCTGACGGCCGCAATGTGGCTGCTAATTCTATATAGTAAGCCAGGCAGTCCCTTGACTTCCAGGACATGCATTTGATCATTTCCTGGTTTTCCCTAGTATTACTATTTAAAAATTTGTAGTTTAGCAATGCTTTACTTTCATAATGGCACTCCGCTCTAGAGTGAGGCCATGCCGAATGATAGGCCAATGGCATGAATTTGCAAATCTGCTCTAATTCCGGAAAGTTTCGCTCATCTAGCATACTCGATATTTTGGCCAAGTTTGGAGTGTAAAAGTTTGTCCTGTAGACTTCCTTATGGCCATCTATACTCACTGGGTAATGATTACTACAAGAAAATGCTTCTTGTGGGATGTCATCAGGCTTACCAGCTTGCTGCCAGTATAGCTTAGCATTTTCATGAAGAGTCAAAGATATCTTACCTTCTGAATCCCAATACAATGCACTTGTTTTGAGATTTTCCAATATATTTTTGCTAATATTTACCCAGTGTGGTATTTGTACATCCTGGATTTTGTCTGGATCACTGTCCTTGCTGTACCTGTCATCTTTCAGTGGCCTGCTATCCCTGGGGAATAGCGGATAAAAACCACTTGGCAATTGTATGCCTTGAGGACGGATAGGATTGCATTCCGTAGGTGTGGTATAATAACTGACATTATTTCCCTGCATTTGAACTGCCCAACGGTTGTACATTTCACACTTCATCATATGGTACACCATATTAGGCTGTACCTGATCAGTTTCCATTACTGGGGAACCTAGTCCTATTTCTCTATTCACATGCCCTCGTATTACTGAATATTGTTGGTAAAAATGAAGGGCTATGGTGTTGATCTGTTTGGGATCCATCTTGTCATGGTCAAACACCTGCATTTCTATTAGCAGCTGATCAGCCATGCCATAATGAATAGCGGCAAACATGACCAACAGTGAATAGTATGCGTCTAGAGCTGCATACCTAAGCTCTTCCGGCAAAATTCCTTTCTTGGCAAACCAATCACGGTTCACCTCTAGTGAAAAATCATATTGGTAGGGGCCCACATCTATTATGTAAAATTCCGTGAACAATCCCTTTAACCAAAAGGTTTCGGGACAAATACCCAGCTGAAAACAATTTTTCTCTAGGTTTACTCCTACCATGGTCAAGACGAAATGGTCTAAATCAAAGTACCGACCCTTGGTCTTCCTAAGATGTTCCCATAAGGGGACAGTTTTGTCTCTGTCCTTATTATCTCCCCTGACCCGCATACGTTATATATACTTACCAGCTCCTCCAATACTGAGCATCTAGCGAATAGCATATTGGAATTCAGGAAGTCATGGAGACTTGTCCATTCTTTCGCCATTAAGGTTGTGGTATCGATAACGTATGTCTGGCCGTTGGTTAGCGCGAAGCTTACGTATCGGGCAAATTCGTTTCCCATTGGATTGTCGACCTCTCTCCTCTTGAACAAGGCAGTGACTTTATCCTGAAGGACCTTTTCGACATTGAATCCACAAACTGGTTGTCCTCTGAAGATTAATACTTCTCGGATAAAGTGGAGTACTTGGTTAACTTTCCCTATGTCTACCATACGTGGTTCCTTGGGATTAGCTGGCCAGCATCCAAAAGTGGCTTTAAACCACTGGTCCAGTTTGTGGACCTTTAGGACCCTTTTGACGTTGTAATCTCAACATTAAAAGATACTATTAATTTTAGTACTTATTCCACTTTTTTCAGCATCTACTTTTGGTCTATAGTACACCAGCACCACAACACCAAGCAGGTTAAGTTTGGCAGAAAATAAATTAGTGCAGGCTTGTTAGGTGAGCCACTGATATACAAACATTGAGCTGGTAGGCAACTAACACCTTACCAAATCTTACTCTTGCTACCTCTATATGTTGGGGAGGGTAGACCTGATCGGATTGTCCACCACTTGATCGGACACCAATCTCTGACCAGCTGCTTGAGCGACCAACTAAGCTCCATTTGTGGCGCTTAGTATTTACAATTTTTATAGCGCTCGAGATTGATAATTTTTAGTGATCTTGATATTGAAAAAGTGATATAATTTGATTTGAAAATAATTTTTGATGAATTTGGATAAAAAATTTGAATCGGCTGAACCCAAGGTTCTAGGTTTCCTTTGAAAGGTCTAACTCTCACCAATATCAGGTATATTTCCAAGTTTGGAAATTCCTTGATTGGCTTTGAGTTTCCGATTCTCGGTACTCCCGTTTTTTGTTCCCTCCAAGTTCTAACCTCGTCTGCCCCTTGGGGCGCCGAGCTGGTCTTCCAGTGACTTCTGGGCATTACCTGCTATTTCCAAAAGTTTGATAAAATTAAGTTTGAAACTTAAGGTCAATGAAGAAGAACCAGTTATCTTGCCGGTGCTGGGTTCTCCCATATTCAACGTGGCACTCTGAGTGCGACCAGTCGTGCGTCGGAGCTTGTTGGCAGTTCCCCGCACCCTTTCCCATTTCTTTTGGCTTCAAAATGTTTCTTTCTTTCGAATATTAAAATTTTAAAATTTAAAATTTTCTGAATGCTGAAAAAGTATAATCTAGCAGTTCTGCTAATTTCCTTTTTATGTGTGATTTGGGGAATGTTTTACTTCTTCCTTCTAGTGGAAGTTTAGAATTCAGTTAAGCGGGGGTAACTGTAATTGATTTTGAAAAAATGAAAAGTTTGAAAAGGGTATTTTTTGGAAAAATGTCAAAAATATTTTGGGTTGCCACTTTGGTCTCAAATTCTGAAGAATTTTTCCCAAAGTCTGAGAAATATGAAAAAAAATTTACAAAATAAATAGGAATATTACATAAACGCGATAAATATTACAAAATATTACAAAATGTTTCTTAAAAGAAGTACCTATGCACAATAATGTACATAAAATAAAAATAAAAATCAGCATGAGATCGTGCATAGATTCGCCTTGGGCGAATTTCCAAATGATTTCATTTGGTTTGGGGCCCCAGCCGTAACTGTTTGCGCCATATTGGAAGGTGACATATTTTCATCATGTGGCGCGTCCTGATTGGCTCGCGCTATTCCTGGCAAGACCTTAGTGGTCTCGTAACGAAAATATTTCAACCTGCTGATTGAAACAATTTGGTGATTTAGCGAGTTGTCCCAATGTACGATGGTGACAACATTTTCCACTTCTCGCGAAATGTCGGTAACTATGAATGGACCCGACCGTGGTAGTCCTAACTTTTTCTGCTTGTCTACTTTCAGCAGAATCCAGTCCTTTTCCTTGAACCCATGTTCTTTGGACTTTCTATCGAAGTATTTCTTCGATTTTTCGGCAGCACTCTGGATATTTTTGGCAATATTCTCGTATAAGTTGACTAAATGATTTGTCAACACAAATTTATATGCCTCTGCATTGCTGTCCGGCATTACAATGTCGCCTGCTTTCGACAAGTTTGACCCGAAGGTTGCCTCGTGACCTTTAAGCAGTGAAATGGGGATTGCCCCGTTGCTGCGTGTAGTGTGGCATTATAGGCAAAGACCACGGCTCTCAAATATCTTGGCCACTTATCTTTTTCCTCAATGGCCACTTTTTGAGCTGCTTGATGAGTGTCTGATTAAACCTTTCCACCATACCATTTCCCTGTGGGTGGTATGTTGTTGTAAAAATTTTCTGACACTCCAATAACTTGCAGATTTCTTTTATCAGATCTGAGGTAAAACAACCTCCTCTGTCACTGAATAATCTCAGTGGAGTCCCATGTCTAAATACAACTGCTTGTAGAAAGGTATCTACAACAGTGCTAGCTGACTGATCTGGGATCAGTTCAGCTTCAACCCATTTTGTAAAATAGTCCTGAAAGACTATGACATACGGTCTCTTCTCACTAAATGGAGAAATACTCACGATATCCACTGATACAATATCAAAGGGACCTTCTGGAATAATAGGTATCAGTGGAGGAATTTCAGCATTTCCCTGATTAGCCATTTGACATACTGGACAAAACTTTATCCAGTGCCTGACATTCTTCTCTATTCCAGGCCACCAGAACCGTTTTTAATCATAGCAACATTTGGCTTTGTTCACAGCAAGTTGCATAATCGATTGCCATCTGGATCAGTCGAAAAGCTAGTCTTCATAAAAGTCAATGCCAAAAATTTTTTGGAAGGTGCACTAGTTATGATTTTATTTGTTGTGATAAGGAATCTGTATTTTTGCTAAAAATCAGGAAAATGATATGAAAATGTCTTGCATTACGAAGAATAAAACTTTAGATATGTTGCATTTGCTTTTCTTTCATACTTAATTCAGATCCACAATTGTGAAATGGAAAAAAACCCTGATTAAACCCAGAAAAACCTATAAAAAACCCATAAAAAACCCTAAAAAACCCCAAAAAAACCCAAATTCGAAATTTAGAAAATGGGTTTTTTCCCAATCCGGGCTGCGAGAATTCAAATATTTTTATAGAATTTGTCAGGCAGTTAATATTTGTATTTTGACTTTCTTTTATATTGACTTTCTTTCTAAAACCAATGTAAATATTAATTCAACGATGTCTATAATTTTTTTCTCCTGATAGTCCCGTGGCGTGAATTTTTGGTTGAAAAATTGTGCCAACAAAACAATGTTAATTTTTCTGTTCGAATCAAACAATTCGAATCAAATCTTTCTTTCATTTAATAAATTTCTTTCTTTCTTTCTTTCAAATTTTGGTTCAGAATCACCACTGAATGAACAAGAGAAGGAAGTTAACAATTTCTACTCATTCATCAGTCATTTACAATCTCTAAGTCTGTTGCGATCATACAAACAGAATTGGCTCGCGTTCTAGACAAATAAAAGTAATATTACAAGACTGGGCGCGAAGCGCCTCGGAAATTTTGCTTTTTCAGTCCCTAAGATGACTGAAAATCAAGGACATTCAGTTTTAAAAAAGTCAAAAAAATTGTGCCAATTCGCACAAATGCTCAAAACTTTTTGTGCATTCCATTTTTTGTGCCAAAAACCATGCTTTGGCATAAAAAAACCACTGAAATAAACATGAAAAACGTGTTTATAGATTTCATACCTACAGTAACTGAATATTGCAACATCGATTTGCTATAAACCATTGCACTTCATTCTGTATAGTGTTGACGCTAAAACGCAGTACTCGCCTTCTTCGACCAAACACATTCATGACGTTATATACATCCAATGAGGTTTCCACTAAGGAACAGAGTGTATATTTCTGAGTGTGATCGACATGTTAATGTTTTGCATGTTGAATCACGTGATCAATCAATTTACTGTATGTGATATAATTAAAAGTGATCTCTATCTATTTGCAGATGATGCTAAAATTTTTAATGATGCATGTAATACAGTATTAATCCAGGAAGATTTAAACAGTTTCTATAATTGGTCTGAGGAATGGCAACTCAGTATGTCATTGCCTAAATGTGCAGTCTTACATTTGGGGAAAAATAATCCATCAAATCAGTACAAAATTGGTGAATGTGATCTTGATGCTGTCACTGAAATGAAAGATCTTGGTGTTTATGTTGATGAAAAGCTCAGTTTTGTTCCGCACTGTGATTACATGATCAAGAAGGCTTCTAGGGTATCAAATCTAATTTTTAAATGTTTCAACTCAAATATAAATGAATTGAAAATCAGGGCATTTAAAACTTATGTTCGCCCAATCCTTGAGTATGGTAGTCCTATTTGGAATCCTTCTCTAATGGGTGAAATACAAAGGGTAGAGAAAGTTCAGAGGTGGTTCACAAAACGATTATATGGTTTTAACTCTAGGAATTATCAAGAAAGATTGGAGTCCGCCAGTATGCATTCTCTTGAATTTAGGAGAACTATAACTGATTTATGCTATGCTTATTCTATAATCTGTAACAGCATTCTGGACTCAAATAATTTTTTTGTATACAGTAAATTTAATTATCGTATTAACAATCCATATAAATTATATAAGACAAAATTTCGTACACGATTACTTGAAAAAGATTTTTGTAATAGATATATTGATACGTGGAATATGTTACCTAGTCATGTTACATCTGCCGTTAATGTTCATGTATTTAAAAAACGATGCATTGCGTTTTTGAGCTTATATCCGCGCGATACTAATCGCCTTTAAGCTCGTGATAATATTTTTTTCTTTATTCTTTTGTGAATGTATTTTTTCTAATGACGAATAAAACTATTTCTATAATGACTGAAAAATGAATAGAAATGGTTAACTTCCACTGTTCATTAACTTCCACTGTTCACTTCAGGGTCGTGCGCAGAATTTTTTCATGGGGGCGGACTACATTTTTTTATTGAATAGTCCCTGAAATGTTGATTTCATGCAATACACTGTTCACATGCTGCCTCAATGAAGGGGACGGCCGCCCCCACCCCCCTCTTGTGCACGGCTCTGTTAGGCTCTCATTTTTGCCCCTAAATTTCAAGGAGTCAATCAGAATTTTTAGGAGCCATGGCTCCAGATTTTTTTTGTTTGTTCTCGACTGGCCATTTGGCTCCTAGGACCAAAATTTTACAGGCCAATAGGAATTTCAACAAGCCAAAACTAAAAAGTTTGTAAATAAATTTGGTAGTAAAAAACTTAAATTTGACTAAATTTGTTGAAAAACTAATTTAGTCAAAAACACTCTTCAAAATCACAGTAGAAGCAAGAATAACAGATCAATCATTTGTAATACACATTCATAATCACACACAGAATAATAAGGCTCACAAATGATCAGTCATTATTCAAATACATCATAAGGGGTTTTTTTCGCACAAGCCACCTTGATCTGCAGCTTGGGGAAGAATTAGGTTGCACAGGTTATAATTTTTAGTTGCTCACTATAAAATTGATAAATTCGCTTATTTTGATCAGAAAAATGATTGAAAGTTACTTCCATTGTATTTCATTTACTTCGCGTCAGTTACTGACTTTTAAAATTGAACTTCTTTAGTTTTTGGTGTGAAATCAAAAGTCTGGCTAAGGTCACTTGTTTGGTGGCTGGCGCCGAAAAATTTTGATTTCGAGGCCTCTAAAATGTCGGGAAATGCATTTTTCATCACATTCTGCTGCAACCGCCGATGACCGATATTTTCACCATTTGATTGGCGGAAGAGGTCAAACATTTTACCTCCTTTTTGGTCTGAAGCCAGTAATTTACCAATCACAATCATTTATCAAAAGCGATTGTTTTCACATGATCTATAACATAAAAAAGCGCGAAAGGTATTTTACTTCGGACTTGAATATCTCCGGCGCTTAACACCGAAAGAAAATTTTAGATTATGATGTTCTATAGCGTTGGAAATCTTTTTCCTGCGTGAAGGGTCTATTTTTTCAGTGAATTCAATGAGTTTTCTGTGAGGCAAACTGGAATTCAAAAATTAAGCGAGCAGCAATGAATCTAAATGGCTTCTTCAGATAGCAAGAACCTCTGCCATTTTCCCATATGAATGTTTTAATCATTTCCCAAATGTAAAAAGTTATGTTCACCTAAGCCAAAATTCTAAAGCGCTGCAAACCGATTTTGTAAAAATAATCTAGAAAAAATCTTGATTTTTGTCAAATACCATAACATCCTGGTTTCTGAAAGCTATAAGCATAAGCTAGGATGACGTCTGCTAACCGCATAACAGAAATGATACCAAGAATCATAAATGATCTGAAATCCGGCGCGCCGAAAATTATCGGTATTTTTCGTTTTAGAATGCATAAAAATGCATCTCCGCACAGGAAGCCCTATAGCCTAATCAAAAAGGGTGGTTAGGCTCTCATTTTTACAAGCCAATTTGGCTTGTGCCCCTAAATTTTTAGTAGCCAATCAGAATTTTTAGGAGCCATGGCTCCTAATTGGCCTAAAAAATCCTGCATGGCTCCAAATTGGTCTAAAAAAATCCTGTTCCGGACAGAAAACTCTATAACCTAATTAAAAGAGCAGTCAAGCCTCAAGTTGCACTGTGCAACTTGGCAGAAAAAAATTGGTTGCACAGCTCGAAATTTGGCTACTGTGTGCAAAAACACCCTGGTTGGAGAGACCTCTCCCCAACTTGGCCAACCCTGTTCTAAACTCCCATTCAAATTCGCAGAAATGTGGAAAAATAGCTTTTGTCGCTCTTTTTGGAAAAATTTTAGGAATTTTTTGGATTATCTCGACCCCGTCCCCACAAAATTTTGGAAATTTTGAGACCGCTACCTCAAAATTTTCGGTTCGCCGCCCCCACCCCCAACTGATCGGATCTGTTACAGGTGCGCTTCAATTGGAGGGACCCCCACACTCGAACCCTGTACCCTGGTGTCGGAACCACCGTTTTTTTCCTCGAAGATTTTTTCCACATGAGAACCGGACCCAAAATTTTTTTCCTCATTTTCCAAAAATTTTCCACGTTTTTAAAAATGTTTATAATTGAGAAGCATGCCCAGGCGTTTTGATGTTTTTGGAGTCAGAAACCTGCAGTAATGAGGAAAAAATTGAGAAAATTCTGGTTAAGTTAGTCAAAATAGCCGATAAAGAATATATTGGTGTTCTAACAGGAGCAGAGAAAGCATGTTAACGGTAGGGTTGTCATGAACTTATCCACTATTAACATTTCTGTGATTCCGATTAGAATTGTCAAATTTTATTTAGTTGTTAGCAGGGTTGGCGGCTATTGAGTTTTTGGGTTGATGGTTTCTTTGGGTTAGGAATTTGTATTTTTTTTATCAGGAATACAATTTTCTTCCTGATTTAACAATAAATTGAGAGTTGAGCCAACTTTAGTAATTGCAATTCAGTCTCTTCTGACACTGAAATAACAACAGATTTGAGATGAGATTACACAACACAACAAACAAATCAAATCCTTCGTGAATTTTCAATTCAGGAAGCTTTTAGCGCTATTCGATTCGTATGACTGCTCTGTTGAGTTGAGTTATTCGAATTAAAAGCTAATTCGTATTCGATGAATTTAACATAGTTTGAATTGTTTTTGGTTGATTCATTTTTTGGTTGAAGTTGTTTCGCTTTGGTAGTTTATCTAAATATTAGGTAGATTTTACTGTTCATGAGTCATGAGCAATGCTAGTGAGCAATACACAGCATTACTTGTAACTGATAAACTTTTTGTTATACCTACTGCTTTTAGTCATCAGCAGCTCGTGAGCTGACTTGAGCTAGCAGCCCTAAAATTTTGAGGGAGCCTGAATTACTAGGCCCTGTATTTAAGCCCGAAAGCCCGACTCGAAATACGGGCTTCAGGAGCCGGGTTCGGGCTGTCTGAAAAAAATTTTTGGACCGGTCCGGGTCGAGCTATTTTTCAAAAGCCCGAAAAATTTCGATGTGCTAGTTATAGTTTTTGAGTATCTTCGTTGTGATTACTGTATGAAATAAATTTTGTTTGTGACACCTAATTTTTTCAGTGTACCCAAAGAAAACCAAAAGATTTTCGATTTTTCAATTTTTTTTTTAATTCAAAAACCATGGACAAAGTAGCCCGAGCTCCAACCGACCAACTACGCCCTTTGCCCACACTCCTTCTCTACTTCCACTTTTTTTGCTCTGCCAAGTAAAATTGCATCTACACAAAATTTCAAGATACGATTTCTGAGAGGATTCAACTGAGTTGTGATAAGTAAAAAATTAACCCTAACTGAAAATTACATATTTGGTGTCACTTGATGCGCTAGGAACGATGTATCATTTTTTAAATGTATCTAATTTTGATTCTCTTTCAATAGAAGTCGCAATTATCGGAAAATGTAATTTATAAGATGGTATTCAATATTCACGCTCCAAGTCCTGCGACCCTCTGAACAGTACATGAATTTCCGTAATTATTTGTCAGCAGGTAATATGGAATTTTTGGTGCTTCTGAGCTTTAGCGGTATATTGGGTAAGTTTTCAGAATACGATGTCAGATGTACCTAATCCTGCAAAAGTTGAAAGAACTATGTCAAAAATCGAAAAAATCGGAAATTGTCAATTCTTGTCTTACTGTAGCTATGCGAGTTTTGATTTTCAAACGAAATGAATATCATTTTCGTTCCTAGCACATCAGGTTACACAAGCTTGGAGACAGGAATTTTTTTCGGGGGTAGCACACGTTTTTTTCACTCAATTTACCGTAAAATTGACATTTCTGACTTGACTTGATAAAAAACCAGAGGTACCTTTGCCTCTTTTAACGTTTCAAACATTTCGGGGTGGCATGCCCCCCAACCCCACCTGCCCACAGGCCTGAGGTTACACCATATATGTGATTTTCAACTGGTGTTAATTTTTAATTTATCACAACTCTCTGTATGAGAAGCTGAATTTTTTAAGTGTGTCTTAAAATCGGACTTTCGGGTCGGGCTTCCGAAATTTGTTTGTTTTAATCGGGCCGGGTCGGGCCTCTAAAAAAAAATTTCGGGCCGGACCGGGCTGGAAATTACAAGCGTTATTTAGGCCGTACGGCTGACACCCTGAAGAGAGAGGCAGCTGGCAGCTTTTTAGGTCCTAAAATGGGCCGCCAAGTATGCATTGAATGGCCGTAAGCAGTATGAATATGGAAGAAACATCTAACTTTTTTCAGCCTACAAAGTCATAATTTACCAATAAATCACTGAATATATGTTCTCGGCAAGTGAAGACGAAAAAACACGTTTCGTTACAAAATGCTGGAGAACAAGCAAAAATCTGCTATGCAATGTTGGTTGACGGAAGGCAAAACGGGGCCTTCGTTCCAAAAAATTGCCTTGAGAGAATGTTTTTCAAGACTAATAACGACAAATTTTTCAACATTTGGCGTTGTTCACACCATGTTGCATAATCGATTGTCATCTGCTTAGGTCGAAAAACTAGTTTTCATAAAATTCAATGCCCACAATTTTTTCGACGGTGAGGTGAATGATTTTACTTGTTATAATGAGTAATTTGTGTGATTTTTGCTTTAAAATCAGGAAAAACTATCTGAAAATGTTTTGCTTTATGAAGAATAAAACTTTAGTGATGTTGCATTCGCTTTATTTTTACTTGGTTCAGATCACAATTGTGAATTTAAAAAAACCGTGATAGAACCCAGAAAAACCTTTAACATCCCTAAAAAAGCCTGAATTCGAAATTTTGAAAAAGGGTTTTTTCCCAACCCTGGTTGTTAGTCCGGCGCGGAGCGCCGGAAAAATTTTTGGATTTTTGGAAAATGAACCTTCACAACGTTGAAAAATAAATTAAAATCAAACTGATGAAGTGTATTTTGTTCCCCATCCCGGCGCGAAGCGCCAGAAAAATGTTCGACTTTTTATATTCTAAAACGCTGGCAAAATAAATTTCTCCAACACATATTCGTGAACAGAAATTCTAAAATCACAGTCTATAATGATGTCTTCAATTTCCGTCTTCAACAAACGCATAAGTTCATGTTGCAAACGTTTCAAAAATTCCTAGCATCGAGACAAAAAATTGAGAGAATTGATGAAAAATCTCTATTTTCGGTGAAATACTGATTGTTAACGAAAATAAAATAAGACGAGCTAACTTGATTGATAGAAACAGTTGAGCATTAACAAGTAAGTGAAGGTTAGATATGCTAAAAGCCGCCCCTGATAGAAAATAGTGATTATTATACTCATGACCGGCGCAAAGCGCCGTAAAATTTTGAGATTTTGATCTTTTAAAGTTCGCCAAAACGCATATTTTCGGTTTTGAATTCCCTAAAATTGTTTCCACAATGAGAACAATAGCCAATACTTTTTTCCTTATTTCCAAATTTTTTTCCTCAAAAGACCCCATTTGAGGAAAAAGCGGTGCCCCTCACTCGGAATAATTTGGAAAAGAGTAGTTTTTTTGAGGAAAAATTTCGAAATTTTCGGGCTTTTTTCGACGATTTTTTTGGGCCTCCCAAAATTTTTGGAAATTTTGGGACTCCCACCCTAAAATTTTCGGTTTACCCTTCTCCATCTGGTCGGACGTCTTACAGGCATGATACTACGTTGCTGCTGCGCTCGCCGCCCTCGTCGATGACGCGCTGCTCCTATATCCTTGACGTGTAAACATCTTCGATTTTACCTGCCAATCGATGGCCTTAGCCGCAATCGAAGTCGTTGAAGACGATTTAAATGTTGGCAACAGTAATAATCACTGTTTTCTGTCACTGTCTGTCGCGCGGATCTTCTCGGTATTTGGCTAAAAAGGTCAACATTGTTTGCCATTTTCGCCAAATCTTTTTTTTCTGCTCAAAAGTACTCGGCGCTTACTTTATGAATGTTTTTTGAGCTTATTGGAACATTCTTATACTTCAGCAGCCGCTGATTTGCCAAAAATTAAGAAAAAACCAACATTTTTCAGTTTTGATTACACTATGATAAGAATATATCAAAAATGGAATTTGAAGAGTTTAGGAGGCGTTAATTTTTTTCCGAAGTTTCCCAAAATTTTTATATTTGCGACTAAAATGATGATGCTGATTACGAATAAATCAGTACATAGTTTTCCATACAAGATCGAATATTTTGACTGAAAACAGGATGTCCTGTCGTATGAAAGAATTTTTTTCTCAAAGTTTGCATATTTGAGATTGTGCTATAGGTAAATCAATGATGCTAATTACTATTATGCCGCTAGTATTTCATGCAATTAAATATATTGACTACAAAACATAAACTGACATATGCACCTGCATTCCAAAATTTGCATTTTTTATGAATTATGGAAAAATTAATTTTTTGGGGTAAATCGATGATGGTGATTTAAAATACGTGGATAGTTCTTCACGAAAGAACGCGAAAAAGGATGAAAACCAAATGGTGCCATACCTGTAATTGAGTGGATTGGGGGATGGGACCCTCAACTCGAAAAAATTTGGAAAAAAGTTGCTTTTTTGGCAAAGTTTTCGAAATTTTCGGTTTTTTCGACTTTGTTTTGTTATTTTTGGGTACCCGTAAAGTTTTGGGAATTTCGGTACCACCCACCCCACAAATCTAACTGACCCCCTCCCCCAACTGATCGGACTTCATACATTGATGCGATACATATATTGTAATACTGATAAAAATCAAAAAAAGTGAAACATTAACAATAAGTGACTACGGTACAATAATACGTTTCAAAAGACTGTGGTCTTGTGCACTGTTTTTTCCTGCACAGTGCAGACTTTTTAGGCTTCGTGCATAATTTCTTTTGTTATTTCTGCACTGGTGCAGAATTTTTTGAGTCGTGTGTTTGATCACATCGGATACAAAAAAGATGCATTTTGGTGCATTCTCAAAATTTCCCGGCGTTTCGCGCCGGTTATAACTCTAATGAGCATTAGTATTCATTTCCTAGCTCAGGTGCAGCTTCTAGCACGTCTGCCTTCACTTATCATTTAATCTTTAATAGTTTTCATCATCTTAAACGTATTATCTCATGTTTTAATTGGTAATCTTCGATATTTTATCTTGATATTTAATGAAGATTCACATTTTTTCCTTGACCCATTTTTTTGAGAAAGATCGATACGTCAAGTCTGTAAACTTGACGAAACGATTATTCCTTTCTTGACGTAAAATCAATCGAAAAGCTTCATGGAAGTAGTTTTCGGAAATTTCTACTCTTCTTACTCATACCTTTTCGGCCAAGTTCATGAGAGTTTGTGAATAAATTACTGGTTTTAAATTTTTTCAAATATAAATTCTAGAAATTACGACTTTTAAACACAAAACTTGAATCTAATTCTTGAAATAAATGTTTGGAAAATTGATTTTCCAGCATCGCAGAATTTCAATACCCAAAAAAAAGTTTTGGCGCTTCGCGCCGGAAAGATCAATATATCTTTTGGACTCTCACTTGTCATTATAGAGGACTTGATTGTCGATTTCTCATGTAATTCAATGTCATTGTGCTCATGGATAGTTTGCTAGAAAATTTGTTCCACAGTGCTTGTAGATTAGACATCGATCAAACTCAAAAATTTCAAATGTTTCTCCAATTTTAATTAATGAAAGGCTCTAAAAACACCAAAAGGTTTGAAAAATCCGAAAAATACATAAATGAAGCGTCTAAGAGCATTTTTAAGCGAAAAACGACTTCGAGAAATGTGGAAACAAACTTTGAACCCTTCCCCCACTTGGGGAAAAGGCCTGAGAGAAATACAGTGGTAACAGGATAAAACCACAGTGTGGAAACTTTTTTTATTACTTTTCTGCACTGAGCAGAAAGCCCGGTGCAGAAAAAAACACTGGTCTTGTGTATTGTGCCCTCCTAATACCTTAATAGCTGCGGCCGTGACCAACCACAAAGATGAGAAAAAGTACGAATAAAATTGACCATATTAAAAATATAACAAGAAATCCGACCAAATAACACACACTTCACTCACAAGTAGTTGACAATTGTGTAAAGTTTACAGTGTTTTTACACAATAAACTGTTTGTTCATAAAAATACTAATCTCACAGTTAATGTTTTCTAGTCAATTTATTTGATTGCATGAAATACTAGTAGCATATTCATAATCGGCATCATATCTGTAATTGGGGGGGGGGGGGTTGGAGGGACCCTATACCCAAATGTCGGGACCCCACCCCCAACCTGGTCAACCCTATACCCAACCCCCCAACTCCCGCCCCAAACTAGGAAAACTTGGAAAAAATTAGGAAAAAAGAAGCTTTTTTGGGAAAATTTTCGAAATTTTTTCGACTTTTTTTGGGTCTTTTCGACTCCCTCCCCAAACTTTTGGAAATTTCGAGACCCCCACCCCAAAAATTTTCGGTTCACTCCTCCCCCCAACTGTTTGGACCTCTTACAGGCATGAGCATCATCGATTTGTAGAGACGTATCCTGTAGCATATTCTGAAAATATCGGGTCCAGGTCAGGGTCCAACATTTTAAAAATATTGAGTCCGGGTTTGTGTCTAGAATTCCAACAATATTGGGTTTTTTTGTCGTCGTCGGGTCAGGGTTTTTTTGTACATGACCCATTTGCACATGTACAAACGACAGTCGATATTTCATTTGTACAATTAGTACATAGCAAAAATAGGTATAAATAAGTAACCTGTATTCCTCTATGTCATGGCCAAAGACTAATAACCAAATCAGTGTAATTTTCAAATTTTATTTACAAAAAAATCATTAAAATTGAGCGAAAAATGGAAATTTTCGAATTTCAACTCTAATTTACAAGCATTGTGGAACAATTTGTCTAGAAAACTATCCAATAGCATAATGAATTTGCATTAGATGATACACCGATGGTTAAGTCCTCCATGATGACAAGTGAAAGCCCAAAAAAGATGTTAATCTTTCCAGCGTGAAGCGACGTAAAAAATTTTTGTGTATTGACATTCGGCGACGCTAGAAAATCAATTTTCCAAACATTCATTTCAAGAATTAGATTCGAATTTAGTGTTCGAAAGTCGTAATTTTTAGAATTTTATTATTTGAAAATTTTTTAAATCAGTAATTTATTCGTTAACCCTCATGAAGTTGGCCGAAAAGATATAAGTGGAAGAGTAGAAATTTCCGAATACTACTTCCACGAAGCTTCCGAATTGATTTTACGTTATGAAAGGAATAATCCCTTCAAAAAGTTTACACACTTGACGCATTGATCTTTCTCAAGAAATTTTCCAATGAAAAACTGTGAATCTTCATCAAATGTCAAGATAAAATATTGAAGATTACCACTTAAAACATGAGATAATACGTTTGAGATGATGAAAACTATTATACATTAAATGATAGGTGAAGATAGACATTCTGATTCCGCGTCTGAGCTAGGTAATATAGATAATAATGATTATTAAAGTTATAACCGGCGCGAAGCGCTGGAAAATTTTGAGATTATGAACTTCTAAAATGCACGAAAATGCATATTTTCTGTACATTATCCCCAAAATTTTCTGCCCTAAACGGGGAAAGAGCCGTTTGTACATGTACAAATGACTACCTCAATTTCATTTGCCCCAAAAAATTTTCATTTGCCTCCAGGAAAAAAACACTGGTCTGGGTCCAACAGAATAGTCGGATACTTTCGGGTCGGGGCATTGTTTTCTTTTAGCACGAGTCCCATTAGCGCGGCCGCTAACTTCCCTTAATTTGTATTACTTTTTCTTAGCACGACTAAAATTTTCATCAGCACAGGCCCATAGCACCGCACTGAAAAAACCGTGAGTCCGGGAACCCGGTACATCTCTATTGATTTTATCATTAGACACCCTGTTTCCACTCGAATATTCGATTTTAGGAAAACCTACTGACAGGATATATATTGGTCAGTAAATGTTTTCGTGCTATTTTGAAACTGATATTTCCCAATCCTCATTCTCCGCCTGAATTTCTTCAGTAACATCGGAAGTATCGGAACATGGAAGTGTAATTTATTGAAAATAATATATTTATTTACAATTTTAGACGAATTATCGCGTATTAGCGCACTCGAAGTCGAACCTATGCGACAAGATGATGATCAACAATTAGCCGATCACTCACCAGAAGATTTATCTTCACTTTGGAACCATTTTAAAGTCGTTTCAGCGGACAAAACTAAAGTCGAGTGTTTAATAAAGCAATGTGGTCTACTATCCTTTTCGTCGCCAGGATTTTCGCCCAGTATGCTTTTGCTTCATTTGCAAACAAAACACAAGCAATTTTACGAGACGACATTGAAAAAAAAGTTATTGAAAAGAAGCAACAAAAGGAGCAACGGCGTCAACCTCTCATGTGAAAAATGGATCGATCGAGGTAAATTGTTCAATTATTATTTCTTATACTATAAAATATAGTTCTCGTTTTTCAGACATCTTTTCGATCAATTTCTCGTTCGATAAGTCTAAATTGAATTTAGATCGGCTGAAAACAATCAGTGTTTCTTTCAACGGTTATCGACTACACGTTCCAGTGTAAGAAATTTTTTGAAGATCATGCAAGTCATGAATGAATGTGTAAATTTGAGACACTTCAAGAAAATATTCAGTACATTGTTTCCCTTGAAAGTTGAAAGCAGCTTATAAGACACGATTTCTGAAAGGTTCGAGCTTCCCCATGACAAATTGAAAATCAGTCATATCTCTCAAAATGAGACATTTTGATGTACTAATTGTTTCATGAATGGACATTTTTCACTCTACAAGAAAGTTTAAACTGTCGAAAATGAGAGGCAAAAAAATCCTGTTTACGAACGCATCCGAGCTCCTTCACCTATGATGCCACGGAATTTGATCTTTTTATTCTTCAGCTGATACATTGCTACAGTAAGTGTGAAAGTAACATCATCATCATCGCGCACCGTTGTGGGAGCTGTAGAGATTTGCACACAATGCACTGTCATTCAACTGTTTCTTAATCTAGATTAATGCCCAACCAATAAAGTTCTGGGAATACAATTTGGGTCTTTATCATACACGCACATAGGGGGTAGGGGAGTAAACCACCTCACCTGAGACCCTGGCCTGAAAAAATCGTCAAACACCCCCTCCTGAACTTTTTCCAAGACAGCTTTTTTAACGATTTTTATGCATATTTTGTATGAAAAACAAGCTCGCAAAATTTTTTTCGTCTTTTACCCTACCTCCCTGGTAAGTTAATGTCAGGTCTTTATGCATGTAGCTCGAAGTCCCGATAAATTTTCATTGATCTAGGTTCGATGATTGCTGAACGATGTGCTCGAAATGAAATATCAAAACTTTCGGAAATTTCCACAAAATTTCAGAAATCGAGTCTAAAATCTATTTACAGAAAAATGGTGAGAGTTATTTTGATGCCTTTTGCTGTATTGAAAAGGCACATCAATCTGTTATCATTTAACCCTTATTCTTCCTGAATAACAATACGTGGTGTGGAACAGAATGTCTTCAACTGTAGAACACTTTCTCGCAGCTGCTTCTGAGACGCCCTGTTGCACAACCATTGCAAATAGATCGCTGTAGTTTTTCCAGTGATTCGACTCACATGTTTTACATTTATTCGTCTAATCTGAACGCTTTCAATTTTTTTGCATTTCGTTAATGACATATTTAGTGACATTAAACATCATTTTTGTTTCAACTTTCAGAATGTGCAGACATCTACAGGGCCCTAAACGGTACTGAAATCTAATTGAAATTTTTACACAATAATTGGGACATTAATGGCTACACAAATAAAAATGTTGCAGTATCCTATGGAAACGTGTCCAAAGTAGGCTCCAAATGACTTATTCGGTTCAAATCGACGTCCTTTTAAGGTTTTAGAATAGCATAAAAAGTGTAAGCTAAGAGATTGAATATTTTTTTTCATACCTGAATATAGAGCATGGTCGCCTGCATGTAATATAGATTTGGTTACAGAGTCATGTCTCCTCTGAGCCACTGTTTTCTTTCTTTGTACGAGACAAACATTTTTCGCTCCGTACAAAGATTTTTTTGGTAATCTTTCTACAGAGTTTTATCGACATTACCCGGTCAGAAAAAGCTTCTCCAGGCTCTAGTATATCAGAAAACACCAAAAAATTTTCGGGCGCTTCGCGTCGGATTATACAATTCTTTTCAATAGTCTATCCATTATTTTTCTGCAAATCGTGCTTTCTGGAGAAATAATTTCTGGAAAAGGGGAAAAAATGTTATTAGTCCTGTATGGAAAAGATTAATTTTTGTGCGTTTCAGAAGATCAAAATCTATTTCTCCAGCTTTTTTGAACTGCAATTTTAAACATGAAGCCGAGTTCGGATTCAGAGCATCATAGAAGTAATTTTCAGAAATTTCAGGTTCAACTTGAAGATTTTCAGATTTGTGAAAGTGTGAGTATGTTTTCTTAATTTGTAAAATGATTATGAAGGACGGGAACTCGAGTGTAATCAGGAAGAGGGCTTGTGCTGAAATACACGACAGATGGTGGTGTTTTCAGTGTACAAAAAAATTTTCTTCGTTGAAAGAGTTTTTGGCCGATCTTTGTACAGGTACAAAGAGGCTTGCACAAAAAACACTGTAATGAGCTGTGACATTTTGAATTAAACCTAAACTGAAAAATTTGAACAAAGGTAAGAATTTCAAACTTTGGGGTACTGTAGCCATGCGAAATAAATGCTGCCACGATACTCAGCGTGCAAAACTACTCAAAATATTTTTTTTCGGATTGTATGATTAATTTATAACTTATCATAGGTCAATGGAACAGAAGGTCGAATCTCTCAAAAATCGTGTTTAAAACGAGTTTAGTGGCAAATTTTTTGTTTCTGTAGATTTTTGGTCGACGCATTTGATTTATTGTGTCTTGGTGCGAAAACCGAAGGCCTGTTTCAAAGTCGTGGAAATCGACAACGGGTGAAATATATGCGAGTAAATACATTGTATGCTTAACCGTTGACAAGAGTTTGACATTTTTCAGTATTTTTCTGACCAAAAGGAATAGGTTTCCCTAAGCCTGTAGCCAGGAACTTTTTCGGGGCACACATTTTTTCACTCAATATAATTGCCATGTCTAACTTTCTTGAAAAAAACCTTTGCTTTTTTAACACTTGAAAGATTTCGGGGAGGTGTGGGCCCCCTTACCTCCCTGCCTACTGGCCTGGGTGTCCCTATGACCATCATATGGTCAGCCATAAGATTGGCAAATCTTGTGGGGATCACCCAATGGCTAGCCATATAGCCGTCGATTTTTGGGGAGGGTTTTTATGACACTTCCTTCCGTTACATGTATGAGTTGAAGGTTCCTGGTTATCTTGCTGTGAGGCTGTCGTATTTGGATTGGACTGTCATAATTTGATCTTCGACCTCATTTTCAATTTCATTTGAATTTTCCCGTAGAAACTTACAATTAATTTTAAATCGATAATATTGAACGTGAGAATGTTTATAAATATGATGACGCATTCAAAATTTTAATTTCTCTTGGGGCCAGAGTTTTTTCCGCACCGGTCGTTCCGCATCTGGCGGAAATCGGACAAAAAAATTTCTGCGCCACCATTAAAAACTACTGGAAAAATTAAAAATTTTCCGTTCCGTGCGGAAAACTTTCTAAAAATTTTCCGCACTAACCCAAAAAAATCCGCACTGCGCGGAAAGAACCCTGGATGGGGCACGCTCTCTCTGAATGTCCTAGAAAATCATTAGGAATAATTATCTGACACTGGTGTTTATTCTTGATTTTGATTTTCATATCGTCGGTGCCATGCAGGAAAATGATAAATCCAATTTTCGCCAAATTGGAGTTGTCGCTATTTTCGAGGTCTGCTTCCCATATCTCTTTCATTACTTTTATTATATATACAAAAATTCAAAAAGGAAATATGAAATTTAGATTTTTGATCGGATTTTCAACTTTGAATCAACAATAAAAAGTGGATTTGTCACCTTTCTGCATGGTACCGACGATACCATTGCGATTTCCAGCAAAAAATTTGGATTTATGATTGTATTCTGATGCTGTTGCTCCTTTCCAGGTTAGTTATTCAAAGTATTAAGAATCAGTTTCTGTTAGCATCGACCGTAGTGTGTACTAACGTCGGACACGTCAAAGAATAACATAGGGCGACTTTTACACATATAATACAACTTTTTACGCTGAGTTCAATGGTGCAAACCGCTTTACACAAAATGAAAAATTCGCTGAAATATCAAGGTTCAAAGTTCCGAAAATTAATGAATTTGACCAAAATTGACCACTTTTACTTAAAGAACTGCAGCTCTCTGTATTTTTGACCTTTCACCAAGCGGTTTTTTGTATTAAGTAGAGGAGATGATGCTTATTCCTGGTGTGCATATGGAAGTCCAATACAACACACTCGGTCTACGAGCTATGCTTTTAAAATCAAAAACTTTGAAAATTAGATTTGAAAATTTGCATATTTTCAGCACTTGCTTCACAAGAAGCTGCGGGACACGGCCCAAAATTTACGCGCATGTGCCCCAAGGCCTCCTACGAATCCTAGCAAAAAATTAAAAAAATAAAAAGACCATCTATGGAGATATTCAAAATGGACTATTTCACTTTTTTTTAAATTGGAAAAAATTCATTGAAAAACTTTCACAAATCCAATATCTGTTCTAAAAGAATATATGGGCACATGCCTAAAACTTTCAGAAATCTTTGTCAAGGCTTCCCAGACGTTTCGGTACAAAATTAACGAATGAAAAAGAATCTTTATGAAGATATTTACAATTGAACATTGCTCATTTTTTCAAAAATTACACAAAATTTAATGAAAAATAACACAATTTCAGCAGCAGTTCTTAACGAAGTTAAGGGCGGAATCGAAATAATTTGAAATACTTGCATCAAAAGTTCTTCCGAAGTTAGGCAAGAAATAAAGAAGATCAATTTACGAAGCTATTGACACCTGACACACGTTCACACGTTCCCAAAAAGTGTATAAAATTTTATGAAATATTTCATAAATCTGGACAAAAAAAATAATGCAGATGAATCTGGCCAATCTGTTGAGTTATCAAACTTAAACATATTAGTGACCATGCATAATACAGCTTTAAAAGGCAAGCAGATATAGGGGAACTAAGTAGAGAATAAATTTGAAAGTATACGAGATGAAATATAATATCAAAAAAGCAAAAAAGTTCATTATTGTGGCTGTAAAGACTTTTTAGCACAAAAAATTTTTTCTCTCTATAGCACGAATTTTTATGCCCAAAGATGCAAGACATGCAAAAAAGCAGTCTCAAAGCGCCAAACTGATTTATAGTGACATATTTAGAAAAAATTTTTGCGGACCTGCGCCCCAAAATTTCTTGCAGTCAATGCATACGTAACTGTATAAATTATTTCAGTACAAATTATTTTGATTCCGCCCTTAACTTCGTTAAGAACTGCTGCTAAAATTGTGTTATTTTTCATTAAATTTTGTTTAATTTTTGAAAAAAATGAGCAATGTTCAATTGTAAATATCTTCATAAATATTCTTTTTCATTCGTTAATTTTTTATCGAAACGTCTGGGAAACCTTGACAAAGATTTCTGAAAGTTTTCGACCTGCGCCTATATATTCTTCAAGAACAGATATTGGATTTGTGAAAGTTTTTCAATGAATTTTTTCGCAATTTAAAAAAAAGTGAAATGGTCAATTTTGAATATCTCTATAAATAGTCTTTTTATTTTTTAATTTTATGCTGGGATTTGTAGAAGGCCTTGGGGCACATGCGTGTAAATTTTGAGCCGTGTCCCGCAGCTTCTTGTGAAGCAAGTGCTGAAAATATGCAAATTTTGAAATCTAATTTTCAAAGTTCTTTGACTTTAAAAACATAGCTCGTAGACCGAGTGTGTTGTATTCGAATTCCATATGCACGCCAGGAGTGAGCATCATCTCTTCTACTTAATACAAAAAACCGCTTGGTGAAAGGTTGAAAATACAGCGAACTGCAGTTCTTTAAGTAAAAGTAGTTTTGGTCAAATTCATGAATTTTTGAAAATTTGAATCTTAATATTTCAGCGAATTTTTTATTTTGTGTAAAGCGATTTGCACCATTGAACTCAGCGTTAAAAGTTGTATAATATGTGTAAAAGTCGCCCTATGTTATTGTTTGACGTGTCTGACGTAGGGAAGATGCTAACAGAAATTGACTCTTAAATTTTTGGAGTATAATTATTATAGCTTAGCTTTTCGAACATTTTATCTGTATGACTCCATTTCTAGAAATTATCGTACAATTTTACAATTTTTCTAGTACGTATTTTTCGGCGAGTTCGGCATACCTGAATATTGTACGTTATACGACGTTTGCGATTTGATAACCTATTTTTTCCGCCATTTGAATGAGCCTATTTTTTCCGCAGAATTGGAGAAACAATTTTTAGAACTGCGTCGCAATAGTTCGTCTATCGTTCTGAATAATATTAAAATGTGTTTGAACGAACTGACGCCGTCAAAGCGTGATACAGTTATATACTTGGCAGTCAAATTGAAATATGTAAGAATCTCAATATCACTACAGCATCATTATTCCTTCTCCCCAATAGTTGATACAATCCAATCAATCAATCTTGAAAAATCTGACAATCACCCAAGGTTTCTTGGAAAAATGCATCACGTCTTAATAAGGCGAGCGATGAGCAATAAACACATCGAATACGTCCTGATCGGCTTTCAGACATTTATTGACGATATTTCTATCTTTATTTTGGCTATTTATTTAAAATTATGCGGTAGTGTTCAAATATTTAAATGTTTATAAGATTCCTTCAAGCATTTGTTCTCGCGTTCTTCATAACTTCAATTTTCTCTCACTAATGTCCTTCTTTATAGTCACTGTTCTTTCACGCCGACGTTTTCCCCAAATAGGGAAAGAGGTCCATATCTAACCCCACAATTTTTTCCACAAATGGGCAAACGGCCCAAAATTTTTTCCTATTTTTCCGATATTTTTTTCCAAATAGACGATTTCAGTAGAAACAGTGTTTGTAGTTCTTTGATCGAAAACTTTTTGCATTTCTTCCCGCGCGAATTTATTATTCTTCAATGTCAGATATTTTTATAGATTGTTAGTTTTGGGAATGTCAATAAAGCGACGACACACAAAATTGCGCAATATTTCGCTAAATCTTTGTTCCGTAGTAAATTGAACAAGTCAAATAGCGGAGAGTTGGATTTACGAATTAAATGCACCGTGTCTCTTATTGACTTTATAGGCCTTATCCTGTGTAAGAATTTGCGGTTTTTCTGAGAAAGTTTTTGAATTCTTTAGGCATGTCTTCGAGATGTTCACAGATCATTCTATTTACTCCGTTACATGCCCTGGCTTTTTTTATTTTCTAGCTGAAAAGGATAGTGTTTTATTCAAGAAATCGGCTGTTGCGCCACCGGAATATGCAGGTAAAAATTCTAAAAGGCTTTGTAATATGTATCGAGGCTGTTGCTCATGTCCATAACTAAGAATTAATGTCAAACAGTAAATAAAAGGGATCTACTTGTATCTAAAAAGCTACCAAACGCTACCTCAGCAAATGTATGCTCCTGACTTCATACTTTATAATTGACAAAGTAAGTCAACAATAACCGTCTCGATTTTTGCCTCAAGTTTAGACTTCTCACAATTTCTATCGAGATACTCAGTGATGTTGACCAGTCTAATGCTAGTTTATCGTTTTGAATATGTATTGACATCTATTTCCTTGCAGCTAGTTCACTATTTTAACACATTTTAGCACTGACAGATGAGCGCAATATTTCAACAGAAAAAAATTTTCTGAATTTGACAAATATTTTCCTATGAATGAAATTTCGTGTTTGTACGAGTTCGCCATTAAGAATCAATTATTTCAACCCATACATACATGTAATTGGAGAAATGTAACAGAAATCCATATATTCAGTGTACAGGCCTGGATTTGTTGTATCATCATCAATCAGGAAAGATCATTATCAATCAGGAAAGATTTGTTGTATCATCATCAATCAGGAAAGGTTATTTATTAATTAATAGCTCACATTTCCATTGCAAGCTGATTTGTTTTTTAAACTGAAGATGAGGGGGAACTTAAGGCTGAAAATTTCGAAGAGGCTCAAAAGGAGAAGGAAGTGTAAAAACCATACCTGTAATTCGATGGGGGTGTTTGGGGGACCCCCCCCCCAACTTGGCCAACCCTATACCCCAACCCCCCCTCCCCCCAAACTTGGAAAAATTGGAAACTTTTTGGGCCTTTTTTGGAAAAATTTTCGACTTTTTCGACCTCACCCCCTCCCCAAAATGTTGGGTTTACCCCCCCCCCCCCTCAACTGGTCGGACCTCTTGCAGGCATGTTTTTCGCGATTACTTAAATTCGTGATTACTTAAATAGTCCCGTTATTGAGAATTCTGTACCAAAACATACCACCAGTGGATTTCGGGCTCACAAAGCATGCGGTCCAACATTTTTAGTCATTTTTTGAGTAATGCTGCCGCTTTATAACTTTCATACTTGTCTGTTTAGTGGTTCCTATCGCTTCTTATACACCGGCTGTGCAAAAACAGCCTCAGGCGTTGATCACTGTGTCGCTGACGCCATCCGACGAAGAAATCGACGTGAAACCGATTATAATCCCAGATAAAAAAAAGCCGAAGAAAAAACAAATCGTTACGATAGACGATGACGTCGACGAAAATGATCCCAATACGCTGCAACTGGAAAATTTAGAATCGAATTTGTCTTCCACTGACGGTTTGGAATGTTTTCCGCCGTATGTTTCAATGACGAGTTCAGAAGTCGTGAACAATGATGCAAATCACTGCACTATTACTGTTGATCATCTAGATGGAAATCTTGTTAAAAGCGCTCAGCTAGAAGTGGGAAGAAATGGCGAACAAACTCCGACGCAAGAAGATTTATCATCGTGCAGCGATATTTTAGCTTGTCCATATTGCTCGGAAAGTTTTAAAAGCGCATTATTGCAGTCGTATCACGTCCGGCAGAAACATTCTAAACAATTTTTGGGCAAGAAAACTCGGTAAGTGAATTTTCTTGTCAGTTTTGGCTATATGTTTTTTTGTGTAATGAAGAGTCCAGTTTTAATTAGGGATGTCCCTATCACCGCGCCGTTTCCACGGTCTCTGGCATCAACCGTATCCACCATTTTGACGGTTAAATACTCCTAAAAAGATGCTCTATAAAAGATAGTTTTTCATGAAAATTAAAGATCAAATGGTGTATCTTGCATAAAAAACAATGCAAATAATAACTAGGTCAATATAAAAAAAAAACAGTTTGATGAGCAGCTTATTTTTTGTCTTTATACATCAAAACTTTGAAGCATTGATCAATTTGATTTCAGATTTAGAATAGACAGATGTTTTACTACTGATGCATGCCTAGTAATTAGTCGGTTGCGGTTGGGAACATGCAAAGGTCGCGGCGATCTACCTAAGGTTTTCAAGCTTATATTTTTCTCGATTTGATGGTATTTCCATTTTCCACTCACATATTTTTCAAAAACGCATCATTGTGAAACAAAATTTTCTTCTAGTATCTTCGCAAGACTCAAAGGGTTAATTTTGAGCTATCATTTATTCGATTTCCCTCATTTAAATGTCTATCACTTTCAAAAATCATCAATAATTACTAGTGATATTGGTCGGATATCCGACATGAAAAAACATCCGAATATCCGCATATTGTATAGAAAATTTTTAACACAAATTACGAATAAAGGTATCAAAATCAGAGCACAAAATAAATAGGCAAGTGAAACAGGGTTTTTTCTTAGCACGAGTCCCATAAGCAAGGCCGCTAACTTTCCTAAATTTTGTAGAAGACGTGAAAAAAGCAGTGAAAAACGCAATGTAAGGCGAGAAAAATTACCAGAATAAAGTGAACTCAAGAGACCCTGCTGTGTGCACAGCTTCAGACTACAGACAGGCGACCACTGGTCAGCAGTAGGACAACGTGTTGTGTAATGACCCTGAATAAAGCACAGAAAAAGGTGCTATGCTAAGACAGAAGCAATCACTAGTCGAAATACCCTCACAGCAAGACCAACGCCTTGGTCATTTATGCAAATTAGTTATGAAAACGATTTATTAATGAGCGGGAGAAAAACGACCAAACACAGTGGGCAAACGTCCAGCACACTCGAACCAGGGTTTTTTTAGGCTAATTAGGAGCCATGGCTCCAAAAAATTCCGATTGGCTCCTGAAAATTTAGCGGCACAAGTCAAATAGGCTTGTAAAAACTATAGCCTAATGACCCTTTTGATTAGTAGATTCTTGTACGGACATGCATTTTTATGCATTTTGAAATGAAAAATACCGAAAATTTTCCGGCACTTCGCACAGATTTCAATTCGGACCTTTTTAACAATTTTACCCCCACCGTTTTTTTTTTTGTTTTTCACGCTTTTCCTGTGTAAGAAAGGACAGAAACTTAAGAAAATTAAGCCTAAGCGAACTGAATGAAAGCAAAAAATGTTTACAATTACTCTCAGTGTATACAAAGAACAGGAAAAGCGTGAAAACAAAAAAAACGGTGGGGGTAAAATTGTTAAAAAGGCCCTTCAATTCATTTATGATTCGTAGTATCATTCTGTTGTGCGGTTAGAAAATGTCGGCCTAGTTTATGCTTATAGCTTTTAAAAATCAGCATGTTATGGGAGAATGTTTCACCTTGTATTGTTTTTTCGCCTATTCGACAAAAATCAAGGTTTTTCTAGATTGTTTTTACAAAATCGTTTTGCAGTCAGAGGTCCCCAAGGTCGAGAATTTAGGTAGGGATAAAATCGTAAATTGTCAGGGTAGTACTTGAAATATGCCGTGACCTTTTTTTTTGCTCCCAACTTTTTTGCGGAGGGGTGTGGTGTAGTACTCTCACCACAAAACAATTCTCACTTACAACTCACAAAAATGATTAATGCCCCTACTTTACGCTTTTTACAGTCAAACACCATTTACTATTTCAACCCCCTTTTTCCAGCTCCCAATCATGCAACTTGAATGCACTAATTATACGCAGAGAATAGTCACACTTTGAAGATTGTCCTGTCAACTGATTCCTGCACATTTCGAGAATCGGGCACAACATACTTTTGGAGACATTATTTGAACCAGCATCTTCAGGAATATGAGCTTATTCCATCACTGATAAGGGTTGGAACAGTGCTTCCAATTGAAAGTGCTGATGCTGAATGTGGCTTTAGTATTATTAATCCCATTAGATTATGAACCACGAGTTTGAAACCAGACACCACTCCTGATCCACGCCAACAGCCCTCACATGTCTCAACTCACAGGAGGAAAGTATGCCACAGCTTGGGTAACCATATGCGCACAGAAGACCCAACGCAGAAGCGGGAAAAAGGAAAGGAGAGCATGAAGAGGAAGGATTAAGAACATGATGTTTTCCTTCCCAAGGAACGATTTTTTGATAAATCACATATACATAAGTCATTATTTGATCTCCCAATTATATATATAATGATTTCCTACAAGTAGTATATATCAATGTGCTGATATCCTTTCCTAAAAATCGCTATATGGCACAGAAGTTGCATACTTTCCCATTATCATTTGCTCAGTAAATGTGTCGAAAAGACCAGTGAGTAATTCCTCTCAAGCACACATTGTGCTTTTTTTCTCGAATTACTATAACCTACAGAAGAGAGGATGAGGTCTACCAAAATTTTTTGCTATAGTGAGCTGTGTTTATGGGGGTAGTAAATGAATTTCCAAATCTAAGGCCAGGGTAATACCCCCCCATGGGGTGCTCTGTTTGCAGTGCTTTAGAATTTTCGGTTATCATGAACATAACTTTTTGCATTTGGAAAATGATTGAAACATCATTGGCATGAGAAAATGGCAGATTTTCTTGCTATATGAAAAAGTCATCCAGATTCTTTGTTACTTACTTAATTTTTGAATTTTAGTTTGCCAGACTGAAAACACATTGAATTCACAGAAAAATTGGACACATTTCATGCATGGAAAAGATATTTACATTTTCCAATGCTATAGAATATCAAAACCTAAAATTTTCTTCTGGTGCTAAAGCCGGAAATAATTATCAATATTCAAGTCGGAGTAAAATAGCTATTGCACTTTTTTAAGCTTCAAATCATTTGAAAACTTTTTGATAAATAATTATGATTGGTACTGGCTCTAGATATATCAGATTGAAAATGAAGGAAAAATGTTTAACCTCTTTTGCCAACTCAATGGTGAAAAAATCATGATCGATCATCGGTGAATTAAGAAGAATGTGCTGAAAAAATGAATTTTCCTACATTTTAGAAGCCTAGAAATCACAAAAGTTCCGAACAAGTTACTCTAGTCAGCCTTTTGATTTTTTTCTCCAAAACTCAATAAATTCAGTTTTAAAAGTCTGAAACTGACACGAACTGAATGAAATACAAGGGATATACCTTTTAATCATTTGGCGAATTCATCAGTTTTAGATTGAGCAACTGAAAATTTATATGTGCAACCAAATTTTTCCCCAAGTTACAGATCAACCTGGCTTGTGCGAAAAAACCCTGATTGGTTTGAATAATGACGGACCTAATTTGTGAGCCTTATTATTCTGTGTGTGATTACGAATGTATTCAAAATGGTTGATCTGTTTTGTGGGCCTCTACTGTGATTTTGAAGATTGTTTTTGACTAAATTTGATGAAAACATTGTTTTTTACGACCACATTTATTTACAAACTTTTTAGTTTTGGCTAGTTGAAATTCTTATTGGCCTGTAAAATTTTGACCTTAGGAGCCAAATGGCCTGTCGAGAAAAACAAAAAAACCCTGACTCGAACCAGTGGCGGATTCAGAAATTTTTCTGGGGGGGCGATGCTCAAAATTGAGTATTTTTCCAAAAAAAAAATTCAAAAATTTTTCAAATTTGCCTATAGGTATGCAGAAAAAAATCTTATTTCAAAAGTTTCGGGAGGGCGGCCGCTCCCCCCCACCCCCCTAAATCCGCACTCGACTCGAACTGACAGCTCTGACGAAAACTACGACCCAAAAAATTCGAACATGTGAAAACATGACATTATAAACAACAAATCTATGCAGAATTATGAAACAGGTGAACACAAAAAATTTACATAATTAGAATAGCAGTGCTTCTTTTACTACAATTTGTACTACTTTTTCTTAGCTCGACTAAAATTTTCATTAACATAGCACAGGCCCAAGTTCATTAATACCGTGCTATAAAAGAACCTTGAAGTGAAATCAAACCAAATTAATTGTAAAATGAAGAAAATCGAAGTAATCGATTTGAAAAGTTGAGAGCTAACGGTAAACATGTTATGCTCTTATTGACGACCTGTTATGCATGTTATGCTCTTATTGACGTTTTCTGTCTTTATTCTCAGTTTACCATCTCCTATGGTTGATAGTTTCCGCTTATTTTTTAAGTTTTTTAATCTGATCTATCCCATCTGACTGCTTTTGTGTATACATTTCTCAGCTAAAATAAATTGCAGAAAAATTTGTATCAGTAATTTTTTCCATATCTGCGTTCGCAGACTCTTTGACTGTTCCTATTATATTGTCTCGTCTTGTACATATTGTTGAATTGTGCCAAAAATTTGTCAACAAAAAGCGATAAACGAAAGAATCGGTAATTTCAAGCTAAGTTTCTCCACCACAAAATATAAATTTCATCTATAATCTACTCTGTTTACTGCGATAACTTCTTAGTCAGTTTTCTAGACGCTATGTGTAATTATATATTTTTTTTCTTTCTTTATCAATCTGACTACGGGATGTTCTTTGAAATTTATAAATTGATTTTTGTATAATCGCATGGACGCCAAAGTAAGATGCTACTAGGGCTCGAAAGTAAAATGCAAAATGCCAAGTTGTAATTCAATCGACTGGCCGTACCAAACACACACACCCCGTTTTTTCACATTTGCGCTTATCGAAAAAAAGATTGGAGATCTTTCCACGAATGTGGAAGAAAAATTCGACCGTCAAGTTTAAAAAGTGCATTCTGATGTGTTCCAGATGGTTCAAATCTCTAAATTTTGCGGCCGGTTTTAGCCTTAGTTATTATAATTTCGATTTGGCTCAAGCGCGACTTTCAGGAAGTCTAGTTCAACTCATCAATTAATATTTAATTGTTTTATTGCATTCAAAATGTTCAATAATTATTGATATCCAAAGTTTTTTCAAGAGTTAGTTTTGGTTTTAACTTTTCTGATGATTTTTTTCTCAGTTAGGCAATTTGTAACGGGAAAATATTTAAAATCTATTCTCATCAGTGATGATTGATGAACATCTGGAAACATTTTCGGAGTTAACCTTTCAATTTTCCCGGTGCTTGGGTGATGCTAACAGCTAGATTTCGAAGAGTGTTCATTCGGCCTGTTTTTCGTTAATTTAATTCATGAAATCATAGGCCCATATTCGCAATCGTCGGCGTGTTAGGCTGACACGGTGTTAAATTTTGGCTAACACGGTGGTAACACGGTGCTAAGTTTTATCCCCGTATTCACAATCGCGTGTTAGGGTTGAAAAAAGGAAAAGTTAACACGGCGTTCTAAACCTGCCCCACCAGTTTTAGCAGCGTGTTAGCAGTAGTCTGTTTGTTAATTTTTTCAATTGTCATGGATATTATTGAGCTATTGGATCATATTGATGAAAATGAAAAAATAGTACATCATATTCGTCACTTTCGGGATAGGGCCAATCCATTTGAGGGCTACAATGACGTTACCTTTAAATCAAGATACAAATTGTCGAAAAATGGTTCCCGAGACTTGATCATGCTTCTCCAAGAAACTTCTGGTCGAAATCATGCGATTCCTCTAGCACATTTTTATTCATGAAAATTAACTGCTCATCAAATGACTGTTCAAACTCAAATATTACATACTGAAAAACGCTGGCATTGTTGAAAAACCTTGTTGACATTGATCACAATGTTATTTTTTTCTGTTATATCCTTTTTCATATTAAAAAACATGCTTGAGCTTATTCTGCCACCCTGTTATAAAAGTAACACGGTGATAACGAAAGTAACACGGTGTTGGCTAACACGGACTTAACACGCTATTGTGAATGCGAGGTGATACTTGACACGGTGTTAGCTCGATGGCCGTGTTAGCCAACACGGTGTTAAGTCCTAACACTGTGTTGACTTAACACGCGATTGTGAATACGGGCCATAGATTCTTCTCAACTTCCGCTGATCATATTTTTGCTACTGAATCATACATGCATAAAGGTATAGTGCACGAGCGCTACCAAATTAGAAAAACATGTATATACTTTGCGTTGAAAGTTAAGTGGTTTTATTAAGATACGGACAATTTGCATCCAGTAATTCGCCCCGGGTACTTATATCTTACCTAGGTTTTAGATTCAAAAGTAACTCCATGTCATGTTATGTAATATATTTCTGGACATTTTCCCCATTAGGTAACCATATTCCATGTGAAGCATAGGGGATGAAAAGATGATTTTTCACTTCTCCTCTGTTTTCTTTTTTTTCTTTTCTACATTGTCTTTTTCTTTTATTTTCTGGTTTCATTCATATTTTCCTTTTCCAGCTTCATTTCTTGTAACTTTTTATCGGTATCTATGGAGAGCAATTAAGAGCATTACAAAGTATTACAATTAATCTACGTGTGGCTCTTTCGTGTTCTTTACTATCTTTTTAACGACAACGCTGCAGTGTATCAAATATAAAAAAGAAATAAAAATATTGAACAGAAGAAAAATATAAAGGAAAAAAGAAGAATCAAAAACAATTTAGAATAAGAAACTAAACAATAGAGAAAAAAGAGGAAAACAAAAAAGTAAACGAAAAGGAACAAAAAACTGAAAAAAATGCAGATCGAAGAACATAGATGATTCGCAATTTCGCTTATGATACCCGTGCTATACATTAAAATTCTGTGTAAATTCTCCAGGTTATTGACACCACCAGACTAAAATTTGGCATGGTTACTGGGGATCAGGACATCATCATTACAAACTTTTAAAAATATGATTTTGTAGATCGCCATTATTGACATTTTTCACACATTTTTGATCGAAATTGATCATTTTCAGCCACTAAAACTTTGGCTGGAAGTCTTCGTTTTAAACTCGAAACCACACATTTTGTTTCAAGTGGGAAAAACCACCGATCACTTCAATTCTAGGAAACTGCTGCTCAAACGCCTCTATTGCTAACGTACGGGTAAAAAATCTTATATTCAGAGAAAATTAAAAAGAAAAATTGTTCGTGGATTTTTATTTTTATTATTTATTACCTTTATTTGGAACATTGCTGTAGATCTTTTTTCTTCTTGTGCATAATACATGCACTCTGCATGCAGAATTCATGAATAAACATGCTGTTTCGACTTGGAAAAATCTATAATAGTTTTTTTCTGCTCACAGCTTAGTGGAATTATTTTTAAATCTGATTTTTTTCATTAAAAAGCAGTGAATTGAGGTGGAGGCGGATTGTGTTGGAGATGAATTGTCCGGTGGCGAACTGCAGTGGTGGCGCATTGTCCGTATCCCGATAAAACCATTGTAACTCTCAACGCAAAGTATATACATTTTTTTCTAATTTGGTAGCTCTTGCGACTATGGTAGCGCTCGTGCACTAAGTAGCGCTACTGCATCCCAATCCATGCATATAGGAGGTAGAGGTAAATTCTCCAATCTGAGACCCTTGACACCCCCTCGTCCGAAAACAATCGTCAGATCAGACACCACCCTGAACTTTTTCGAAGACAGTTTTTTCTTGATGATTTTTGTGCATATTTTAGATGAAAAACATGCTTGTGGAGCTTTTGCTCACCGACTCCCTCCCCTCAATAAAAAGTCCTAGAACCCGATCCCCTGGAAAATTCTTGATGTGCTTGTCTGTATTGAATCTAATTAAAAGGTAGTGAACACAATATAATCAGATACCCGAATATCCGAACTATCCAAAAACTGATATGTACAGATGTCAAAAATATCCGTGGAACATCACTAATTGCTTACAGATTTTGTTTCATCCAGCACAACATTACGCGATGCTCCGATACTGTGTATGAGGCACCGGCACAAATCAGATGTCCTCAAGGTCACATTTTTTCGGGTAGGAGTAAAGTTGAAAATTTGTTCGGGTAGTGTAGCTAAATGTTCACTAAACACGTCATTTTGTCTCAAAATTACGCAGCCAGTGATCAGTTTTCAGGACTTTAGGTTAGGGTAGTAACCCCCATATACCTCTCCCTATGGCGCAGTCTAGCACAGATGCCTGAGCATAGACACGAGCAGTCAGGCCGACAAAGGGCCTTAAGTAGTTTAATGGTATGTAGATAATTGCGCCTTTTTCATTTGCACTTAGGCCAAGTGCGCCGATCCCATTGCGTCACATTTTATATCTACCATTGGCAATTGTGCCATGATTCTCATTAGGCAATGAAAGCAGCATATGAAATGGAATACATGATTAATATGTATTCATAATACAGTTATGAAGACCACCCGAGCTGGACAAAAACCTACAGTATTGTAAATTATGTGACAAACATACAGACAATGTAATCACAAAGCCACAGAGTTGTAAATTATCATCAATCTGCAATTTTTTCGGATTCTGAAATCATTCTGCATTAACTGAAATAAATGGGCGATAATCTACTTCTTGTAATCTTTTTCATGGAATATTTCAGCATCAGTTGCTTTATGTGACGTAAAGGGGAAATGGAGCTGTGTAAAGAAAGACTGCTCTCGTAGAAATATTTCTTTGCTCAGTTTAAAAATTATCACATGAATTTACAGATTTCATCATTTTGACCCATCAGGGCAAGTAAAATTCGGAAAAAGCTTCACTACCCTGTTTCTGAAGATATTCCAGTTACTACAAAGACATAGAACGATGAAAAGATATGATGAAAAAGAGCGAAGTAAATAACGAAAATCAAACATGATGAACAAAGTTGAAGTCTGAGGAAATGGAGATGCTGCAGAAAAATTTGGTATTTTTGTAATTATCTGCCAATTGTCACTTTTTTACGTTACAATTGTTTTTATGAAGTAAACCAAAAGACGGCGCAGGTGCAGTTGGCGTACGCGGCAATTGGAAAGAAAATGAGAGAGCGCAAATGAAATCAGCGCATATGGCTACAAACCGTTTTAATTCTGTTACAGGGCTTTTTTGAACATTAATCATAAAATCATTGCTGTGTTTGAGTATTTGTATTCCTTAAAAGTCATTGTTTCTATGACAAACTTGATATGTAATGACGTGCAGAAACTTCGGCAACAATCAGTTTCAAGGCGCCGAATGCACAATCGCCGTTAATTTGTACAACTGTTAGAGCTAATGCTTTACGATATGATGCTTATCCAACCAAGTTATCAGCTCAAGCGGACTACCTCGTGCATCGCTTTTAACCGCATGTTATATAGCGGCCATCGAGCATACCCTTTAGGAGACCTCTTTCCAAAAAACGTTTATTAATCAGATTTGAAGGATCACTTTTAAATAAGCATTTCATATGACAGAAAAGTTTGACGAGTTTTGATTTTATTTTGTCTGCAAAAGTTAAACTAAGTCTCAAAACCGTGGGATTGATTTTCCGAATTCATTTCAAATTCGCATCATATTACAAAGCAATATATAAATCTGCTGCAGACTTTTCCCGCGTCGGCAAATGTTGATCCATTCTCCATGCTCAGTTCGTCATTTAATCTGCTATTTACAGCTTTCAGTCGTCTCTTTCGATTTATCAGTCTTTCATTATACCTTAAAAAATATTTTCCACAGAATCGAAACGAAAAAAATTGACGAAACTAGGAAAATTGTAATAAGAAAGATAAAAGCTGCAAAATTACCAAAGAAAATTGTACGTTCGAAGAATTACAAGCTCAAAATAAAACTACAACAGAAAGTCGTTGGCAACGTCGTTGAAAAGTTGAGGAAAACCGGTTCGGAGGATGAATTTCATTCGGAAACGTAAGAGAAATATTCTCCCAGTTTTATGTATTAATTCTTTCTATAAGGAATATTATCATCCGTCCGTCAAATTCATTCAACTTTGCATGAAAAGATAAGGATTTATGATATATTTTTACATTATTCATACCTATAGTCTGTTTTTCTTAAAATGCTTCCAAATAATGAATGTGGAAAGCAAGTAGTATTTCAGATTTTTGCGATTTTCTGACATACGAAATATTATGTAGGACTGGAAATTTGCAAGCATACTGACCTAATTTTTAGCAATTTTTCGAGTGAAAAATTTTACAAAAAGAATTTTATGTGAACGATTTTGACGACAGTACTGATTTGTGTCACTTTTCTATTTGGAAGCATTTTATAAAAAACAGACTATAATTCATATTGTTTTAGTATTAAAAAATTTAGGAATAAACACAAAGAAAAATCAGTTGTCGACGCTGTGGAATCACCTAATATAGCTCAAGAATCATCGGTTTCAGAAAATCCGAGTGGAGAGTCAGGATTGAGCACCTCTTCATTGAATTTAGAAACAGACGCCGTTTTAACGAGCATGGAAAGTTAAGTGTCCGTGCGACTGTATTTTTTGTTTCTTACCGTTTTTTATCGTGTGCAAAATTATTGTTATAACGACGTTTTTTGAAAATTTCCATCTGTTTTCGTAGTAAACATATTTGAGCAATGACTAAAAAGTCAAATATGATGAACCGTTGCAAACTTTTCTTTCGGGCCGGATAAGCTTTAGTAGATCTGGCATTCAAAACGCTCCACTGTAACTTAGTTTCCTTTTTAGCCATGCTTACCTTAGTACTATAAATATTAACAATCGTGCATGCACATAGAGACTTTGGAGATCTTGACCGTCGTCAGATTCTTGATAACATACAGCATTGATCAAGAAAATGATGAAAGAAAAAGGAAGAGGGCGTCATGAGAATGACAATGGTACAGTAGTTTAATGACAACTTTTTTCTGAAAAACCGTTTATTCCGAAACTTCGAAAGGTGCTGACCTGCAGGTGGGGGGTTTGACGTTATTGGCCCCCAGCGATGATTGAGAAGATGACAGTGCTGTTCAACGAAAATAATTTCACATTTGACGTAGGTTGAAGAATATGCTTGAATCTCGGAAGACCTTTCTTTCCGTACCACAAACAAAACGAAAAATTCTACGCTGTGCATGTATGGCGCTGACCCAGTGGTTTCTCACATTTTGACTACTGTAGATTGAAGAATATGTTGCTTGGATGTTAGAACACCTTTCTTCTCGTTATTAAGAACGAAAAGAATTTTCATCTCGTCCCGACTTGGCTGACCCAAGGCACATTTTCTGAGAAAATTCAGCTTCTCATACAGAAAGTTGTCATCAGTAAAGAATAAATCCCACCTAAAAATCATACATCTGAAGACCATTTTATAAATGCAGTCGCCGATTGTGGAGGACAAAAATCCTAGGATTTTTTCGTTTCTGAATTGGGCTTTCTGTAAATTGCCTATTCATTCCATAGGGTGGCCGACAAAATTCCTTGGATTTTTATGATGCGTTAGGAACGAAAATGACATTCATGTTTTCTTTAAGTCAGAACATTAAGACAAAATTCAGAAATTTTCGGTCCTTTCAATTTTTGACATGCACTCCTTTCAATTTACAGCAGGTCTAATGCAAAAGATACCACTTTTTCCGTAGAAATCACCACGTGTTCTGCTAAAGCTCAGAAAGCACGACAAATTTCCCAATGCAGTAGATAGTAATGTCTTCTACCTGCTGACTAAAATTACGGAAATTCGTACTGCTGGAGCATAGTAGAACCTGGTGTGTGAATACCATTAATTACATTTTATGACAATTGTTAACCACTATTGTGGAAGTCTAATCTGCTGGAGTTTGAAACCCCCCACGTGAGTCGCAGTCAAACTTTTATTCAAAATTATGGATGACTCGTATTCAATAAATTTTCGTTTTGGGATATAGACTACTTCGTGGTCGCTCTTTTCAACCACTTCGTGATAAAAGACATTGGTTTCAGTTCTACAGTCTGTTTTTTATAAAATGCTTCCAAATAGAAAAGTGACACAAATCAGTAGTGTCAACAAAATGGATTACATAGAGCTCTACCGTAAAATTTTGTACTCTAAAAATCACTAAAGGTGAGATCAGTATGCTGACAAATTTCCAGTCCAATATGATATATTGTTTATCAGCAAATCGTGAAAATCTGAAATACTAGTTGCTTTCCACTTTCATTATTAAGAAGCATTTCAAGAAAAACAGACTATAGTAAGGCTGTGTTTACCGAAACTCCTACCACTGCATCCGTGATTTCAAAATGAATAGTGTATATAGTTGCAAAAAATTATGAAACTTCATATACTGCTAGTGGGTTAAATCTAGAAAAAAACAGCTAACTATTTTAGTCGATAAATTTATATTTTCAATTCTTAATCAACTGAGTCGGCTTTTCTTGGAATTTTATGTGTTTCAGATAAGATGATAGTAAAGTATTAGGGGTGGACATGAGTTAAAAAAACAAGGCACTGTAAGCTGTCAGCAACCGGGTTGAAATGAACACTTTCAATATCTGCAAATTCGGATCAGATATAAGTGACAGAGGTCATTTATCGTAGCTTCTGCTTCATTTTTCTTGCATAAATTGTCTGTTTTAGCAAGAGCTCCATTAGAAATTCATCTTTGGAAAACTGTTCATTTTTATGCCTAAGTCTGAAGTCATTCCAGCATCAAACTTTTTTTTGAAACGAATTCCTTCATCCAAGTAGTTCTGCTTTGCTGTGAGCATTTTAAAGGTTCTTCGACTTTTGAGTGCCTGTTGTGCAGGTCTTTCGCGGAGGAAAAAGAAAGAATATTAGTCGGGGAACTAGTTAGAACTACTACTTGGCTAGGCCTCGGATCTAGTGCCCAGTCCTGGCAGCAAAAAATATTTTGGCCCTCACAGAGAGCGGACTTCATGGACTCCCAGAGGGACATGTATACCGACTGGAAGGAACTGGGTGGAAGAGACCCTCAATGATATGTCTCCTACCGGACTTCTGCAAGTAAGCAAGGCCTGGGCCTATATCCCTCCGAAGACTTACTGTAACTGTCAAATAAATATGCAAATACAAAATAATAATAATTCTAAAAAAATGTGGAAGCACCACTAATAAATTTATGTAAGTATAAGTCGAATATGGGAGAAAGTTTTTTTATTGTGGATGTTGGCATAAAACTCCCAAAAAATGTTACAAGGCATAAGAACGATTTCATCATTATTTTTCTTTTTTCTTTGGCGCTCCATTACTATGCAAATTTGTCTGGGGCCTGTCCGACACCCATTGTTGATTGGCATGTCGACTTCCCCGAAATGGGCAGCAACAGGATGCCCAACGTTCATGTCTCTCTTACAATTGGTACTCCCTGCAGTGTAGAAGCTTGAAGATCTGGGAGTAAGAGCGTCAAATAATGAAATGCTTCATAATAGATGCACCAGCTCAAAAGAATTTAGCGCACGACAGCTTTTGACAGAACTAAGGATACAGCTGTTATCCTAAGTCAAAGGTGGAAGATTCAGCTGCCAAGAATAAACTCCCACTCCAACTTTGGCTTCAATATTAACCATATTCATGCATGCCAAACAAAGTGGTCCTGGTGTCTTATTTTCACTTTCAAAAATTTATTGAAAGAGGTTCAGCTTGCCGAAATTTTCGTGGTAAATGTTGTTCAACAAACGAATTGACTACTAGTCTCAACTATTCAAGCATGTGGAAATCGATGAATCATACAAGCAATGCAAGTACGGCATTAGCAGAGCATACTGATTAAATTGCCGCATCATCCAATTTTGAAGACTATAAAGAATGAAAATCAATAATGCAAGATCCTTTGATTTCCTAAAAGAATTATGTGTTAAATCTTCTTCAAACATGGTAATTTACTCAGACATTAATTGCTTCACAAAGAGTCAGCTTAAAAGACAGTGCTATAAATAAATATAACCGAAAACTTGAAGCAGTCCGTTTGACAAGATTGAGATTTATCAACTGAAACAGTCAGCAGTTTTTTTTAGATTTAGCCAACTGGCAGGACATGAAATTTTGTAACTTTTTGTAGGCAACTAGAAAACATCGTGAGCTATCCACTGCATATGGAAACTTTTGGTCCTTATGAGCTTTAACAGTAGACAGAGTAATTTCTGCGCAAAAAACCGATTTTTCAATGTTTAACAGCCTCATTTTTGAAATTTTAAAACTTCCTGAAAAGTATAAAATGCAAAACAAGGGAACCATTTTTACACCAAATTATAAAGCATTGTATTACTCATCTAATAAATGTTTGACGATAAAGTTACTTCATGCCTGGGCAGATACATTTCAAGTCTCGTAAGTAGACACAAAAATGCTAAAAAATGTGAGAATTCCCAACATTGGGGTACTTTAGGTATGTGAATTCTATTTTCATGCAGGAAGACAATCATCTTAATATTCAGCATATGAAACTTGTTCAAATGTCGCATTGTGGAAATTTATAAAGTTGTAATTCTCTCACAATCGAGGTTGCAATTGTCAGAAAATTCAATTATAAGATGGTACTCCAAGTCATGGGGCCCCTAGCAGTATATGAATTTTCGTAATTTTTGGTCAAAAGGTAGAAGATATCGTAAACGACCTATTGAACATGGAAATTTCTGGTACTTCTGAGCTTTAGCAGTAGATATGATGACTTTTGCAAAAAAATTGTAATTTTTGATCTCAAAATTTTATGTTTCGAGCACCGTTGAACTTTTAATATGCATTCCTACAGTAAATCTTAGCCCATCTATTCGCCTAATAGAGTATAAATTTACAGAACACGATGTCTGACGCAGCTAAACCGGCAAGAGTTGAAAGAAGTGCATGTCAAATAACGAAAAAAAAGAAAATTTTGAATTTGTGTCTTACTGCAGCTATGCAAGCTTATACTTTCAGACGAAATAAATATCATTTTCGTTCCTAACGCATCAAGTTATACCAAATATGTGATTTTCAGGTGGGATTAATTTTTTACTTATCACAGCTCGCTATATAAGAAGCTTAATTTTCTCAGACAGTGTATCTTAAAAAATTGGATATTAGAACAAGTTTCGTATGCTTAGAATTAATTTAATTCTCATACAAAATAAGATTAGCATAGCCATAGTTCACCAAAGTTGGGAATTTTCGCAAGTTTTTCATTTTTCTGACTATTTAGGACACTTGAAGTGTATCGACCTAGACCTAGCTTTATGGTTAAATATTTATTAGATACAAAATACAATGCTCTATTATGTGGCCAAAATATTTTTCTGATTTTGCATTTTACACTTTTTAGCTAGGTTTAAAGTGTTAAAAATGATTAAAAACCTGATTATCTCAGGAAAATGACTATATCTGCTGCTGAAGCTCAAAAGAACCGAAAACCTTCCATGCAGTGAATAGCTCACGATGTCTCCTCGTTGCCTACAAAAGATGATAAAACTTCATCTACCGCTGGAGGTAAAATCGACAAAAAAACTGCCAACTATTTTAGTCAAAGTTTGATTTTCAATTCTTGATCAATAAAAGTTGAATTTTCTCGAAATTTTACGTTTCAGATTAGATGATCTTAAAGTATTAGGAGTGGAAATAAAGAAAAAACAAAGCATCAGATTTGAAGCCATCGCGCTGAAATGAAACACTTCCCATATTCAAATTCGGGTCAGTGTCGGATAGTTCATAGCTTCTACTTCTCGCATAAATCGTTTGCTTCAGCACGATAGTAGTAGGCTCTTTGGTCTTCACGAAGGCGACTTGAATTGCTTTACCTGAAAAGAAACTTGCACTGGTTGCCCTATTACAAATTTATCTTTAGAAAACTGTCATTTTTGTACAGCAGTCTGAATATTATTTCAGCATGAAACTCTTGTTTGAGACAAATTCCTTCATCAAACTTTCTTGGTAAAAACTTCTTTTGGTTTGTTGTGAGCGTTTTACATGTTCTTTGACTTTTTAGTGCTCATCCCTATCGTAAAATATTGGTGCTTCCTGTATAGCATAAAATTCTTGGAATGCTTCTGAATGATGTGGGAACAATAGTGTATGTCAAACGGACTGCTTCATTAAAAACGCACCAACTCTCAAGAGAACTCATTCAATGTGCAACGGCTTGTGGCGGAGTACAATCTTAATCCAAAGTTGACTCAAATATCCTGCATTGTAGAAGAGGCATAGAAACTTGAAAGTCGAACACGTAAAGCGCTCAAACAAAGTAGAAGCAGTTTCTGCAGAAAAAATTTGATGAAAAGTTATCTAAAACAAAAGTTTCATGCTGAGGTGATATATAGATTTATGTGCAAAAATTGGGAGTTTTCCAGGGAGTAATTTCTAACAGTGCAAGTTGCAGTTTGGTCAAGGAAAAAAGTTCAATCTCCTTCCTGAAGATAGAGAAGTCTACTACTATCCTAATGGAGCAAACGATTTATGCGAGAACTATGAAACAAAAGATATGAATGATCCAACACTATATGACCCGAATTGATCCATCACCATATAACTCGAAGTAATTTATTACAACCCAATTTGCTTCAAAAGCTTGTAATGCATTGTTTTTGTATTAATGTATACTCCCAATGCTTTATTTCAAAAAATGCCAACTTTTGTTGATTGAGAATTGCGAATTAAACTCTATCGACTAACATAGTAAGCGGTTTTTGTTCAACCCACTAGCAGCATGTGAAGTTTCGTCATTCTTTGTAGGCATCTAGGGGACATCGTGAACTATTCACAGCACAAGGAGGTTATCGGTCCTTTTAAGCTTCACCAGTAGATGAAATCATTTTTGTGGAAAAACAGCTTTTTAACCATTTTTGTCGTTTCCTTTTCAATACTGAAACATGTTAAAAAGTGTAAAATGCAAAATTGCAAAAAAAAATTTTACGTCCGCATCTAATGAATGTTCAGCCATAAAGCTAGGTCATGCCTAGGCCGATACATCTCAAGTCTCGTAAATAGACAGAAAAATTCCAAAGAATGCGAACATGTATGCGATATGAGCCTTAAATTAATTATAGGCGTACGAAACTTTTTCTAATATCTCAGTTCTGAAACGTATCGAATTGTGATTCTCCCACAATAGAGGTTGTAATTATCATTCCTCCAGATTCTGCGACCCACTAGCAGTGCATGAATTTTCGTAATTTTTTGTCAGCAGGTAGAAGACATTAATTTACTGTACAAGGAAATTTTTTATGCTGTATGGGTAAATTTTTGGTGTTTCTGAGCTTTAGCAGTACATATAATGACTTTTGTAGAAAAAATGACAATTTTTCCTTTTCAAATCTGTTGTTTCAATCACTGCTATATTCTTAATACGCGCTTTACACCGATAAATCCTACCGTGAAATGCAGCCTATCCATTCGCCTAATTGGGTAGTTGAAAGGGGTGTATGTCAAAAATCGAAAATATTCAACTTTTGTGTTACTGTAGTTGAACGAGTTTTGACCTTGAGGAAATAAATATTTTCGTTCCCAATGTATCAAGTCACACCAAATGTGTGATTTTTGGGCGGGATCAATTTTTTACTTATCAAAATTAAATTGAATCCTTTCGGAAACCGTATGTTAATATTTTTACGCCTTTCTGATGTGACAAACATACATGGTATTGGAAATTTATGGGCATAAACGACTAACCTTCGAAATTTTTTGTGTGAAAATTTTACAGTGCCTTATATAAATGATTTTGATTTGATTTTTGCCCTTTTTTAATTTACAAACAACATAAAAACACACTGTACTTATCAATTTGGTTAGAAGAGAGAAATAAACTCACGATTCAATCAGTTATTCTATAAAGACAGAGCTAAAATCATAAGAGAACCTATCAAATAAACGTTTCCCGATCGAAAAACTGACCAATTGCAAAAGTCAGCATCTTTGCAATAGCACCATTCACTTTGTACTTCGCCGTCTACAAGTTTGACAAGTCCATTAGCGCATCCGTCATAGGGTTTCTTGAGACAGCCTTTCATAAGTAATTGACCCCCTAAAATGTAACAGTTTACTATCTCAACCGTAACTTACTGAAAATCCGATAATTTTGGAGAGTGAACAAAATTTTAAACTGACGCGAAAATTTCCGTGAAGTTTGAAAATTATATCTAGAAAAAAATCTGTGAAGATATTTCAGGAAGTTTTATCACGAAAAATTCAACTTTATTTCTCTGTAGGTCATGCGATAAAAACGTTCCTATGTACATAAAATTCATACCTGGGTCTTTTCGCGAATGGTTCGAGAAAAATTCTTGCTTTTCTCAAATTTTCGCGTTTGGATGAGTGAAATTTATGACTGCTCACCCAACGTGTTGCCCAATTATTCAGAAAATATTAAAAAAGCCGCCATTATTAGATGTATATTATAATAAGTAATGATGAAGAAATGGCATACGATCTTACTGTAGCTAGTATAGACAGAGTGGTTTTATATTCTCTGATAATAAAAAACAAGAAAACTGAAACTTTAATAGAAGCTCTAAAAGTCTATGCTTTCGTTCGCGAAAATTTTAGTCTTTTTTGCTGTTCACGAACCCTTCGCGAACAAAAAGGGCGGCTATTTCTGACCGATAAACTCTAATGGTTGGTTTATCAACCTACTGAACCGACCAGCCCTTGGAGCAAGAAATATTTTTTATTTTTTATTTGATCACATTATTTAGGGCCCAATTCAAAAGTGAAAAAAAATCCTACGGTTTTTGTCGCCCACAGTGGCCGAATTTATAGGCGCTGACAGTCGCGTCTGTCATTAAATATTGTGTTTTCTACAATAAAAACGAAAGTCACTGAATAAGCAACAGTAAGTCTGCAACTACTACCCATCTCATAAATTCGTGCTTAAAAATCGGCGACTGTCGATTCCGATTAATTACTGAGAATCGCCGACTGCCGCCGATTGAATCCTAGAAATCGGCGCCAGTCGGCGATTCTGCCGATTGCTGGTTCATTCCCTAGAGTCACTGAGTGTCGCCGACTTTCGCCGATTTAGTCATAGGAATCCTTGAAACCGATTTCTAAGATCGGCGACAGTCGGCGATTTTACTTCTGAATAGGGCTTCAAAATCATTTCAAGATTATCGAGATTGATTCCGTGATCTCTAGTAAAGACCGCTGTATCGATCATTTCAAAGTGGATAGAGTATAGTACCTTTTTCGCATGACACGAATAAATTTCACAAACTACATGTAACCAACAAGTAGCCCATAAAAAAGAATGTTTACTGTTGTTCTGTGGCAGTTAAGTTCGCCACGCACAATTCATACCTGCTATAGTTACGCATATGAAGTTTTACTGAAGGCTTAAGTATAAAAGCTACCTGATAAGAACAAAATTCCAGAGACAAGCTTGACTTTCTGTGTCACAAATACAAGATTTTCAGACCATCAATTTTTTCGATCACATTGGGTTCTCTGAGCTGCTTACATTAGGTGATTTTTGTAAAATATTTCTGGGACCGGTTGCAATATTCGGGTTTAGGTCCGAGCTCGCGATCATCTCCAGCAAAATAATCGCGAGCTCGTGATCAGCGGTTGCAATAATCTCGGGATGATCCCGACGTCGCGATTATCTCGAGCACGAGATAATCGCGAACTCGGACTTAAACCCGAGCTCGAGCAGTGCGGTTGCAATGAATTTTCTAGTCTAATTCTGATCGCGAGGTCGGTTTCAGTGGCACACAAAAGTTAATCGTCATTGGTTTAAGTCCGAGAAGGTTGTTGTTTTTTTATACTTTTGTCATAATGAATTTTTTGCGTTATCGACTGATTAATCGTCAATTGAATTGAGAACGAATTTTTCGTGATCATACGAATCCGTTGGACTCGATGAATGATGCAGAATTGTACGATCGCTACAGATTTGATCGCGCGTCGATCTTCTTCATAGTTGATTTGATCCGTGCAGACTTTAATCGATGCAGCCATAATCACGTCCACCATCCAACTCAACAAGTAATTATTGCTCTGCGAATTTACGCCAGCTGATGTTTTCAAGAAATTTGAGGTGATTTGCTTGGTGTGAACAAATCGACGACAAATAGAGCACTATGGAGAGTTACAAATATTCTTCTTTGTTACCAGTCCAGATTCATCAAATTCCAAGTAAGCAATCAAATAAAAGCAAATTTCTACAGTATCGCTACATTCCCGGGTGTTCTAATCTGCATTGATGGTACCCATGTCTGAATTCAGTGGCCCATCAAACATGAACATAATAAATAAATCGAAAGTTTTACCATTCTATTAATGTACAGGGTGTCTGCTCGCCGAATGGGACTTTCAGTAATGTTGTTGCCAGTTGGCCAGGCATGTCCTATGCCCAAATTCACGTGGCCGGCGCATCAGAAAAATAACGCTTGGTGAGGGGCTCGAACCCTCGACTTTCTGCATACAAGGCAGACACGCTACCAACTGTGCTAACTGAGCCACGTGGATGGTTTGGAAATTGGGGTTGTAGTCGTGTTGGTGAGTGCGACATGCTGCATAATGAATAGCCAGCCGCACCACTACAACAGGCAGCACTCATGATAGCTGGATCTTATGTTTGTCAAATTTATACCAGCAATTCGAGAACTATGAATTCGACGGATTGTTGCTGGGGGATAGTGGATACCCTTGCAGACCCTGGTTAATGACCCCCTTACATGATCCCGAATCGGACGCCGAAAATAGGTACAATCGGGCACACAAAAAAAAACGAGAGTTCTCATTGAACAAACATTTGGGCGTTGGAAACGACGTTTTTATTCTATGTACCGTGAGTTGAGAATTCAACCTTCAAATGCTTGCAGAGTAATCATGGCAACATGCTTATCACATAATATTGCCATTGAAAGAAATCGACCGGATTACGGAGAGCTAGAAAATGATGCTGGTGGTCTCGAAATCACTGACTACGAAGGTTCAGAAACTGGAAATGCATATCGAGAACACATTATCCGAGAATATTTTGAAGAATAAAGTTACGAATCATGAGTTACTGTGAGAATAAACGTTGACAATTCCATCAATTTTTATTCATCAGCTTTGAATCATGAAATTATACTTTTTGCTCACATCGTATGATAAGAAGGTATTTCATTTTTGAGTTTTTCACATTTCAACGAGAAATATTTGGTTTTGGCCCGTATCAAGCATTGCTCAACTGCGAATTTCGATTTTTCGAACTCGAATTTTTGTTTTTCTGAATTGAGCTTTTCTCTTTCCAATGCCAATTTCTCTCGCTCAATAAAGACGATGTTTTCTTCCAAAGGATCCACTTTTTGCCGCTTCGACCTAGGCTCTTCAACCATCGAAGCTAAGCTTTCTAATGAAACTTTTGACGAAACAGTCGCCAATTCGGATAAATTCATGTCGGATTCTAGGCCTCCCTTGATCCCTTGGAATGCTGTTGATTCTCCATATGCTTCAATGATGGGTCGAGAGTTTTTGGAAGGCAGACGAGTATCAGGAGGTCCACCACCGGTTTTCGAAACCAATTTCTGGCAGTGCTCAAATCTTCTTTTGCTCGGCTGTATTAGTTATTGCAAATGGCCCCTGGAGTCGAGCTTAGGAATCATTAGCGGCAAGTCTATTCCTAAGTATGTCAGCAGAGTCCATGCAAATATTTTCATGGCACTATGTATTGTTTGAAAAGTTGTATTTTTTCGCAAGATAAAGATAATGGTATCTTTGCTATTTTCTTAAAAATTATATTTTTGTTCCCAAAAAGTTCATCTTTATCTTTACATCCATCTTTTTGACGCTGTTTATCTTGCTCAAGAAGACAAGAATGTTTATTTTATAACAGATGTTCCAAAATTTAAATTTTTTACGAATTATGACAAAATAAATTTTTTTCGTGAATCAACGATGTTGATTACAATAAAGTGAAAAGTTTTTCAGAAAAAAAGGCGGAAGGTGATGGAACCCACGATGCAAAAAACATATTGTAATACTGATAGACCTCTGGAAAGTATAAAAACATCAATAAAAAGTGACTGCATACCATAAAACGTTTAAAAACAATCGCAACGATCAGGAAAAGCACGAATAGTATTGGCCATATTAAAAATTGAAAGGAAAAAGTTTTATTATAAAACGCCCAGTTTCCAGTCAAAATAATCGATTTTACGCTAAATCTTGGAAAAAAATTCCATGCCCCCACTCCATAACTGCCAATTTTTTCACTGTTTACCCCGATAAATTTTTTCCCTTGAAAATGCTCACATAGATGCTTTAATTAACCCTTAAAGGGTTATGCGAAAAACATAGAATATTTTCAAACTGGAATCTCGGTAGATATTGCACGAAATTCAGCGTTGTTTTTTCGCACGTTTTTACACTTTCTAAATATGTCCAAGAGTTGCTATAAATACTGTAGAACGGACCCGAAATGTTTGACGTTCAAGATTTTGGGTCGGTGCCAGACCCGCTACCTACTGCACAACAGCTACCTAGTTCACAATCGCTACCATAGTCAGATCTGCTACCTAGTGCACATCTGCTACTTTCTGCTGAGGTACATAAGTAACATCTTTACATTTAATTTTTGCATCCAGTGACCTAGGCAGGATTTCATTATAGAATAATATACAGTATGCATTTACAAATTAATAGGCTCGTTTAATTTTTTACCAATTAGATGATGCATGTATCGTGAAAATGAAAAATTCCATTCTTTAAAAATTGGAAAATATGTGGTTGCAACCGATACGCATCAAAATTTTCAATTTGCCAGGTATTTTCAGAAGTAAATGCAAGAATTTGTGTTCTGCCAAATGCATGTCATGAACCCCAGTGAGAAGTAGTGATTTGTTGTTTTTGGCCCAGGGTTATCCAAATAATTTTAGATAGAAATGAGATAATTGTCATGGATCCACGTTAGATGAAAGTAATCAGTCCTTTGTCTACTTGGGAGGTATATTCAATAATAGTTTTTTAAATTTTGAACTCAGTGATAAAATATTTAAAAATAATCGAAAAGTTTTTTAAAAAAATTAAAAAATAAAACGAAAACGATATTTGCATCACCAGGATTGGTACAGGTAAAAAATGACAAACGTCTATCTAGACTGATTGTTCTGTCACTTAAGGTACTTACCTTAAAAATTTTTTACTCATTAGAATGTGGTTGGATGGTCATTTTGACGATTTTATTACTTATCTTGACTCAGTGACTTAGCTTTCGATGGACTCTCTGCAGTATTACGTTTTTTATCCATTCTTGCGGTTCCATAAAAGTAGCAAACAAAATATTTTTCACCACACAGAACCCCTACCGTATTCCATTTTCTTTTATTCTTTTGTCTTCGGAAAACCCTTATGGTGCAGCGCACGGCAACGGCGCTTGCACATTATGTTAGTGCGAAAAAGTGAGTTCATTTTCTTTGAACTCAAAAATCTCAAGAACGGTATAGAGTTGAGAATTAATAAAAGACCATTAGATAGATAAGATACACTTCCATAATATGGTTTGAACTATCAAAACTTAGGTTCATATCTCAAGTTATTCACTTTACACTACAGAAAAAAATCAAAAAGTGTGATCTCATTTTACATAACATCTAGGTGCTTCTGGGAGATGGCTTAGAGGTCATTCGATAGCTCTTCAAATTAAAGATAAAAGTTTAAAACTTGTTTTATTGAATTCAGCGTTCAATTTGCTATCTGCTGATAGGAAATGAAATGATTAATATTCTTTTGGTAGTTAGTTATTCAAATTTGAAGTTAAGGATGTGGTGTGCAGAGCTTTTGAGTATGATTTCTTTGGAATGCGAATATTCCATGAACAAAAGTGAAAATGAAAAATCTACTCCTCTACGGCACTCGCAAATTGGATGGGATTTCCATCGATGTATAGTTCTCCCCTGGATCTACAATACTCAGTTAGTGATGCGTAAAATGCGTCCAAGTTTTGAAAATTTTCGAACGAAAAATCGATTTTTTGACTTTCCTTCCAAGTTCTATAATGTTGACCCGATCAGACTATGTAAGTGTTAGATATCAATGGAAAGCGCTTTTAAAACTGCATCTGATGCTGCAACATTTTTTGTTCTTCGATTCGTGTTATGTTTACTTCTCTGCTTGGGTCAGAAGATGTCAGCAATATAACTCAAGATACTATCAGCTTGTATCCAACTGACTACCCCAGGGTTTCGGATTCTTATAAAAAAGTGTAAGGTATAATATAACGTCAAGTATAAAAATGTATAAGATTGTCCAAGATCTTATGAATATTTGTAATAGACCGTATAAACTACCTTACAGAATTTTGCCATGACCATCCCATACCGTATACTTTCTTATAGTGATCTTATGCCATGCCTTATAGAATTTTATAACATGATGTTATCATAATGTTACTCAATTTTACAATATTCTTTTCGCCCTAGAAACCATGTAAATTGATAATAAATTTTATTTCACAGAGGTATAACAACAAATAAAACAAACCTATATAATCAGAATTGAATAGACTGATATAGATCGTAAATTGCACGAAATCTTCACATAAAGGCGAATAGTGAACATCAACAATGAAACGTAAAGCGATCAACAATAAAACAGAATGATGACATTTTACAGTGAATAAAATGATGAAAAGATCATAAATTAAAATACCCGTAAGTGCGAATAATAAATCATTAAGGGTAAAAGTAAAGCATTTTGATAAAACAAACCATTACTCTAAAAAAGTGGCAACAATCCCATAGAAGTTGCTGGTATGCTCTGCTTTTGTGATTGTGACGTCATTTTTCCTTGTGGATGTCTTTTTTTTATCTGAAAGCTATCAACCATTGGGCTCACCTGGAATATTTACAAATGTTTCAACTTGTACAACTATTTTCATAAACAAGAGTATTATTACCTCATCGTATATCTGTTCCATAAATTTGATGCTGGGTTTCATTTGTTTACCAATGAAGTATTTATAAAGCAAAGTACCATCAATGAAAATTTGTCTGAAAAATAGTATGATTCAACAGGTTGAACAGCTGATCCAAGCTTGAAGGTAATACATGATAATGATAAATAGAGTTATAACTGGCGCAAAATGCTGGAAAATTTTGAGATTATGACCTTCTAAAATATACCAAAATTCATCTTCTCTGTATCTGACCCCCAAAATCTTCTTCCCTTTTCCAAATTATTTTTCACGAAAAAGCACTATTTGGGAGGAGAAAATGGTGGTAGTATGTAGAGCAATAGCAAGACAAGCAAGAAAAATATAATTGAAATTCTGCTACAGAACATCAAAAGTTTCCTGCTTGAAAACAGAAATTTAGGGTTCACGAGATGTCATGCTAATCATAAGCTTCTTCAGATGTTCATTATCAAATCATAAATCTCTAAGTTATTAATAAATCTCCAAATTTTTTGTTTCATGCTATATGGGAACCCCCCCCCCCCAGAAATCGTCGACTGTATGACTAGCCATTAGGTGACCACCCCCCCCCAGGATTTTCCAATCCTATGGCTAGCCATAGGGTAGCCCCATGGACCCCCATACCTTTGGTCGGAAAAATGTTAATTTTTTGATGAAAAATTTCAATTTTTGAACAAAAAATGGTCAAAAACATCAATGTTCTCGGCGTTTCACGCCATAAATACATTTTTTATCATTTTTTAGACAAAAATTACTATTTTTTTGAACTCTTTTCCGAACTTTTTTCGTGAAAAATCGATTTTTTTTTGCTTGAGAGACCTCTCCCCCAAAATTTCAGGAATTACTGACCGCCAGCCCAAAAAAGTGGCCCAACCACCCTGCCCCAGACCTCAGGACTTTGTTACATATATGGGGGTACCTCCACCACCCAATCAAAATTATTGTTGTTCTGAACTTGTCTCGTCAGGAACTTCCAGAAAATGAATGAATTACAAAAATTGATGAAGGGCACATATTCACCAAAAACTCCCTGAAGCCCCCCCCCCAGTTTAAAAAAATTTGCAAGAAATTTCGACTTTTTTGGAACCCCTCCCCAAATTTCGGATTTACCCCCCCTCCAACTGGTCAGAGGTTTTACAGGTATGGTATCATCCTGTTGTGCAATTAGAAAATGTCGGCCTAGTTTATGCTTATAGCTTTTAAAAATCAGCCTGCTATGGGAGAATGTTTTATACCCCGTATTGTTTTTTGCATATTCAACAAAAATCAAGGTTTTTCTAGATTGTTTTTACAAAATCGTTTTACAATGCTTTAAAATTTTTGGTTATCATGAACATAACTTTTTGCATTTGGAAAATGATTGAAACATCATCGGCATGGTGAAATGGCAGATTTTCTTGCTATATCTGAAAAAGCTATCCAGATTCTTTGTTGATTGCCTAATTTTTGAATTTTAGTTTGCCAGACTTGAGTTCACTGAAAAATTGGACACATTTCATGCAGGGAAAAGATATTTAAAATATTTATCTTCCAATGCTATAGAATATCAGAACCTGAAATTTTCTTCTGGTGCTAAGAGCCGGAAATAATTATCAATACACAAGTCGAAGTAAAATATCTATCACGCATTTTTAAGCTTCAAATCATTTGAAAATTTTTTGATAAAAAATTATGATTGGTACTGCCTGCAGATATATCAGATTGAAAATTAAGGAAAAACGCTTCGTGCTGAGTTTCAATTCATTTATGATTTTTCACATTATTCTAGTGCGCAGTTATAAGAGATCATTCTAATTAGTGCTTATAGGTTCTATCTAATTATCAACATGTTATGGATAAATGTTTGATCCTGTGTTGTTTGTTGACGAATTTGATGAGAACTAACATTTTCTTCTTCGTTTTCCCAAAATTATTTTGCATCTTCATAAAAATTTCGACTGAGATTAAAATTGAAATTTATGAGATTAAAACATTTGGAGTGCAGAAATTTTTTTCCCATTAGAAGATCAAAATTCTTGGTCGCTTGCCTAGTTTTTGAATTCCAGTTTGTCGGACTGAAGATTTATTAAATTCACTGAGAAATCAAACCTTTTGTCTGGAAATAAAAAGTAAAAAGATTCATTTTCCAGTGTTCTAGAATATTAAAATCCAGAAAAAAATTTTGGCACTGGGCGCCGAACTAATTACTCTAGTTCAGTCATACTAATCTTTTCGTTCTGTCTCCAAAACTCAGAAAATTGGGTTTTATATGCCTAAAACTGACACAGATCGAATGAAATACAAAAAACTAGTTTGCGATGGTTTTTCCGATAAATTTAAGCAAATTTATCGATTTTAGTGAGCAACCAAAAATTTATCCGTGCAATCAAAATTTTTCCTCAGGTTGCACATTGCCACCACTGTTTTTTCCTCAAGGGGTGTTTTGAGGAAAAAAATTTCGAAATGAGGAAAAAAAATTTGGGTATGGTTCTCATTGAGGAAAAACTTTCGGGGAATTCCAAACCGAAAAGATGCAAATTAGATGGATTTAAAAGGGTCAAAATCTTCTGGCGCCTCGCGCCAGTCATGGGTATAATCTTGACTATTTTCTATCAGGCGCGGCCGTTAGCATATCTACTTCTACTTACTAATTAATGCTCAACAGTTTCCATCAATCAAGTTAGCTAGCCCATTTCCTTTTCTAATCGTTACAGTCCATTATGTCCCCCAAATGTGAGATTTTTTATCAATTCTCTCAATTTTTCTCTCGATGCTTGGAATTTTTCAAACGTTTGCAACCTGAACTTTTGCATTTATTGAAGATGGAAATTGAAGACATCATTCTAGACCATACCTATACTTGGGCGGGGGTTGGGGGGGGAACCCCCCAACTTGGCCAACCGTGTACCCAAAATCATTTACCCCCCAACCCCCCCCCCCCCCCAGTTTGGAAAAAATTAAAAAAATTTGCTAAAAAGTGTATGTTTTTTGGCCTTTTTTGGGAAAAATTTCGACTTTTTCCTACCCCCCCCCCCCCAACTGGTCGGAGGTCTTACAGGTATGCCCACAACTCCCCCCAGTTTGGAATAAATTTAAAAAAATTTTCGAAAAAGTGTATTTTTTTGGCCTTTTTTGGGAAAGAATTTCGACTTTTTCCTACCCCCCCCTACTAAATTGAATCAATTTGAACTTCCTGAACAATTCTAGAGCTATTTAAATTGTCTTAGAATTCCATTTATTTTTGGGATTTCGTGAAATATTTTGTTGCACAATTTTTTCTTTTCTCACTGGCATGGTTAGCTGAAAAATAGGTTGGGCAATGGGCACGATTTTTACAAAAAAATAAGGCGTTAAACATTAACTTTTTATCAAACTTTTGGCCTAAAACTTTTCCGCATTTTTCAGTAATGTCTCTCTAGTAAAAAAATTTTTTTTGTGCCATTGGCACAAATTCTTTCATCTCTTGTGCCAATTGGCACAAATGTCCGGGCACAAAAAAACGCTGTTGTCGATGTATATGCACCGTTTTTTTCCTCAAATGGGGTCTTTTGAGGAAAAAAATTTCGAAATGAGGAAAAAAATTTTGGGTATGGTTCTCATTATAGAAAAAATTTTGGGGAACTCTGAACCGAAAAGATGCGTTTGGTGGACTTTAAAAGGTCAAAATCCCAAAATTTTCCGGCGCTTGGCGCCGGTCATGGCATATCTGTACTTGTGGGGGCTGGGGGGGACCCCCCCCAACTTGGCCAACCCTGTACCCAAAATCATTTCCCCCCACAACCATACCTGTACTTGGGGGTGGGGGGGGGGGGGTTGGGGGGCGGACCCTCCCCCCAACTTGGCCAACCCTGTACCCAAAATCATTCCCCCCCAAACCCCCCCCCCAGTTTGGAAAAAAAAATTTTTCAAAAAAGTGTATGTTTTTTGGCCTTTTTTGGGAAAAATTTCGACTTTTTCCTACCCCCCCCCCCCAAAAATTTCGGATTTACCCCCCCCCCCCCCAACTGGTCGGAGGTCTTACAGGTATGCCCACAACTCCCCCCCCCCAGTTTGGAATAAATTTAAAAAAATTTTCAAAAAAGTGTATGTTTTTTGGCCTTTTTTGGGAAAGAATTTCGACTTTTTCCTACCCCCCCGCCCCCCAACTGGTCGGAGGTCTTACAGGTATGGGTCATGGATATAATTAAGTATAACTATATTCTATCAGGCGCAGCCGTTAGCATATCTACTTCGACTTACTAATTAATGCTCAACAGTTTCTATCAATCAAGTTGGCTCGTTTCATTTTCTAATCGTTTACAGTTAATTATGTCGCCGAAAAAAGAGATTTTTCATCAAGTCTAAATTTTTTCTCTCGATGATTGGGATTTATTAAACGTTTGCAATCTGAACTTTTGCGTTTATTGAAGGTGGAAATTGAAGACATTGCTCTAGAACGCGATTTTGAAACATTTGTTCACGAATTATCTGTTGGAGAGATTTATTTTTCAGCGTTTTAGAATACAAAAGCCCGAAAATTTTTCCGGCGCTACGCGCCGGAATGGGAAGCAAATTACACTTTGTCAGTCCGATTTTAATTTATTTCCCAACGTTATGAAGGTTCATTTTCCATTTTAGATTTAGAGCATTTTAGAAAGTGAAAATCAAAAAATTTTTCCCGCGCTGCGCGCCGGACAAAGAACTAAATAAAATTAGATGATTCTAATCGGAATCACAGAACTGTTGATATAAATTCATGAGAAATTTATCGTTAACTTGCTTTATCCGCTCCTATAGAACACCAATATGTTCTTCATGAGCTCATTTTGACCAACATAACCAGAATTTTCTCAATTTTCTTCCTCATCTTTGCAGGCTTCTGACTACAAATACAACAAAATGCCTGGGTATGCTCCTAAAATGCATAAAAAAGCATCCGTAGCCACATTATAAGCGTTTTTAAAAATCTGGAAAATTTTTGGAAAATGAGGAAAAAAATTTTGGGTCCGGTTCTCATGTGGAAAAAATCTTCGAGGAAAAAAACGGTGTGTATATGCATAAAAAAAACAAAAAAAACCAAGAATTTTCAAAAGTCCTACTACAGTAAACGCAGTATAACATCATAACTGCTGTTAGAGAAGCGGAACAAACATGCGCATCAGTCATTGATGCAACTTAAAAAATTCGAATTGGTCCAATTCAGAAAAATGATAATTTTTTTTGTATCTGAAATAACTTCAAACTTGTTAATGACAACTCAAAACTTTCAATTCGAATCTACTTAAAAATCAGTAATTATTCAACTAATTCAATTATTTTGAGTTACCCCAACACACTTGTCATACTTGAGTGAACCCATGAACTTTTTTTACAGTGCATGATACTGTTAATGAAACGTGTAACGTTACGCTTTTGCACAATATTATAGCATTGTAATGTATAAACATTACCGGTATAACATCTTATGTTATACAGGAAATCATAAGATCTATATTGACCTTATGATAACGTACGAGGATCCTATGCTATACAGGTAATCATAAGATCTATGTTGATCTTATGACCATCTTATCATATACCATGTATCTTTTTATGTCTTACCACAAAAAATATCCTGAAATTTACTGATAGCAAGCAGAGAATTAAAAAATGTGCTACAGCCTTTTCCGTAATGACGTCTTTCATTAATTGGATACTTGGTTTTTGTGTGTAGAAAACTACCTGAAGCGGTAGTGCATAAGATCTATATAGACGTCACTTTTTCATACAATAATTTTTTTCTATCATTAACAGTTTTAGCAGTATTTATCAACCTTTACAAAGCCCATCCTGTAAAATAATGCACACAAAATTTTTATCAAAAAAAAAAATTATCGGTCTATATAAACCATATGTGCTACCATCGTCCACATAAGATCGGCGTATCCTTATATAAGCTAATATAAGCTTATATAAGCTTATGTTATACCTAATGCACTACGAGACCTTATACACTACCCTATACTTGCTTATAAGTACTCGAAATCCTGGGACCATAGGTCACTCAAAGGAGCTTCCTATTAGCAATCAGCTAAGTACAGTGCAACAGTCCTTAAGCAGAAATAAAGAAAAACTGGAAATTCTAACTCTTGCAATCGAAAGGCGATCAGAGTCTTCCCAGATGCTTCCTAAAGGTTTACACAAATAAAGAGAATTCACTATAAAGATATCCAGGAATGCTGGGACTGTCCCTGGTAATGGCTCCCACATAAAAAGGCTCCCCCCTCCGCTTGATGCACGAGTTAGTAATGATAAAATAATAATAATAATAATAATAATAATAATAATAATAATAATAATAATAATAATAATAATAATAATAATAATAATAATAATAATAATAATAATAATAATAATAATAATAATAATAATAATAATAATAATAATAATAATAATAATAATAATAATAATTAATAATAATAATAATAATAATAATAATAATAATAATAATAATAATAATAATAATAATAATAATAATAATAATAATAATAATAATAATAATAATAATATAGAAATATTATTCAAATGGTCGTGGGCTGTCAGCGTTCCAGTTTATTGGGTGAAACAGAACAATTATAAAAATATAGAGATGCGACTCGCCCACAACACAGACAATTTTCCCAATGATAAAGATTCTTTTTCTTGGTCCAATTGTGACTTTGTCCATTCACCAATTTTGCATAGATGTGGGATTACTGCTACCATAAGTACATCCCCAACATCCCTCGGGCCTTGAAACTGACCAATGGGAGGTGAAGAAGGAAACTGTGAGTAGTACTTTTACCTTTTATGGTGTGACCTGATACTGGATCCCAACTCCATAAAAAGATTATGATCTGACCCAGAAGGGTGTACGGGTCATAATCCTCATGACCTGACCCTGAAGGGTGTATGGGTCATGACAACCTCCAATGTCAAGTCTTTTACAAGGTTACCCAGGTCTGCCCACTAAGATGCTGTGGCACAATTGATCACTGATCCAGCATCTGATAGATTGATGACTCTGTGCCGCTTCAACTTTCCCTGGCTGCGCCAGCATGCCTTGAGGCTCCTAGGTACCTTCCTCCACAATCGATCCTCTCGTCCCATTGAGTGATGTGGAGTGTCTTTGGTAGCAGCTTCTCAATCCCTGCAGTAATTGGCTACTGTCATCTACTGCTTGCCTGTTCAGTTCACCAACGTTTTTTCGTACAAAAAAATTAAAATACTATATGGCAAACAAGTATTCACAAAGTTAGTACTAGAAACGAAAAAATTTGAGCAAACATTTTAAACTACGAGGCACAAATGACAAGAAAATAAAATATAAAAGGCACAAAAAATAATGACAAGAAAGAATTTTATGAGGCAAAAAATGACGAGAACCAAATACAAGAAAAAGAATAAATGCACAAAAAATAAGTGAAATAATTTTAAACCAAAAATGTGGACTCAAGCAATGAGCTTGGCCAAGACAAGATTTTTGAGCAACAACACAACCAAAAGTTTAAATAATATTTTTGTATTTTGTATTTTATGATGTTTTTCGATTTTTGTGATTTTATTATGTTTTTGTGTTTTTGTATTTTTCGAATAATTGAAATGTGGCCAAGAAGGAAGGATTTTGGACCAAAATCTTTGCAGCTAAAAATTATTGTTGTTGCCCGCCCCCTTGCTGCTGGCCTTGTTGATGACCTCCATGACCTTGGAATGCACCATGAGGGTGTTGTCCTCGGTATATACCTCTGCCACCAACATAACCAGCTCTACCCCTGTTCGGATTGTTATAATGAAACTGGCCTGGTTGGGCACCCTTTCCCCATCCTCCACGAGCTCCCCTAGCACCCTGTCCATGCTGTATAGCTTGCTGTTGTTTCGGAACAGTTGCAGAGGCTTGCCCAGTGCCAATACTGGGGCCAGAAGAGACCTGGCTGGTTACACCAGCCCTGGCTCCTTGACCACCAGCTTGACTACTTGCGAGTCTGGGTGCCGGAAAGGTCTGTCCTGCATCATTCTGAACTTTGCTAAATTTAGCAGTAGTCTGAGGACTTCGGCTACCTGACCTTTTGACATCCATCTCTGCTGCATGCTGACTGTAATTATACATCACCAAGCTACAGGCAGTCTTAAAAACATTCCAAGCAGTGGTACTTGGATATTCCTGTAACAGCATGATGTTTGCCAACACTTTGGCTGAGACTGATCGTTTACCAATCTGCTCAGCCGTAAGCAGCACATAGTCAAGCATAAGAAATATCATCAAACACAAATATCTGACTCCTGCAAATACAACACTCGCTTGATATTCCGTGAGCCATTCAAGAACAACTTCACAAATGATCCTATCCCATAGTGGCTCTGGAATATTTCATCCATTGCCATGGGTTGGACCGGAGTAGATTCATCCATCGGTACTGGAGCGAGGGTCGATATGTCATCAAGCGTCAATTTCAGGAAATCAGTTATTTGCCTGGTTGTCGCTGTAAAGTCGGCTGTGGCAGCTGGTGCAGGAAGGGCCGACACATCAGTTGATGGCAGCAGTTTCGCTATATTCAAGTTGAAAACCAGGGTGTCCAAAAGTTCTTCATCAGCAGGCTCTATGTCTATTACGGAAGCTGGGCGGTCGAGGAGTTCCTCGGTGGTGAGCATGTGCACTGAGGCCATAGTCGGCAACGGGTACGTGTACACCGGCACAGGGAACAAAAATTGATTTTGAAAGTCGATGATGTTAAGCTAACCTTAATAGAAGTGGAAACCGCTATGGGGATTGGCCATGTAGTTCGATTCATCGACATTGATTTGTTCAACAGCAGTCTCCATTTGGAAATCCTCATTGAAGATAATCAGGCGAAGGGCAAACCAGTTACAGACATAGGTGCCAGGTTCACTTGCAAAAGATGGCTCTCTTTCTGGTATTCGATTCATCCAATCTGTGAGACACGTTCCAGGGTTGCCCTCGGGGCGGTACCACATACAGTTGTAAAAAGCGATATGCGTAGCCAGATCGAAAGTTTGAGTGGGGCCTATTAAAAAGTTGTTGATGTAGGCATATTCGGCGGCGGAACAAGGCTAAGCCAATAGCGCGGCCAACAGCATGCAAGTTGTTAGGCCTCAAAACCAGTCTCCATCCACCTGCAAAAGACTAAGAATGGTGGTAGGGAGGTAACGATAATGGGTACCCCCAGAGCCGTGCCTTGGGGGGTGCGAAGGGTACAGCCGCACCGGGCCGCAAAGAATTAGGGGCCGCAAAAACTTAACTGACCTAAGTTTGTACTTTGTATACATATATTGTACACTATATGTATGCTAGACAATGCGAACACGAATAAAAATAATAATGTGCACTTCTGTGTAACAGAAAATTTGATGTTTCATCATTCACTAGGGGCCGCAAGAACTTGAGCTGGACCAGCTTACATACGTGTCATACTGTACTGTACGTGTATGCTCGACAAGGCAGGAGCACGCCTTTGTGTTTCACTGTGTAAAGTCTGTATCGATAGTTTTACACATTTGTCTGTATGTATCTCAGCACGTATTTAACTGT